>OV121073.1:29925635-30525635 GCA_921293005.1 Nemoura dubitans | reverse complement strand
GCGACTTGCGTGGACTTTTCACGGCTTGCATGCCGGTGTTTCGGTTCGTACTGTACTGTATATAATAGTGTAGGTATATAGGTACACCAGTCTTTCTGCTACAGCCATCCCAAGGACAAAACGGGTTCGAATTAAATTAACTAGAGATTTATATTTTCAAAAAAGGCGAGCATGCGAATAAAAAAACTCGCTCTTAATTAATTGTAGGAAAGCGAAAAAATAAAAGCCAGGCACATATCAACTGTGAAAATAATATCTATTACAGCCTGCATCATTAGAATCAATGAGCGAACAATTTTCGCTATACATCTATCCTTTTCTGGCTCTACTCCTCTCCTCTCTTTCTCTCTCTCTCTCTCTCTCTCTCTCTCTCTCTCTCTCTCTCTCTCTCTCTCTCTCTCTCTCTCTTTCACCCTCTCCTCTCCCCCCCCTCACTCTTCCTCCCTCTCTCTCCGTCCATTTTCTAGCCACCCGAAATTCCTAGTCCATTAACAGCCATTCCAATTACGGGAAAACAACCCCTCTAGCGTCATGAAGCATGGATTAAACCCCCGAAAATCTCGCTCCAGTGAGTAATCGAGATGCATGCTAGTCTCCAAACTCTACCCATAAACATCGGCATGAACTGGCGTAATTTCAAGATCAGCACAGCTACAGCATGGCATGTGCCCGGACTAGCAACAGTTACGTACACCCTAGGTTATGCTATAGTGTCTTTGTCTGTACCTATATAATACCTATATAGTACCTATGGCCGTAGAGGACGATGCGATAATTACAACGAAGCCATCCGCACCGAACTTTAAAGCTGCACTCGCAATTATAATGCGAATCAGAATGAGTTGGATATCAACTTCAGGGCTCCTTTACGAAGGTGGCTGGGTACTCGTTAGAAGTGAAAATTAATTACATTTAGGTACGTTTATATAATGCAGTCCAAACTTGTTGAGGAAAAATGAAGGCAGCATACGTTTGCGATTGTGTGTTAAGTGCTTAAAAAGTCCTGCACGACTGTACAAATCCGTTTCGTAGATCGAATATAACTAGGGCGAACGCAATTTGTGTTGCGGTGAAGATGAGCGTAGCGGTTTGTATATAGCGCAAAAAAAGATTAAGGCGAGAAGCCTATGCAAATCATGGAGCAGCAAGCCGGACCAATGCTTTCTCAAAAATTCTGATCACTTGAAAATGTAAACGATTCTGACCTTTCTTTGTTTCTGTCCGAGCTGTCGGGTGGCGGAAATATGCTCATTTTGTGATCATTGAGCATTGTGCATGTTAATACATAGATGTAACTCATGCCCAAGGGTTTTTATTGGGTTGGTTTTTATTGGGAAAAATCTGGTGTGATGTTTCGCGCATAAAAAGATTGAGGCAAAAAGCCTAAATCATGGAGCAGCAAGCCGGACCATTGCTTTTTCGAAAATTCTGATCACTTGAAATTGTAAACGATTCTGGCCTTTCTTTGCTTCTGTCCGAGCTGTAGGGTAGCGGAAATATGCTCATTTTGAGGTCATAAAGCAATGTGCATGTTAATATATAGATGTAACTCATGCCTAAGGGTTTTTATTGGGTTGGTTTTTATTGGAAAAAATCTGGTGTGATGTTTCGATTTGGTATCGATGGTTTCTAAAGGCAAATCGAAATTGGGAACATTTGAAAAAAATACGCACTTTTAAATAAATTTCCGTACTTTTCCAAACATGCCCAATTGTCGAATTTTGCTCTTTTTTCTGCTTTGAAAGTGAAGGGTGTGGAGGATTTTCTTGAAAAACGCAGGGGGTCTAAGTTGAGAACAAAAGTAGACACCCTGAAAATTTCATCCCACTCGAAGCAGGCGTTTGGCCTGTAGAGCGCGCGCAAACACACATACAAAAAAACAAACAAACAAACAAACACACACCAAGTGTTTTTTTTAGCAGTAGTGAAATTGATGATTTCGCTTCGCTCGCTTCGCTCGCTACGCTCATCAAATATCAGTTGATTGCACCTATTTCTTACCTTTACTATGTCCGGTAACTTTGTCTCGCAGCACGTTGATCTGGTGCACTCGTCCAAATTCTTCGAACATTTTCCGCAAATCGTTCTCGTCCATAGCACGTGGTATTTGACCAACAAACATCTTGATGAAATCGGCGTCCGGCTGCTCACCAGTGGCGTCGATCAGGTTCGTCATGTTGCTTACTACGTTCATTCCGTTTCTGTTGGACAAGAAAACAAGAAAACAAGTTAAAATCACACCTATTACAACATTGACATAGGAAGATACAGAGGTGGAAATGCATTGCACAGCTAACATTGCGTTGGGTTTTACTTTGGGCGTATCGTTTTTTCAATTTCTCCCCTCAAACCAACAAAAATATTAGCCTCTCCCCTCTCCAGTAGGATAAGAAAGTATTTTTCTATCGGCGTTTTCCTGGACGCATTCCTCCATTGTTACATTCTTTGGAACGTTAGCTTGCTGGTACCGTATGTCATGACATTTCATTCCAAGTGGTTTTTACAAATATACTTTTTTTACAGCCACGAGTAATAATTTTGGTTGTAAACCCCCTGCCAATAATAGGAGCCCCCAAACCTTGCAAGGAAAGCTTGTGTCTACAACATACCACTGTCATCATCTCTTCGGATCAATAATTTTGTTGGAAATTACTATTGCAACAAAGGTGGCATCATTATAAAAACATCACCAGGTCTCTCAAAACGTTTCTTTAAACATAATAGACAATTGAAGAAATATGTCGACTTCATTCCAAGAACTATCTAAACAATGACCTTGGATGTCAAGGCTAAACACGGAAAACCACGAGTAGACGCGATTAGTCTTTCATAAGCGCAAAGCAGCGAAAGCAAACGTGTTAAACACCTCTTTGTGTGCTTTATACATACAGATTTTTATCGCAGAAGCGTGAAAAAATGAAGCACGCTATAATCAATCTAGTCCGAAGCATCGAAACGTGTTGAAAGTGTTCTGTGGCCGATAGACATAACAGCCCCCATCTGCGTTTATAGCCGGTAGACGCAACGCAACGCAACGCAACGCGACGCGACGCAACGCAACGCATCGCATCGCATCGCAACGCAACGCAAAGCAACGCATCGCAACGCAACGCAACGCAACGCAACGCAACGCAAAGCAAAGCAACGCAACGCATCGCAACGCATCGCAACGCAACGAAAAGCATCGCAACGCAACGCAAAGCAACGCATCGCAACGCAACGCAACGCAACGCACTGCAACGCAACGCAACGCAACGCAACGCAACGCAACGCAAAGCAAAGCAACGCAACGCAACGCAACGCAACGCAACGCAACGCAACGCAACGCAACGCAACGCAACGCAACGCATCGCATCGCAACGCAACGCAACGCAACGCAACGCAACGCAACGCAACGCAAAGCCAAGCAACGCAACGCAACGCAACGCAACGCAAGACCAACGCAACGCAACAGCAACACATAGAAAGTTGTTGCTCGTTAGTGCTTGTCAGAATTACATCACGCGTCTAGCTAATCTTGCTAAACGAGTGAACTCTCAAGCGTATCAACTATTCAACAATATAATATTACCCCATCCCTCAGAGTGGCTCGTCTTCGCAAGCCCCGGAGCTGCGGCGTGATCCGTTCACACCCACCCGCCTTAACACCAACACTTTCACTTAATGAACTTGATTGCTATTTCACTTCGTGTCTATCGAGTGTAACATTTTGCAAACTTCTTGTATATTTCATTTTTGTATATATTTTTTATTTTAAATAAAACGTACTATAGCCTTAAGTTATTCATTATGATGTAGGGAGAATATTGATAAACGGATAGTTCCATATGTTAACCATTCTTAAAAGAGATCTGAATATTAAAAGGGTGAGGTAGAGTACAAAGATAAAACAAATAAAGATAAAAAGATAAAGTCAAATAAATCTAACGTGAAGTAGAATTTAATTGCCATACAAGTACAGGATTTTCAAACAAAAATATAACGTTGTACTTTTAAACTGAAAATGCAGCAGATTCGTCTCTAGAGCCTGGTATCTATAAATCGCACACAAACATCCGACCAATTTAAAATTAGTTTCAATCTCACGATCACAGAAGTAAAACTATAAAACATACATCTACAAACACGTATAGGTATAACATCCATCCGCACTGTGCGGTGTGCAGTTAGTAAAGTCAGTAAAGTCGGAATGGGATTAGGAACCCTATCTAGCGATGTTTGCCAAGGCGCAAAGTTCTATACACAGGTGGTCATAGATGCAACATGTTAGCCTTAGCCTGTAGTGGGCGCGCACGACACGACACTTTCTCATTCGATGTGGACCGGCCCAAGTAAACAACCCTGCTCCTGTTCGACGTGCTGGAGATCCAGGGTATAGTGAGCTTGTACCTTGTACCTTGTACCTTGTACCTTGTACCTTGTACCTTGCTAGAGAAAGTCAGGCCAAACTTTCACCACCAGCGCGTGGCAGGCAACGGCGACGACGTTAAGCCTCCTAGGGGGTGGATTTGGAGGGTGGGGTGGGTGGGGTGGGTGGGGTGGGTGGGTGGGGAGGGACGCATCGGGGGCAGGAGAAGGTACTCCTTAACATTTTAAGGCTTCCTTATATCACTTGTTGACCAAAGCAGGAACCGAGATGGTTCTGGTTTACAAAGTGCCAATTAAAAGGGTGGCAACAAACAGTTTCTAAACTGGGAAAATCAATTTTTTGAATTAGCATTGATATAAAATTTATCTAGTATAGACTTGAACCATTACGCACATTTAAACATTGCAGCTCATAAGTTATGCTAAAAGTAACAACTGGAATATTTTGATGATTGTAAATTATTCGCCATTTCATCCGTCTGGTGAATTTCATCACAGAGTTCTCATTTAACTACCGTTAGATTAGAAGAGCTAGAGGGGTAACTAAACTTGGCTCACAAGGTCACCCGATCCCAAAAAAACTACGCCATATTTATGCACCATTTATCCACCTTTTTTCACCCAAGTATAGATTTTTGCACCCCCACCCCTATCAAGATATTCGACTTGAAAGATGGGGGAGCCAGGTTTAGTGGTTCTCACAAAAATGAAAATTTCAAACGTAAATCTAACCTACATGTATGCACTATTTATGCACCTTTTTGCACCCCCAAGTCTTGATTTTGCACCCCCACTCGTATCGAGTTATCAGCCATTCAAAATGGGGGAGCCAGGTTTATAAAAAGCAAAAATACGAAAAAATCAATTTAAAACTAGCCTACATTTATGCACTATTTATGCACCTTTTTGCACCGAACTATAGGGTTTTACACCCCCACCCCTATCGAGTTATAGGCATTTCAAAATCGGGGAGCCAGGTTTATAGCAAATAAAAAACAAAAAATCAATTTTAAACTAGGCGATATTAATGCACCATATCTTAGGTCGGTAGGACTTTCCAATTGGTAAGGTTTTTTTCTTTTCTATAAACCTGGCTCCCCATTTTGAATGGCTGGTAACTCGATATGGGTGGGGGTGCAAAAATCAAGACTTGGTTGCAAACCGGTGTATTAATAGTGCATAGTTGTAGGCTATAGTTTGAAATTGATTTTTTCGTATTTTTGTTTTCTATAAACCTGGCTCCCCCATTTTGAGTGGCTGATAAGTCAATAGGGGTGGGGGTGCAAAAATCAAGGCTTGAGTGCAAAAAGGTGCATAAATAGTGCATAGTTGTAGGCTAGTTTTAAATAGATTTTTTCGTATTTTTGTTCTTTATAAACCTGGCTCCCCCATTTTGAATGGCTGATAACTCGATAGGGGTGGGGGTGCAAAAATCAAGACTTGGGTGCGAAAAGGTGCATAAATAGTGCATAAATGTAGGCTAGATTTACGTTTGAAATTTTCATTTTTGTGAGAAGCACTAAACCTGGCTCCCCCATCTTTCAAGTCGAATATCTCGATAGGGGTGGGGGTGCAAAAATCGATACTTGGGTGTAAAAAGGTGCATAAATGGTGCATAAATATGGTGTAGTTTTTTTGGGTTCGGGTGACCTTGTGAGCCAAGTTTAGTTACCCGAACTAGAGTTCGTTTGCGAGCTCAACTATTGGAAAATGAGCTGAGGAGATTCCATTTTCATCAAGCTGTGTAATTTAACATTATAAGAAATACCATGGGAGGGTTCCTGACGATGTGCTTTCTTTCAGTAATATCCTCGATACATCTCAAATTTGGCCACAAATAAATTCTATTTCGACGATCGTATTATCCCATGTTATTAACCTTTTAATTCTGGCCAATAAAATGTGATTTTCTTTCCACAAATAATACCTACACTTCTATAAATACATGTATTTATAGAAGTTATAATTTACGTATATTTTATAACGAACCCATTGTCAAGCATGTTGGCAGAACGATGTTGCTAAAAGCACAAATCACAGCTCATTGATCGGTTTAAATGCTCGGTAAATATAGCGGCCGCGGTCGAAAAAACGCAACAAGACGACATAAATCATGGGATCCAAAAACAAGTCGAAAATTCCTCGATCTGACCGAAAAGCAAGATTTATTATATTAGATCTAACTGTAAGTATACGCTTTTAGCTGACTGCCAGACCGGACATATTGTTATCGTCACTTTTAGTACTTAAAATTCGGTAAAAAACCAGAAGCAAACTGAAATGTCTCTCAGCTGCTGGAACAAACACACTAGGTTCAAGCGCAGGATTGCTCAGATGTTGACTAAACGTCGTCAAATGTGCATACACTTTCATGTGTGAACTTCCTAATGGCGTTTTCGTAAACTCTTCCATGCATTGCAAATCATTCAATCCGTTTAGAGCGCATAAGCTGCGTTCCGTTGCAGTAGTGACCTTGAGTCGGTTGGAACGTACTTTTGAACGCAGCGTGTGCAGTGGTAGTGGATATGACCTTGGCGTTATAGGGTGC
Source organism: Nemoura dubitans (assembly GCA_921293005.1). Taxonomy (NCBI): domain Eukaryota; kingdom Metazoa; phylum Arthropoda; class Insecta; order Plecoptera; family Nemouridae; genus Nemoura; species Nemoura dubitans. The sequence goes on along the minus strand of OV121073.1, from coordinate 30,518,719 downwards.
CAAACACCAGGCAAGGTTATCCAGTTGACCTTCGGAGTGATCAACCAATCGCGCGGTCTGATTTTTCGATCGGGGAAACAGGATATTTGAACGAAGGGCTTTATTTTACTAGTCATTATATTGCTGGGGCCGTTATTCTATGGGTCTGGGTAAGGGCATTATATAACCAGGGCCCTCATTTGAATGCTTTACTGTCGATATTAAAATCGTGACTTAAAAAAAAAACCAAGGAATTCATAAAATTATAAATCAACCTATTCCAAAACTATGCACATTTTATGAGTTATTGAAGGGCAAATGCAATTTTTTGGTTACCTTTCGCGTCGAAGCGGCTAACTTTAATTTATCTCGACTGTCACCTCATAAAGGGTCCAACTGCAATGCACATTGAAGCACCCGGACTTTCATCGCAGTGGCAGCATTTTGATTCATCTGTTTTTCACCCACAAGCGTAGGTTAACTATAATTTAACCTTGTCACATTCCAGCCCTTAGTAATGAGATTATTTAACAGGCTGACCAGACATTGTTTAACGGCCCTTATATACAAGCACTCATATGATAAAAATGGGTGGGCTTAATCATTACAATACTACCCTTGATTTATATCTGTCCCTTGGTAACTAATACACACTTACGTGCACTCTATTCCACGCGAGATTGTTTGTGTGAAAACAGTTGAAATTGAGCGCAGGGTATTTTTATTTTGTATTGTTTTTTTGCCATTGAGTTGCGCAGTTCTTGCCAAGCACAGTTCTCTGGTGAAACTGAATCCTGTAATTTATGGCGAATGGTATTGCGGGTTGGCGGCGCCCTTCAAGTACCTGATCTATCACTAAACAATATCACTGTCATGAATATATACAAGCTAGGGGCACGCATTTCTCCGGAATGCGTGCCCTTGAATGAAGAGCAGACGACGCAAATGGGTGTGTTGTATCACGTTTCAAAAAAACCTGCTTTAATATACCATCGCTGTTTTAATTCATGGGATGAGCATAGTATCAGATTAACAGCGATATTATTCGAAGTTTGACTTTGATTGTGATATAAAATGCTTCTCTGTTGGACCGAAATATAATACTTGTCTTTATCAGAAATGGGAGCGTGGATTTTATGATGCGAACTTTTAAATCCGTCAAAAACGTATTTCATCTAAGGATGCAGAGCACTTAAATATTAATACGCAAACGAAATTTTCCGATATTCTCGTATGGTACATATTAATATAATATTTTATCAGGCGTTGTCATTTCGCTGCTCTGTTCCGAAAAGGAGGCACAATCTTCCTGTTTGCTTTGCCAGAGAAATATTCCAGAGAACGCATGAAACAGGAGAACCCTGAATATTAAAAAGGCCTTCAGCTAAAGTCGATCATGTTCGATAGCATGAGTATATAGGTAGAGCATGGGTATACAAGTATAAGTTTATAAGTAATCTTAGGACCACGAACGAAAATTAATAAATATGAAAACGCAAACCTGTGATATTTTACCGACTAACTTCTCAAAAAAAAGTATCTCGGGTTTCCATTGTAATGCTTTTCTGGTAAGAACGTGGCTTCAATAATATGCGCGCACGCCCAAGACCAGCGGATATAGCGAAGCCAATTGGCTACTTTCAGAAAAACACTCGCGCCACAATTCATCAAGCATCCAATGCGAAGCCTAATCATAGTCTAATTATATAATTATTGCATCGCTGGTTAGCTTTGAGCCGCCCTCTCTTTTCTAGTCTGCCATATTTCATAACATTCTATTCATAAGTCGTAACGTATCTTCTTTTCGCACAGCACTCGCCATCGATGATACTCATTATTTTAATAATATTAAGATTTCGATTGCCAAATACTGGAATCGTCGATGTTGCCAGTTCTGGTATTCATATACGCAATTACGCAATCGGCCTCCCTTTTTGAGACCGTTCCGTTCCTGTCAAGAATAACGTTCAACGCAATATCAGTTTCAAAAACCGTACTATTTTCCAGCCAATAAAAAAGTGCTGAAGTTTCTAAATGATAATGATGCCAATTAAAAAGATACAGGGATGGATTTCAAAGTGATTCAAAGCATTGAAATCAAGAAGCCACAAATTTCTTCAAGTTTGTCGAGTAAAGTTCTCGGGTAATACGCATCGCAGAAGAAAACAAGCGGGTATCTCGGTCTGGAGAAGTGCTTCAAGATCTTCAATGGATTTTCGAAGGGATTTTCGACTTTCTCCGACTTCCCCGTGCTGGCAGAACGAATACGAACAATTAATATTTGCGGTCGGGTTAAAGTTAAGTTGTGTCAAGAAAGCGACTATAACTCGGAAAACAAAGTTTCAAATTTAATTGAAAAAAGTAAGAGGTTTAAGAGAAAATTGCATAAAATTGTAATTGAGCATAATGTTCTGAAAGTCACTTGGAATCTTCACCTAACTTCGAAACAGTGCACAAACAAGCAACATGGCATTTCCTTCAGATAAATGCGTTCCATTTAATAAAGGACTGCATTCGAAACTAAATTTAAAACTTAATACCTAAACCTGATTTCATTTCATTCTACTCATACAAAGCTTTTGTATATTTGCAGGGCTGTGCCCATCTTGTGCAGCGCATAGGGACAGGCAATTCAATGCTGCACTTTGGACCCAAAAGGGCGCGTCACCCAGGCCACAGTGGAAAGTGGGGAAAGTGGGGAAAGTGGGGAAAATGGAAGGCACCTATTATTCACCATCATCATTCTCCTGGCCAGCCTCCCTTCAGCCACACACGCTACTCTTTTCATAATCAAACAAAACAAGTCCTTCGAAAACAATGGCGATATCATAAAGGGCTCGTAATACTACTCAACACCGCCGCGCTCCCATCATGTTCTTGCATGTCAGATATGAAGGCATATTGAGAAGTTTAGTTGCAGTTTAGATAAGGATGAGTACGACATCGATTAATAGACAATGGGTATTATGAGGTTATTGTACCTTGGTAGGTATTCTGCTCAAGTTGTGGATAGTGGTATTGCAGGCTGAGTATATTTTATTATTTAAAATGTTTGAAAGGGCTTTATGAACTTTTGCGATATCAGATCAATAAGGAGAATTACATTGTGAACTTGTGGCGCAAAAAGAAAACGAAACACATGTGCGACGGTGTATGGTTTTTTTTGTGGAAAATTTAAGCAATTGTAAGTCACACAGCTATAGTTGCAAAACTCGCTTGTGTTGTATTATTTTAACTTTACGAGTGACATCCAAAGTCGAGAAACGCGACCATGACTTTTAAAATAGACACTGAGGGCGGATTTAGTAATAGTTCACTTAGTGTCTGGCAGCTGACGAGTTATCTTACCGGTTATCTTGAGTCCATCTCAATTTCAATGATAATTTTTCTATCTCATAGAAACAACAGGGAGTTGGGTTATATTGTCTCCATTTAATGCACCGGGGATTTATCTCTGGGGCGTATTTTCTGCATAAAAGGATTAATTTTAATTGAATGGCTAGAGAAATGCTTGTCCCAAGAAGACGTCGTCTCTCTCTACCCACCCCACCCCCATATTTCCATCCTCCATCCTCCCCCCATCCCCCCACCCCCCCGCACTCAAGGAAGCCAACACCGCATCCGCCTAAGGGTCATGACGGAGCAATTTATTATGCACTTAGTCGATTTGTGCGAAGCGCGTGAGAACCTGCCCCCACTGCCGGTTACAATCTAACCAAATTTGGTGATCACTTACATATGTTACGTAGTTAAATAAGTCTGCGTCCTTAATACACGACAAGATATATCGTTCCCTGAAGACAAACGAGCCTTAAAAATGATGTAAATTTGTAGGAAACTTTTGCTGGGCTGGGCTAAGATGAATTTTCACGCAGTTTGGTTTGAAAGCAGATTGGGTTGGAGCCCAGGGCGCCGCGTCGGCCAAGGGGTGCTATCGCAAACACAGGCTTCACGCAGGCAGCAGGCTAGCAGACAGAGCACTCCGCTAGCTTGCTCTGCTCAAGGACTAAAGGACCCTTCGCTTGCCACGTAGACTGGGAAGAGGCAGCGTGTGTACAGGCACAAGGCGTTAGGCACAAGGCGCTAGGCACAAGGCGCTAGGCACAAGGCGCTGGGCACAAGGCGCTGGGCACAAGGCGCTGGGCACAAGGCGCTAGGCACAAGGCGCTAGGCGAAAGGCGAAAGGCAGGGTGAACACCACTGCAAACGCAAACAAAAACATTGTGCCTATATGCTGCTATGCTCTGCTCTCGCGCACAAAGCGCTTTTCTTTTCTCCAAGCCTGAAACTCACTTAAGTTTCTAAAAGCAGTCCCGCGTCATTTGTATTAACCCTTGACGGCGGCCTCGCTGCCCCAGGTAAGACGCCATCCCCACACTTATTCCTCATCCACCCCACACAATCCCCCCCCCCCTTCCACTCCCACTGCCCCGGCCCCAGATCCCCTTTCCACTGACACACAACAAGCAAGATTAAATTAAACCCAGATATGAAAGAGCAAATTTGCTGCAGAAGAGAGCTAATTTCTTTTGTATCAAAATTTGTGCACGATGCTTTGGTAAATTATTACAATAAATAAATTTATAATCATGAATTAAACTGTCAGATTTTAAAGCTTTGGACCATGATTGAATCTGCAACGTTCGAAAACGTTGGATGCTTATTTGATGCCGAGAGATGCGCTAGTTTGCTAAATGTTGAAACATTAGTCACAGGTGCATTGCAAGAGGCTCCGATTATCAAAGAAAGTCGCTTTACTGAAACCCGCAAGGAAAAGCGATATTAACCAATTGGGAAGACATATACGAAATGTAATTTAAGAACTTTCTTTCACCATATTCCAGCTTGAATCATCCATCTATCTATGATCAAACTTTATGCGTCTTTTTTTGGTTGAAATAAATGTAAAGTCTTGGACTTGCCACTTTTCCAGCGGATGTAAAACCAAGCATGAGCAGAGCTCATGTTTTCCTTCCCCATTGAAATAGGGTAATGGTTCAACATAGATAACACGCGAGAGCATTCCATCAGTACATCTCGCACCCGCTTAGGTACTTGCGACTTGTTTCCACATTTCCTATTAGTTGAAAACGACAGATATTCGGATGTCGTGCCACGGGGCTTACAGCCATTTGACGAGGATACACAAGCTTTTCGATTCGCGCTTTGGAGCCATCACAATTGCGCGCACGTCAATGGTAACTTAACAGAGCGACTAAAAGCAATCACTGCTAATGTGAGCCCATTTCTCTTGCCAAGACTCAAGCTAAATTAATATAGGACACTCCAAGGCATGGTTCATAGACGAATCAGAATCACTTTAAAGGAAAACACAATTAAGATTTTTTTTTCTTTCAAAGTCGTCTCACTCCATTGCCCGGAAATGAGTACCCTATCTTATAAACAGAGAAATATCACTCTATTCTCTAACCATTTAGCTATTCCATGCACCGAAATATTTTAACTATCTTGGCTCTTAAAAAGAGGCGATGGCATACAAAAGCGTAACTGAATTTAAGATATCTCTTAAAAGCAGCAGCCATTATGCAAGGGCAGCAGTTTCACAACATGCACGGACTGTGACAGCTTTGCAAAAATGCAATTGCAACCACGCTTTATAAAAGTACCAAGTAGACTGGTTTTGTGAAAAAATCCACATTTTATTAACCGCTTGCGAAGTGCAAATTCTTCCCTGCAGCGTCACTTCAAAGGAAGCAGTTACAGGAAAAGAATATACTCGCAGATCCCAGCTCTTGATTCAAACAGACCAGCAAAGAAACAAATAAATAAACACGTTTTTGCAGCAGGATGGCGTGACACGATCTTTGAAGAATCGCGGGAAGATGAAATGGACTTGGTGGCGTCACGACGCGTCAAGGAGTGTGGGACCGATTTGGACGCGACTCTGTGGGTGGGAGGAGCAAGGGGGGGGGGGGGCAAGGGGGGCACCCTGGCCCATGTGGCGGCTGATTTACACCAATTCGCTTGCGCTCGGTCCAGATTAATGATGGATGCCGCATCGAGGTGCCAATGTGCCAGTGAATTTCGAGATTTCAAGTAAACCTAAACGAAACAACTGTAACCTAACGTCCCCGGTGGCACTAGCGGCGCGAATTGGGTTGGCAATACACTCGCGCAAAGCCATCCGTGGCTAATTTCGAGCAATAAAGACTAACACATTTCGATTCGTTTTTTAGTGTTATGTTGGAATGTTTTCATATCCATCCACTGTATACTTGACAGTTATTTTAGTATTTCTTAAATTTCAGAATCAATCTATCATAGTTAAAAAACCTGCATACAAAAATCCCTCTACACCTATTCTAAATTTTTAATCTTATCTGAATCACTTTTGTAAGTCTTTAACAATTGCCCTTGTTATTCGGCTAAGAATGGGGGGCCTGGGAAAAAAGCTCGCTCGGTCGCGCAGCAAATTATGGCTGATGTTCTGAAGGGAAGAAGTTCTTCCCTTCAGAAGAATTGATGAGGACGAAGTTCATTTGGCTTGCGAGCCGAGCTGAACAGTTAGCTGAACAGTGAGCTGAACAGCGAGCTGAACAGTGAACAGCATCAGAATGACAGCAGCGAGTGAAAGGTAACTGCGACAATGCCGCGGTCGGCAATTGTATTCACAGCACAAGCCTTATAAAGGCATCCAGTCAAGATTATGAAGTGTCATTTTTTTATTTGTGTAGAACGCCATATAGAAGGCAATATAATGGATTGAAAATGTGGGCTCAATAAAATCAAGTATAACACGAACATAATATATGTTAACATGGTCTAATAATGGTGTAAATTTTAAGTATACTGACGAAAGGAATACAGTTACACTTAAAACAATACACTGTTGAATAAACAAAATTTTCTCAGCACATATTTTTAATACCACGGAATTCACAATCTAATGCATATTTTCTCACTTCAAAAAGTGACAACTGTTTAGTCTGTGAATGTTTGTTGTAGGTAGGTAGATAAGTATGGAGATGTAGATAGTACCCAGCCTCATGCAGATCTGGCGAGAGAGCAGTGCCAACCTGCCCTGCGCCCAAGACAAGCATACAAAAGCAGGGCCATGGCAGTGATGGGAGGGGGGGGGGGGGAAGGGTCGCCCGCGCCGGGCCAAGGGTTGTGCCCTGCCCCTGCCTTGCACGCCGAACTCGCCGGGAAAGCTACGTAAAACGACACGGGGTGGCATGGCATTCACGCTCGTACTAACACCAATAACTAGACCCGAGCCGAGCCCAGCATATCTAGTAATGCTCTTTGAAATTTCCCCCTTGTCGCAAAGACCTAAAAGAAAATACACGAGGAACTACTATTCAAAAATTCCATTAGAGCGAACTTTTATATATTTGTACTCGGCAAAAAAAAATCAAGAATCTCTGCTGTTTACTACATCCTTTTTGAAAAGCCATACAAGAAAAGATTTCCCTCTATGGTTCATACATTGCTATATAAAGATACGGTCATGTGACCAAAGTCGTCCAAGGTGATTAAAACAAAAGACACCTTACTAATTGTGTTCGCCGGGAAATTTCTCTTGCGTAAAACTCGTTGAGAAGAAAACCAGTAACTCGCGAGACAAATATAGTTTCCTCCGTTGGTTTCTCGCCTCTGATTTTTCTTTTTATCTCCAGCGCGACCGGAAGCGTTCGCCGATCTTTAGTTAGTGACCTTGTAGCGTCAGTACGTTAGACCGTTATAATACCGCACCCGCGGCCACCAAAGTAGCTTCTCAAAATAGACGAACCAGAAAATTGAGTGTCGTCACAGATTCCTGATATATAAGTAAGCATCCTTCCCTTATAGTCTAGTGTCTCATTCCACGAGAAGTTAGTTTCTTTGTCAAGTCGATATACGTGTAGATAGCTGAGGACACGTGCGTCCACAACCCGTGGAGGACGCTGTCTTCAGGAAATAAGGAATTGGCCTGATCCCAAATTGCCCCCCCTTCTTCCCTCCCTCCGCCCCCGCACAGCTCCACGCACCCTCGCATCGCGCCTTCACATCTTCGCGCAAGATTACAATGACTGGGAGCCTCGGAACTGGGAGAACCATGGGGGACCTGACAACCGCGAAAACTGGCTAGGGAATCTCCTCAACTCAAGTGACCACTGTCATTATAGTTTATACAGGTTGTGGGAGAACCTTAACATACACAAACACCACAAACACTTTTTCGAATTTGATGGTTCGCACTTCCACAGTCTGCATCTAGCAACATTTTGGCCGTAAAATTATGGGGAAATTTTAAATCCTAATAAGGTAATTGGCATTGTTTATGATCTCAGATATAAATTTGACTGAATATGATAAAATGCTTAGCCGCTTTCTTCTTGCATTTGCGTAAATCTAAAATAATTTTGAAATGCTACAAATGTGTTATCCATGTGTTATCGGAAGAATATACTTAACTATTAGCAACTAGATTAATTAAACATGATAAAATAAGATATCAATATCTAAAAGCTGATAAGAAAATGAACAGTGCGCAATGATAACATGGTATTGATAACAACAGTTAAAAAAACCGATGATACAGCGTCAGATATTCGATGCATCGAGGAACCACGGTAATAAATTACAGGCCTAACAAACAAGAGCAAATATCGTTAGCTCGCAAAACTTTGCCACAAATCACTTTCGTCTGCGCATTGGGAAAGCTGATAACATCGCGGCGTGCCATACGTGCTGCGTGCTGCGTGCTGCGTGCTGCCGACATGGGGCGTCGAATAGGGAACAAAATGCGTGTCACCAATTTCTATTCGTTTAGGTAAACCCGGTACACGATTTCTATGAAGCCGTGCTAACTGTCAAACAACGATGGCTTGCCAAGGCCCGCTGATTTCATTAAACGTTATCAGTACATGAAGAGCTATCGATCGTATTCGTATCTATACATACTTAATATCACTGATGGTGAACGTGTTAAATACTTTAATGATTTGTCGTAAATTGAGCGCCTGACAATTAAATGTGTATGCTTGGTAATTGAATATATATATATATATATATATATATATATATATATATATATATATATATATATATATATATATATATATATATATATATATATATATATATATATATATATATGTATATATATATATATATATATATATATATATATATATATATATATATATAAATCGGTACATGGACGTATTTGTTTGTTGATTGAATAACCACGATATCGGTGAGGATTGGGGACCACTTTCGTTTCGCATTTCATCACCACCCAATGCTGAGTGCGAATGCTGACGGCATAAAATGCCCGAAACCCAGTTGCTTTGGGTGACCGATTCGAGATTGGCTAATCATTCGTTAGCGGAAAATGAAAATCACGTACATTTTCAAGACTGGAGAAACCGTCTCGTCTTCAAAGGCTTCGAGAGCGAATTCGGCTTCGAAAATTTATATTCGTGTATATATTTTCGCGTTTATATTTACCCGCTCACGGCTGCACCCGTCTACACTCCATTTCACGTTAAGAAGGAGAGTGGATTCGCATCTTCCTCGAGGACCCACTGCTGCTAGGCACGAGCTAAGAGTTCCAAAACTTGCAAGCCATGTTTTGAGATGGACAAAAGGCTCTTAGGGCAGTTTTGAAACTCTTAGCTCGTGTCTGGCAACAGTAGGTTCACGAAGAAGATTCACATCCACTCCCCTTTTTAACGTGAAGTGGAGTTTATATGGGTTTACAGCATACATTCTTTCAAAAGGAGCAAGTACGGCGCTTCTTCCCTCTCAATTAGTTTTCCGGAATAATTTTCCAGGTCGTTATACTTACGTATATTAAATTGAAAGTACTTAAAATGTATTCTTCCTAAAACAAGCTTTTCGCGACCTATTTAATTGAATGACGCAACTCATACATATGGCAGGGACTGTATATTATAAGGTATACATGTTTCACATAACTTTGGGACGTCATTTTCTCACCTCCCCCCCTCTCCCCCCCACTCCCTCTCTCCCAGTACCGATGCATAGAATATAGATAAAAATAAAAGAGATTATCGAATGGCGGAATTAAATTTATGTGCTAATGAATTATGTCCATTATCGGTCAGTAAGAATAATAAATTGACCATGGCCATAAGATTCGTATTATTCCAGTTGGATGAAGTACTATGCATACATTACCTCAGTCCTATATTTTGTAATCCTCTTTAACACACTCATTTGATAGAGATGGGTAAGCCTTTGCAGTTTGCATCCCGTACCCGAAATCGCTGCGCGAAACCCGTGTTAATTTTTATAGTGGGATCAGCATACGAAAGGAAACGGGTAGGTACCTTGTCTTGCTTTAGTGATATCCCTGTAACTTTTTATTATTATGTAACTGTCTTCTGATGTATGTACACTAGTTTAGCGGCTGGTTACAAATCCTTCCACACGGGTCGAATGCATTTAAGTCACCAGAGCCCGTTTGGGGATAAGGTGGATGGAGCTACAAACTTACTCGCGTAGAAAAGCCAACCAGATAAAAACATATAATACGAGTATAATAGGTTTCGTTTTGGTTGCCCTGTCTTTACTCCATAGGCAGGGTTTTAAAATAGGCATCCACTCTTCTATCACAGCACCTCACCGTGAGTTTCCACGATGAAATACGCGCTGGGATAATTTTGTTTAAATTCGTACGTCCCTTTTAGTGAAAGATTTCGAGTAGAATTGGACAGCACTTCCAGTGATCCGTAGCAATATCGTTATCAACCATGTCCTTAGCCTTATGAGCAATTTGATCAAAAGCCAAAATACTCGCAACGTTTTAGCTGGTTTTTAAGCGATGCACTACACTTGGAGGACTGTACCATATTTAACATGTGCGGAGACACGAACGTGCCTAATCCTCTCATCAACTCGACTAGGAAGCCTGTACCTTCCATACACATCATCAATAACGCGACTGCGCACACCACTTCGACATTCCATTCATTTGAAATCGGCTTAACTAATTACTAAAAAGCTCTTTCGCCTCTCGCGGTCTCGCTCGCTCTGGCTGGAATTGTTCTCTCGTGCACTCTCTCTAGCCTTCGCAAGCCCCGGGCTCAAACCCCCTACCCCAGCCCTTCGTTCCAGCCTCTCATTGTGTGGACCCAAAAATAGGCAAAATAATCCAATGGAAGGGAATTAAAAAATACTCTCTTATCCACTCCAATACCCCCAACCACTCTTGATTAAATACAAATGCCACATTCAACTTTTAGATAGAGTAAATATCAATTTTGTGCAAATATTTTGGCTTATATCAGGAAGTAAATAACTAAAAAAGCGGGTTTTTAAACTCATAAAACATAATGGCTGAAACTTGTGTCGCTTTTTTTGTGAGCAACGCGTTCTAGGTACACGTTGGATTAAAACAAGGAGAAAATTATTTTTCCATCCATTATAAAATATGTATTTGTCCGGGGGTGGTGAAAGAGGAATGCGGGATTGAAAAATTGGAGTGCAGAAAGTACCATAGTGGGATATAAAAATTACGAGATTGTTCGAGCAACAAAAGGGAGGCAGAGGAATAATTTCACTGAAATGAATAACCATCAGTTTTACAATTAATTGCATGAAAACGCCAATCTTAAAACAAGCATGACATCATCATTATAACTAAACTTTAATAGATAGGCTCATTATAAAAAATCAATTTGAAAATGATCAATTACAAGCTTCCCTTCTCAATTGTATTGGTATAGTTGGAAAACGAAGGTGCAAGGATATGTACCGTAGTCCGCGAGGGGCCAACGTCAGCGGATGCCCGATCCTGGATCTGACTAGTGACTCACTCAACCCGAGCGGAGCCCACGCTTGACGCAAATCGAGACGAGAGGACGACTCATGGAATATGGGCGGTGTAATAACAAGTAATTGAAGCGGGAAACATACGCGACAACCCATAACCTTTATCTTTCCCTCGAGTAGAAACCGGAGCAGCTAAAAGTAGATCCATGTGTTAGCGATATAGCAGGGATGTGCATTGCAATTTAGCAGGCACAACTCATGTGAGTAAAACTCTCAAGTCGCAGTGTCCGCGCATAACCATAAAGTACATAACTGAAAACCTTATCAGCCATTTCAGGCACCTACTTAAAATTAGTGACATTTATAAAGTTCCCTAACCTCCAACGAAAGTTATTTAACTGAACAAAGCAGAATAGTATACTTGTCACTTCCACGCAACAAGAGTAACAAAATATGTATCACGTCATAATCGATTTAGTGTACTTAATAATAATATGACAAATCTAATTAACTGGAATGAAAAAATGACAGCCATTTAGACAGACTTAACTTATCGTCCACAAATAGCCGAAACACAATAAAAAGCTTTCGCGTGTTCACGCTACTTTTCCAGCTCGGAGAACGAATTGAAGCAGCATGGCGTGACATGAACCTTGGAACAGGGAACAGGGAACAGTGAACAGGGGACAGGGGACAGTGAACAGTGAACAGGGGACAGGGGACAGGGGACAGGGAACAGGGAACAGAGAACAGGGAACAGGGAGCAGGAAACAGGGAACAGGGAACAAAGATCAGGAAATAAGGAACAGGGAACAGGGAGCAGGGAACAGGGAGCAGGGAACAGGGAGCAGTAAACAGGAACAGGGACAGGATGAGCAGGGGCGCAGGGGGAGCAGGGGAGTATGGGGAGCCAGAGGGGGAGGGGAGCAGGGGAGCAGGGGAGCAGGTGAGCAGGTGAGCATGGGAGCTGGGACCACAGGAAATTTGGTCGCGTGCTGGTCTGTCTGATATTTTATACATGTTTAGGTACGCATAGATTGGGCAAGCAAATAGGGATCAGTTGCTTCCCCGAACCGAGAGAACCGCAGGGCCGCCCTCATTGTCGATTACTCTGCGCAGCATCATTAAATTCCACAACAATTATGTAAATAATTACGTTCTGTGCTAAAAATGAAATGAAATTACCAAAGTTGAAAATAGACCGCATACAATAGCGGTCATATCACGGGCATTAAATGAGAATATAGATATAGGTATACATATTCGGTAAAACATTCGAATGTGCACTGGGGCGCACATTCCAGCCCTACCCCCACCTTGCTGGTGCGCGGGTCCCAGACTTGAATTCGCACTCTCGCTTCTATATTATAGAATCATTTGAAATATTAAAACAATGAAGACCACAATACAGATATCAACTAGAATTAAACTACACGAGGTATGTGGATCATTGTGTGTGGCCCTCTAATTAATTGAACTATAGAATTGTTCGCGATTTTACGGACGTGACTGCGGAAAAATGTTTTCCAGTCCGCGAAATGTAGCCAGCTATGTGTGATGCAGATCACCAATGTGGCTGGACAAGTATTTCATTGAAAATTAATTCCATTTCCAATAATCGACCGGCTATTTTTGTTCGTCATCTTCAATAAACAATAAGATATGTAAAGGTAATCACATGACATGTTGTTCCACTTCGTGACAGCATGGAAAGGGTCAATAATAATCCCTGAATTTCGATCGACGTCTTGGCGGAAATCTTGAATAAATGATGGGCTGAATCCCAGAAAGGCTAATGATCCACTGGAACGAATTGTGGTTGTGCTCGGAGATATTTTGACGTATATCGGCCAAGAATTATAATACTGCATTGCAATGAAATCTGAATCAATATTGGGGACTCGGGAATGTATTCCAGGTTTTCGACCGGCCGGCTTGAGGGCATTTACTTGCACTAAAACATTTCCCGAAAAGAAAATCAATGGTTGAATTACTTTATTCGGTAGAATTTTATAAAGCATGCACATGCCATTCGAGCGCGGGAGGGGGGAAGGGGGTGGGGTTGGAGGGAGTGGGGCGCGAAGCTGATGGCAATTGCGTCAATAAATAGGGGCCGGGGAACTCTTTTTAATAATTGATAACAAACACGAAAGGTTATGGCTAAAAATTACGATCTACGAGATTACGTATATGCCAAAAGCAATAACCCTTTATCAAAGATAAACAAGGACTGCGAGTTTAATCAGCACCCCCCCCCCCTCCCGCTACCCTCACATGCAGCCAGCTTAGATAAGAGGAATAGCTTTTAGCAGATCGCCACAAAATAATGTATTCGTTTATTAAAATCAATGGGCCAGTGAAATACAGATGGAGCGATGCATGCATCAGCGAATTCAGCGTCGTCCGTATGTGAAACTAATCGGCAATTAAGTTGCAGACCCTGAGAATGTCACGCGCCAAAGGGAATCAAAAGAGGAAACTACTTTTCGTAAGTTCTAGTTAAAATTTTCAAGAATATTCATAAAGCGAACGGCATCTTCAGAAATAATTTAAAGTTTGCAGCGTCAGATCACTTTTCTTATAATTATAATTATTATTATAATAATTATTATTATTAGCTCCATAACCAGGTACCGGATTATTAAATTCCCCTTGCTTGCTGTGAGTTCACAGACGTTTCATTACAAAAAATATATAATAAAAGGAAGTTACTCTTGGTGCCCAACAATTCATGTACAGCTGGTGTTGACTGATGAGCGTCAACTTTTCAATGGCAGACTTTTCAATGACAATATTTCATTGCTGTCGATGCCCTTGCCTTCCGTGCTAGATACGACCCTGGACACTGGACTCTGAGCCCTGAACCCTGGACCCTGGACCCTGAGCCCTGAGCCCTGGACCCTGGACCCTGGACCCTGAGCCCTGAGCCCTGCACCCTGAACTCTGGACCATGGACCCTGGACCCTGGACCCTGAGCCCTGAGCACTGCACCCTGAACTCTGGACCATGGACCCTGGACCCTGAGCCCTGAGCCCTGGACCCTGGACCCTGGACCCTGGACCCTGGACCCTGGACCCTGGACCATGGACCCTGGACCCTGAGCCCTGCACCCTGAACTCTGGACCATGGACCATGGACCCTGGACCCTGAGCTCTGAGCCCTGAGCCCTAGACCCTGGACCCTGAGCCCTGCACCCTGAACTCTGGACCATGGACCCTGGACCCTGAGCCCTGAGCCCTGGACCCTGAGCCCTGAGCCCTGCACCCTGAGCCCTGCACCCTGAACTCTGGACCATAGACCCTGGACCCTGAGCCCTGAGCCCTGGACCCTGGACCCTGGACCCTGGACCCTGAGCCCTGCACCCTGAACTCTGGACCATGGACCCTGGACCCTGAGCTCTGAGCCCTGAGCCCTAGACCCTGGACCCTGAGCCCTGAGCCCTGGACCCTGAGCCCTGGACCCTGGACCCTGGACCCTGGACCCTGGACCCTGGACCCTGGACCCTGAACTCTGGACCATGGACCATGGACCCTGAGCCCTGAGCCCTGAGCCCTGGACCCTGAGCCCTGGACGCTGAGCCCTGGACCCTGCACCCTGAGCCCTGAGCCCTAGACCCTGGACCCTGAGCCCTGGACCCTGAGCCCTGAGCCCTGAGCCCTGAGCCCTGAGCCCTGAGCCCTGGACCCTGGACCCTGGACCCTGGACACTGGACCCTGGACCCTAGTACCTGGACCCTGAGCCC
Source organism: Nemoura dubitans (assembly GCA_921293005.1). Classification (NCBI taxonomy): domain Eukaryota; kingdom Metazoa; phylum Arthropoda; class Insecta; order Plecoptera; family Nemouridae; genus Nemoura; species Nemoura dubitans. The sequence continues at coordinate 30,503,253 of OV121073.1, read as the reverse complement.
TGGACCCTAGACCCTAAGCCCTGGACCCTGAGCCCTGGACCCTAGACCCTGAGCCCTGGACCCTGAGCCCTGGACCCTGAGCCCTGGACCGTGCGCCCTGGAGTGTATACAAGCGCTAGGAATGTAATAATATATCCTGTCGAGTAGGCCTCAAAGACAGCCCCGGAGACAGCCGGACCAGGACCAAGGACTCAGGACTCAGGACTCAGGACTCAGGACTCAGGACTCAGGACTCAGGACTCAGGACTCAGGACTCAGGACTCAGGACTCAGGACTCAGGACTCAGGGTCAGGCGAGGTTGTGCTACGCAGCGCTGCGCCCACGAATGCGCAGCATGGTAAAATCTCAGCTATGGCTAATAAATAACACTAATAATAGCTCGAATGAAACGATTTGTGACATTTTGGTCGATTCCCATTCACATATTTATCGGACACACTCTGGTTTCGATTATATGGCAACTTAAAAAGGGGAAATTTAAATTTTGAACAGATTTTCTGAACGAGCCTGGTATATAGCCTAGGTAACAGATATTGCTTATTTTCAGATAGCTCATCGCAGTGAACCAATTATTGTTTCACAGACAGTCCATTATATGGAGCAAAGGACATCTCCAGGAATGCAGAGCCTAAAGTGAGGAAAGGGTGGCTTACACCACAGCTATACACACAATCCATTATCTGGGGCAACGGCTGTGCGAGAAACATTGATGCTCTATTAGTACGTCTGAGGCTCCGATGACCGCACCAAGGGGCATCAATGAGACTCGGGTACCGAGTACCGACACTTCGTACACCCCGAGACTCGAGAGAAAGGTATGCACGATTGCGCAGCCAGTCTTCAGCCAACAGGTTTGGCTAATTCATTGCGGCGGGTGATTAAAGGGTGTCTACAGTGCGTCGCAGGTTCAGAGCAGCTTGGGGCACATACTAATGTTATAGTAAGATACTATAACATTGTAAAATACCGGTTTGCTAGTACTCCCCAATTTGAGACACGTATACCATAAAACGAGGGCTCTCGCAGAGATGCAAAAGTCCTTGCTGACATCCGGTTGAGCGCTACCCTGTAGTTAGGCGGAAGTACGACTCAAACAATAAGTAAAGCGAAAGAGAACTTTTAAGTTAAGCGGTGATCGACATAGCGCGGGAAATAGGCGCAGCGTCCGAAGTTGTGGCCATAACCGGAGGAGAGGTAAGGTCGCTACTCTCTTCTGTTGGCGGGAACAATTAGCTGTTGGCGAGGGGAACGCCGGGAATCCTGCGGGAGCTGGGTGCCCAGTGTCTAGTGCCCAGTGCCCAGTGCCCAGCGCCCAGCGCCCAGTGCCCAGCGCCCAGCGCCCAGTGCCCAGTGCCCAGTGCCCAGCGCCCAGTGCCCAGCGCCCAGTGCCCAGCGCCCAGCGCCCAGTGCCCAGTGACCAGTGACCAGTGCCCACTGCCCAGTGCCCAGTGCCCAGTGCCCAGTGCCCAGTGCCCAGTGCCCAGTGCCCAGTGTCCAGTGTCCAGTGCCCAGTGCCCAGTGCCCAGTGCCCAGTGCCCAGTGCCCAGTGTCCAGTGCCCAGTGCCCAGTGCCCAGTGCCCAGTGCCCAGTGTCCAGTGCCCAGTGCCCAGTGCCCAGTGCCCAGTGCCCAGTGCCCAGTGCCCAGCGCCCAGCGCCCAGTGCCCAGTGCCCAGTGCCCAGTGCCCAGTGCCCAGTGCCCAGTGCCCAGTGTCCAGTGCCCAGTGCCCAGTGCCCAGTGCCCAGTGCCCAGTGCACAGTGCCCAGTGCCCAGCGCTCAGCGCCCAGTGTCCAGTGCCCAGTGCCCAGTGCCCAGTGCCCAGTGCCCAGTGCCCAGTGCCCAGTGCCCAGTGTCCAGTGCCCACTGCCCAGTGCCCAGTGCCCAGTGCCCAGTGCCCAGTGCCCAGTGTCCAGTGCCCACTGCCCAGTGCCCAGTGCCCAGTGCCCAGTGCCCAGTGCCAACAGCGTGTTATGAACCTATTCGCGGCTGGAGAGAAACAAATGTGCAATAAAATTAGGATAGGAAAGACGACCTCGGGTTTCCTTGGCTAAGATGGCCGAACAATTGACTATGCCCGACCTAAGATGATGGGCAAGGGCACTGGACACTGGGCACTGGGCGCTGGGCACTGGGCGCTGGGCACTGGGCGCTGGGCACTGGGCGCTAGGCACTGGGCGCTGGGCACTGAACCTCCAGCGTGTTTGAAACCGATTTGGCTGCCCATGGAAGATGGCTCAAGAGGCGAGTTGTATTGCATTTATAGGCGACTATTGGAGCGAATGCCACGAGAGATCCTGCCAATAGCAGCCAGCCTCGGCCAAGAATGCAAACTCAGGTCGTTTGTCTATTCTTAAGTTATTGCAGATTTGTTTCTCTCATCCCACGGGCCCAAGCGGCAAAAGATGTCAAACATTGGGGTATTTATTTAAAGAAGCCAAAATTATCCAGAGATATCATTAAAAAATACTCGGGGTACAGGAACCGAAAACGGTGAAAAAGGACTTCCGAAAATTCTTAGCGCTAGTAATCCTGAACGTAGCGAGTAGTCATCTAGCTTGGAACAGCGGCCCCTCACTGCGACATGTCTTCATAAAACGCGTCCCGGCAGCGGATTTCCACAAGGCGATCGATTATCACGATTTGGTAACCCTCACGTATAAGAATTTGAGAATAAATTTGACTCTAACGAAGACCCCTTCGTTAACTCCCTCTCGGATCCATGTACCATTTGTTTGAACCGATTAACACCTTCCCGTCCTTCCAGTGAGTTCGACGGTTACCTGTGCATTAGTCTTACAATTCTAGATTTCTGTTTTCCAGATTGCAATCTTGGAAACCGAATCAGTACCTACATTCAATCGGCGGAATTAGCCTCACCTCGGCCGTTCCACGAGAACTGTGCGCTCGACATGCCGAGCTGGGATTACTTCCGGGTCGTTTGATCTTTGTAAAAACGAGGCGAAATACTGCTAACTCAATCTTGAAGAGTTGACTGAAGTTCTATCGTCTGCTGAAATATTGAATGAGGTAATGACAATATATACGTTTTCGTATCGAATTGACAGTCTGGTAAATACCATGATATTTATATCAACTTGTGGAATGAGATTCCCATTGGGATGAGGAATGAATCACTCGGGAATATTAAACACAGAGAGAGGACTTAAGTTGCGATGCCTAATGTACACAGAACTGTATTATGTTTATAAGACCACGTGACTATGTTCTATAAATTAATTTATAGCATCCAAGATGGCTCTGCAATTAATGAAGTCTGAGACATGATTGCATTCACCTGAGTCCCTTAGTTTGGGGGAAAGCTTCGGTTACCCAAGTGCGCCCCATTGAGTCGCGGGGCTCCAGCCCTGGTCTTGAAGCCTCCCCGCACCCCGCCCTTCCCCCCCCCCCCCCTCTGTTACCCAAGACACGAGTGCAAATCGATCCCTCGCTGCCAAGCGCTCAGCGTCGCCGGCGAGAGTAGAAAGATCAAACGGTGAGTATGGAAGATTGAAAAAAGAGCTGAGAAATGTACGAGGAAAGAAAGGTAGAAAATGATGGTTCTCGTCGGCGGTCGTCCGGGATGGGGAGGGGGGGGGGGGGGGGGGGGGGGGGGGGGGTAAAAATAATAGCAAATAAAATAGGTTTAGATTGAAATGGACATTTTATTATAGAAGAGAATGAAAGAGAAACGGTCTAGAGGATATAGATTCTTATAGTGGAGATGTGGATTGGTATCTCGATCCTTTGAGGATGTGTGAATGCGATGAGTGGTTATCGAATCAAAACTGTCTTGGCGTAAGTCGACGGCGAATATCATTTTACCCACAAAGAAAAAGGAATGCGAAAGGGAGAAAAAATGAAATGTGATAAATGAAAAATAATAGGTTGTCAGTGTTCCTTGTGAATAAAATTTTGGCCGGGGTAGAGAGAGTACTCCGTGAAATCCTTGGCCGCGACGCCAATTTGTGCAACTTTTATACGCACGTGTAACTTCTGAACTAGTTGACAGATTTGGCTCCGCTTTTAAAGCTCATTATAATCCGCATATTGTTGGAGAAGTAAAGAGATACTCTGGCACAGTATATGTGGATATGTGAATATGTGGATATGCATGGATAAGTTGAGGGGTGGATAGAAAGGGTGGAAAGGTAGATATATGTGGATACGTGGAACCCAAAAACGAGGTCTCATGCACACTTCTTTCTCATTTGCGAAATGTCGACGTACTGCGTTGCTTCTGGGTTTAGCGAGACGTCGCTTGCTACTCACCGTTGAAATATCATTTTACGAATATGTTTCATTTTAATATAATGAAAAAGAGCAACATTAACGGCAAGCAATTAAATTTTTATTTCGCCCAGCCGTAAATCTAAATGAAGAACTACACTCGCAATACGCCTACATATGTCGCAAAACAGCGGATGAAATAAAATTTTAATTACTCTACATAAATTATCATTCTTTAGTTTCATTGTGTTTACTGAAACCAAATGTTGAAGTTATTCAAAAATAGAAATTATGCTCCAAAATATCAAGCACTAAGGCAGGTATAAAATTCATGATTTAAAAAAGATGTAACTGTTTTGAAAGTGGCAGCGAAAAATCAAGAGCCATGTTTGTCGAAGGATGATATTGTACATGCCAAGAATTTGAATAAATGATCTAAAAGATAGTCACTTCGACATTCGAAGGGAGGACGAATTTTAAAAAAGCATATAATCTTTCAGAGTCGCGGTTGGAAGTGAGAAAAAGTTGCTGCAATCTTGTGAAGCACTTTAAATAATTAATTAATTAAAATGTGAAGAAGAGTAAAATTGAAGAAAGAAGTGTCGAGCGGCGGGCTCGCTCGCCCGAGCCAAGACGCTGTATTGATGTTTCCATTAGGAGTACCTAAAGCAGCCCGCGCTAACGTGCAAATGTTCATTACATTACATCATTACAGCGTTACAGCGTTACAGCGTTACAGCGTTACAGCGTTACAGCGTTACAGCGTTACAGCATGGGGAGCCTACGAGCTTCCGATGGCCATGTTAAATTACTTGAAATATGCAACAAAAAAGGAGAGATCGTTGAAATCCGCACACAAAAGCTTTTTCAAGTAGTTTTTATATCGCTTTTCAGTTTGCTACGTTTTTTTAATGCGCAATGCGAGCTTTTCCCCCAAATGTATACTCTATTAGTGTAGTGCCATCTTTTTTTCATTTGGAGTTTTCACGGCGTTCTTCACGCTCTTAAGGTTTTCGATAAATGATTCACAAATATGTATACACAGAAAATGTGGGTTTGCCAGCAACTTATGAATTAACATTATTCGGGGAAAGAAGCAAACGCTATGAAAAGCGGGCTTTCCGCCACTTTCCCACTTTTCCATATGCAAACGAATGATGAAACGAGCCAGCCGAGATTTTCTGCGTGTGTATTGGTCGACAGAAACAGGCAGGTAATGTATAAAACATATTTTCAGACGCAACCAGGAACCAGTGACCAGTAACCAGTGACCAGTCTAGATAGTATACCTACCCTTCTAGCGCAGCGAAGAGTAGCAGCAGCTTGTAGTGTTTTGTATTACACGTCGTCAGATATCGGACATGGAATTGATTACTACTCCAGTGCAGATGTTTCAGAAACATTGCCCACTTCACTACCGTAACTATAAACAACGGCGATTAACATTTTTGGACAATCACCCCAAACCAATTTATATATACATACGCAACAGAAAAGTACAATAAACTTGATACCACAATGATATCTATATGTCCAAAGATATTATTGAATCGACTTCTTGCTCGCATCTGGCGGTTGTCCATTTCATGTAAAGAACTCCTTTGACCATGCAAATCCGATTTTTCACATTGCCTCGCGATCGAAAGAACGACATTATCGCAGAGCACACCACAAGTTTTTCCAGGATGTGTATTGCTTCGAATGAAATGGTCGAGTATACATTTATTTATTCAAGTGAACTCTACTGGGTTTGAGGTCCGCTCTCAGTAATCGTGGCCCGTTTTCCATTATCCGAGGTCCGTTATCCGTGGCCAGAGCAGCCTGTGGTCCGTGGTGCTGTGAGTCCAGTCTGCGCAGGGACCACATGGTATGATACGGAGCAGCGCAGAGAGCAATGCTGTACCCTGTCCACAGGTAATCCGACACGCAAAAGCACAGTAAATTAGAAGAAATAGCCAAAGTAGTTTTTAGGAGAGATGTTCTGGGATTAAATTACTGCAGCTTTGATATCAACACGCATTTCATTTCATTTCATTTCATGCAGAATATTACGCTTATTCGCTTATTACGCTCATTAAGCTTCAAATAACGCAAATTAAGTGAAAAATGTTCTCGGTGCCTTTACTTTACTAGGAAACGCTGCCAAAGTGTTCCCGATGAAGATGAGCGTAACTGTTTGTAGCAGATAAGTTGAATGCAGAACGTCGTAATTTTAGCTCGAATGCGTGAGAGGACTTGGGTTAATTAGTAAGTTTTTTCACACACAATTCACAATAAATATTTGGGAAAATTTTGAAAAATACGCATTTTTAGAATAAGCTCCGTATTTATCCTAAATTTCCCAATTTCGAATATTGATTTTTTTTTTCTGATACGAATGGAAGGGGTATGGAGTATTTTCTTGAAAAACGCTGGGGGTCTAAGTTAAGAACAAAAGTAGACACCCTGAAAATTGCATCGCAAACGACGCAGGCGTTTGGTCTGTAGAGCGCGCGCAAACACACAAACAAACAAACAAACAAACAAACAAACAAACCAACCAACAAAAGTGTTTATTTTAGTAGTAGTGAAATTGATGATTTCACTTCGCTCGCTTCGCTCATCAACAACCCTTGGAGATTTATTTCAGACGCGGATTTACTGTCAAAAACTTGCACGAAACTGACAAAATTTCTGACAAACTTGAAGCCAGCAAAGCTGGTGTGATGTTTCGAAGTGGTTTCGATGGTTTCGAAGAACAATATTCGAAATTTGGAAAATTTGGATAAAATACGCACTTTTAAATAAATTTCCGTACTTTTCCAAATTTCCAAATTCTTTCCAAATTTTCGAATATTGCACCTTTCTCTGCTTTGAAGGGGAGGGGTATGGAGGATTTTCTTGAAAAACGCAGGGGTCTAAGTTGAGAACAAAAGTAACCCTGAAAATTTCATCACAAACGACGCAGGCGTTTGATCTGTAGAGCGCGCACAAACACGCATACAAACAAACACACAGACACATTAGTGTTTTTTTAGCAGTAGTGAAATTGATGATATTGCTTCGCTCGCTTCGCTCATCAATCAGTATTCGAAATGGGGGGTAGGCTTTCAAGTCACCAAATTTGTTGATGCGCGAAGCGAGCGATTCGAAATCTTCTATTTCACTACTGGTAAAAAAAGCACTAGTTTTTTTTTGTGTTTTTGTGCGCTCTCTACAGACCAAACGCCTGCTTCGATCGCGATGAAATTTTCATGGTGTCTACTTTTGTTCTCAACTTAAACCCCCTGCGTTTTTCAATAAAATAATCCTCTATACCCCTCCCTTCAAATCAGAAAAAAATAGCAATATTCGAAATTGGGAAAATTTGGAAAAATTCGGCAATTTATCTGAAAATTCGCATTGTTTTCTTAATTTTACCACACATTTATTGTGACTTTGTTTCCTTTGATTCCTAGGTTACCAGCTGTGACTTTCAGTTTGGCCAAGGAATGGATTTGAAAGTTATCAGACGTTAAAAATTTGCACGTTTCCGCTATCTGACAGCTCGGAGAGAAATAAGGGAAGGTCAGGATCGTCTAAACTCTCAAGTAATCGGAATTTTCGAGAAGGCATTTTCTGGCATGGTGCTCCGTGGTTTTTAGTTTTGGGTCGTCTGCCTTCACCTTTTTATCTGCTATACAAACCGCTACGCTCATCTTCAAAGCAACACAAATTGCGTTTGCAAAGCCCTAGTATAATTCTAATTACTAGGGCTTCGCGAACGCAATTTGTGTTGCGTTGAAGATGAGCGTAGCGGTTTGTATTTTGCGCATAAATAGATTGAGGCAAAAGCCTATGAAAATCATGGAGCAGCAAGCCGGACCATTGCTTTCTCAAAAATTCTGATCATTTGAAAATGTAAACGATTCTGACCTTTCTTTGTTTCTGTCCGAGCTGTCGGGTAGCGGAAATATGCTCATTTGAGGTAATTGAGCAATGTGCATGTAAATACATAGATGCAGCTCATGCCCAAGGGTTTTATAAGGTTGGAGATATATTTCTGCCGCGGACTTACTTTCAAGAGCTTGCATGCACGAAATTGACAAAATATCTAATATCTGTCATATCTTGAAGTCAACTTCAAGTCAAAAATTCTGGTGTGATGTTTCGATTTGGTTTCGATGGTTACTAAAACAACAATCGAAATTGGAAAAATTTTAAAACAATCCGCACTTTTAAATAAATTTCCGTACTTTACCAAACTTTCTCAATTGCCGAATATTGCTATTTTTTCTGCTTTGAACGGAAGAGGTATGGAGGATATTCTTGAAAAACGCAGGGGGTCTAAGTTGAGAACAAAAGTAGACACCCTGAAAATTGCATCGCAAACGACGCAGGCGTTTGGTCTGTAGAGCGCGCGCAAACACACAAACAAACAAACAAACAAACAAACCAACCAACAAAAGTGTTTATTTTAGTAGTAGTGAAATTGATGATTTCACTTCGCTCGCTTCGCTCATCAACAACCCTTGGAGATTTATTTCAGACGCGGATTTACTGTCAAAAACTTGCACGAAACTGACAAAATTTCTGACAAACTTGAAGCCAGCAAAGCTGGTGTGATGTTTCGAAGTGGTTTCGATGGTTTCGAAGAACAATATTCGAAATTTGGAAAATTTGGATAAAATACGCACTTTTAAATAAATTTCCGTACTTTTCCAAATTTCCAAATTCTTTCCAAATTTTCGAATATTGCACCTTTCTCTGCTTTGAAGGGGAGGGGTATGGAGGATTTTCTTGAAAAACGCAGGGGTCTAAGTTGAGAACAAAAGTAACCCTGAAAATTTCATCACAAACGACGCAGGCGTTTGATCTGTAGAGCGCGCACAAACACGCATACAAACAAACACACAGACACATTAGTGTTTTTTTAGCAGTAGTGAAATTGATGATATTGCTTCGCTCGCTTCGCTCATCAATCAGTATTCGAAATGGGGGGTAGGCTTTCAAGTCACCAAATTTGTTGATGCGCGAAGCGAGCGATTCGAAATCTTCTATTTCACTACTGGTAAAAAAAGCACTAGTTTTTTTTTGTGTTTTTGTGCGCTCTCTACAGACCAAACGCCTGCTTCGATCGCGATGAAATTTTCATGGTGTCTACTTTTGTTCTCAACTTAAACCCCCTGCGTTTTTCAATAAAATAATCCTCTATACCCCTCCCTTCAAATCAGAAAAAAATAGCAATATTCGAAATTGGGAAAATTTGGAAAAATTCGGCAATTTATCTGAAAATTCGCATTGTTTTCTTAATTTTACCACACATTTATTGTGACTTTGTTTCCTTTGATTCCTAGGTTACCAGCTGTGACTTTCAGTTTGGCCAAGGAATGGATTTGAAAGTTATCAGACGTTAAAAATTTGCACGTTTCCGCTATCTGACAGCTCGGAGAGAAATAAGGGAAGGTCAGGATCGTCTAAACTCTCAAGTAATCGGAATTTTCGAGAAGGCATTTTCTGGCATGGTGCTCCGTGGTTTTTAGTTTTGGGTCGTCTGCCTTCACCTTTTTATCTGCTATACAAACCGCTACGCTCATCTTCAAAGCAACACAAATTGCGTTTGCAAAGCCCTAGTATAATTCTAATTACTAGGGCTTCGCGAACGCAATTTGTGTTGCGTTGAAGATGAGCGTAGCGGTTTGTATTTTGCGCATAAATAGATTGAGGCAAAAGCCTATGAAAATCATGGAGCAGCAAGCCGGACCATTGCTTTCTCAAAAATTCTGATCATTTGAAAATGTAAACGATTCTGACCTTTCTTTGTTTCTGTCCGAGCTGTCGGGTAGCGGAAATATGCTCATTTGAGGTAATTGAGCAATGTGCATGTAAATACATAGATGCAGCTCATGCCCAAGGGTTTTATAAGGTTGGAGATATATTTCTGCCGCGGACTTACTTTCAAGAGCTTGCATGCACGAAATTGACAAAATATCTAATATCTGTCATATCTTGAAGTCAACTTCAAGTCAAAAATTCTGGTGTGATGTTTCGATTTGGTTTCGATGGTTACTAAAACAACAATCGAAATTGGAAAAATTTTAAAACAATCCGCACTTTTAAATAAATTTCCGTACTTTACCAAACTTTCTCAATTGCCGAATATTGCTATTTTTTCTGCTTTGAACGGAAGAGGTATGGAGGATATTCTTGAAAAACGCAGGGGGTCTAAGTTGAGAACAAAAGTAGACACCCTGAAAATTGCATCGCAAACGACGCAGGCGTTTGGTCTGTAGAGCGCGCGCAAACACACAAACAAACAAACAAACAAACAAACCAACCAACAAAAGTGTTTATTTTAGTAGTAGTGAAATTGATGATTTCACTTCGCTCGCTTCGCTCATCAACAACCCTTGGAGATTTATTTCAGACGCGGATTTACTGTCAAAAACTTGCACGAAACTGACAAAATTTCTGACAAACTTGAAGCCAGCAAAGCTGGTGTGATGTTTCGAAGTGGTTTCGATGGTTTCGAAGAACAATATTCGAAATTTGGAAAATTTGGATAAAATACGCACTTTTAAATAAATTTCCGTACTTTTCCAAATTTCCAAATTCTTTCCAAATTTTCGAATATTGCACCTTTCTCTGCTTTGAAGGGGAGGGGTATGGAGGATTTTCTTGAAAAACGCAGGGGTCTAAGTTGAGAACAAAAGTAACCCTGAAAATTTCATCACAAACGACGCAGGCGTTTGATCTGTAGAGCGCGCACAAACACGCATACAAACAAACACACAGACACATTAGTGTTTTTTTAGCAGTAGTGAAATTGATGATATTGCTTCGCTCGCTTCGCTCATCAATCAGTATTCGAAATGGGGGGTAGGCTTTCAAGTCACCAAATTTGTTGATGCGCGAAGCGAGCGATTCGAAATCTTCTATTTCACTACTGGTAAAAAAAGCACTAGTTTTTTTTTGTGTTTTTGTGCGCTCTCTACAGACCAAACGCCTGCTTCGATCGCGATGAAATTTTCATGGTGTCTACTTTTGTTCTCAACTTAAACCCCCTGCGTTTTTCAATAAAATAATCCTCTATACCCCTCCCTTCAAATCAGAAAAAAATAGCAATATTCGAAATTGGGAAAATTTGGAAAAATTCGGCAATTTATCTGAAAATTCGCATTGTTTTCTTAATTTTACCACACATTTATTGTGACTTTGTTTCCTTTGATTCCTAGGTTACCAGCTGTGACTTTCAGTTTGGCCAAGGAATGGATTTGAAAGTTATCAGACGTTAAAAATTTGCACGTTTCCGCTATCTGACAGCTCGGAGAGAAATAAGGGAAGGTCAGGATCGTCTAAACTCTCAAGTAATCGGAATTTTCGAGAAGGCATTTTCTGGCATGGTGCTCCGTGGTTTTTAGTTTTGGGTCGTCTGCCTTCACCTTTTTATCTGCTATACAAACCGCTACGCTCATCTTCAAAGCAACACAAATTGCGTTTGCAAAGCCCTAGTATAATTCTAATTACTAGGGCTTCGCGAACGCAATTTGTGTTGCGTTGAAGATGAGCGTAGCGGTTTGTATTTTGCGCATAAATAGATTGAGGCAAAAGCCTATGAAAATCATGGAGCAGCAAGCCGGACCATTGCTTTCTCAAAAATTCTGATCATTTGAAAATGTAAACGATTCTGACCTTTCTTTGTTTCTGTCCGAGCTGTCGGGTAGCGGAAATATGCTCATTTGAGGTAATTGAGCAATGTGCATGTAAATACATAGATGCAGCTCATGCCCAAGGGTTTTATAAGGTTGGAGATATATTTCTGCCGCGGACTTACTTTCAAGAGCTTGCATGCACGAAATTGACAAAATATCTAATATCTGTCATATCTTGAAGTCAACTTCAAGTCAAAAATTCTGGTGTGATGTTTCGATTTGGTTTCGATGGTTACTAAAACAACAATCGAAATTGGAAAAATTTTAAAACAATCCGCACTTTTAAATAAATTTCCGTACTTTACCAAACTTTCTCAATTGCCGAATATTGCTATTTTTTCTGCTTTGAACGGAAGAGGTATGGAGGATATTCTTGAAAAACGCAGGGGGTCTAAGTTGAGAACAAAAGTAGACACCCTGAAAATTGCATCGCAAACGACGCAGGCGTTTGGTCTGTAGAGCGCGCGCAAACACACAAACAAACAAACAAACAAACAAACCAACCAACAAAAGTGTTTATTTTAGTAGTAGTGAAATTGATGATTTCACTTCGCTCGCTTCGCTCATCAACAACCCTTGGAGATTTATTTCAGACGCGGATTTACTGTCAAAAACTTGCACGAAACTGACAAAATTTCTGACAAACTTGAAGCCAGCAAAGCTGGTGTGATGTTTCGAAGTGGTTTCGATGGTTTCGAAGAACAATATTCGAAATTTGGAAAATTTGGATAAAATACGCACTTTTAAATAAATTTCCGTACTTTTCCAAATTTCCAAATTCTTTCCAAATTTTCGAATATTGCACCTTTCTCTGCTTTGAAGGGGAGGGGTATGGAGGATTTTCTTGAAAAACGCAGGGGTCTAAGTTGAGAACAAAAGTAACCCTGAAAATTTCATCACAAACGACGCAGGCGTTTGATCTGTAGAGCGCGCACAAACACGCATACAAACAAACACACAGACACATTAGTGTTTTTTTAGCAGTAGTGAAATTGATGATATTGCTTCGCTCGCTTCGCTCATCAATCAGTATTCGAAATGGGGGGTAGGCTTTCAAGTCACCAAATTTGTTGATGCGCGAAGCGAGCGATTCGAAATCTTCTATTTCACTACTGGTAAAAAAAGCACTAGTTTTTTTTTGTGTTTTTGTGCGCTCTCTACAGACCAAACGCCTGCTTCGATCGCGATGAAATTTTCATGGTGTCTACTTTTGTTCTCAACTTAAACCCCCTGCGTTTTTCAATAAAATAATCCTCTATACCCCTCCCTTCAAATCAGAAAAAAATAGCAATATTCGAAATTGGGAAAATTTGGAAAAATTCGGCAATTTATCTGAAAATTCGCATTGTTTTCTTAATTTTACCACACATTTATTGTGACTTTGTTTCCTTTGATTCCTAGGTTACCAGCTGTGACTTTCAGTTTGGCCAAGGAATGGATTTGAAAGTTATCAGACGTTAAAAATTTGCACGTTTCCGCTATCTGACAGCTCGGAGAGAAATAAGGGAAGGTCAGGATCGTCTAAACTCTCAAGTAATCGGAATTTTCGAGAAGGCATTTTCTGGCATGGTGCTCCGTGGTTTTTAGTTTTGGGTCGTCTGCCTTCACCTTTTTATCTGCTATACAAACCGCTACGCTCATCTTCAAAGCAACACAAATTGCGTTTGCAAAGCCCTAGTATAATTCTAATTACTAGGGCTTCGCGAACGCAATTTGTGTTGCGTTGAAGATGAGCGTAGCGGTTTGTATTTTGCGCATAAATAGATTGAGGCAAAAGCCTATGAAAATCATGGAGCAGCAAGCCGGACCATTGCTTTCTCAAAAATTCTGATCATTTGAAAATGTAAACGATTCTGACCTTTCTTTGTTTCTGTCCGAGCTGTCGGGTAGCGGAAATATGCTCATTTGAGGTAATTGAGCAATGTGCATGTAAATACATAGATGCAGCTCATGCCCAAGGGTTTTATAAGGTTGGAGATATATTTCTGCCGCGGACTTACTTTCAAGAGCTTGCATGCACGAAATTGACAAAATATCTAATATCTGTCATATCTTGAAGTCAACTTCAAGTCAAAAATTCTGGTGTGATGTTTCGATTTGGTTTCGATGGTTACTAAAACAACAATCGAAATTGGAAAAATTTTAAAACAATCCGCACTTTTAAATAAATTTCCGTACTTTACCAAACTTTCTCAATTGCCGAATATTGCTATTTTTTCTGCTTTGAACGGAAGAGGTATGGAGGATATTCTTGAAAAACGCAGGGGGTCTAAGTTGAGAACAAAAGTAGACACCCTGAAAATTGCATCGCAAACGACGCAGGCGTTTGGTCTGTAGAGCGCGCGCAAACACACAAACAAACAAACAAACAAACAAACCAACCAACAAAAGTGTTTATTTTAGTAGTAGTGAAATTGATGATTTCACTTCGCTCGCTTCGCTCATCAACAACCCTTGGAGATTTATTTCAGACGCGGATTTACTGTCAAAAACTTGCACGAAACTGACAAAATTTCTGACAAACTTGAAGCCAGCAAAGCTGGTGTGATGTTTCGAAGTGGTTTCGATGGTTTCGAAGAACAATATTCGAAATTTGGAAAATTTGGATAAAATACGCACTTTTAAATAAATTTCCGTACTTTTCCAAATTTCCAAATTCTTTCCAAATTTTCGAATATTGCACCTTTCTCTGCTTTGAAGGGGAGGGGTATGGAGGATTTTCTTGAAAAACGCAGGGGTCTAAGTTGAGAACAAAAGTAACCCTGAAAATTTCATCACAAACGACGCAGGCGTTTGATCTGTAGAGCGCGCACAAACACGCATACAAACAAACACACAGACACATTAGTGTTTTTTTAGCAGTAGTGAAATTGATGATATTGCTTCGCTCGCTTCGCTCATCAATCAGTATTCGAAATGGGGGGTAGGCTTTCAAGTCACCAAATTTGTTGATGCGCGAAGCGAGCGATTCGAAATCTTCTATTTCACTACTGGTAAAAAAAGCACTAGTTTTTTTTTGTGTTTTTGTGCGCTCTCTACAGACCAAACGCCTGCTTCGATCGCGATGAAATTTTCATGGTGTCTACTTTTGTTCTCAACTTAAACCCCCTGCGTTTTTCAATAAAATAATCCTCTATACCCCTCCCTTCAAATCAGAAAAAAATAGCAATATTCGAAATTGGGAAAATTTGGAAAAATTCGGCAATTTATCTGAAAATTCGCATTGTTTTCTTAATTTTACCACACATTTATTGTGACTTTGTTTCCTTTGATTCCTAGGTTACCAGCTGTGACTTTCAGTTTGGCCAAGGAATGGATTTGAAAGTTATCAGACGTTAAAAATTTGCACGTTTCCGCTATCTGACAGCTCGGAGAGAAATAAGGGAAGGTCAGGATCGTCTAAACTCTCAAGTAATCGGAATTTTCGAGAAGGCATTTTCTGGCATGGTGCTCCGTGGTTTTTAGTTTTGGGTCGTCTGCCTTCACCTTTTTATCTGCTATACAAACCGCTACGCTCATCTTCAAAGCAACACAAATTGCGTTTGCAAAGCCCTAGTATAATTCTAATTACTAGGGCTTCGCGAACGCAATTTGTGTTGCGTTGAAGATGAGCGTAGCGGTTTGTATTTTGCGCATAAATAGATTGAGGCAAAAGCCTATGAAAATCATGGAGCAGCAAGCCGGACCATTGCTTTCTCAAAAATTCTGATCATTTGAAAATGTAAACGATTCTGACCTTTCTTTGTTTCTGTCCGAGCTGTCGGGTAGCGGAAATATGCTCATTTGAGGTAATTGAGCAATGTGCATGTAAATACATAGATGCAGCTCATGCCCAAGGGTTTTATAAGGTTGGAGATATATTTCTGCCGCGGACTTACTTTCAAGAGCTTGCATGCACGAAATTGACAAAATATCTAATATCTGTCATATCTTGAAGTCAACTTCAAGTCAAAAATTCTGGTGTGATGTTTCGATTTGGTTTCGATGGTTACTAAAACAACAATCGAAATTGGAAAAATTTTAAAACAATCCGCACTTTTAAATAAATTTCCGTACTTTACCAAACTTTCTCAATTGCCGAATATTGCTATTTTTTCTGCTTTGAACGGAAGAGGTATGGAGGATATTCTTGAAAAACGCAGGGGGTCTAAGTTGAGAACAAAAGTAGACACCCTGAAAATTTCATCGCAATCGACGCAGGCGTTTGGCCTGTAGAGCGCGCGCAAACACACATACAAACAAACAAACAAACAAAAAACACACACAAGTGCTTTTTTTTAGCAGTAGTGAAATTGATGATTTCGCTTCGCTCGCTACGCTCATCAATTAGCATGGGTAGGAATATGATTTTAACTAGGGCGAACGCAATTTGTGTTGCGTTGAAGATGAGCGTTGCGATTTGTATTTAGCGCATAAAAAGATTGAGGCAAAAAGCCTAAATCATGGAGCAGCAAGCCGGACCATAGCTTTTTCGAAAATTCTGATCACTTGAAATTGTAAACGATTCTGGCCTTTCTTTGTTTCTGTCCGAGCTGTCGGGTAGCGGAAATATGCTCATTTTGAGATCATTGAGCAATGTGCATGTAAATACATAGATGTAACTCATGCCCAAGGGTTTTTATTGGGTTTTATTGGGTTGGTTTTTATTGGAAAAAATCTGGTGTGATGTTTCGATTTGGTTTCGATGGTTTCTAAAGGAAAATCGAAATTGGGAATATTTGAAAAAAATACGCACTTTTAAATAAATTTCCGTACTTTTCCAAACATGCCCAATTGTCGAATTTTGCTCTTTTTTCTGCTTTGAAAGTGAAGGGTGTGAAGGATTTTCTTGAAAAACGCAGGGGGTCTAAGTTGAGAACAAAAGTAGACACCCTGAAAATTTCATCCCACTCGAAGCAGGCGTTTGGCCTGTAGAGCGCGCGCAAACACACATACAAACAAACTCACACCAAGTGTTTTTTTTTAGCAGTAGTGAAATTGATGATTTCGCTTCGCTCGCTAAGCTCATCAATAATTGAGATTGCAAATAAATTCCTATTAATACTAAATTTTATGTGAAATATGCATGTGTATTATTACAACCATGGAGTCATACCAGATCATCATTATGATGAGCATAAATAACATTTTATTGCAGATTTAAAAAAAAACTAAATTACAATGAACAGAAATTCGAAATCAAAATCGAAATTCGTAACCTTGTATCACTTGTGATTTCACGTGAAGTGTAGTGATATTTCAGGGATGCATGGACCAGTGGGCTGCAGCACCCTAAATCTTTCGAAGTGGTCGCAACGAGCTTCAAGATATGAAGGCTTCAAGGCTTGACCGCACTTTTCAAATCTCAGTGTTAAATCGGGGAGCGAAGCGCATCAATGCGCGCAGCTTGCAATGGGCACGGCATGCAAGCGTGGGATGCATTTGATGCATTTGATGCATTTGATGCATTTGATGCATTTGATGCATTTGATGTATTTGATGCATTTGGCCACCATCTTGTAAACACAAATCATCAAAATGGTTTGGCCGAGAGTGCAATGAAATGCAGTCTTGCGGGCTCGCCGCTCTGGCGTGTTGTGGATCACTTGGCCCTCCTGGTTAGTTCGTCGCCCAGGCGGCGACCATTTCATATTTTGGTGCCGAGTGTTTTGAATTGGCTGTTAACAAGGTGAGAAGTATTACTATCGCGGTGTTTGAACCACTCATTCTGAGATTCCGAATTACATCAAGTTTTTTGTCATGGAGATGAGGAACAATTTCAGGAAATATTTTCTTTTTTGTCCCAACAATTTGGCAAGAGAGCATTGCAGTCTTTGAACCGTTGTAAGTTCAG
This sequence comes from Nemoura dubitans, assembly GCA_921293005.1. Classification (NCBI taxonomy): domain Eukaryota; kingdom Metazoa; phylum Arthropoda; class Insecta; order Plecoptera; family Nemouridae; genus Nemoura; species Nemoura dubitans. The sequence continues at coordinate 30,485,525 of OV121073.1, read as the reverse complement.
CGAAAAGGATATGGTATAGCCAGTGGCGGCTCGTGAGTGTTTTCCTCGGAGGGGCAGCAATTGAATTTCATATACCCCCCCCCCCCCCCCCCCCCCCGGCTCTTGGCACCCATCGCAACAATATACATTTTTCGACACCATTTTCCGTGGTGCTGAGAAACGGTGTTGCCTGCCATCCGCCGTTATTTGAAGCGTTTTGGTTTAGGATGAGATTCCTGAACAAACAGTTTTGTATTGAACGCTCGGTGTTCTCCAAAATGCATTTTATTGTGCCTCCATCGCAGACACATTTGAAGTTTGTATGTGCATCGCTCTGTCTCTCTCGCTCTCCGTTCGCAATCCTCGGCACGTCGCCGATGCACCGCCCGCGGCGAGCCCGCAGCTTGCCGAAAGTGGCCGAGGCTACCCGAGGGCAAAATTTCTGCTGCCCTCGGCGGACTTGCGAGCGACGACGAGCGGCTCGCGTTCAAGGCCATTTCCACGCACTCATGGCTGGGCACGCAGGGCGGCCGCGCTTGCCGCCCCGAGCGAGGAGGGTTGCGTCCAGGGTGAAGGCAGCAGACGTGCGGTGCTCGGGCGCTACCAAAACGTTTCGTTGCATTCGGCAGCTCGTGCCGTCAGCGCGACGCAAATGGCGTGATAGTTCTTAGCGAATAGCGAGCTTTAATAGTTACAACAAATATTTACACGCAACAAATTTTAAGAACAATTAAAATGAACACAACATTAAATATTTGAATTATAATATTATTATTTTATTCTGTCAAATTGCCAGGGGGGGCTGCCGCCCCGCAGCCCTCCCTCACGAGCCGCCCCTGGGTATAGCTTGAAAGCTTATGTGAGATTATTTTTGCTTCCCCACGGAGATGATTATTTAAGAAAAATGTTCCTACAGCTGGCACTAGGTACTAGTACCTACTTACTCGGCGCCATTCAAAAAAACTATACTTGCTCGCAATCGGCAAGGCAATTTCTTAAACTCGGATAAAATTGGTTTCGAGCGTCCAAAGAAAATTTGCATTCCATTATTAAAGAAACTGTTCACAGAGTGAACGAGGAAAACATATTTCCCGAAAATTTCCCAAATAGATAACCTCTATACAAAGACTTGTTTGCGTTATACGAAGAGTGAACACTTCAATTATTGCTTTGCTAAGCATGAACATCGCCGTGAATTCGGTCTTAGCGCCAGGAAGCCGTCAGCTGACATCATTCTGTATAAACTGCATGTTCTCTCCGGTATTTACATTGAAATGTTTGAGCTAGCTCAAATATTTTGAGAAGAAAACATATGGTGTAAAATCAGTTGGAAGTTTAGTGCGTATAATATTCTGTTCACGAGTGAACGGTAGTTCAGAGGGATTTGTTATGGTATGAAAAAGGCTTAGCTTCCGAGGAGCAAGCATCATATGGCATCACCCTTAGTATCACCCTTAGTATCACCCTTAGTATCACCCTTAGCATCGCCCTCAGTATCACCCGTAATATCACCCGGAGTGTGACCCGAGCCCGACGCATCGGAACGAGCCGCGGCGATTGTAGCCTCCCTGCTCCCAACTCGTTATCAGATGAATGTGGGATCTGTACCCAGATAAAACCATGATAAAACCGGCTGCAATGTCCGTGTTTCGCGGCCGGTATCGCCCCCAAGGGAGATGACAGCTCTGGACCGCCAAATTAAAGGGCCCACGCTCACGCAAGGGATACTTAAACGAGGGCATCAAAAAACGACCCGAACTCACAGAGAGATTCTTCGATTAGGTTTGTTGATAATTGCGTATTAAAGTTAAAAGCCACAACTAACTTATCCTCATAGGTGAGGATAAACACGGCTAAGTTTATAATATCGAGGCATACAAGTCGGACAAAAATGATACCATTTCATCCCCCGCATGTAAAGCCACTGAAATATTTTGCAAGTTTAATCTAGTCTTCTTGTAACGGCATTAGCAAAAAGGGGGCTTGGCGGTTTCTGATACATGTAGGCAATTTATTCGGAGCAGTGTTCGCGTTTCAATCTCGAGCAGTGCATAGCGCGCCGACCGTATTAGCTTCACTTTTTGGCACCCCTGGTATCGCGGGGGGCTATAAAATATGCTATGAGAGGAAAAGAGAGAACAAGGGGAGCGGGGGTGGCGGGGGCGGGCGCGGGGGCGGGGGATGAGTGAAAAAGTCACGGGCGTTAACTTTCATTAGTTAATTACTGTACCATGTCATCGGCGCCGAAATACTCTCGACGGAGTTTCACCCGCACGATACCAGCTCGCTGCTTATAATAATAATAATAATAATAATAATAATAATAATAATAATAATAATAATAATAATAATGATAATAATAATAATAATAATAATAATAATAATAATAATAATAATAATAATAATAATTTTTTTTTTTTTTTTTTTTTATTCATCAACATGTCTCAAAGACTTACAATTTCTCTCTCTTGAAACAGTCCACAAAGCCCTTGGGGCTCATCTGTGGGGGATTTAGAAAAAATATAAAAAAATAAAAAATAAAAAAAAAAATAAAATTTATATATATAAACTTATTTGTGTATATGACAGTATGATGAAGTAACAGAGCATAATTGTAAAACCAAAAAAAATATATATACAAACAAATAATTTAACCGTATCGGACAGGCATAAATGACAAAAAGATAATAACAACAAGCACTATCAAATAATTATACTGAAACAGGCAAATTTTCTAATAATGATTTCTTTAATTTTAATTTTACTGCGGAAAATGATTCTAATTGCCGAAGCTCTGGTGATATATTATTAAAAATGAAAGGTACATTATATTCAAGTAGTCTCTTTCCATGTTTATTTGAATGAGGTGGGATTAAGTACGGGCATTTGTTTCGTAGCCTAGATTTCATTAAGAATTTATAATAATAATAATAATAATAATAATAATAATAATAATAATAATCATCATAAACAACATCATAATAACTATAACTATAATAATAATGATAATCATTATTATGATTATAATCATTTTGTGATCGTAGTTCGTAGTCGTTACTAACACGTTCCGTCGTCTCTCGTCTGGTCCAGCAGAACAGCCTCCTTTTATGGGGCTAACTCGGAACTGACACAGGCTTTGTCCTCGTCGTACTCATCAATATTATTGTAGAAGTGGAATTTATTAAAGTCAGCGTGGTCAGCGAAAAATTATAACAAACAATACCCGGGAGAGTTTCAACCAATGGTCAGGCAAACCTGGCTGGCTTTGACGGAGAAGTCATCAGCCGACTGCATAGGTATACGGACCGCGGTACGGGCTACGGGGTACGGGGTACGGGGTACGGGGTACGGACGACAACAGCCAGGAACCGCGTCAAGTAATAATCCAATTTCGAAATTGCCAACCGGTCTAGTGGTTAGTCTGAAAAAGGCGTCGCGTTGGATCGCAAAAAAACAACACGTATAGGTACACAGACCTTTGTTACGATTGGTTTGAACAAAATTTAGGCGACAGTCCGTGAGCTGAGGGCAGTACGCTTGGACGGGACTAGGTATGTAAACAGCGGTGGAAGTGCCGCTTCAAAATGTACACATGGTACTCTATAGTTCGTATCAGGTTCTGATAGCAGCAACAATCCGGTTTTCCACAATGTAATAGTATAGGCCCAATGCCCGAGGCGCTGCGAAAAGAACATGAGACGTACTACAGCTTCTATTTGATCTCAGCTAGCATCGCAGTGCTGGAAACAAATGGCCGCTTAGATAAATTAAATACAAAAATCGTCGGTGCATGTATTTGTGTGCATAAATACATTAATTACCCACATTGAATTAACGATTTCATTTGATGTAGTGACAGCCAAGTTTTACAAATAGTGGAGGTGCCGGGTTTAATTGGAACAGCATTAGGAGATAATAATTATGCACTGGTCAGAGCAGCGTCAAAAACCATAAGCTGACAATAAAACTATTGACATGATCGAAATAATTACCAACTATTTGTAATTGACATTACCGTAATCCCTTAAATGCTATTACACGATGGCAATAAGTATCGACACTGCGCCGCCACACTAAATGATAATGTTATCCATTCCATCGCAATAAATACACCCGTGGGAGCGCGTGGTAATGATTTGTCAATTATTTATTACACCTTCGGCCAGTGGAATCCACGCGAGAAACGCACGGTCGGCGTCGCCGGCTCGTTTTGGGCAGCTAGCCTGGTCACGTGGTCGGGGTCGGGGTCGGGGGCGGGGGCGGGGGCGCTCCCAACGGCCACGTTATCTCTGTTCACTTGTTTACTATTTAGGCCAAGTGTTGACAATGTGACGACACACTACATCGAGTTGTCATTTCATTAAAGTGCGTGTCTCCGATAAAGGGGCAGGCCAACTCATGCGCGCGTTATGGTGGGTTGGGGTCCGGGGCCCCGGGGTCCTTGCCGGGGCTAGGCGAGCCCGTACCTGGGTTTGATGGTATCAATCGCGCTCTGCCGTGCCGCGCCGTGCCGTGCCGTGCCTCACGCGGCTGGAGTTACAATATCCTCCCCCTTTTAACACGCACTCTGGGACGGTTAATTGAATTTAACGTTTTTTTGATTTTTTGATTAATATCGTCACGTGAAATGCTGCGATTGTATTGGTATGTTTGTGTTATGGTTATAGGCTTTCATTAACAGCGATGTTTATGTTGCTGTTGTGGTGGATCTAATCTTCGATCATTGGGCTAGCAATGATCGAAGATCTAATGGATAGCGGCTGGTCCATGCAGCCTTCGAGCCTCACGTTTATTTTGGAATGGTTATGTCGTTAACAACGTTAATTTCATATATCGAGGTATCAATATGATATCGTATAACACACACACACACACACACACACACACACACACACACACACACACACACACACACACACACACACACACACACACACACACACACACACACACACACACACACACACACACACACACACACACACACACACACACACACACACACACACACACACACACACACACACACACACACACACACACACACACACACACACACACACACACACACACACACACACACACACACACACACACACACACACACACACACACACACACACACACACACACACACACACACACACACACACACACACACACACACACACACACACACACACACACACACACACACACACACACACACACACACACACACACACACACACACACACACACACACACACACACACACACACACACACACACACACACACACACACACACACACACACACACACACACACACACACACACACACACACACACACACACACACACACACACACACACACACACACACACACACACACACACACACACACACACACACACACACACACACACACACACACACACACACACACACACACACACACACACACACACACACACACACACACACACACACACACACACACACACACACACACACACACACACACACACACACACACACACACACACACACACACACACACACACACACACACACACACACACACACACACACACACACACACACACACACACACACACACACACACACACACACACACACACACACACACACACACACACACACACACACACACACACACACACACACACACACACACACACACACACACACACACACACACACACACACACACACACACACACACACACACACACACACACACACACACACACACACACACACACACACACACGTGTGTGTGTGTTTTTTTTTTACCACTGGTGAAATTAAAGATTTCGCTCGCTACGCTCGTCAATCTGATGCTACGCTTATCAATAAACTTGGAAATACTAATAAACACATTGGCTGTTTTCGACGTTCTTCATTCAACTTATCTGCTACAAACAGCTACGCTCATCTTCAACGCGAACACTTTAGCAGCGTATCCTAGTATCACGTAGAAACAATGTACAGTGTATTTTAAACTCTAGAATTGCTGGTACACGGTATACATTTCGTCTGAGCACAGATATCTGAGCAACTGCAGCATCCAAGGCGTAATTTCCTTAAAAAACGGAATCGTCTGCTTGTAGATACGGTTATTGCTTCTCGGCATGCTGCGAGTACTGCTGGAATGTCATGCTATCTCTTATGGCCACAAATTTGATCGGCTACCTAACCTTGATGCAACATCGAAACTCGTGGTCTTTCGCCTTCGTGTATTCATTTGGGCAGCCTTTGTTGTTGGCCATATAGCCCAGACTGAAAAGTGTACACACTGGAAATACAGCAAAGGGGTGACATTTTATATGCTCATTCATGGTACATTGTGGAAATGAATATCGAAGTACGTGGCTGTGACGTCAGTATAGTACGCATACATAATAAGTCGCCTAACGCTGGGATGTTGATTGTTGACGGGGGGAAATTTCAACCATATCATTCATAAATAGGTAGTTGATTGTCAAATCAGGAATTAATATATTGCCACAGATATTGTGTAAAAGGAAGATGTGCTTTATACGGAGCTGCAGCCACAGCAGCAGGCACGTTTGCGCACTTCATCGCATTTCGTATGCACGTAAACAGAGACAACACATATGTCGGGAGCAATTTAATTTTTCATAACAGGGTGCAGCGAGCTCTGCTGACTGCTGACTGCTGACTGCTGACTGTTGACTAAGCGGGTCCTTGTTTGCTGTAGTTCAGGGTCCTGCTACGGCTTTGACCAAGCAATTGTGTCTCCGAAGAATACATAATAAAAGTGTGCTATCCTAGCCTGCCCTAACACGGGTTTAATTCAAAACCGAGTACCTGTGTGTTCCCGCCATCTGCTTTCTCGCTCCTGTTTTTCTATCGTGTGCCCCCGTAATGCCGCGAGCCTACCCCAGCGTACCCCTGACCCTGCCCCAAGCCCGCACTACCTTTAAACATAGGTGTAGTACATGTATATAGTGTGCACTGTTCGCGAATGTTTCGTCATTAAAGTTTTACGACGCTCGGTCCATGTCCTAGGCCTTTGTGTCTCTGCCTCGAATTCCTTCCCCCCTCCCCCCCCCTCCCCCCTCACCACCCTCCCTACCACACGCCCACCCACAGCTCCAGAAACGACACATGCATTTCGAAAAGAGGACACAATTCTGAAGTGTGGACATGAGGAGCGTGGACGGACATACGCGGTGTCAGGATAACGGGAAGGTAGGCAATAGGCATTCGACTGGTGGTGACATTAGCATCAAATTCATTCTTTGAGTACCGTGACAAACTTGTGTTGTGTGTTGTGTGTGGTGACTGGTGACTGGTGACTGGTGGGTGGCATTGGGTGCGATACTTTCAATGGCAACAAAAGCCTCCTGAATTGGCATCAATTTTCAATGTTTGATGTTGACGAAATAAACACGGGGGCTCACACTCAGCACTGCGCAGTGGATGCTGCGTGAACAACGCTCCAGTGAGCGCTGGCTAAAGCGAGCCACTAATACAAATGACACGAATATGTCCCAAATCATCATATATATTATTTAAAAAAGGAGATAACTCGCCGTGAAAGCTTTGTCGACTCATAAATAGACCACAGTTATCAAGTTTTATACCCTATCGCGTAATAAAATATTTAGTAATTCGTTCAATGCATTGTGAGATTCAGGTTAATTCTTAATTGTCACTAGCACTGGTCATTGTAAGTTAATTATGCAGGCATGCTTTCATTGTTCAGCAGTTCAGCAGTTCAGCAGTTCAGCAGTTCAGCAGTTCAGCAGTTCAGCAGTTCAGCAGTCCTCTACAAATGGACGATGTTCCGTCGAGGGCGTTCGGCTTTAGAACTGGACTGGTAAATTACGCGACTGGTTTTAACTGATGCCATTAAATTACGGGGACTAATTGGATATATGCAATTAAATTATTTTATTCCCTTCGTCAAAGCGTAGTTTAATACTAGATGTTTTTATCGTTCAGTGGATTGAAGCTACCAAAGCAGAGGCTTACCATTACAGTGACGGAGTCTAATTCAGATGTCACCTGAGACTGGCTTCGCACAGGCATGCTTTAAAAAGGTCTCCCCGAATTTCTATCCGGATTGAGAAGCCAAAAGCCGCTGTGCCTCGGTACAAAAAAACCACTGAAAATTATTCAGGTAAATGAAAAAAAAACGCCGATTAAAGAAAGAGAAAATGTCAAATTTAGCCCTTCACAGGTAGGTTATTGCCTGAACCACTTAATTGAGTAACAAATGCCAACAAGGGTTTCATTGGAAGTTTGCAACACACTCAACCATTATTTTAATAAGCTAAATTAAGTAAAAATAGTGCCTTTATAAAATAACAGGATACTTGATAGTTAGACTTGATAAAATATATCAGTAAGAACGCGATGAATTTTATCATACGAAATGTTTTTTTTTTAAATTAGATCCCGACTTGAACTCAAGAAGTGAAACTATGTAATTCTGTTTTCGCTAAAATGTCGGCCCTCTATTTGAGCGAAATGAAATATAATTGGTCGACTTTTCGCGAATCTGTCATTCAAGACGCTTTACTTGTTATCGAGTACCCCCGATTCCGCAATCCACTTCCGGTCATTTCTCAGATTGAAAATAACCACCAATAAATCGTGCAGCGAAGGAATTTTCTCTAACACAGCCCAAAATATCTGTGCTGGAGTGAAATTATTTAAACAGTGCTTACAGCTTAAAAATAACCGTCCATATTTCGAAAGATCAACAAACTAATAAAATAATATTATGGTCGCGCATGGCACCTTGAATGAATCTTCATGTGGAGGGGAGAGGGGGGGGGGGGGGTATATACAAGCACTAATGTGCAGATGCACCTTTGCATAAATATACGTCTAGTTTGAATATAAATAAAATAACTAAGATCCAATTCAAGATTCCCGAACCGAATTCCTGTAACTGGCCTGGCTGTAGTTGTGTTTATTATCATGGAAATGGCACAACAGAACCCAGCGTGGGCTAGCGTGTTGCGCATATTTTTACTCCTTTATTATGGGTTTAGAGGATTCATAAAGTCTAACACTATATTGCCCCTAGCGGTAGGTGGAGTAATCACGGTGTGGAAATAGTAATAATTAACGTTACGCTGAGATTGTACTCTTTTGTAGTAAACAGTACAGCAATTGTGAGAAAACAAGGAAGTGAAGATTCGAACCATTAGTACGGCGACGGTCAAGTATTTCGGAATAGTCTGGAGTACTCACATTGGCAACCAGACGATTTGAAAATGTTCGCAACCAAAATTGAAAATAGATTGTTGTTGTTTGGATTCATTACTCACCTAAAAAGAAAAGAAACACAATTAAAACAGCAAATAAATGGCCAATCAACCAAAAAACTAAAATAACGCAAATAAGAATAATTGAAACCCATGATCGTCGGAATAAAATCATGAGACCATGAAAACAAAATCTATAAACTTCAGACGTTCAGTGGTTTGGCAGAGATCTTGAAGAAAGACATTAGTAGTTAGACACATCTTGGTGCTCCTTTAATTATTGGTGGCCAGCCAGAGCAAGCTTGGCATTTGAAAGTGAGGATTGTGAATTCTGATGATATGGACCGGAACCTTCGAATGTAGCAACAACACTGGCATGGCCGACTTCACAACGCGCCTTGTGCTACGTGGGATGTCCAATCGCAATTTATCAGACATTTTGTCAACTATCACGAGCTGGTTGTAAGAAATTAGATATATTTAAAAAAACGTGACTAACGATGGAGATGTAAGAATTTAAAAAGAAACGTGTGGAAGAAATTTGATGGTTTTCACTCAGTCCTAATGTGGTGTATCTTTTACCTTGAAACCTAAAAATTTGAAGCCCAAAAATAAACATGTGTTTACGAAATTATGTATGACTAATACAATGACTATGCAAAATTACGCAATTTTTTCGCGTTACCGGAAGCGTACAAAAATATACGTGATTATTTCACTTAATCCTAATGCGCTGAAACGTTTGGCCTTAAAAACCAAAAAATCTTTGCCCAATTTGTTACCTGTGGCTAATCACACGCTGTATGCGTGTTAAGTGAGAAAACCTGTCAGTGTCAAATATCAATGTGAAGTGTGAACTAGAGGATAAAACCTGGAAATTGATAGTCTGTACTACCGTTTCCTGTAAGCACAGAACCAACCAATGACCTTGAACTGAAAAAAAATCTGATCCGAAAAAATACAAATGGAGTGAAACTGATGGTAAAATTATTGCTCGTACATGGAATTGCTGATTGCACAAATGCTTCTTCCATGCGAGTCGGAATGATACAGAGTTGCAAGAGAAATGCAGCTCGCGAATATTTTTATTTAACAGATTCCAGCAAGGACTATGCACACCGAAATTAATTTCAATCTGCGTCGAATGAGCCGAACGTAGGTATACAAAATGATGCACATATTTCCCAGATGTACTGATCACTTCTCTATTTGTGTCCTTATGAAGCAGACGCACTGCAAAGTGTAGAATAATATTACAATTTTCATAGCACACATTTTCTTCCTCGTGCGATCATTTTACATAAATAATTCTCAACTCAATGTATACACACTATACATTAGGGAAAATCAATTCTTGTTACAGATTCCACAGTAGAGAGATTTAAATTATGCATTTCTCCATTTGTGTGGTTGGCAGGGGTGTAGACTGTATATACAGTCCGCGAATAGCGAACACTCGTATTTTATCAAACTGGCTGATTCGATAAGGTACGAAAGTCGCCAACAATAACTCGACAATAGTCTAACCTGGGAATCTAAGAACTAAAATGCATTTGCGAAAAGACAGTGCGAAATCCATGTTAATGTGTAGTTACTAAACTGACCCAGATACTATGCCGATGCCGAAATGTCGCATGCTTGTAGAAATATTTCTCATGTTTGTGACGAATTGCCACATATTTTAAGACCGTTGTAGACAACGACTATAGAAAGTATTTCTGGTTGTTCTACGGGAATTATTGATTCTTTGGCAATCACACCTCAAAGATTACATTATTTTAGAGAAGGATTTGTAAAAAAAGTATCTAAAAACCAAAATCTCACTTAGATAAACGCAGTTAAAGTAATGTATTTTTCGTCCAGTGGATAAGGATAATGGCTGGATATAATAATACCAAAATTCTACACCACCTAGCTGGAACCCTTCTCATTTCCCTGGCTATTAAAAATGTCATTTCGAGCTAAGGGTTGTTTTCTGGAATTATTTTTGCCATCCTCTGCATTTTCCCCCACAAAAAACACGCCTTTGAAACATCACAGGAGAATTTTGAATAGTCCAGGAGTTGTCAAATGTTCAGGTCGGCTCATGGTCCAATTTTAAATTATCTGCTAATAGTAGTTTGGCCTATATATTGGAATAAGTGTTTAACCCCTGAAATCCCATCCCTAGGTGTCATAGACACCATGGTCTAGAATGTGACTTGACGGCCGAGCAACACGAGCTCGAATCTTATCGCATCTGACGTAATCTGCTTACACAAAAATGCTCGTAAAACAGAGAGGATTATAGCAGCCGAGATTGTTTTGAAAATTAATTAATAAATCAGATGCGATTCAAATGGATCAAGAAATGCGATTCAAATGGAGTACATATCAGTTTTCAGACAGGAATCGATTGGTGTTATTCGGAACTTCGAATTTGAAAAAATTACACACTTTTTTTATTTGAATGGAGATGTTTACTGTGAAAAAAAATCAAAGAACTCGTAAATCTCTAATCTCCAACTAATTGGACATTACCATAAACCACAACAACTTGGATTTTTTTCTTATTGATATTTTGTAGAGTGCGAGGGAAGATAACCGTTAATTCAAGTAAAACTAATGGTGCACCATAAATCTAGTTCCTTTCGCACAGTTTTCCACAGCTCCCGCCTGCCACAACGTCAAAGGTAGACTGATAACGATAAGTAATATAATGTTATAAAATAATGTGTCGAGTGAAGGTAAACATTGAGCTAGGACGTTCACCTTGGAAGTAGCGTGCGGGTATACCTGGCCGCTCTATGATATTTGAGATTGTTTGATTGAACAAAACTCAATAGCAAATTGATTGCTCATAAGATACGTGTCAATGTACCAAGTAACCCCGAATGATTCTATCCTGTTTTTAGTTGAAATTAAATGTTGTGGTTGATGACTTTTGACCGCTATGAATGATTGATATCCAAAGGTTGTTACAAATAAAAATATGCATAGAAAATATGTATCACCAACCACCACATGCAGATGGATGTATAAAATTGATCACCCATCTAGCGGGAGGCCCTCCTCTTTTGGTACAAATAATACTCCGCATAAACAAAAGAGTCAGATAACCCCTTTCGTGTACGTTATGGTATTTTGGTTTAAATTATACGGAACAATGTCTATAAGTTAGAATTTAGCGAGAGAGCGCTGAGAGGTGGGGAGAGATAATGAATTGGGCCTAGATTCACGTAGCTATGCAAATATGTTTCTCAACAGCGGAAGATCTATTATCATTCATTTACCATTTTGGTAGCAAGTTAATTTAGAACGTATTACGTCATTCAGTGCATGTGTGGGTACCATACGGTTGGTATGTAGTAGAAGTATGTTTGCGAACGGTGTATTCCGCATTTCATGAAGGGGTGTTATTTTGAATGTACTCAAACGGCGAATGAGGAACGGGCAAAGGTTTTAAACTATACATTTAAGATGTCTGACATGTATGTAAGTTGGTAGCTGAGCTGCTTTCACCGTAGAGTTTTCCTCTCCCTAATTTGAAGCTTGTTTACCTGGACAGCTTACGAGGAGCACAGGCAGCGGATCCATGGCTCTTTGCGATAAAATTCGTTTTGACGTACCCTGCTCCAAGTTTCGGAAGACTAGTAATATTAAGCTCACAGACGCAGCTCCTACTCATTTTCGAGATCAATTTCCAACTTCCATTCCCAGCTATCAAGAGAACGGGCGGGGGGGGGGGGGGGGGGCGCGAAAAGCACTCGTGGATAAAAATGCACCGGTAGTAAGAAATGCTAGAGCTTTCAAGTTGAATTTCTAGCTGTAGGTACCAAGCGCAAATCAACGGAGCAAGTCCATAATGACGAAGTGAGATCGTCAGTGCAGAACGACATGAATGAAGAAGTTGATTGTACTCGATCTGGTTCTAACTCGATTCTTGATTCGTCACAATACCATGCATCCAATTCCAACCGCTTTTCCTTTTTTTGCTGAGATATCAGACTGGGATATTGGAGCTGTCCCGATCGGTATTTTGGAATAACTATACAAGGTGTATGTTATTTCAGAACACACCGATATCATATGGATCTACACGAAAAGTGCGGAAACAGTTTTCTTTCCTTCTGGTCCAGATCGGACGTTAAAGGAGTTTTGGCCACGGGCGGGCTGACGGGGATGGGGGCAGGGGTGGGGTGGGGGCGAGTGAATAGGCCCAGAGAGTGTGAGGGGCTTACGGTTAGAAATAGAATATGGTGTTATGATGGTATACGCGATATTTGTATTCATTGGAAGCAGGCTGGCGGCATGGGTTCTATCAAATCACCATTGGGATATAGAAAACTCAAATTGAGGAATGACAAGTCCAGTATTCGTCTGATTTCCCTCAGGATCGGTGTAATGACGTAACTTGCGCCGCACTCAGCTGCTGTTGACGCCCAGGGAGGCGCAATTCTTTTAACAGATGCTGGCAAAATAAAGCAGACATCTTTTAATGGGACAGTTATGTGCTGGTGTCGATACTAGCCGTTTACAATAAATGAAACGCTGTGAAATTTAGCTGCATAAACATTTAGTAGCACAGCGCATGCTTACAATGTAAAACTTTTGGTTGTATTTTGGTATGCTCCTGTAATCAGGGGCGAAGCGTGGGTATTTTCACGGGGGAGACACACATAATATTACGTACATTAGGCAGTGGCACGTGCGTAGGGGTACCATTATCTCTCTGTAGCACGGTAAATGAAATTAATATCAGTCTTAATGCCTTTAAAAAATGTGTATATTAGTTCGATCATACGGTCATGTTCATTCAGTACGTTGAGCTGGAAAGCAATGTTTCTCGCTTTCAACGCTGGGTAAGCGCTACTACTAAACCTGAAAAATATCCCGCGCCACGGAGCGCGGTTGTGCTGCGGAGACGCGGTTCCCGAAGCAGATATTTTCAGGACGCGGATAAAGACATGACTCTCTGGCAGCAGTTTCGTTGCTGGGGAGGTGAGGCAGCGGGCGGCGGGGTCCAGTGTATAAGACCCTATGCGTTGAGACAAGTCTTCGGTCTGTCTCTCGCTCGGTGCTCGAATAGTAAATCGCTCGTAGCTCTCCGGTTGCGCTCGCGTTACAGCCGAGCTTGGCGCGCGAGTATGAATGCATTTGCATCTCGCGCCGAGCTCGTTCAAGCCACTCGCTAAATAAACTTAAAAGATCCGTAAAAAAACTTCATCGCGTAATTTTTAGGGTTAACACTGTCTCATTGTCTCATAGGACGCTTCGCCCCTGCTTGTAATATAGGTAAATATTACCCACAATATCAGTTAATATTTTGTGGTAATGTAAGTTAAGTAGTTACACTGGAATCGCATACAAAAACCGGGTTTACAGCTTGCCATGTCATAGCTGTTTATTTTCTTCATTTTTTGTATAGGTCTATAAATGAGAAAATGGTCAAACATATTGGTTCTCAAGCGAAAGCGCTCATCAAATAATTTAGTTGTAGTTTATTTAATGATGTCTGAGTAATGGGTCCTGACCTGAACCAAATACAGTTAACGTCCTGATTCAACCAGTTTCCCAATTAACTCACGGTTACGGGAACACGAAACAAAAATATCCCCTCACTCCCCTCCCCCCCCCCCCCCCTCACCATCACTCCCCACTCCGCCCTTCGGCACTGTTACGTATAATATCTATGTTGTTATGTATACCCACATGCTCAATCGACAAAATACCCTGCACAACGAACATATTCCTAGCGCTGTTATTGGTTACACTTTGTTTTATTTTATATCCGGGAAATTGGTTTTGCTTCCACATAAACTTTATTATGCTTTATAAAACATGCTTCTATAGCATAGAAAAGCAACATCATAGAAATTAGTGAGCAAGCTGTCAGATTTTCATTCGCCCCTATTTTCTAATCGTTAAAGCAATGCCTCTGAAATCGGAAATGTTTTTCTACGATTGTTTGATGAGAAAACTGTGTACCCCATGCTATGGAATGACAGAATCGCGATGAAATTCGTCGCACTTTTCTCCACTACAATTTTGTGGCGAAAAGGATAATAATCCTGCAGAAGGTTTGAAAGTGCCAGTCAATTACTGCCGTTAAAAAAGCACAAGCCGTTCGTGCCTCAGCCGAACCAAATGAAAGTACGAAGACGTCGCGAGTGGTGAATAATGTTGGCTGCTCTCCTCGGATTATCCGGCATCACAACCAATCTAGACCGACGGCGACGGCGGCGGCGACGGCAGCGGCGGCGTTGGACAGCACAAACCAGAGCAAACCACGAGCTAGTTATTAATGGAACCGAAACAAGAAAATGAGAACCGTATAAATCGCTCATACGTCTTTGCGAAGAAGGCATTTATTCGTTTTATTTAAAAACACACTTCAACGTTTAAGACTTGTGTGGGTTAATCATCAGGAAATTAGGCAAGTTTCGATGGGAGCTTCGTATAAAGGAAGCTATAGCAAAAACAGGTGACTGATATTATAATTAGTGGAAGTGCGTAAGATTGTGTGCTAGAGCCCGTAGTGTGACTGGTCTGACACAATTGTGAGGAAGAGGCTGGAAGTGTGAGCGGCGGCAGGGGAGGAAGGAGTCACCTTAATATATTATACGACAATCATAAATCAGTCCCTAAGGGAGGGGTAGAGGGGATGGGGGGGGGGGGGGTTCGCAGAGTTAGACGCTCGGATGTAAAGGAGCAGTCGTTATTTTAGGTGAAACCTACGACACCGAGAAACTAACGGAAGTCGAAAGGAAAGCAGAAATTGTCTTGCCAGAGAAGTAGGAACAACTGTAGGAGGAAGGGAGGATGAAGAGAAAATTAGCAATTTGCACCACGGCGGTGACTTACTGAGCTCTACTGACATAATAGGGAGAAGACCATGAAAACTTCGCCTAACCCAGCAACTATTGGACAAACCAACTGTAAACTTCGGTAACCTGCCGATAGGCGAAAGTAGATTTTGAAATGTCCCTTGACACGTTCGGCTTAGAGAGTAACTATTTTGTCAGTGGTGATATTTTACATAAGCTTTCAGCTGTCAAAACTGATTTCGAATAATAACGAACGGAGAAGTGTTTTAAAAGTTTGATGGAGGAGCCGTGTTTACGGTTGGTACTATGTGGTACTCTATTTTAAGCTGCTTAAGCTGGATAGCTGTTAAGCTTCAGAGCATGCAGTAAGGTTATATACTTTATTTATTTTATTTCAGAAAAGTTATAAACAGGAAAGGATCTTTCATCTTTAGTGGAGGAGCCGCAATTATTCCAATATGTGGAATACTTGCTTAAAGCTGTGAAAGATACGGCGCAGAGCAAACTCCGGGACTCCCCTAAACATTTGGTAACTTCACACTCCGCTCTTTTCTTTAATTAAAAGATGGCACATTTTGCAGATAAAATCTCGATTTCTGACCCGTTTCTTTATCGCCCATGCTGGTGCATAATCTTGGTGACTTCCAAGCGCTATCATTTCAAATTCCTTGCCACAGTTCTTACAAGGCAATATCACGGTAAGTGTCCTTAATGGATTACTGGCGGAAAACTTCCTGGGATATGTTTTACCCACCAGTGCCAGTTGAATTAATCTGTGCGCATAAAAACATTAACGGGTTAAGTGGACGTTTTCGCTGTAACAACACGTAGTGTTCGCTCCTCTCTCGGTCTGCGTCTGTAGCGCACAGCACACACCCCCGAACATGAGGGGGGGGGGGGGCTCTCTCTTGCTCCTCATCCATCCGGTTACCGGTTACCCAGTGTTCGCGCCGCGCAAAACAAAGAGAGACAACGCTTATAACAACGGTTATAACATTTACATAATTGGACTATCAATGCTTTGCAACTCTTGCTATTAATAAAAAATACCCTTTGCACACAAATCTTAGTTAATTGGAAGCCCTAAGCATCTCACAAGTAGCTTTCTTATGGTCACATGGACCGTTCACGTTTGTGTTCAAATTATAGAGAATCATCTGAGTGTGAGGTTTGAGAATCGTATCAAAGAAGAAAATATCCATCTTCTTTTATTTTAAATTTATTATTTTCTCCTTCGCATATGGAAAAGCATATTTAAGTAAATGGTTTACTAAAGTGCTGGCAATCAATAATCGAAATTCGAATTATTGTTACAAGCAACTTTCAAGTTGCCACTGTCGTAGCGCTGCCAGGAAACTTTTCCGTTAGATCATTAAATATTTGGAAACTGTTTTGGAAGTTTTAACTAAGACAGTGCAGGCACGGCATCTTTGCGCACGGTGAAGGGGACTTTGGCCCGTGTTCGGTTCAACGAGACATGTCTAAAACCCGAGGAACCAAACGGATAAATAAGTGTTAATTAAATTGCTCGGGGATAACTTTCGTCCTGAATTGCAAAAGGAGGAAATAAACATATAGGTATACTGACATTTAAAGTTATTACATGGTTCAAAATTCAGATATGTTTGGAATTGAATAAAGTATTGCTTGAGTCTAGAGTTGCTATTGACAGAGTTTGCAATAGTCAATCGCCATTTGCCATTTTGCCAGTGAAGGCCTGGCCTGGGAGTAGTTTGATATCAGCGTGTATAACTCAAGGGAGTATACCTGCACGAGATGAAACTTGGAATCAGAATAAGGTATTCTGCCGACAAATCATGGTTCTGTAAAATAATAAACTCACCGTCAAAATTGTAACACAGGCCGGGAAAAGTAGTGACTTGCTAAGTTTGCGGGCACCGCGACACGGATTGGACTGCGGGCTGCGTTCAGGGGCACTGGTTGTTTAATTAAAAATACCATTTTTTGCTAAACAAAATACCCCGCAGCAAAAGAACTTTGTGTCACCGTCAGTTCTAGCTTGTTTTATTTAATTAAGGTTTGATTTAAAAAACCAACTTATATTTTTTGCTATCATTTCTAAGAACATGCCTTTGCAAGAATTTTTCCAGTCGATACGGTGCCTTTTCCATTTATTGAATAACGAAAAATACTAATAATGCGTAGGTATATAAGGTTATAGATATCATGGTCCATGGGAAAATATGGGGTGCACGGAAATGCTAACAACGTCATTCGATTTCCAATAACGTGCCCTGGCAGGAATCTCCTTGGTCCTCAAAAACTAGTGCTCCGTCTCGAGGGATTTCACGAGTGCTATTCACAACTCTTTCCTACCCTTCCCGCCCTTTCCCGCCCTATCCCACCCTTTGCTCCCCCTCTTGCGTGTCCCTTGCCCAATACCCTGAGGCAAGCCCTAACCACCCGAACTTATATTATAATGCTCGATTGGTGAGCGCTGAATTTTTTTATCTTCCACCTTTATTTATGGACATTTTAATTCGTATCGGGCGTGTTTGATCATCAGAAAATGTATTTGGAATTCGGAAAAAATGTTATCAAAACTTGTGTAGGTAATTGTGGGTATCTCAATACCTATTCTCGAGAATATTAAAGTGGCACAAATGCATGGGTTTTCCCCGAAAGAAGAGCAGAAAGTTCAACTTCAAACCGGTGCAGTTAATTTTCCATTATTTTCATTCTATTTTTTAAGAACTATAGGATTACTAGAAGAATCGCTACCGCAACGTATCGCTTTAAAATCGGTTATCATGAAATATTTATTGTGATGCGGAAGATTTTTGAAAACAATAATGCGGACTGTGGCGGAATCTGCATTGTTTTACATTTTCATTTAAAACTGCACATTACGCACATTAAAAAAGCAACCCATAGTCAGAGTCGCAAGTATGTGCTTATGCATGGAAAAGTGATGACGCCATTTTGTGTTATGAGCGTACATCTGTTTAATACGAATGCTTTTAATGTAAATACGCAGAACTACTCAACATGTACTGTAATCTAATTTTTTTCATTTCACCGAGTGTCAATTGAAGGCATAAATATTTCAATTCCTGGCCATCAAAGAAGCAAACTGAATTTGAAGGAAGCCCTACCGCGCTTTTGGGCTTGATCTGGTTAGAGAGCGAGCCACGAACCTTCGCCACGTTCACTCATTACTATGTTTACAAACAAGAAACTCGACAACATCAGCATTAAAAAGCATAAACCAAACAACGAAACATGAGGATTGAAAGGATACTTTTCATAATACATAACATATTACACCAACTTTTCTAGTGCCTGCCTACACAAAATTCAACACACATGTTGTGATTCACAGGGAATGTAAAGGATATACCTGGTAATATAACGAAAAATAAAAAATATATAACCTGCACGTTTTGATAGGAAAGAAAGAAATTCAAATGTTATAAGCATATCGCTTTCCCATCGCTTTGAAAATATCCTCATACAATACAAGAACACAGCCAGCCAGCCAACAGAGACGAGAAAACCCGTGCAGGCTGTGCCTATATTTCAGGAAATTCTCTTGCATGCCTCTTCTATATACCAACCTAATCCCCAAGTCGATATCACTAAGAGGATCAAAAATAGTCCGACTATCCTATCAGGATGATATTTTATTTTATATTTTATTCCCTGTGGAGGTAAAAATATTAAATATAGTAATAGAGAACTCTCAGAAAGAGACCGTGTATTGGAGTAGAGAACACAATTAAACTTGTTTGCCTCATGAGTGGTCCAGATCCAGCTAGCCCCTAGAATAAAACCAACAGATCTATCCTAGACCAAGGAATTTTCGAAAAAAATAAGAACGAAATCGTAGCACGCTGTTCCGCTTCTTTTCTTCTATATTACATGAAATATGTCCTTCTTGGTTTGTTTTCAAATGGTCTCAGTGGGTAGAGGTCGAAACCTCTCCTGCTTTCTCTGTGATAGACGTGCTCAGAAATTGAAATTACAAAAGGTATGCCGTTGAGGTGAGTTTCAATTAATTCCAGTCGGTTTTGACTTTCGAGTCTGTTTTTCGTTCGAATAGGTGCTAGGGTGAGTGATGCGAGAGGGATCTACTTCAAGTAACTCGTTGCTCATGCTAGCAGCAAGTACGGAAGGTAATAAAGATATTTGAACAGGGAGCGAAGAGCCTTCATGCAGAGCGATGTGTTAGGTTACACCAACCGTTTATGATGTGCACACTAGAATTATTCACAAGTCTAACAATGCTGTAGAAATTAGGGCACGAAATATTCGTCAAAGGTTACGAATAATGTTACCGACATTGCGGAAAATTGGGAAATCTTTTAATAATCGTTTCAAAATGCGTGATGAAATTGTACTATGTTTGGTTTTACTACGCCTCGTCTAACTTGCTCATGAACGCGATTCCAAACTCAGCCATTGTAAATTGAAAATTAACCGGAATTGGCCGTAAAAAAGTTGAACTTGCCAGTGAAGTCAATTGTTTGAAATTGAATTCTTCTCATTAAATATAAACTCAATTCATCATCAATTTTCATTTTAAACTCCGCTTCAGAGTGATAGAAAGGTATGTGTCCAGCATTACAGTTATAGGTTTTCCGTTTTATGCTGTTTGATTAGTTTGATGCAGTTTCTATTTCAAACAATGTGTGGTGTATTTTTCTGCAATGATATCCTTTAGCTGCAAGATAGATTCGTGTGGGTAGTAGATTTTCCGTTGAAATGAATTGCGTTGAACTGCAGCGTTCTACGTAACCACTAGCAGCATTCTGTACTCTGCACGCTGCACGCCGCGCTGCACGCTGCACGCTGTACGCTGTATGCTGCACGCCGTACGCTGCACGTTGCACGCTGTACGCTGTACGCTGTACCCTGCACGCCGTACGCTGTACCCTGCACGCCGTACGCTGTACGCTGCACGTTGCACGCTGCACGCTGTACGCTGTACCCTGCACGCCGTACGCTGTACCCTGCACGCCGTACGCTGTACGCTGCACGTTGCACGCTGCACGCTGTACGCTGTACCCTGCACGCCGTACGCTGCACGTTGCACGCTATATGCTGTATGCTGTACCCTGCACGCCGTACGCTGTACCCTACACGCCGTACGCTGCACGCTGCACGCTGTACCCTGCACGCCGGACGCTGTACCCTGCACGCCGTACGCTGCACGTTGCACGCTGTATGCTGTATGCTGTACGCTGTATGCTGTACGCTGTATGCTGAATGCTGTATGCTGTACCCTGCACGCCGTACGCTGTACCCTGCACGCCGTACGCTGCACGCTGTACGCTGTACGCTGTATGCTGTACGCTGTATGCTGCATGCTGCACGCTGTACGCTGTATGCTGTACGCTGTACGCTGTATGCTGTACGCTGTACGCTGTACGCTGTATGCTGTACGCTGTACGCTGTATGCTGTATGCTGTACGCTGTACGCTGTACGCTGCACGCTGCACGCTGCACGCTGCACGCTGTATGCTGTACGCTGTATGCTGTATGCTGTACGCTGTATGCTGTCTGTATGCTGTATGCTGTACGCTGTACGCTGTACGCTGTACGCTGTACGCTGCACGCTGCACGCTGTATGCTGTATGCTGTATGCTGCACGCTGCACGCTGCACGCTGCACGCTGTACGCTGTACGCTGTACGCTGTACGCTGTACGCTGCACGCTGGACGCTGTACGCTGTACGCTGTACGCTGTACGCTGTACGCTGTACGCTGTACGCTGTACGCTGTACGCTGTACGCTGTACGCTGTACGCTGTACGCTGTACGCTGCATGCTGCACGCTGCACGCTGCACGCTGTACGCTGTACGCTGTACGCTGTACGCTGTACGTTGTACGCTGTACGCTGTACGCTGTACGCTGTACGCTGTACGCTGTACGCTGTATGCTGTACGCTGAACGCTTCAAGCTGTACGCTGTACGCTGTATGCTGTACGCTGTACGCTGTACGCTGTACGCTGTACGCTGTATGCTGTATGCTTTACGCTGTACGCTGCATGCTGCACGCTGTACGCTGTACGCTGTACGCTGTACGCTGTATGCTGTACGCTGAACGCTTCATGCTGTACGCTGTACGCTGTACGCTGTACGCTGAACGCTGTACGCTGTACGCTGTACGCTGTACGCTGTATGCTGTATGCTGTACGCTGCACGCTGCACGCTGTACGCTGTACGCTGTACGCTGTATGCTGTACGCTGTACGCTGAACGCTTCATGCTGTACGCTGTACGCTGTACGCTGTACGCTGTACGCTGTACGCTGTAAGCTGTACGCTGCACGCTGTACGCTGTACGCTGTACGCTGTACGCTGTATGCTGTACGCTGTACGCTGTACGCTGTACGCTGTACGCTGTACGCTGAACGCTGTATGCTGTACGCTGTACGCTGTACGCTGTACGCTGTATGCTGTTTGCTGTACGCTGTACGCTGCATGCTGCACGCTGTACGCTGTACGCTGTACGCTGTACGCTGTATGCTGTACGCTGTACGCTGTACGCTGTATGCTGTACGCTGTACGCTGAACGCTTCATGCTGTACGCTGTACGCTGTACGCTGTACGCTGTATGCTGTACGCTGTATGCTGTACGCTGCACGCTGTACGCTGTACGCTGCACGCTGCACGCTGTATGCTGCACGCTGTACGCTGTACGCTGTACGCTGTATTCTGTACGCTGTACGCTGTACGCTGTACGCTGCACGCTGTACGCTGCACGCTGTACGCTGTACGCTGTACGCTGTACGCTGTATGCTGTATGCTGTACGCTGTACGCTGCATGCTGCACGCTGTACGCTGTACGCTGTACGCTGTACGCTGTATGCTGTACGCTGTACACTGAACGCTTCATGCTGTACGCTGTACGCTGTACGCTGTACGCTGAACGCTGTATGCTGTACGCTGTACGCTGTACGCTGTATGCTGTATGCTGTACGCTGTACGCTGTACGCTGCATGCTGCACGCTGCACGCTGTACGCTGTATGCTGTACGCTGTACGCTGAACGCTTCATGCTGTACGCTGTACGCTGTACGCTGTACGCTGTACTCTGTATTCTGTACGCTGTACGCTGTACGCTGTACGCTGCACGCTGTACGCTGAACGCTTCATGCTGTACGCTGTACGCTGTACGCTGTACGCTGAACGCTGTATGCTGTACGCTGTACGCTGTACGCTGTACGCTGTATGCTGTACGCTGTACGCTGCATGCTGCACGCTGTACGCTGTACGCTGTACGCTGTACGCTGTATGCTGTACGCTGTACGCTGTATGCTGTACGCTGTACGCTGAACGCTTCATGCTGTACGCTGTACGCTGTACGCTGTACGCTGAACGCTGTATGCTGTATGCTGTACGCTGTACGCTGTATGCTGTATGCTGTACGCTGCACGCTGTACGCTGTACGCTGTACGCTGTATGCTGTACGCTGTATGCTGTACGCTGCACGCTGTACGCTGTACGCTGTACGCTGCACGCTGCACGCTGTATGCTGCACGCTGTACGCTGTACGCTGTACGCTGTACGCTGTACGCTGTATTCTGTACGCTGTACGCTGTACGCTGTACGCTGCACGCTGTACGCTGTACGCTGCACGCTGTACGCTGTACGCTGTACGCTGTACGCTGTACGCTGTACGCTGTATGCTGTCTGTACGCACTCTCTCCGTACCAGAGCGCGGTAGAGAGGATGGAGTCTAGAGGCTGCGTTCGCTCGCCTTGTTTGGGACACCAGATTACGAATGCAAACAGTCACTATCTAGTATCTTTTATCAGCACGGAGGTAAACATTACTGTGAATGTGTGCCCGAGCCAGATCTAGCTTGAACAACACTCGATA
This sequence comes from Nemoura dubitans, assembly GCA_921293005.1. Lineage (NCBI taxonomy): Eukaryota > Metazoa > Arthropoda > Insecta > Plecoptera > Nemouridae > Nemoura > Nemoura dubitans. The sequence continues at coordinate 30,461,644 of OV121073.1, read as the reverse complement.
CCTATTACCTACAGTTCCAGCCATGAACCCAGCACACCGATTACATTACATTACCCCAAACAGAACAACCAGGGGCTAAGCTCAACAACAGTTGTGTGCTAATTAAAAGCCACAGATATAAAATTTGAAATTAACGTCATGCAATGAAGCATCTCATGGAGTATGGAATTCGATCAGAGTAAAGAACAGAATCTATCGGTCAAATATTAATTTTTTATAAACTCTGATAAGGAGGGGAACAGGAACATATATGAAATTTCATATGAATTCATAATTTAAAAAGTTTTTTTATAACTCCATCAACTAACAAATTGGAACAGCTGGGTTTGTTAATTTTTTTGAAGAGATTATATTTTTCACAGCTTTTAAATTTAAATACGTTTTGAAAATAAATTGACATCAATATTTCATCGAGTATCAAGAATCCTGCACACTGTACCATCAATCACTAAGTGTCAACTACCAATACATGATATGCGCGTTCGAAAACGTAATTTTATTATACCAAAAAGAACGCTGCATAAAAATTGAACGCGATGGTGTTAAATTATTTTGCAACTCCGTGTTCAATAAAGCAGTGTGCATTAAAAAGAGACTTTGGTGTGACAAAATTTCATTATTGTATATCCAGTTCCCTACAGGGTGCATAATGCGTAACATGGAGCGCGTCCATTAAACGAATTTCACCCAATAATTGGCCGTTTCAAAGCCACGGAGCTAAGTGCCACACGCAGCGGCAGAAGTCGTATAACTTCGGGCTCCAGCCCCCTTCTCCCGTAATCATGACACGCAATGGATTTAAATAATTGCAATCATTGCTAGAGGCAGTGCCTGTGTAAGTGAGTTTGTTCTCTGACATTCATGGCGCCGACTTGAATACCTATTTGATATTTTAGTTATGTTCTACGAAATACTGGACTTGCTTCTCTGCTGTCTATCTCGCCCTCTCTCTTTCGAGGTTCTTTGAGGTTGTACATCAGGTAAAAGTTTACTTTATCCTTAAAAATGAAGCTGAAAAGTGGGAGCCTATAGACCCTTGTTCCTGGAAAATCCTCGAATCATGCGAGGTCGGAAAATTTAAAAAAAATTTTTGCCAACAGTTTTTGAAATATATTTCAAACACTGTTGGCAAAATTTTTTTTGAAACAAGGTATATATATATATATACTTTGTTTCTAGCACTGACAGTTTTCCCCACTTTGTATTTCATCTATATAAGTGTAAAATTTCACCACCATGTTTCTCTCAATTTCCAATAGCACGGTGGTCGGTGAAGTAAAGTAATAACATGTCACTCCACCTCACTTGCTGCTAATTAAACCCGTCCGTCTGGGGCCGAGGGGGGCAAGTGATGTAGGTATAGAAGTACTCGAACTCTGTGAAAGGGGACTGCACAGATCCAAGACGTGGCCGCCGGTAGCTAGGGGGGGGGGGGGGGGGCGTCGGCACCCCGACGTCTATCAGTTGGCTTCAAATTGATGTCACGTGATACATAATGACAGAGACTGTTCCTGAAAGGACTTTCTTATTTGCTAGTTCAAAAACTGTGAAACGACTGTAAAGGAAATTGATTCGCGCCAGAAGGAAATATTATTTACAAATGGCTCGATGTATAAAGAGTCATACGAAGAGTTTCGCGCTCGAATCATTTCTAGCGTGCTGCGGATGCTGCGGACGCTGCGGATGCTGCGAATGTAATCGCCTCCAATAGAAAATTACGACTATTTTATCGCTTAGAAATTGTGAAGGTGGAAATTTGCAAAATTCTAGGTCTAGGTGATGTTTCGCTGGAAAGGGCAAGGAATTTTCGCCCGGCTGGACTGTTATTTGATTAAATTCAGACCAATCTCGAAATAATTAATCTGTTTAGTGGAGCTGCACATGCATTTTAGATAAGAGAGCTATAGATCCAAATAAAACACACAAAACAAGATATACGAAAAGGACCATACATTAAAACACAATGGATAACCAACTAGCTCGCGCCTTTTTGATGAGGTGGGAACTGCAATTAGATCTGACTTGGATGGTTTGCGAAAAATAGGGGTTGCATATGAAGGGTGTTTTAGTGGTGGCTATAAGGTAAATGCTATTTATCGCATATATTATGCGATATATATATATATATATATATATATATATATATATATATATATATATATATATATATATATATATATATATATATATATATATATATATATATATATATATATATATATATATATATATATATATATATATATATATATATATATATATATATATATATGTTGTTTTAAGTTTTCACAGCAATTAGTTTTTAAAAAAGACTTTTGGATAAACTGTGGTGTTTTATTTTTCATTTTCCCAACGTTTCGACCAAATTGTTTGGTCTTTCTCAAGGGTCAATCAATGAACTACAAAAAACAAAACATTGGACAAAAGGTACCAGAGATCTCAACAATCAAACCAAAGTTATAAAAAAAAAAAAAAAAAACACATTTTGACAAGAATATATATATATATATATATATATATATATATATATATATATATATATATATATATATATATATATATATATATATATATATATGAGTGATTGAAAGTTTTGGCAGTTCATTTTATGTGATAAAATTTTTTTATCATATATATATATATATATCTGTAATAGCAGTGGCCACGACTACTACGTGGTGTCAGTGGGTCGCTTTTAATTGTTTCTCTTTGCTTCCCTTGAAATAATTAGTGTCGAGGGACGATACCCCCTCAAACCCTCCCCCCCCCCTCGGCCCACTCGTGCGATATGGGGAAGCATTGTCAAAATATTGCATTAGTCATAACGTACTGATGTAACAAGAGAAAATTGAGCTATCGTTATTTCTAATGGTCTATACACGCGCACAATGCAGAAGTGCATGAACTAGCTGAATGCCAAGGTATTGCAAAGAAAAGAGAGCGCGAAGAGTTATAGTTGGTTCAATTTCGCGAGCAGATCGAATAATCGATTGTGAATTGTCATCGACGACGGTGTTCGTGGCGCCGTGGTCGCGTTGCTCTCTCTGCGATCACTTATTTGCAATTAGGGTGTGTAATGAATGTCCACCCTCGCATTTCACAGGGTCCGACATGTTTTCGGAGAGGCCTGCTGCCCCCCCCCCCCCCCCCCCCCCCCGCCTCCTTCTCGACGACCACCAGGGAGCATACTTATTGATTGTGATTGCCGCGAGGGACTCCTGCTTGCTACAGCTGTAATGAGAAGTTGATAGCAACTTTGTGTCCAGGAGAACGGAATGAGCCACCTAGGTATAACACTTTTTAATTATTAATAACAGTGAAGCATTGCGCTGACAAGGTGACTTCAAGATTAATTATGAACGAGCCGCGACACTTGAAGAAAGAATTCGGAAAATGCGGTAGACGGTACAAAAATCATTTGTTATCGCTCCAGACCGGGACGGAATAATGACGTGAAAATCTCGAGAATTGAATGAGGAGGCCGGAGGATGGCAGTTTGGTGGGAGGGATGGAGGTGGGGGTGGCACAGGAAAGGGGCAGAACAAACAATTACAGATGGATTAAAAGCTGAGTAAATGACACTGGCAGAAATGACGTAATAAATTAAAAGCATCGAGATGACTGAGAAGAGGAACGATAATTAAATAAATACGGCGTTTTCTTTGTCTCGTTCTTGCCTCCTTTTTAGGCGCGATTTAATTAAATTTATTTAAATATATAATACAAAATCAACAGGCGACCGTTTGCACAAGAGTATAGGTGGATCTTTGTACAATGGCAATTTCTGGAAATAATTATTGCACGATTTTAAGCCGATATTTAGCGATATACAAAATTAATTTGGTGTATGCGTAAGTCTTTTAAACTCATTAAATAATGTGCCATTTTTCTGAAATGTAAATAATGGAAATGTTCCCACTTTCAAAAGCGTACTGTCAAACTTGTGTGTTCAAAACTGTCTCGTAAGCCAAAACTTACACACTCTGCGAGCGTGGGGTCTCCAGCCCCTCAAATTGCCTTTCCCTTCCTAATTCTCTTGAATTCTCTTTAGTCTCTCTTCGCACAAAGAGCTACTCTCAAAACTGAGCCCCAATTTTTAATCAGTCTGCTACACTGAATTCCCTAATGAACAATTTTGTTTTCACAAGAGTTATACTCGATGTTCGCAACTATTTTAAAAAAAGTTTGTTAATTATCAGGATGGACTATAACTTCCAAAAATATTAATTTTAATTAAAATACCGTAAAATAATCTGAGTACAATTTCATATAACCACCATAAAATTGAAAATATGCTTTTAGCACGTTCCCTTTATTGATAAATTAAAATTGTTTTAACAAGCAATTTTGTCTACATGTAACCCATGGGTGGAGATGTTGAGCCTGGTAATGGAAGTGGATGCTGTACTGGACCAATAGCAGAGAACAGTTTCGTGGCGCGATATGGTTTATCAATGATACTCTAGGAACGCCTCTCGACGGGCACGCACAACGCACTCACCCCAAAAACTACATAGTATGCTTATCATCAAAAGTCGCCGATAAAGAAAACAAAATCCCGAATCACACAATTCCCTAATCCCTAATTTAGTTTCATGAATGTCAGACCCCCAAACCTGGGTGAAAGTCGTGCTGAGACCTATATACTTCACTTCACGTTAAGAAGGGGAGTGGATTTGCATCGTCCTCGAGGTCCCACTGCTGCTAGAAATGAGTTACTGAGTCCCAAAACTGCCCGTAGATACTTTTGTCCGGCTCAAGACATGGCGTTAAAGTTTTGTAACTCTTATAGCTCGTGTACAGCGGCAGTTGGTCCTCGAGGAAGATAGTAATTCACTTCCCTTCTTAACGTGAAATGATGTTTAGATGCTTAAAGGAGGGTTGGAAACCTTCCGCAGGCTGTCACTGCTAAGCGACCGTTAGCATCTTCCGGCACATGGATTCAATTCAGGGGATGAAATTCATTAATGTGCTGACCACTTCAATTGAAATGCTTCGTTACAAATGTCACCCATCGCCAGCTGACATCGCGCAGCTGAATCGACAGCGATTCTCAATTTGTTTTCGAAACGAAATTAAATCAACAACAAACTGCACAAGAATGACTTGTTACACATTTCCAAGAACTAATCTATGTAACTAGAATTTGATTAACCTTGTATTTATTCCTTCTTACCTGCTTCCCACAATATATTAGCTATAATCGATTGCTAGTTTGTCCAATAGTAAGCGACCGCAACTACAAAAGCTGTTCAAAATATGGTATACTACCGTGATACCACCAACAGAAAACACACTCTACCTAGATACTTAGCAACGATCCAAAATAGAGAGATAATTGCACAATTGGAATGCTAACTGAAAGCTAAGTACTGTACCACCACTCGCATGTCATTGCCCCAAAACAAGAGTCAAGCAATTAGTCAATCCAAATAAGTTTTTTCAATACCCCACATAACGCGGTGGCTGCTGACGGCTGGAGACTCGGTCTGCATTTACCGCCAGTACTTTGCTGTCATTTCAAAGTCAGCTTCCAAGTTGATCGAGAAACCTTCTCCTGTTGATCAATGTTATGGTATCTGATTTAACAGTTACCTGTATGATACTTCAATCGTTTCAGTCCTAATCAATTCCAAGATGAAAGTCTTTCATATGATTTCTTCAGCGCGGCTTTAATGTTTTTGACGACCAAATATCAAATCTTTTATAGCCATCACCTTGCATTCATAAATTACAGTGGGAGGGCGTTGCCCTTTTTATCCCGACTAGCCTCACAGTCCAAAAATAATTATTTATTTTATTATATAAAATAATTATTTGACAACAGCTCATGTAGAACCAATCAGAACACATTTAACAAATTACAAAAAAAAACATTTAAAGCTAAGTATATAAAAAACAAATTGCTAACCTCAAATTAGAGTGTACTGTGCCTTGGGTAGAAGCCTGGGCTTGCCTGGGCTGTTATGAAGAAGATGGGGGGGGGGGGGGGGACTTAAAGGTGGGCATCGGAAATAGTCCAAAATACAATCTTTCTAAATCCGATCTGACAAATGGAGTTTGGAAGTGCAGGATGGTGAGGGAGGGGGGGGGGATACAATGCCAAGCCCTGTTTTATTGTACCTATATAGACAGCTTATACGGACGGACATAACATAGTGGAAGCACACAAGGAGGACAGCACCAACAGACATCGAGACACAGGTACATATGCCACAAACGAACCATGCATTTCGTTTGTGAGAAAAGGTAATTAGGAAAATTCACTTAAAAATAAGCAGGAGCGTAACAGATTAAACACATATTGACACTGGTTTTTGAGTGGGGCTTGGCAGGTGATATTGCTGTGTTTCATTTATGGTTGCTAAGACGTCACCAATACTTGGATTTTCCTCGAGGTTCTGCATCTGCCAAGGGCCTGGGACCGAGTTCGAATCTCAGGAATGTTCCTGGCATCAAGATACTTACTCTCTTTTCGCCGATTCCGTGTCTACCAGCACCAAACAGCGTGTATCTTATTGCTTGATGACTTAGTGTACCATAAACTCACACCAGCGCACTCTATCTTACTTCAACCTTACTGAGACATAAAAATTAATGAAAATTAGCAATGTATCGCGTGGTTTAATTTCTGGGCTCGAGTTGGTGTGCATTTGTGTTCAAACTAGAAGCGGTTGGTTTTCATATACGTTAGCAAGGCCTATGGCTGCATTAAAACAGGATTTCGCTTAGACTAATTAAAAACGCGTTTCGAGATTAGATTTTCGCAAGCGTGCGTGGCACCTCCACTAAAAGGGCTGCTAACTTATTCGACGTCGGTGAAACGTGTTAGCTGATGGCCATCTTCCGGAATAATGTCTTCATGATCCACGCTTGAGATCTTGGGAGCTCGGAAGTTGTTAAAAAAAAGAGCTAAAACTGTTCTCGCGTCTAGTTTCTTGACAACTATCGATTAAAATTTCTACATGCCAGCTAATTTACAAGAGCAGTGTAGTGTAAAGCGTAGGAGTATTCATTGTGCTACGGGCATAGAGTGTTTAGGAAAATTGCATAGCATTCCAGTATTTCCAGTCAAGATAAACACAGGTCTGCACTTTACACATTGATAATAATTGTGTGTTACAGCAATTTTCCTTCTGTGTGTGATGAGATACGAGTATATTAAATCGACTCCGTGGGAGACTCTCTTGGCAGTGCCCTTACCTACACAAAACCCTGGTTGTGTAACAGCATACCATTAGCCTAGTTGCACAAACTGCAGCCACAAAGTGCGTCGTTAAGCCAAGAGGCAAAGTAAAAGAAGAAGATTATATCAAAAAATATTCCTCCCAAAGTGACATGCTCTTGCTATACTAATATTTTTATGACAACGTTAGTAAAGAACGGGGTTAGCCAGTCCAACGTGATTTTAACCCGACCCTAACAGCGAATTCTTTACTTCTCAATCTCAATCAAGTTGTGCCAAATTTATAAACTGATACATCTATATTTGCACCTATATAGGACATACTTGTGAAAGGTGATCTACTCGCTATAGATAACCACATATGTGCACTGTGAACGTCATCAAGATTGTGAACGTGTGGGGTGGTGAATCTTATCAACTTCCTTGTCAACTTCCCTGCCATTAGCGAAATGTACATGAGTATGACGCCTTTATTAGGATAGAAGTTTCACGCCTATCCGTTGGCTCTCCCTCCCAGTTCCGAACCTCACTCCGAAAGTAAAGGCCAGTGACTGTCTTTGGTGGCACCAGTAGAAGCCGCAGTACTCTCGAGTTGGTCTAGCAAATCTGAATACCAAAACCCGTTGTGGTTCGGGCTTGATTGTTAGTGTCACTAGTAGCAAGTCGGCCGAAAAGTTATTTGAATTCACTGAGGGATCAACGGCGAAAATAGAGCGCGGTTATACGATGCCTCTGAATCATTCATCTTTAGTATTTTCAGTTTAAATCCTGATTAACTTTAACAAGGTGTGCTGTGTTAAGGGAGGTCCGTTTCAAAAGACGAATGTCTATCCCGCTGCCAACTAGCGGAAGTGATGCGTATACATATCAGAAATTGACTTATATCTACATCAGTAATGCTGCATGGTAATGTGCCAAAAGTTTTTCCCCAACAACGCTAATAACCATGTCGTTTTCTAAACTAATTTTTTTCTTCTACCGCGATGAGAAATGAATGGTCGTTACATAAAGTATGATCGAACAAAAATAAAAAAATAAGAACGTTATCACGGCGAGAACAACTTGAGAGATTCGAAACTTACATGTCGTCGGGGATCGGCTGACCGAGGCAGCCATTTGAATGGGTCGTGTGCAACGTAGATTTGATGTCTTCCGGCGGCGGTGGCGGCGGCTTGCTGTACGGGTGGGGATGCGTATTGTTGTTGTTATTGTTGTGATGGTGCACGATTATGCTCACTTTATTCGCATTGTTGTCGGTGCCACTTTGCGGCGATATCTTGCCCGCCAGAGCATTCAAGCTATGCAACATGTCAAAACAAGAGAACAACGCTTTGTTCACACTGAATAGAACGTCGAACTTCGTCACTAATAGCGATATATCACAAATTTTTTATCAATTTTTTATACATCCACTGAATGAAATTGCAAAGTCTTGTTATAACTTCTCACTGCCGAGGTCTGGTAGAGATGCACGGTGTTACACAAATGGAGACAGCGCAGATGTAGTGTGATACAGCAGTCTCTGTTCTGGGCATGGAGTCTAGTAGCGACTAGCGACTAGCGAGTGACGATGCGTAGGGGATTCCAGCCTCTCTGTGCAGTGATGCCCAAACAACTGGGCGCCGCTAGCGCTGATAAGGAGCCAGAAGGTGTTCAGATGTTTCTAGATTACCCCCCACCCTGTCAATCTGATGTTCATTTATTGGCTGATATCAACGGGTAGCGGCTGAGCGCAGTGCGCCGATAGCTGGCAGTGCTACAGTTATAGGCCAATCATGTTGCTATAATCATCTCGAAATTGTCCGTCAGAGCACTTCGGACGCTCCCGGGAGAGGAGATACTAAAATAATCGCTCATTGAAGGTGTTTTCGATGTGTTCAGTTCACGATTATTTTTTGTCCGTCAAATTCCTTATTATAACGATCTGAAAAATTAGCACACATTAGAAGAATGTAAATATAATAGCAGTGAACAATGGAAATAGTGTTTCCCTGATTAAATGGTGGCAGCCAGAGCGGGCACGCTGCAAGCGCATGATCGCACGTTACTTGCGGTGTGCACTGCAACATTCAAGCAAAGAAAACTGTCTGAAGGAAAGTTTTATCAGCACAGCTTTCTCGCTACATGGAGAATACAATAGAAATATGATATCGCTCCAGACGCTTTCCAAGCTTACTGGCAACCCGAGAATCTACTGAGGAAATTTCACCCCAACACACGGATCTTCCTATCCCCCCCCCCCCCCCCCACCTTGTTCTCGCCCCACCCCACACATGGCTCGCAATATGTTCCCAATGTTTATCATCAAGCACAAACATGGCTTCATCGGGACTTATTCTTCATCAAATCAAGTATAGGAAATGAAAGATCTATAACAAAAACAATATTAAAATAATATTGTAACTTTATGAAATGATGTGAGATTTAGCTAAACTGTAACATTTGCTGCCTCACTGTTTACTATCCTTATCATTTGTGGCTTTCTCTCTTCTTCTAGCCCATTGCACCTGTTATCTCTTGCCCTCGTCGTTTGTCATCAGATGATGCGCAATCCAACGAAGCTCGCATCTAGAGAAGCACAATCTAGCGCCTAGATACTCTCGTTTCACAGACAAACTAGCAACCATGATTAAAATTCCTTTCCCGTCTAAATCAGAACTTGAGAGAGAGAGAGAGGCAGAGACACAGACAGTAACAAGTGGCGTTTTGCAAAGTACGGGGACAAGTACTACAGTCAGCCTCTCGTCTTTTCTACAAGCCACCTCATTACGAATTACGCTAAGCTTGTACCCAAAACATTCCATCCGTTAATTGGTGAAATACAGTTGACGTGTAAACAGAGAAGCTACTATCAACATAACAACAACTACAATTACAGGCTCGACCATTAATATAGAATGATATCATTGTGCACTGCTGGCATTTCGTGTTGGCTTTGTCAAGCACCTATACCTACCACATTTTGAACAAATCAGTTGACATTCGATTGAATTAAAACAATTTATCGAACGGCTGCAGAGAAATGAAAGGTAATCTAGAAATGTTGGAACGTGGCGAGTATGCGAGTGAATTTAGCTGACGGCTGCTGCTATGTCATTGTCCATGACCACCGCATTCTGTTTCTCGACCGACAAAACTACAAGTTTTGTGGGTTAATTGAAGTTAGCAAAGGGTCGAAGCATTTTCAACAACGCTTTCGTACTTCCAAGACTAGCGAAATGCTACGTACCAAAGCGTTCTGCCGTAAATAAAACGGATGTGACACGTAGAGGGAAAAATGTTGATCGTAAGTGTATAGTTTTGATTCGATTGTCGTAGGGGAGCAAGACCAAGCGTCACTATGCCGTGAGATGAGACTGAGATATCTCTAGTAAATCACCTACTGCGACCCAAGACCAAGACGGAGGTGTCGGTTTGGAGATGCACCCTCTGCTCCTCTGCTCTTCTCTTCCCGACTAGACTCAGTCTCATCTCGTCTTGTCTCGTCTGTCTCATCTTTCCTACTCTCTGCTGAGAAACCGCGACGCAGGATCCATCGCCTTTTCCCTTCGCTCAGCTTTTACTAGAACCACCTGCACTGCCCCGAAAGGCGCCGAATGCCCAGCAGTCCGCACACAACGCATTGGAAAGCCACTATCTTGAAAGATTCCCTTCGTTGCTGCAGTGCATGTTATTGCTACACTTTATAGGCATGACTGCGCTGAAATGTTTGATACCGGCCAGTGAGTCACCTTTGTGTAATTTCTATATGAATGTGTCATCAAGCTGGAATTATGGAGTATTTTTACATTTTAATCACTTGGTGCAGCTCGCCGGATTAGATTGGTATGTTAAATTACTGATGTGAGTTGTGCTTGTTATTTTCCTGGCTACGCATGTAAAACTGTCAAAATTTTGGCACTTTGTCTATGGCTACGTTTGTCACGTACTAAATGACATTTTCAGAAGCATTTTGCTTTTATTCTAGTTCACTGCTAAGATTTTTCAAATGGTGTTGATTTCTGTTTCAGAGTACAAAAGCAAAACTAATGAACTTCCAAATGGCCATATTGATTGTACAAAAAGAATTACTACAAAGATAAGTCTCAAAGTTACTCACTACGCACTTTACACACTTCACTAACAGAGACTCAACACATTGAAAAATGGCGTCACTAAAAAAAACAATCACATGTTTGACATAACATAAACGATAATATTTCTCTGGCACATAATTTAATCCCTGGTATTAATGAAGCTTACGGCTTTTGATCGATAGAAAGGATAAATTGCAGCGCATGATGAAACCTAGCACGTGTTGCAGCAGAATTAGATTTTTAACAGTAAATAACTCGGTGATGGAAACCATGTGCCCGTCGCTACGCCTACTCCTTATGCAGCACGCATAGCACCCTTGCAGCCGCTCAAACCGAAACAGTAGCACCCAGCACCCGCTCTGCCATGGCCAACCATTTACGACATGCCTCCTCTACGTCACTATAAACAAATATTGTGACTTCGGTAAAAATCCGCCACCTGAACGAAGGACGTTTCACTCAATTTTCTTGACGAAACGTGGTCAAATGACAACACGTGTATTAATAACGAAATAAAACACCAAATTAAAAAAAATATCCGTTAAAAAGTAAACATTAATACCTTAGAAGCGTGCGTTAAAACATTTTCGAATAAAATACAGTCGCGTACTTGTAGTCCAAGTTATCAAGAGCCCGTTCGTGCGCGCGTCCACCCGCCTCGACTTCACGGATGCAACTGAAGTAAACTACAGTAGATTCCACTCGATATTTGTCAGCGACGCCGCTCGACGCTCGACGCCGACAAAACTTGCTAGGAAACGTGGCGTCAGCGTCGGCGTCGGCGTCGGCGTCGGCGTCGTTGGCGGTGGCGTCGGCGTTGGTGCGAGCAGGGATTGCGCGCGCCTTGTAAATCGCGAACGGATATTATACACCAAGAGACAGAGGAATCGGGAACCCACACGACGGTAGGGGGTTAGTTGTAACATTGCCGAAGATATGGCCACATACACAAGTTGCGTGGCAGTCGAGTCTCAGATGGTGTCGGTAGGGCGGCTGTCAACTTTTCTGTCGACATTTCGATGGTGTTGCTGATATTGCATCTTTTTGGTCGTCTTGTCTTCTTTCGTTGAGTGCATTCACAGTGAGACTAATCCAAACTCAACAGTCAACAGAATGTTAAACGTCTGTTTCCTATAAGATGAGGCAATTAGATCTTGGCTCACTAACAGATTCATTTGGTTTAAAACTTGTCTGACGCTGTAGCAGTCGCAATTTTCTAAAATAACATACAATTACATGATAGAATTCCTAGTGACATAGCGACCTAATTTAGAGTGATGCTCGGCTAGGAATGATCACAGATGGAATGATCCCAAAAGGCTATACGATAAGTCAATTAAAAATGATTCGTAATCTCTCGGTGCTGGGTGAGATCAACATCAAGCTCGCTTGCCGAGCGGCCCTTCGGACTATGGTAAAACATGCACCATTTATTAGCTTTGTTGTCAATATTATTTTTTATCATCCACTGACCTTTGATCAATATTCGTGCATAGATTTTCAAATAGAAGTTTGGTACATCGATACTAAGCATTCAACCCATTTACTCAATTTATATACAAAAGAGCGATAAAATCAATCACACTCCAATAAAACTCAAATAAACGACAATCGTCATTCAGGATTTCCATCGTCGAAGTTTTATTTAAGCCCCAAGAAATAAGTTACGTTTCGTTATATTTTTGTAGGATGAAATCAATATTTTCCTAATTGATCGTTCTACGAATCCGCTGACTGTATACACATTTCAATCAATATCCGCCAATTTCCAACTACTGTCACTCACTTCCAATATTTTCCTAATGAACCCATGTCACATGATTCCGACACGAGCTGTTCAGTGATCCTGTATCGCGCGTTCGGTGACAATTTGTTTTCCAGAGTCTATTTTTCCACATGAACAATGCGTAGTTAATGATAATTTATTATTTAACAATTGCGCAGATAAGCTTCAGTGTAAATTTAAAGTATGGTGAACCGCGTTTTTTCTACTACCATGCACTATTTTTCAGTTCATCAATCAAACGCTGCTAGTCCTAGCATATTGTAAGGCTGTTATTAAATTCAAATTGATTTATCAAGGTACCAATATGTATACCTTATCAAATGGGCTAGTTATGGGTTTTAAGCGAAGCTAACAAAATACTGACCTGTGAGCTTCGGAGGCTCTCACAAATGAATTGTGTATTTTAGCTAGACATCACCGCTATACGTCAGCGGCATGTCAGAAGAGTATAGGTCTCGCTAACCAATTACCTTCATCGCATGTTAATATCAACACAATTTATTGGACACATAGACTTGCTTTGTTCAGTAAACATCTACTTCATTGCCAATCAATAAGTTCTTAATGAAAAATTATCTCCAGTTATATTAAGGATCCTATACTTGTGGCTAATTCGATTACGTGATTGATAGCAATATTTGTTCTCAAGCATGTGTGCCTATTATAGTAATATGCAGGCTGGAAGAGTAATTAAACTCGTAATTCTTGCTGTAAACACGGTCACCATCAAAGAAGTTGTCAATCGAAAAAATCGTTTCTTGTTGTTTTGTGATTACGATTTATAATTGGGGTTCGATTTAGATAGCAGATTGTAAGGGATGATGAATGCGCTAATTAGCGATTTGGAATCTCATTTCGACAACGGGAAAATCTCCATCACTTGCGTTTTGTTTTTCATATGCGTTCTTGGTCAAGGTCTCAACTCTAAACTCTAAAGCTATAGCAATTGTACTATTAGCAGTGCTTTTTTGTGGCGGAACGTGCCGAAACGACGTTCCGGCACCTTGTCCTCTGTACACACAAAAAAATCAAATATCGGCTGGAATATTTGCGCGCGCCGATCGCTGGGGGCATATAGTGCGTCCATATTTGTCCATAATGAAAAAAAGTTGTTCGATCTAACTCACTAAAAGTGCTCGTACGGGTGATGAAGTGGGTGTGAGCGACCAAACGGTATGAGCGAGTGCTGGTGGAACTCCGAATTGTGGTCTTGAGATATCAAAAACGCAACGGGCGGTGATCTTGAAGAGCAGACGAATGAATTTTGCTTGAAAAACAATTGGGTCTGTTATCGAATTAAGAAGCTTGGCAGCACTGCTTGCGAAAAATGTTGAGCTCTGGGCAGCTGAAAGAGAGCAGGGATGAAAATCGTGAAGGCATTGGGCGAACGAAGACATTTCGTTTTACGCGGGGAAACTAGAAGTAACCGCAGCTGACATCTTTGTGCAAGAAGGTGCATAACCACAAAGAATCCGCCGGGCACCAAGCAGCAATCAAGCTGCTTGAACAAGCTGAGACACTGAACGAAGTGTTGTTATAGCACTGACCAGGTCCTCAGCATTTTATAGATTATCCACGCATAGAATTTTCTTAAAACAAAACTAGTGTTTCTTTTATATTGTCAGTCAAGCGTCAGTTTCTTGGAAATGTCTTCACAGTTTTTGCCCTAACCAATGGAAAATACAAATTAGCGGATTGCTAATTTCTTAACGACGTTATGAATCGGTGCTCATCGCAGATAAATGTTCTTTTTCTCTCGACAATTTTTACGAGTACTTCTCGCTAGGCGCGGGCACGCGCGTAAAATGTTGTCTCATTGACTTTAATATTAAAATAAGGTGTCTCTACCACACAGCATTCGAAAATATTATACGACTCTATCCAGCTTCTTCACCACGATTTCTGAAATGCTTTTCCCCCAACCAATTAAAAAATATAAAGGAGAGATCATCGCAAGGTTTTCTGCAAAACTCTTGGAAAATAAAAATAATGAGGGCAATATCTGTCATTTGTTTATATCCGTAAATAATTTAAGAGATTCAGTAAAAGTCAACAGGAAGCCTGAAGATACTGCTTTATCCGTGAATACTTTTCCCAAATGTTCGTTCATTTTCTTTCCATTGCTTTTCGTAGTTATTCGAAAGGTTTTTAGATTCATTGTTGGTGCAGTTGGATATCTGATTTGGGTCCATGCATGCTGTATCCAGCGTTAGCTTCATTGCCCATCGACTCGAAATGCAAGGATAACGCAAACTCGAAGGAGTAGCAAAAGTATGACGGTGTTCGACATAAAATCCTACGCTTGATATAAATTTGACGATTGGTTAGTAGAATGTAGCATCTGAGCAAGCAAAAAATCTTCAACATCTTTCCAACATTTTCTAAGCGTACTTTTCGGTCGCTTGCCCGATGAAGTGGTTCATCAGTTGGTCGATTATTCGGTGTCCTCGCAACGTCTGCGAGTTTACCCCCAAATCGTCTCTGCTAAGGAATCTGAGCGCCAGAAAGTTCAACTACGGGTCTAATTTATGGCATTTTTTAATCGCCGAAGCTAACAATTTCTTCAACTGCCTTCCCAAAGAGCGAAGCGTCGAATGCCTGAAATAGCAACGATCAGCTGTCGGTTGTGATGCCATTTATCAGTAGCGACGTTCCTTACAAGATGCCTGTGCTAGCGGATACATCCGAAATTTAAATCACCTTATGTTGTAGAGGAACATTCAAGTCGGTTGTCGCTTGTTATGAAAAATTCTTGTTAGAAGCCAAGATCAGTCTTTTGCGAGGTTTAATGAGTGGAGAACGGAGCTCAAGAGTTGGGATTCCAACGCGAACCATGAAATGTGATGCGAAAAATCAGGGATGCCATTTTCTTGGTAATGGGTAAAGGTTTGGGACCTGGAAACGAAGACGTGTCAGCAAAACTGTGGTGCCCTGTGGCGCTGTGAAGCTGTGAAGCGCTACCATTTAAAGCAGCCACCTATAAGAGTGAACGTGAACAAGCAAAATCAGTCACATGCCGAGGTAGTCCACGACAACCCGAATATAGGAACTGAAGAATTGCCATCAAGTACTTATATACATCATCAATGAAACGATTAAATAAATAGGCAGTTAGTATTTCCAGTCGGTACCAACTGTTCGGGTCTTAATTGGTTCAACATTGTAGTGTTGTGAAAACACCCTCGTCGCCCGTTCTCGGGAACATTCGCCAAAAAAGGAACAGGAACTGGTGAATTGCCATCAAGTACTTAATTACATTTTCTATGATACGATGAAATAAATAGATAGTTTGTATTTCCAAGTTGATACCAATAATTGTTCGGGTCTTAATTTGTTCAACTTTGTATGGTTGTATATATTCTGAAAACACGGTCGCACCCTGCCTACTCGGGAACATGCGCGTATAAAAATGTTTGGCTGCATTTTGGCATTGATAAACTGATCACTGATCACTGATCGGCGGGTGACCGCGTCCGGATGGCATATTGGAAACACCATTTGGAAGACAATTGAGAATGATAGTGAGTAGCAACCGAATTGAAAGATGGCGGATCAGGAATCGTCATTAGTTTCGTGGCTTCGCTGGAAATGACCCGTGAGATGGAGGCGTGGAGATGGGAAATGGGAAATGGGAAAAAAAAGTGGAAAAGATGTTGGTATGGCACAACAAGCGAATGATTTTGGGGGATGAATTCCAGAAAAAGGGCGCATTGGAAAGTAACTACATGCATTCTGTCCATACCTGACATTGCAATTTCAATGTTTATTGTGAACTACAAATGAATACCTTTATTTCATAATACTTATCGCTTAATAAACGGTGGATAAATACCAATAAATTAAGCAACTTGGGAAGGGCAATCATTTTTCCACGATTTCGATCGAAGAAGCTCGAAATCATGTACATGTAAGCATATTGAATATTCTCTATCACGCTGGAGTTACGAAATGATATCAAACAATTTGATTCGCTTTCATAATTGAAAACAGAATAAAAATGTTCGTCGCACTTCTGCAGTCAAAAAGATGCAAAGCGAATTATGCAAATAACTTTCATCAGATGGAATAATCCAACAATCGTTAATAAATTCGACTAGATAATCACGTTTCGAATTTGTTCTTTAAAGTTGACGACACTAGCAAATAATTTCGCCTCTGATATTTCTATTTTTCGGTTTTTATAAATGTTAGTTCCGTTGATTTAAGGTTTTTGCTTGGCGGCTTGTTGGCGTGTGGCGGGTGTGCCCGGTCCATCTACACACATGCACACACATGCACACACAGACACACAGACACCCCGCACCGGGGCAGGCGCGGTCCCCCGTAGTGAAACCAAGAAAACATTACATCACTGGAAACTCTAGCAGCTTTTTGTGTCTCGTTCTTGGCTTTTCGTTTAACGAAATCGACGCTTTCAAGTTTGCCGGCTTTTAAACCATCTGTGTTCTTTCTAGGTGAACTTTATTCACTATTGGGATTTGAATTACACCTCCATATTGTAACCAGCACGCAAGCACACACTTGTCACTTCGAGGTATAAAGACAGATTGACGGAACCAATGAAATAAAGAAGGTTAGACGATGTTAGACTCTATTTTTAATGAAGATAAATTGAAGAAACCATCTAATAGGTATAAACGCTCGAGTTGATATAGCTACATATATACAGAACAGTCACAATCAACGCCAAACCTATTATTAGCGAATTTAGATGATTCAGTGACGGTATTTTGACTTGAAAGAAACTCTGAGCACGTGTTTTTCTTGTACTAGACGTCGGAAAAAACGGGGGGGGGGGGGAGAGAAAATATGCTTATGCAGCTGACTTACTTCAGGCTGTAGTTGAAATAATCTGAAGCTAATTTTCTTGGAAAGCGTGTTACATTTGCAAGATCAAAATACACTTTGTTTCAGTCACGTGGTGAGCAGCAGCGTAATAATTATGCACACTGATGTTGTATAGTATAGGTTGCCTGTATACCGAGTTTATGGCAAAAGCGCAACTGGCAAGGGACTTGGAAAACAAGGGTTAGTCTGATTTACTATCTGATACTTAATTCGACAAGCGTCTCCGAAGGTGTAGGTAGTTAGGTAGGTGAAATAGATTGGCCGTGGAGCATGTGGTTCCGGTGCATTTATTTGCATCCATGCAATTGCAATTGCAATTGCAATTGCAATGGTCGCGGACGGGCGATCGCGAAACGCTCGACGAAGATGTGTCAATTGTTCGTGGCCTTTCACCTGAGAGGGTATCCCTAACAAGTAACAATTATCAAGCTACAAAGTAAAGCGCTCCACGTTTCAAATCTATTATAGCACCAATGTTCGAGTGACTGCAGACAAAAAGCGACGTATTTTTTTGCACCACTCGAACGACTACAAAGCCACGCAAGTTCAAATGGTAAATTTACAAAATTTACAAAAAAACGGACACGTGAGTTGTGCAAAAAAAAACAGTCTTAGTACAAGATCAAGTTTTCGATAAAAATATGTTTTGTGTGGATTCAATTACGTAGCTCCGATCGGTCAAGAAGGCACCCTGAATGGTGTAGTAGCAAGGCTGTGCGTGCCCCGCACGCACCCGCACCCGCAGATCCGTTGAGGAGTGGTTGTCCGTGTAAGATGAGGCACTGCCATAGTTCATCATCCATCACGAGGCGTCAATATCGGCTCGTGAGGCTACCCACGGTGCGGGGGGGGGGGGGGGGGGGGACAGCGTCAATCATTCATCATAACCAGTAATCCAATTTGCGGCCATCCAAAGGCAGGGGCAGCCTGCACACGTTCTACCTACGGCTTTGTACATCATTATCCTGCACTTCCGTTCAAACATTTTGCGATCGTTGTGCGCGAAATTTCGGCTCAGAAAAGGAGCGAAGAATTGGGGAGGGATGATATTCTTTGAGCTGCACTGGGATTTGAAAGATTGAAAGTCAAATAGCAAATGGTAAAAAATAAAATCTCATCGCTGTAAGTGATTTTGCCGTGTCAATAGCACTTGAAGACATTTTGCAAATTGCAATGCCAGATGCTTGAAGTTAATGGATAGAATGCTTTTCTATAAAATCCATGTTTTGTTCACCATTAATCATGATCATTTTGAGTGTTTTTTTAACCTTCCAACAAAAATGTGCGAAAATTAGATGTAATATTTTACGAATTCTTTTATCAAGCAACTCATTTTGGAAGCTTGAGAATGGGCTAGACATGATCTTAAAAATCATCAATCAATTTTACTATTGCTGTCAAATTACAACAATCACTTACAAGTCCTCTCCATTGAAACCTTCCTGGTGTGAACTACGCGAAGTCACTAAGTTAGCCTACACTAACACGTACGTGGCATTAGTTAGTATTTACTTCGTTAGTGCTGGTTAGTGCCTAAATATATTAGCGTTTCTGCTCTAAAACTGTACAAGTTATTAGCAATAATGTAAATGGTGGCTTATTTGAGCTCAAGCTGGCCACCACTGGGCTTCATACAACAGATAAATAAAAAATAGAAATACCCCTCGTTAGTGCTACGTTAGTGCTACGTTAGTGCTGACATTACTACAGGTTTGCAGGTTTGCAGTTCTGTTGTGTGAAACACTATATTACCTAAAATAGAGTTTAAAGAATGGTACACAAATATAAGTACCTATAGACGAGATTAACCCCAAAAATAAATAGACCTAACATTGGCTCCATGGATACCGACAAAGGGTTATCTATATAGAGAGCAATAGAAAGGGAAACACTCTCTACCATCCCCATAACTTCCGGGGAAAAAACAAATTTGCTGTTTTATTTCATCTGTTAATCATTCTTTGATAATCACACAATAACATGGACACGAAGCAAATAAAACCCAACAGGTGCAAAAAAGCGTGAATAATAAATGAAAATGTTGTGCATGAGGTAAATTTATATATGTAAACAGTAGTCCGGCGTAATATTCTATGAGAATGGACTTGAGTTTTTGTCTTACGCCAGAGAATCTCGTGTCCCGCCCCCTGCCCCCTGCCCCCTGCCCCCCCCCCCCCCCCCCCCCGACGCCACCGACGCCCACTGTGGCCAAAAGCGGCGCCCTGTCGTCGCATTCCAAATAGGTGACAATACATGAACAAAACGGAGGCATTTCTTTGAACACTCGCGTCAGGGGATGCCACACAGTGTCACACAATGAAAGGAGCCATCCAGCCAAATATTTCAGACCGGTAATAAATTTCCCATTGCTTGTTTGGATGAATGTTTTGGATGAAAGAAAATAAAAGTGTGGGTGCAGGATTTTTCCAATAATATTATTGTTGGAAATATATGCCACATCGCTTTCTGTAACATGAATAGAAAAATTGTGGTGATGCCGTTCCCTGAAATCAGTGGTCTCTGGCTTCATGTGGGTCGTACACGTGTAGCTTTTGAACAAGACAACATCTCAGCCCAAGCAAACATCCAAAATGTTAACAAAATACATGTTCAAAAATAGCTTTTTCACATACGAGTATTGGTGACAGATAATATGAATGTCACGTTGCTTTTCGTTCCTCTTTTCCTCGAGGTGAGGTTTCGTTATTAGGAGTTGACAAATCTGATATTGTGCTTTCACAGCAATTTACTTTCAGTCTTCACAATGAATGGTAAAAAAAATCCCATCGCTATATACTCCAGAGCTTGTCACTTACACTACAGAGCACACAGCATACAGTATGGGCATTTCGCTTTGCTGCCCCCCCCCCCCCCCCTCTCTTGCAGTGTTTAGGGTAGTATTAATTAACAGGTCATGAATGCATGGATGTAGGGGCCAGGGGGAGGAGGGGAGGTGGAGAGGCGGAAAATACCGAGCTAGGCCAGTAGCCTTTGTTTTCCAGCGGTATCCTGGGAGAAGCAAAGAATTCAATAGCTCAACTTTGAGAAAAGAAGATAGCGAAAAAAGTCAAAGCGTAAAGCGGCTGGCAGAAGTGAAGTAAAAGGAAACTATAGTGAATTTTGGTCAGTGGATTTGAATACTTTTTGGGTTTAACCAATCCGTTCGCAGTCTCAGTGTAAAGGCAGTGCGAATTCCTGATAATAACTCCGCCATTTGGATTGGATAATTTAATAAGCTTGAGCATTGGAACTTCTGCGAAGCAGGCTGCTTCCATGCACTAACCATGCCAATCTATGCATGCTAATTGCATCAGTATTGTGCAGCATAATTCTTGGGAAGCTTTAGAACCTTAAAAGCAACAAAAGCTCAATCAGGTACATTAAGTTAATTAGACACTGGCCTGCAATTGAATGCAAACAATGCCGTCAAAATATTGCGCGTCCTGTGCATGTATATATATATATATATATATATATATATATATATATATATATATATATATATATATATATATATATATATATATATATATATATGAATCAGATAATTCATAACTAGACCAAGCTTATAAGGGAAATGCAGGGAAAACTTATCATAGACAAAACAAAATGAAATACAATCCAACCTACTCTTTATTTAATGGAGACGAAGCTCGGTAGGCTGGCGCCATGTGATACAAAAGCAATGGAAATAACTGTAGCGCCGTTGCTCCGGAAAGCTTGCGCTTCCTCGATTTTCTCTGGGGCTCATGGTTTTAAAAAGGTGCACGTCTTATGTTTGTCACTCTATCAGCGAATGTGTGATTTAAGCTGATTTTATGATTTAAGCATTCATTTCCTGTGACATATTTCAAAGCACACATTCCCCAGCACACATTTCCCAGCACACATTCCCCAGCACACATTTCCCAGCACACATTTCCCAGCACACATTTCCCAGCACACATTTCCCAGCACACGTTTCCCAGCACACATTTCCCAGCACACGTTTCCCAGCACACATTTCCCAGCACACGTTTCCCAGCACACATTCCCCAGCACACATTTCCCAGCACACATTTCCCAGCACACATTTCCCAGCACACATTTCCCAGCACACATTTCCCAGCACACGTTTCCCAGCACACATTCCCCAGCACACATTCCCCAGCACACATTTCCCAGCACACATTCCCCAGCACACATTTCCCAGCACACATTCCCCAGCACACATTTCCCAGCACACATTTCCCAGCACACATTTCCCAGCACACATTTCCCAGCACACGTTTCCCAGCACACATTTCCCAGCACACGTTTCCCAGCACACATTTCCCAGCACACGTTTCCCAGCACACATTCCCCAGCACACATTTCCCAGCACACATTTCCCAGCACACATTTCCCAGCACACATTTCCCAGCACACATTCCCCAGCACACATTTCCCAGCACACATTTCCCAGCACACGTTCCCCAGCACACATTTCCCAGCACACATTTCCCAGCACACATTTCCCAGCACACATTTCCCAGCACACGTTTCCCAGCACACATTTCTCAGCACACGTTTCCCAGCACACATTTCCCAGCACACGTTTCCCAGCACACGTTTCCCAGCACACATTTCCCAGCACACATTTCCCAGCACACGTTTCCCAGCACACGTTTCCCAGCACACGTTTCCCAGCACACGTTTCCCAGCACACATTTCCCAGCACACGTTTCCGAGCACACGTATATCCAAGTGCATGGGTCATGAAATTGAATCGCCAAAAAATGGACCAAACACACAAGAACAGTGGATTATCTGCGGTTGTTATAATACCATTTTCAAACACTTGTCGATTTTTCGGAGTCAATAAGGAATATAGAGGGGAGCTAACACGAGGGTGGAAACAAGGTAGACTCCAAATTGTACGATGAGTAACGATGGTTATTAATAAGATGCATGATTCAATCCAAGCTTGTGGGTTTTTCATGCACAAACCTGTATCTGTGTTATGATATGGCAAAGCATCTGAAAACAACAGTGTGAACAAAGGGATGGAGGTAATGGGCTGGGTTGGGGGGGGGGGGCTGGTACAGTTGATGGCTGCAAAGAGCAAACTTTTCAGTTTTCATGCACAATCCTTCCGTCAAGTGTACCACCGCCAACCGGAAATTAAAACAGCTAGCCGTTAACTTGGGGCAGCTACGTAGCAAGGCATGGGCTGACCATGCTCTCCCGCAGGCACTGTCCCCCCCCCCCCCCCCCAACAACAGCCCAGTCCCATCCCCAAAACCTCCACAAGCCAGTTCAACACGATCCAGATAACAGATAATAATTCTGTTGGTCATTACACCTCTGCAAAACAAACCTTGTGCTTCTATCACTCTCCTGAATTCAAAATACAGTTCGAACAAATGGGTGACTCTTGAAAAGCTAAAATTTAATCTAAAAGCGGTGGGTGGATACTACGGTTCTAAATTGTAACTATCATGGTAAAATGTAAATTTCACTATGATTTTAACTAGAACAGGCAGAAGTATGTTCCTTCCAATGTTCCCGATTTCCACGTGAATGGTTCTTCGCTTGTAAATGTTTCATGGCTGGTCTTTCCTTGACTGAGGATCAATAAACCGTTTTAGATTCCTCGATGTCGATTTAGGGGGCATGTTTTACATGAGAGGAGGGCCTTCTACAAGAATCGATAGCAATAGATGTCTATAATATGATGTATACATTCATCTTATCCGAGACCCACTTTATACGTTCCATTTCAAACAATTCTTCTCCGGCATATTTATTTTAGTTTCTTTTTCAGTGGCGAACGAAAGTTTACCACCAGTTGCATTCTCTAGAGTTGACCTACATTTTTAAAACCCATCTAACGTCTAACCATTATTTATTTAAATTAACCCAGCTGTACTTCGCACTCGCTTTTCCAAAATATCTTCCCAAGCTTGAGTGAGTTATGGTATGGTACGACAGAATGGGTCACCGAAGTCGACGACAGTACAACTAAAACTAATGCATTGGGTAAGTACAAGGTATACCTCGGTAAAACCCTTTGAAACCAAAAAGATCTCTATGCTGTTACTGTTGTGTAAGCTTCTTTCGCTCTTGAGTCGCTGCTCGCTCCATGGTCTATGGTCCATCACATTTACTGCCAAAGAAAATCAGCTCTCACATTCCAATCCAAAAACTTTCTATAAAGAAAGAAAAAATTCGCCAAACAAAGATTGAAAAGTCCCGCGAAAAAGGTGGACAAGTCTCTTTGCAAATAACACTCAAATAGAAGAGCAATAAGCTGAGTGCACGTGGACGCGTTGTATTTCTCATTGACAGGTTCTCCAGATGTGAAATCATTTATGTGACACAAAACTCGAACACCGTTTAATTGAAGTCGAACAGAAGAGGCTTGTGTGCAAAAGCGAGGAAGTTTATGTCAAACAAATTGCAAAAGGCTGACAAGAAGAAATAAACAAATGCCTATTTCTAGTTCGGTCCTCAAGTTAACACTCCAGTGCAAATCACGGTGTATATTTTACTAGCATTATGACGCTGTAAACAATGCAGATGATCGTACAGTCAGAAGACCGGTGAGGGAGCAAAGAGATAGACGCGTACCATCCAGGAGTGGCTGACTGGTGACTTGCGACTGTGGGCGCCTTGTTTGACTCAAGACACTGCATGTTTCAGACTATTTATTCGATTCCTCGAGCCATAGGTGTCAACGACATCAGGGGGGTGAAAATACCCTCCCCCCCCCCCCCAAACATAAGAGAAAAATTCCTGAGCTCTTGCTTTGGTGTAGTTTGTAAAAAAACATTAAAATGATTCCATCAATAGCAAATTGTTTCCAGAGACCATAGGTCAGAAGTTAAGTTATTAGTAATTCAAGGAACCAGATCAGTAGAAGTGCCAGAGGACATTTTCTACCATAGTTAATGAGGTTCCGCGCATGATATCTTGAAGTTTATCGAAATTTCTCACAAACAATGAATATATTATGGCAAATGCTTCAATTTCATCTTACAGATACTCGTTTTCAAAAATACCATGAAATTGAACAAATTTCGATCGTTACAATCCATTTCCAGCATAAGGTACAAACCCACGGCCCTGCACTGAGTAGAGTTAATTAATTTGTTATGTCAATTAACAGTATGGCCGGATGCAATGAGAAAAGAATTTGTTTCTGAGCAGCATGGTTATAATATGATAGAATACTCATGCCATTTCATTAGCAGTGTAGTTGGCCTCTCTCTAGGGTGCGAGGCACTCTCAGGTGCAATTGCAGCGCGGACGCCTAGGTCTCATCTCAATAGGACGCCGTTCGTTATGTCGACCTAATATTGTTATCATCATCCGTCGACGTCGGCGTCGGCGTCGGCGTCGGCGTCGGCGTCGGCGTCGGCGTAGGCGTCCGACGGGCGTCGATACGCGAGAGCCAATTAGCCGGATGGAAAACAACTCTTCTTGCACGAACAATCGGAAACGTTTACTCAACTTGATCTGCTCGAACGCTTAAATAAAATCGAGATTTTGTTTTCATTCGAATATAGAGGAAAGGGTTTCTTGTTTTCAGCGTTTCTATGCCTTTTTTTGTCGGATTTTAAAGCTTGATAATAATTTTTTGAAAATGCCAGAACGTGCGATGTAAAATATAAGAATTACAAAAGATGAGAAAGTCAGAGATAATTATAGTGAACGGTTGAAGTCGGGGAAAAAATAAGAGAGAAAGACATAAAAAGGGATGGAAGAATAAAAATTAACAAGCGGAGAATTCGCGCATCGTGTAATTCGCAATTAAAAGAAAAAACAAATGGATTGGTTGCTTTAACGCCACTAATTAAACGCTGTTTAAACACTGATTTCACACATAATAATATTTTTAGTTTCCCCATCAAAATACATTCGCTTTACACATCAAATCTTCGCAAGTCCTTCGGGCAGGTGCGTATTAATTGAGAAAATAAATTAAAAGTTATCTGTCATCGTAGCTGATCTGGCGCACAGCAAGGGTGGTCCAGATAGCCAAAGCATAATTTTCGTAAACGTGCACGTATGATTTGATGATGGCAGGTCTCTCCATTCCGGTCACGCTCCTTTTCCCCCAGCATCTCGATTTAGCTCCTGTCCCGCCATCCTAGCCGCCATCCTAGCCGCCATCCTAGCCGCCATCCTAGCCGCCATCCTAGCCGCCATCCTAGCCGCCATCCTAGCCGCCATCCTAGCCGCCATCCTAGCCGCCATCCTAGCCGCGCCCGCTGCGATCTGTCAAAACAGCACTTAAAGCCGTTCTTCCAATGAGATGCGCCATTAAACGAGCTCTCATGTACGTTGTCAAAAAGTACCGTCTTTTGCTGCAGCGTTTGCAATTTAGAAATTAAATTTCATGATTGCAGTTCCGTAACAAGATTAACAGATCGTCATTTAATCGCTGCAGAAAAACAGTGAAGCTGCATTACGATATGCGTTTCAATCTGCAATGCTGACATTCTAATGTTAAATTACAACTTTTCCAGATGCATTTCGTTGTACGACGAATCCAATTTGACTAAAATTTGCAAAACCGATAATGGGTGGAAAGCTGTGCGGTAATTGTATTCTAGCTGAGGGAGATTTCCTCGAAAATCTACCTACGTGAGACTAACTTATAGTCTCTGAGTAGATGCTTCTTAAATTTCCTTTGGCGTGGTTAATTTACTGCTTGATAGCAATAAGTTTGGAATATAAAATTGGCCACGTACGGTACATATACCTATAGAGAACAAGCAGCATTCCAGGCAGTCTAATTAGCACGTAATAGCCGAGATAGATCTCAGCTCTCGAGACGTACACTTCAGTCGAAACAACACTACAATTAGGCCCATGGTCTATCGGCACTCGGCAGGCTCTTGCTCTACCTACTCTATAGGCAACTACACGAGCCGTTGTGAAACTAGTCACATTTCACTATTATGGCTGTTAGTGTCGAGTGGATTGCATTGATGGAGTGTAATCAAATGCATTTAAATACACCCCAAAACAGAGCTGAAATAAGGCATAGACGTTCCAAAGCATCATGATACAGCTGCTAATTGAATGTGACGGATTTTACATGTCAGCGCCTGGCCCTGTGTATCATCCACCTAACAGAGCTCTTGCAAAGCTGGGAATATTTTACAACTTTTATTATTTATATGTTTCATGTTTACTCCAACTCCAATCCACTATTTATTTCTGTAAGTGGAAATGAAACATGATGCCTAAGATTAATGTGTTTTTAATCGGTATAGAGGCGCCGGGTTTCAAATCGCCCACAAGGTCACACGCTTTCATGATGGATGAGCCATGTCCTTGAACAATGACCTTGAACTGCGAATAGAAACGTTTGACTGGTTAATATTTTATCCTAGTTAATATTTTCTATTAATTCTCTCCTCTCATTTACCATTGTTCACTTTTTCCTTGTCTTTCTGAATGAATGCCAACCTTATTGATGGATGATTTAGCTTGGTGGAGGTGCCGAGTCGACACGCTTCGTCCTTGTGCCCTCTTGGACCTCATTTCCACCAAATACCTTGCAATATTAATGATATAGCAAATTAAGTTTCCACCTATTTCCATGCTGCATATTGAGTCCTTTGTTTTGTATTTCCCTCTCTTCTGCCCCATTCGAGCAGCGCTCCGGATACACGTGTACATTTGTATTGGCTGCTGATAAACTGGTGCTAACATTACTGTCAGCCATAGAGATAGGTATGATTGGCCATTATTGTAATAATGGTATGGATGTTCCATGCTTGTTATTTCTGGACAGTTACCCATGCATTGTGGTAACTTATCGGCTATCTATAGCCTACTTGTATAGCGAATTGTATCGATTACAGATAAACGATATCCTTTACCTGTCTTCGTGGGAATGGATTACTTGCTACCAATACCTTGTTACTGCGTCGACTCTCTTTTCCACCCCTTTTGTTCACTTTAAACTTACTCCTCTAGTCCTCTCTAAGCTGCCAATGGGAAAGATTCCATGAAAACTGGTTAGGTTCCTGTTTGCCAGAAGGGAGGTAGGTAATCAAATTTCTTAGCAGCGATTATCGAGTTATTATAATGTCTAGAATTAGTAGTAATCTTATCCAGTTGCCCCGATAGGGTGTTGGAAGCAAGGATGAAGGGAAAAGTGGCAAACCCACAGAAAACTTTGTAGAGAATTCTTTTCAGAAATAATAATACACAAACGATCGACTGCGCGATTTTTGTTTCAGGTGCTGCGGTGTGGAAGAGGGAGGGGGGGGGGGGATTAAAGGGGGCGAGGGAGAATCTTATACTGTTAACGGTTACTCATTAGTGGTATAGTGCCCACAGGACCTGACAGGTAGAATGCTCCTGTCGAAGAGCTTGACTTCTACCAATTCATACTTCCTTGAGCTGCTGATAAAGCATGGGTAAAGTGAGTGAGTGAAGCAGTTGTACCAACTTCAAACTCTTTAGTCTAACCACTCTCACAAACAATGTGCGCATTGAACACTAGAAAGTGGAAACCCGTACTCGACTCAGTCCAGTTCAGCATCTGAACTGGATTAGATGACGTCAACAGAGTCTCAATGGACTCTGTTGAAAATTTGTCCAATTGCAAAATAGTATTAATGTATTTGACATTTGTTCATATTTTTTATATTGATTTGTGTTCCCATGATGATTCTCCAAAAATTGTATGTGACCATGTTCTGCACGCACATTTCTAGCTATGCATTGACGGCGCGAGTCCAGAAATCTAGAGACTTCTGAAAAAATACCCCTTCATCTTGCACACTACGTATGGCCCCATCCCCTGTCCCCCCTCTCCCTCCTCTTCCCTCAATAGCCGATCGCACCTCACGCTACGCCACTGTTCTCAGCTCTTACCCCTGATTAAACGACGAACAAACTGCTGAGACTTGTCCGATCCGATAACACCACTTCCTGACAATGACGGATAAAACGTCAATAATGTCCTAAGGAAAAGTTGCGGTGATGTATAATTTTTAGATACATTCAACTAAGCGCGTTGTAATTAGGCCACCAATATTTCATGGACGTTCTCATTCAGACAGGTAAAACTCTGGAAGTTCTGTCAAGTGCTGTCAAGTTCTTGGCAGCCAGGGAAACCACTGGCAGTGCTGTCAAGTTCTTGGCAGCCAGGGAAACCACTGGCAGTGCTGTCAAGTTCTTGGCAGCCAGGGAAACCACTGGCAGTGCTGTCAAGTTCTTGGCAGCCAGGGAAACCACTGGCAGTGCTGTCAAGTTCTTGGCAGCCAGGGAAACCACTGGCAGTGCTGTCAAGTTCTTGGCAGTGGAATAGCCACGGTCCTAATTTCGGCGGTGGCATAGGCCCTTTGAAACTAGGTAATTGTTAGCTACCGATCGATATCTTTTTACGCAGTCACGCTCCTAAACCCACTAATCTTTCTCTTTCGAAAAGTGTATACAATAAACTTTGTTTTACTTCTTATTTGTATTTGTATTTATATTTATTGACGTTTCATTGTCTACATAACGCTTTTTATACACAAGTTAATTAGGTTATCTTCAAAATCAAACATTTTATCAGGCACATTGCATAGAAATGTGTGAAATGTTAGTGGCTTAGATCAATTTTGAGTGTCATCCGTAGCCAATTATCACCCAAGCACACCATACAGCTCCTACCACACTATATACCCTTATAGTTCATAATATTCTCCTGGTATATAATTCAATTGACTACCGATTCCTGTGTGTACGTTCTCGCATTTTCTTGCGATTAGGTTTTCGACCACGCTCCAAAATCTCTTTCAGTGAGAAAAAAAAAATATATATATAGGTCGGCTCTCATCAATTCGATTACGTGATTAATATTTAATTGAATTAAATTATTTGTCTAGAATGCATCTGACGCATCGCCGATCTCCGAGGTAGGTAAGCTGGCAGAACAAGCCCTTAAGGCTCCAGGGCCCGGATTCACAAAGAGTCTTAATTTTAATACCGTATTAGAGATAATATACGGCATTACTATTACCTCACTAATACGGCATAACTTTATTACCGTAATAGCGCTATTCCGAATTCACCAACAAAATATTAGCGTGGTGTTAAGTTTAATCACAAACTCAGAAGTGTTGTCATGACATTTGAAATTTCGACCAATCAGTGCAGAGTGCGCATATTTTCAAATACCGTTTGTCTGCTGTTTTTCTGTCGTCTGTCAGTTGGAGCTGTGGGAGCGAAGTGTCAAAGAGGTTTGAAGTGTCAAAAAAGTGTGAAATTTGTTCGTAATTCACGGGAATATTGAAAAATTACCATAGTGCTACTCCGAAATATATATTAAATGTTATTTGTGAACAGACAAACACAAATCTGAAAGAAAATAAGCTATTAAAACTTAAATGTGATGGTCATAACTTCACTAATACCAGCCCGGGCTGGTATTAGATTTAATACCGAATAGCGCTCTTATTACTGCTTAATATTCTTTGTGCATTGGGACTAGTGGCCATTCTTTCATTACCTTGATATTCGTCATAAAGTTAATACGATATTAGGAGATAAAACCGTTTGTGAATCCGGGCCCAGTAGTATTGTCTCTCGCTGCATGGTAGTTACGTGGTAGTGCAGCGTCCCAGCTTCCAGCTTCCAGCTTCCAGCTTCCAGCTTCCAGCTTCCAGCTTCCAGCATCCAGCATCCAGCTTCCAGCATCCAGCTTCCAGCATCCAGCTTCCAGCTTCCAGCATCCAGCTTCCAGCATCCAGCTTCCAGCATCCAGCTTCCAGCATCCAGCTTCCAGCATCCAGCTTCCAGCTTCCAGCATCCAGCTTCCAGCTTCCAGCATCCAGCTTCCAGCTTCCAGCATCCAGCTTCCAGCATCCAGCTTCCAGCATCCAGCTTCCAGCTACCAGCATCCAGCTTCCAGCTTCCAGCATCCAGCTTCCAGCATCCAGCTTCCAGCATCCAGCTTCCAGCATCCAGCTTCCAGCATCCAGCTTCCAGCTTCCAGCATCCAGCTTCCAGCTTCCAGCATCCAGCTTCCAGCTTCCAGCATCCAGCTTCCAGCATCCAGCTTCCAGCTTCCAGCTTGCAGCGTTCAGCTTCCAGCATCCAGCTTCCAGCTTCCAGCTTCCAGCGTTCAGCTTCCAGCGTTCAGCTTCCAGCATTCAGCTTCCAGCGTTCAGCTTCTATAGTTTACAGTGTCCAAGTTAAAGCTTACACCATCCTAAAATGAAATCTCCTCGACCTCCGTAGAGAAACTCTCGTATAAATGATTACACTTGGATTAGACAGTATTTTTTCGGATTTAATCTTAGCTTACACATCGTTTGTAATTGTGCGTTAATTTCATGGAAATGTGTTGTTAATCACTAGCCGTGGGATGTAGCCGTTGGCAGCCATGTTTGCTATCGGTTGATGACCTAATCAAGATGAGATTGCTTGCTGAGGACCCCCCTGGAGACCTTATATAGGCTAGAGTAATCTAAAACCTGCTAACGCTAAGTTACTGTGTTCTCTCAGTAAGAACTGAGAAGGCAGCCAGACGAAGTCTTTATTCACCACCTAGCGCACCTTAATTACGTCTATGAACGCATAAATAACATGCTTTTAATAAACAGAGTCCCTTTTGGAATTTGCGTTTTTATAAATCAATTTTCCCGGAAATTTGTCGAAGATAAATTAATGGTGCAAGGAGCAATTTATTTTTTTATGTACTTATTTCTTTCTTTCTTTCTTTCTTTATTTCTTTCTTTCTTTATTTCTTTATTTCTTTACTTACTTACTTACGTACTTACTTACTTACTTACTTACTTACTTACTTACTTACTTACTTACTTACTTACTTACTTACTTACTTACTTACTTACTTACTTACTTGCTTGCTTATCTACCTACCTACCTACCTACCTACCTACCTACCTACCTACCTACCTACCTACCTACCTACCTACCTACCTACCTACCTACCTACCTACCTACCTACATACCTACCTACCTCCCTACCTACCTATCTATCTATCTTATTTACCACAAAGCACACTTTTTTTTAGAATGATGACAACTTACTATACAATGGTGACTCGGCTGGATTTTATTATTTTATTATTTATGATTTATTAATAGCTTTGGTACATATTTGTTACCTGAGGCTAATAGATTAATACAGTTCTGTAATTTAAATATAGAAAATTATAATAATATTATTCATTCTGATTTTCACTCTGTACACGTGCTACAATAATTCACAACTGAAAACAATGAATGCTTTCGCAAAACAGCATTTCGAGAATCTTGTTAACTATAAACAATCAGTAATCGGGTGTCGAATGGTCGTCCGTGCGAGACCGTCAAGATATCTCATCTCGACTACGAATTGGCTTTGTTTTTCATCTGGACCGGTAACTGGCGAGTACACAAATTGGTTCCCCGATAGAAGAGGGACCCCGGGGGCGGAGGTGGAGGTGGAGGTGGGACTGTGTTCGTGGACCGGGGCTGTGTTGCTATCTATTGTTTAATATTTGAGAGGTGGTTGGACTGAGGTGTGTTGCTTTCCAAGGGAAGTGTTCAGCCCACTGTTACGTGTTATGTGTTATGTGTTGTGTTACGTGGTGTAGATTCAATGAGCCCTCTTCGTTCACTGCGCAGCGATACGCACCAGCAATGGGGAGATGTTGATCCCATTTGAGCTTTACACTAAGCTGGCAATCACACACTCATCTCTCGGCATCCATCTTATAGTTTCTGCTTTCTTAAATTTTCTCTTTCCTTCTGAGGGTTGTGCTTCTTTATATTTTGGTTACAGAAAGAAGCTGAAGATTGGTAGGCTGCTAATCCTAGTATCGTATTCCAATATTATTCAGATGATGCTTCATAGTTAGCAAAAAAACTTTGGATTTTCCCTTCGAGAGTTTGGACGGTAACAAATTTATTCAAACTGGAATTTTCCACTTACACGATGCCTTGCTTTTGAAAATGTAATAAGCTATAGGTAAGTTTTTACTTATTCATACGTTTTTCATTTTTCCCCATCTCTTCTCTCACCTTCCATTCTCCACATAATGCGCATTTTTCTTCGTACCCATTTCCATTTTGTATTTGTATTTTGCATTGTATTTTGTATTGCGTATCCCCGTCTCATGCGCGTTCTATTTCGTCTGGTATAGATTCCCTCATCTTTCATCCCTCAACTTATATTTTTGTTCACGTCTCTTTAACTTCCTTTCTCGCCTTCCTTAAAGTCTCACGGAAAAAAAGTTTTTTGTCATCTCTTTTATCCTGTTCTTTCCGCGTAGGTAAGTTTTCTTTCAATTGCATTTGATTTTCCTTTTTTGTATGCATTGAAGTGCAAAGTTTCTTAGTACATATATACCAGATGTATAGGGCATATAATATTTTGTCTCGTTGATGGAAAGTTTTTAGTCTATCTTTCCCGTGCTTTCTCTTTGGCCATTTATCTGGGAGGGGGTAGAGTCATGACGCCTCGTGAGTCGTGCAAGAGCGGTTGGAGTAGAGCTCTATCCAGACTATAGGTGTGATCCATCTTGGTTGCACCAGGCTAGCTTGGCATGCTTCCCTGCCATATGCAGTTGGCATAAGACGGAATATGCACCATTTAGAAAGTTGAAGCTCGCGCGCGCACACCCACACTCGGGCACATCTCAGGCACACTCGGGCACACTCGGGCACACTCGGGCACACTAGGGCACACTCGGGCACACTCACACGGGCAGACATCCCCGTACAACACCGTGCTGCCGCGCCGTGCAGCATAATGTCATAACAGTAAGTCACCATTGTTGCTGGGTTATAATACCATCGCACAGCAGTCGCGCAGGCTTCTGTCTCAACTCCCAAGTCTTCCAGAACACCACTCTCCAAGTCACCGCATTGGCTGAAGCTCTTCACAGTTCCAAACTCCAGACACACTATACACTTTACATCTCTAAAGCCTTCGCAGCGTGACAGTAGTGCCTCGCCAAACAACTCATCATTTTCAAATAAAATTCGAAGACAAAATGCAGCCTATACACACACGGTTATTGCGGACACGTTTACAGAGTGTACTGCTTGTTCTTTGAGGGTTGAGGTGATCTCCTAGAATTGGATACTCCACTGTACTGAGAATGTATGGCGAAACAATGACACTAAGGGTGATAATGGTAGCCTCGTGCCTCAGGTGCCCCTTCCTCGCCTTAGGCACTATTCGCCACATTTTAAACCACGAGTAATTACACTCAGGGCTGGTGCTGGAAATTATGAAAGTGAAATCCCACCGCTGGCACCATTGTACGATGTCTGTGTGTGCGCGCTAAATACGTGCAGATAACCAGGGTTATTGCCGCATTTTTAATGGGGTAGTAAAATTCAACATCTACATACACATACTTGGCGCCGAACTGCAATGGATTGCACGTCTTCATCGTAATATACATATTTGCAAATGTAAGGGTGTCTCCGTAGCTGAAGAGATTATATTATTATTTTAAGGACTTTTGTGGTATGTACGTTTCTTATCTTTAAAAACACATTTACGTATTTAATTATTTATCAGTTTAAATTCAAATGTTCGGTTCAAGGAATGGAAAATATTTATGTCTTGCTTGTCTTGTTTGCGCGGTTGTTTTGAAATAACAGCAAATGCAGTTCTGGGTGGTAAAATGGAGCTGGAAAATCAGGGAAAATCGAGCATCTGGTTTAGTTGTCCAGAACTGATTGCTTCAATATTCGAGCAATCGCATTAATGAAAATATTGGCGTTTCAGAAGACAATTGGCAATAAGATAACATCTCATAAGATTTCATTTGTCATTTATTTTATATAGGTCCCTAAGTTATGAAATTTGCTCTTATCTTTGAACAATCATTGCTGATGATCACAGTCCAAGAATTTCAACCATTTTCAACAAACCGTAGCACTTGCAAGTGTTACCTTTGTCAACAAACCGTAGCCCTAGCAACCATTGTCAACAAGCTGTATCACTTGCAGTTGCAACTGTTGGTAAATAATGTTTGACTCACTTCGTGTCTGGAACCTAAATGTGCACATTTGTTTTTAAATGCCTTAAAGAAATTCTCTCACCTTCACTCAAGTTGTGCTCAGATTAAAGATTTTGTCTTTTTATAAACGATACACAAGCAATTAAAATAAAATGAAAAAATTTTGTCACCAATTGCCATTTTCTCTAATCTTTTCAATTTCAAAATAAAATTTAAAATCTGTATTATCGAATACAAATTTTAATATTGCGAAGTGATCGCTGTCAAAAGTCAATACTGTACGTTTAAAGCGAGTCGGTGCTTCGGGAAGGTAATTACGGGCCACAAACTATTCCTAGAGCCCACGATGACGGCATAGAGGGCTCCATAAAAAGGCTGTTTGAGGTCTCAAGAAATTTTGATTTTTTTTTTGTCTCTGCCATGGGGTATAAAAAGGAAAAAATCTTTAATCTGAACACAGCTTGTCAGGAGATGAGATATTGCCATATAGTAATTTGTTAATGTCTAATTTGCTCTCATGCCACGCAAGTTCACCTAATCCAAGTGATATCTCTGGCCATCATCCGAGAAGAGACAGATGCGATGCACAATGCATCGCAACCAAACTGACCACTAGCGCTCGGAAAAACTAACAACATGCTACCAGATTTCTTTTTAAAAAAAATTTTTTTTGCTCCACATGTCAGTCAGTTGCAGTAATCGCTGTATATATTCGTCCGCACAGATAAACATCAGGTCCAAGCTAACAGACTGTTAAATTATTAATCGGCTGTTAAAAACATGCCCGGAGGATAATAATAGCGTAATTCTGCATAATTAACTCGATGTTTTTCAATCCGTCAGTGGTAGATAACAGCATGCTGAAAATTGCACTCTGTTCATGTCAAAATATGAATTCAAATTTTGTTTTGAAATACACAATATGAAAATTCAGGTTACACAAACAGCATATTAAGCAAAGCTATCTGAGTAGCTAGACTCGTAACGTAGCTTTGCATCATAACTGTCAATAAATGTACTTCAAAAAGCACGTACAAACATTGTAACGAAATGATATAAAAGCTGTGCAAATACTGTGGACTTCAATTTGTAAGTCACAAAGCTTTCGAAATCAGCAAAGGCATCAGTCATAGCAGTCAATATGAAATTATTTTTAATATTTTGTTGCTTGATTGCTGTGTTGCCATTCTGCGTATCAGTCGAGGTAAAATTCAAACTTTTATTTTGTAAAGTATTTATTTGTTACGAGCAAATTCTCAAACCGAACAAAGTGGAGTCTGGTGTTTTAAAAACAGTGCTTTGTTGCATTAAAGTGTTGCTCGTGAATTAGGTGTGTGGCTTGATTGATAGATTGCTGATTAAGTGCTTAACGACGCACCTGACAGCTGCCCTGCGGCACTGAGCCTAGTCGTTTGGCGCCAGTAAGCGAGGGAGTGATCAACGTTACAGATTTTTTAATTAGATATACGTCAGGACTCAATTGCGGGTACCAATTTGTTTCTGTTTAGTTTAGCAATTGGATTACAAGCCTTAAAAAATCTGCAGGATCATTGTCAGTCCATTATTCTAAATGACAAAGTTATAGATATACTCACATGAAAGGACTTGAGAGAGTTGCCATTTTATCCTACTAAAAATCAACCTTTATCTTGGACAACATCTATTTTGATTATGAGAGTTAAAAATTAAAGTGATGCTTAACTCTTAGTTTTGTTTTGATTGTTTACAATGTTTGTTTTTTCGTAGATGCCTTGAAGTTGCGTCAACTTCAATCCCAAACTTTGCTCGCTCCAAAACTATTACCTAACTTCGCACCTGGAGGAAGAAGAGCTGGAATATCCCGTTTGTCAACGGCTTTAGAACACGTGTGATAATCAAGACCTAAGCGTGCCTATAACGTGACAAGCACCAAGTAAAACATAACCTCAACGTTCAAAATAAACCAGTTAGCTGTATATACAGTGTAGAGAATTAAAAGGGCAAGGTTTGCTAGTGTTTCTCAAATGCGTTTAGGAACAACATCATTTTGGAAGCAGACGTATTTTTATTCGCTGCAGTACATTTGCATCAATATTTACAACG
Source organism: Nemoura dubitans (assembly GCA_921293005.1). Taxonomy (NCBI): domain Eukaryota; kingdom Metazoa; phylum Arthropoda; class Insecta; order Plecoptera; family Nemouridae; genus Nemoura; species Nemoura dubitans. The sequence continues at coordinate 30,424,711 of OV121073.1, read as the reverse complement.
CAAAGTTTGAAATAAAAAATAACGAAGCATATCCTGTTGGATTTATGTTCCCCCTTGTTTCAGAAAACCAAAAGCCGAAGATATCAACGAGTAAAAAGTATGAAGTCCATGAAATAACCGCTTTGAATTTCATCTAGCTGCCTTCGTGGCTGTCAGTGGCAGGTTACGGGTACCAAGCCAAATTATTCGGTCCTCTTGGTAAACGGGGCCACAAAAATGGAAATAATCCTAGTTGGTAAACGCATAAACACTACTAAACTGAAAACTGATCTGAAACGCTGAGTTTTGCTCCAAATAAAATGTCGAAAATATTGCATTGTGTTTCTTTATTCTCCCTACCCCTTACCGTTGTCAGGCCTTGTTGAGTCATGCCCCCCCTCATTTCGGAATGAAAAACGTTCCTATGTGCATGCATGCATTTATACATACATTATAATGTAGAATCATTGTTTATTATATGAGTGAGATAAGCCGCATATTATCTGAATGTTTAGTCAATCTATATCCTTCATCATCTTAGGAATGAAGCGAAACAAGAACGAAGGAGAAACTGCATTCAAAGTCAAACTGCGCATTTTATTTCATCGAGAGTGGGAGCTGTTTTCTATAGGTAAGTACCGATCAAAGTTTGCGAGATTTAAGCGAGATGATAGATTTTGATGCTCAATAATGTGTTTCTTTTCTAATTGAAGAATTATTGTCACCATGTGCCTTGCAGTCGAAGGAAAACATTTGTTGTTCATATTTTCATTTCCCTCAAACTTCGCTTCTACGTATATGATCTACGGTTCTAAGTTCACTAATGAAGATTGAAAAAACTGTACCTATAGTATTTGGAATTTCTTTTGGAAGCGCGGAAGATCAAGTCATAAAGGGATATTTGAAATGTTTTTTTAAATACTCGGGTCGCAAGCTCATATATATGAACACTCGCAGACTACCGAGTACAGATTAAATTTTAGATTTCCTAAGCCACTCATTCAGAGGTGTCCTAACTACAACATATCGCCCACAACTTACCCATCCCATCGTCCCACCGTCCATATGGTCCTAGGACCGTTTCCTATATCATATCGCTTGGACTTGATATAGGTACATACGTTTTTTAAAATTTACCAGTGATGTTCAAATTAAAGCGAGTGCATGGTTCACGGATACATGGTTCATCAGTAAGAAAGATCCTATTTCCTAGAAGGATGCCTAACTTAGTTTCGGAAGGGGGGGGGGGAGGGGGGAGAGTATTGGGAGGGTGGCCCTTTAACTATAATATATTCGGAAAACCCACAATTTTTTTCCTTATCACGTAGCTGAAAAAAAGTTTAAATAAACGCGTGACATGTTATCGATTGGCGCGCGATTGGTGTATCACGGCATTTTCAAAGTGTGTTATAGGCACTTAAGTCCATTCCTTGATGGTTGTTGAGGTTAATTGAATTCAACTTTTTATGGGTTTCCAAGAGATATTTCGAGGTTCTGAAATATTCAATAGGTTGTCCAAAGTGCGAGGATTCCGTAGATATTTGTTTCGTTGCGATCGGATAACGGGTGTGGTCTGGAAAGTGTATACGGTAAGAGGTATATTCTTATCTGGAATTTACCCTTAAGTACTTCTTTCAATATACCGGCTAAACATGGTTATTTTAAAACTCTTGTAAGTAATTAACGAGTGAATCTTGCGAAATGAAAATGGTTCAATTGGTTGTCCGAAATGTGAAGATTCCGAAAATATAGGTTTCGTCGCGATCCGACGAAAGGTGTGGCCTGGAAAGTGTATACCTTACGAGATGAAGGAAACGGCTCTACTTCGGAGCTCATTGAACATGCTTAATGAGCACGAGAAGAGCGTTTGAAATTTGAAGGCATCACAGTGTTAGCCTGACGAGGCTTTTCCTAATTATAGGTCATTCATTGATGGTTCTTGAGGTAAATCGTATTGAAGTTTTTATGGATTTCCAAGAGATATTTCAAGGTTCTGAAATATTCAATTGATTTGTAGATTGGTTTATTGTGAGGATTCCGTATAGGTATTTGTTTCGTATCAATCGGATAACGGGTGTGGCCTGGAAAGTGTATTCGGTACTATAGGTAAATTCTTATAGAAGGGACCCTTCAGTACATCTTTCATTGAACCGGCTAAACAAGGTTATTTTAAAACTCTTGGAAGTAATTGATGAGTGAATCTTGCAAAATGAAAATGGTTCAATCGGTTGCAAGAAGTGAGAAGATTTCGAAAATATAGGTTTAGTACCTTACGAGGTGAATGAAACGGCTCGACTTCAGAGCTCTATGAACAGGCTTATAACCACGCAGCTTGCTCTAGCCATAATTATTTGAATACATTTCTATATAGTCTCCTTTATATCTCACTGGGTAATACATGCCTTTCAATTTCCTGCAATTTGCATTATTATGTTCGGCCTTTCAAAGTGCAGTTCATTAATTAATTGACCGTAGAAAGAGAGAGAATTTCAACGCTTTTTTTCAATCGTGGTGTCTATATGCTTTAGTGTCGTCCGGCGTTAATTGATTTGAGAGCTTTTGCCACGCTTTGGAATCAACTTTGTTTGGTGGAGATAAGTGATTCAGAAGCGTCACCCTACGTAGAGCAGATCTATGAATTAAAGAGAGAGAAAGAGAGACAGCACGTGGGAGGGTGGGTGCAGGGTGGGTGACTGTTGGGTGCTGCCTGAAACAGAGTACAAATAAGTATCGTACCTCGCATACCGAACTGCCTATTGTAATGACTACTGACTTTCAATTCGAGCACACTGTTTTCCACTTTCGAATCTCACATCCTAATCGATGTAATCGACGTCGTCGTTTTTACCCCACCCCACCCATTCGCGGCAAATCAACAGTATCTGCAGTCTGCAGTCTCACTATCCTGATCAGGCAGCTTCATATTTGCACCATTTTACTGCTTTTGGGCGTAGTATTATACTCAAGTCATTAAATAAACTTCCTGTTTCCTTGCTGAGAACATGGAACACACTTTGCAGCCTCGGGGAAAATTTCTTGGATTTTCATCACTCGACTGCGTTTAACGATGAAGTGAAGAATGCAAACAAATTCCTCTTCGATCGGATTTCTCTTATAATATACTCTATGCCCGCCTACGAAAGCAGCATCCTGCTTACGGCGGGAATATTCAAGGAAACAACACGTTTTCTTTATTGTTTTCATTGGAATCTTTGGTGAAATTCTAAGGCCAGTGCATGTCCAAACAATGTACAATGTCCAAAGACGACCCATGTGAATCCAAAGAGGGGACAGAATTCTCCTTTACTTCGGACAATATGTCATATAAATGAGCTTGCTGCAGGTGCTTGCTGAACAAAAGAACAAAATATCTAGCGTAGGTGTACATACCTGGCCTATTTTGACTAAGGAAATCCTATTTCATATATTCTTACTGGCGTTTCACTTTCCTTCTCCCCCCCCCCCCCCCTCCCCCCACACTTACGCATTTCCCATAACGCATTGTCCACTAGATTGGTCTTAATTTTTGAACCTCAGTAGGGAATGCTGCATATCCTGTTATTTGATCTACACGACACTAAAATAAATTGCAAAAACACTGTATTTGAAGTTGTTCCTCCTTTCGTGATCTACCGGACACTTAAATAAGTAGCAAAACACAGTATTTTTGTTTTTTGTTTCTACTTCATCTCATCTAACACCATCTAGATATGGTGTTAAAAATTAAATTAAATAGCCTAAACATTGTATTTGCATTATTTGCTCTTCCTTGCATTTGATCTACTTATACCTGACATTGAAAAAATAGTTAAAATGTGTTTTTCCCGTAAAGGGAACGCTTCATTTTTTCCCTTACATATCCGTGTTTTGTTTTCATTTGGTGCCGGGTCGATTAAATTAAGAGAGGAACAAATGCAATAATAATGTTTTGGCTAGTTATTGTATTGCCTGGAAGTTCAAAATATAAGCAGGAACAAATGAAGACCCTCAGCAATATCAAGAAAACACAAATTGTCTCACAAAAGAAAATGCCATTCCTCATGAATAGTTTCATGACTATTGAGTCGAACTGAAGAAAAATGCTCAAATTCTCTTCGTATATCAATCTTATTTGGGAGTAGTATAAAGGATGGTTGAACATATACATATTGATACATGTTTCAAATTGTAAGGATTGGAAACTTCATAGACATAATATACCAACTAGAAAGCAAAAAAATGGGTCTGACCTTATTTTTAAAGATGCAAGATGTTTCGTTCTCGACTGGAAAGAGAAACCATTCAGGTATAAAAGAAAATAATGTTTGCAAAAGCCAGAAGAAAAATAACCACTGAAACTGGGAAAAACGGTTTCGTGCGTTCGCGATGAGAATCCCCATACCTGTGTTTATAGTGACTAGTGAGTATAGGTACGCTTTTAGATTCTGTTTGTTAGAAAATTATAAAATACCGAGTAACCGTAACGTAAACAGTAATAATTATGAAAATTAACCTCGTTAAATTTATGATGGAAACAGGATTAATCTTGTTTTGCGTTACAGAAACCATTGCTCTTTCTTTAATATCTAGCCAGATTATCTGCTTTTGTTACACTTAGCAATAACGGCAATTTAATTACAAATATTAAAAATTAACAATGACCAATTAACAATTCGTAAACTGTGGAACGAATTAGCAGGAAGGCGAGGAGGCGTGACCTTCGCTCATACGTGACAATGTGTTGGCGTTATCCAATTTTGGAGGTGTTGAATGTTCGCTGATGCTTAGTGTGCCAATTGCCCTTCCTGTTTCGACTTGGGAAAGATAAGCTCAACATTCCTTCCTGGATATTCCTTTCTACTCTCAAAGACAAGAAGGAAACTGCTTTTGAAACGCTTCCAAGGTTCCCTCCAGCTAAACCAGAAAAGAAAGAGATCAATTTAGCATATATGCTGCTATTATGACACATTTTTATAGGACGACATATTTTCTCCGTCAACTTATTAGCACTTTTTTCTCTCGCAAGCATCACACAATTTAATAACCTGTTTATCTAGGAGAAATTCATTAATTTTTCTTGATGCTTAAACTTTTATTTGGTTATAAAAGTGTTTAATCACGGGTTTCTTTGCCCTCTCATTTTTTTTCATTAGCACGTTTAAATTTATATAAGCAGTCGAAACAGTGCGGACCCTAGCAGTGAAGGCTGCTGTCTCTGACTGCATGCCAAACTAGCGTTTAAAAGTGATGGATTAATTGACTTCACTCTAAGAAACAGGCCTGGTGCATTTGGGGGGAGGGGGGAGGGGGTCGGACGTGGGAAAGAAAATACGCCGCCTCGCTTTCCCAAAGCCGCAATAATGTTTTTTTCATCATACGCAACGAGTTTTCTTTTACTTCGTTTTACCTCAACAGTCTACACTCAACACTGTGAAAACAGAATTTTAAAATATCAATCTGTTTTGAAATTCAAACACCAACAAAATATGTTCGGCCACGATTTCAAAATAAAATACCACATGACGACATCGCATATTATATGTAATCAAGTTATCATGGCATCATTTTTGAGTTTGGCATTATCTTTAATAACATGCATGAAAATTTAGCTTGTCTATTAATTGGTGGAAAATCTAATCGTGTAAAAAATAACGAGGCGTTTGAGGTAGTTGTTCGGGCGGGTTGGTTGGTGAGGGGCGGATGCGGGGCGGGGCGGGGGGGGGGGGGGGGGGGTGACAAAAGCTGATGGTAATGGGGGGCAGCTCGTTTCACTAGCCCCGCTGTGTACAAGGAACGCTGGATCGCTAACTGACAAGTACTAGACCCATTTTGTTCACGATCGAAACCAAAGCTAATGGGGCGAAGCCATGCGCCATGAAATATTTCACAAAATTGGCCATTAACGCTGCCATGAGCAAGACTGATCCGACGACCACTAAGGTTAGCGTTAGTAACTCATTGCCCGCGGGGCGTGCAGAGGAAGTTTTCGGTTCCTGCAGAACTGGTCAATTTATTTGTGATCGGTAAACACTAGAGAAGTTATGGCAACCTCCGAAGTAGAGGTTTTCTTCGAATGCAAAATTGTTGTGAAAAAAGAATGACACCTAAAAATTGACCAATATCAGCAATCGTAAACTAATATAATGCTCTGAATAATATTTGCATGTTTAAGGAGTTTGCATTTTATTAATCCCCACGACGCATTGTCATATTTATAATTGTTCAAATGCCATTTACCTATCCATCACCAATACAATGTATGTATAATGCAACAGAGGTTTTGTAACGTAATCCTTGTTTACTGCGAAGGTCTAGTGTCTTTTGTTAAATTGCAGAACGAGAAAGCGCCATGAAAGTTCATTAATTAGTTAACTACACACAACAATAAGCCTGTATACTTTGTTGGAGGTGATGGGAGTGGTAGCGGGGGCGGGGGCGGGGGTGGGGGCGGCTTTTCGGGTATGCGATGGTAGGAGAAACGGGGGTGGGTGTGGGGAAAGGGGTGGCTGGGACCGGGGCAGGGGTTTGTAGCGTTCGGGTATTAAAAACTAATTTATAAGCTCCTTAGCATGAGGATTCTAAGTCTATGGTTAATCAATAAAATATCGTTTGTTTCGTTATATAATGGTGAACGTGGCACAGTTATGGTGCGTGCTGTGGAGTCTCAATACAGCATTAGCATTAGCATTAGCATTATCAGCCGTATTGGCACTAAAGATCTCGACTCAACAGCGAAACTCACACAAAATTCATCCTCATTTCACGCAAACGTTAATTACAGCAGCCTAAAACAGCATGTAATGGTAATAAAAAGAGTGAAATAATATTTGAGCTTTCACAAAAATGTATTCCGAAGGCATACGATTCATACCGACAATTCTCGCTCTAAATTTACACCTTGTTTGATATTTGTTTGTGTTCATGATTGCTTTCTTTTCATTTTTATCAATGTTGCAATATTGTGCTAGATGACAGACGAATACCGGAAAATGCTGGGAAAACGCGGGCGTGCAAAGTTGGCAACTGTTATTGTTCCGTATATTGCACTTGGCTAGCTTGTTGCTCTGTGTCGTGCGAGGTTGACGGCACCCAAGCCAGCTAACACACACACTGCGAAATACTGGAGACCAAATAGGCCATAACCTGACTTACGGTCTCATATATATATATAGCACATATAGCCAATGTTAGCCCTCCCATGCTTGCCATGGCCATGGGTTATATCTTGGCTGACCCTAGGCCCTCCATTTCCACAACGTTATCTTGGTCATAGCTCTAACATAGCTTTACCCATCCCCCTTGCTTTAATACGGATACCTAACTTTCCAGCACATTGCCAATACGGCAATACACAGCGCTGCTATATATATTACTACAGTGCAGCTTCGCACAAAATAGGGTAATGTTTCCAGGCCTAACCTTCGGATAGAATCGTGGGGCTTGTTCACTTGGCTTTGCCTCATGAAAGAAAAATTACGTATGTACTGATTATTCTCTTTGAATGTCTTGTAATTGTGTTTGGACAACCTTTTTACGTTGTCTTCGTTCCGTGAGGTTAAATTTGATGAAATGGAACCGAGTTTTTTTTTTAGACACATAACTAGGTCTGTTTATCTCAACGGAAATCTATTTCCCGAAATTGAAACCAGAACCACATATTACAGTTTGTATTTCATGAGACCATAATATGACGCCAAAGGTATGACCCTTTCATCATTAAACTGATTGGTAAATTAATTTGTTGCGCGTACTGCTAGGTTCATCGCATCAGGCATTATTGAGATTAAACCTTCAAATCAAGCAGATTTTGTTAGTTAACAGATTGAAAGTAGATTTACCAATCGTTGTAAGTACTGTACCCATAAAAAATTTCTATCAAAACGCTATTCCATTGACTATATACATACTTATAATTTCTATCTGAGCACAGCAAAAAATAACAAATGAGGAGCGATAGTTTTCTCAATAATCTCTAAGCTTGGTACTTTATAGAGTCCATGCACGCAGTATACAATCGAGATCTTGAAAAGTGTAGTGACGTATCTAGATACAAGTATCTAGATACTGTATTTAGATACAAATCGAGTATCTTGTATCTTATCGAGATACATTTCATTGCATGAATTTTGTATCTTATTTAGATGCTTTATTTTAGTTTATCTTGTATCTTTATTTTAAGGTATAGATGCAAGATACAAAACTTAAAAACCCGGATGAAATTAGGAATTTTCAAAAGAATTTTCAAGCGCATGGGAAAATTGGTTTGAATTTTCAAATATCCCAGGAAAATAATTAGTGCCCCAGCCAGGAGTCAAGCTGGACGTGACTTGGAGCACTATCGCAGCGCTCCCTAGCTGCAACCCCTTGCTGCAACTGCAACCTCTTCTTGCAACTGCAACCCCTAGATGCAACTGCAACCTCTTCTTGCAACTGCAACCCCTAGCTGCAACTACAACCTCTTCCTGCAACTGCAAACCCTAGCTGCAACTGCAACCCCTAGCTGCAACTGCAACCCCTAGCTGCAACTGCAACCCCTAGCTGCAACTGCAACCCCTAGCTGCAACTGCAACCTCTTCCTGCAACTGCAAAGGACAAAGTGCCCTTTGAGCTGTTTAGTTTCTGTAAATCAATTAAAGAAGGCTCTGCTATGTTACAGGTACCTATGGATGGATATTGATGTTAATTGCTACTACTATTTCGAAAAATATAAGTTGTGCGGTAAGCTATAAAACACATTCTTGACAAAGTAATCATGTTTATACCCATGCATTCTAGCCTCCTTGTTCCTTTACCACAAAATAAAAATGTATCTTGTATCTAAAGCCCGTTTTTGGTGGTGATCGATTCGTGATATCTATCATTGCATCTTTGATAACATCTATCATTCTATCATGAAATCTTTGATAACATAAATTACGAAAATGTATGATGGTAATCGGTCCTCGAAAAATGTAGTGAAAAACACAAGGTTGTGACAGAAGCACTGCCATATGTATGCCATTCTGTATGACATTCAAAAGTCAGTGGACAGAAAAATGTTGAAATATCAACAGACTTTTGGAGAGGCGCCATCTTGAGAATCGAGATATTTCAAATGCTGAAAGCTGATTGGTTAATTTTCATCACATCCATCCAGGGATCCGAACCGAAATCTATAACGGTTCCGATTCCGGTTCTGGTTCTGATTGTTTTTAAATATCGGTTCTGGTTCCGGTTCAGGTTCTTAATCATTTAAAATTACGGATCTGGTTCGGGTTCTGGTTCCATGATATTTTGAATAACGGTTCTGGTTCTGGTTCCGGTTCTTGAAACAATGAATTCAGGTTCTGATTTCGGTTCCAGTTCCATGGATAAAAATTTAGGTACCAATATTGGTTCCAACAAAAATAACGGTTCTTATAAAGTTTCCAATGAAAAATTTACGTTTTGAAGTTTTCCTTCTAATTTTTAAATTACGGCACCCATAACGGTTCCTGTAAATATGATTATTTCCGTCGCTGCCTTGCTATGTCATACGCAACTTCGTTTGAGAATTTATAAGTAAATTTTACAGATAAAAAATGTCACAGCCACACTGTAGGTCCGTCACGTCAATCCACAATCACAAATGCTGGCGCATTACTGATCGCGGTCTTATTCGAAGTGGCAAAAGCTGCCTGATGTTATCAAAATTGTTTACCTCGGCTCACTCAATCACTGCACCGAATTCTCGCAGTGCATCACTCTACGAAGTTGCAACTCACTCTAGGCCACATACGACTGATATGTGTAATTTTTCCCATCAAATGAAGTAACTTGGAATTTTTGTTTTGCTGTTTTCAGTTTGTGGAACCTTTATGAATTTGAGAGGAACCGATATTTTTTCAATCCCAATAGCGATTCCGGTTCCGATTCCGGTTCCTTAAAAACTTAAATAGCGGTTCTGATTCCGGTTCTGGTTCTCAAATTTTATGAATAACGGTTCTGATTCCGGTTCTGGTTCCATGAAAATACGGGTTCTATCGGGTTCCGGTTCCGGTTCCGGTTCGGATCCCTGCATCCATCACTGAAATAGAACCGGGCCTAATTGAAAAAATGTCATCAAATCTTGTATCACATCTATCGTGATAGACCGTGGTAGGCTCTTTTCGTCATATTTTTGCATTTACTTGGTGACATTTTGGTCGTGTAAGAGATATCATGATGGATATTACGAAAATCGATCACCGTGTAAAACAGGCTTAAAGATATGAAACTAGATACAGTTTAGAGTATCTTTATCTAGATATAAACAATTATGAGTATCGTATCTGGTATCTAGATTAGATCTAGACACATTTTTTCAAGTATCTTATCTTGTATCTTGATATAATTAAAAAGTATCTAGTCACAAAACTGGCTCTCGAATTCCAGACTTTTATAACAATGTTGCACCACAGATGAATTTATCCACAGATGGTGCATGCCCATGTAGATTGTGGTGAACGTGAAATCAATCCAAGTAAGTGTGGCCTGCAATGGAATTCAGGCCTGCACTCACAAACTCACAAACTCACAAACTCACAAACTCACAAACTCACAAAATCAAAAACTCACTCACCAACTCACAAACGCACAAGCTCACAAACTCACAAACTGACAAACTCACAAACTGACAAAATCAAAAACTCACTCACCAACTCACAAACTCACAAAATCAAAAACTCACTCACCAACTCACAAACTCACAAAATCAAAAACTCACTCACCAACTCACAAACGCACAAGCTCACAAACTGACAAACTGACAAACTGACAAACTGACAAACTGACAAACTCAAAAACTGATAAACTCACAAACAGGACAGAATTAATTTTTGGGAAACAAGCACAATAGTATGATTTTTCTTTTTCCCTCGCTATGCCAATTTTCAGCCCCCCCCCCCCCCCCCCCCAACCATCTAGACTTTCAGTGAGTCATTTGCTCCACATGAATATTGTGGTATGTATGAGATGTGTTTGCACCAATTTTCGAAATTGCTTGCCCTCTTTTGTTAGGTACAACTCCATTTATCATCAGAAATTTCTTTAAAAGTGCAAATTCGCCAGAATTTCGGTGAATTGAAGAGAGTGATTTTTGTGTGAGCCGAACACCATTAGCCCAGAGCTTTGATTGCGAGCCATCATTTAATTGGTTAGAGAGAAAAGCACACGTTGATGCTGACAATTTGCATTTCGTGATTCGTAAAGCTTTAGTTCCATGAATTAATAATACCTTGCCACTATGTATACTTCTAAATTTACTTTCGATAATGCTCATCAGGTGGAGCTTCTGGCTGGCTTCGAACCTGGGTCCGGCTTTCGCGGCCGCTAAATGGACCAGGCACTTCGAAGAGGATGAACCCGTTCGAGCCAGTGGTCGGATTGTCGGCCGCGAAGCGATGAAACCTGCTATAACTTCAGCATGGCCAAGACTCCTGCATGAGTTTGCGTTCTTGGCTGAAGCTGGCTGCTATTGGCATCTCTCGTGGCATGGGCTCTATTGGATCTTGTTGCGTCGCATAATTGCTTCTGGCTAATGGCAGATTAAAATTGATTTCATAACTTGCCCTTTCACCCATTTAATATGGCCATTCCAGGCCATTTTAAGCGTGCTGGCCGTTCCAATATGGCCATTCCAGGCCATTTTAAGAGTGCTGGCCGTTCCAATATGGCAAATGCACTCTGTCAATGAACTCTTCTGATTGTCATTACTTTTTCCAACATTTTAGGCTGGGCACAGACATTTTTCGCTCAAGTTAATTCCCTATTCTAAAGTTATTGCAGATTTGTTTCTCGCTTCCCGGCTGCCTAGACTGTGACAATCCAAGAATATTAATGTAAACATAAATACAATTTGTAACGTACGCAAGAATTAACATTTTGATGGGGAATTTGACTTTGTGAAATCATTTACAGTAAATGATCAGTCTAGCTACTTCTATCATCTAGGAATTTCTTTTATGGCTATATTAGCTTAGTCAGTTAAACATTAATGATTTAATGACTAATCAAAAAGAGCAAAAAATGCATGATTGGAGATTTTCTAGCCTATCGTAGCGTCTCTGCCACTAATTCATTTCAAGTATGTTCTCTAAATAATTCCCGCGTTTACTACGATGCCTTCAATATGTCGCATTTACTAATTTATGTTTACGACCAGTGACAATTCCCAGGTTTTCCACTCGGGGAAGGGGGTGGGAAATTGGGAATGGACATTTTCCAGGAATCGGAGTCGCTGTACCTGCAAATCTTGTTATCTGTTGTGGAGTTCTGTTAAGTCCCCAGATCGAACACAACATCGAAACGCGTTGAAAGCGAAACCATTCATGTTTCGACATAAAAAAAGGGCAACTTCTCAACAGCAAAAGGGCAGCCAACATTTGTTGCATTTATGGTTGAAAAGCCCAGCATCTGAGAAAAAATAACTGTGCAAGCTGCCTGGCCCGTATATGGAGCCGACCTGATTATCCGCTTAAGGAACGGTATGCGGTCCTCTTCGATTCAAAATCAAACGAAAATCAGTCTCGACACTAATCATTTCATCCCTTCAGAATCGAGACCGAAGAAAAAACATTTCTTTTCCAATAAAAAACCAGCGTTTCTTTTTCATCTTGGGTTTGGCAATAATTATTGTTTTCAAGCACATTTCACCAAGTTCGTGCGCTGCGATAAGTACACGTAAGAGCAAGGTTAGGTATGTGTTTCAATTTAGCTCTCATATATTCTGTTTACGTAGGAACATCGTCATTAAAAATGTTCAAATGCAATGTCACGTTTTATTGCGGCTTGGCTTGACAAAGCGTATGAACGAACGTACCAGGTCTGCACCTGAACCCCCCCCCCTCACCGCTCTCTTCTACCCCTTTCCTAACACCAATGGTCCACCGTGTACACTGAACGAATTTCAGCTCTGTTTAAGGGACATAGTAATATGTTTGCAGTAAGGTTAATATTCCTTCAATTCTCGTTAGTTTTAATATGAGTCTAACATAACGTCTTATGTACACAAAATGTATAATGAGTTTCAACAGTAAAATTTAATTCTGTGTGTATCTCTTGAGATCCAGATCTGCCCCAGTCGCAGCCTCCATCTTTGATCCTTTGAGATCACGATGATAATCTCACTGATGCGAGTGCACAAAGTATTTACGTGCTCCAGAAAGATATTCATATTACATATGTCGTAGGTAAAGCACAAGGGATGAAGGGTATGCGGGGTGCTGCAATCACCAGCAAATCTGTCATGTATAAAAGGAATCATTTTTAAACTTTACAAAAAAAAACATAATATCTTTGGAGTAACATCAGTTTATGGGTTGGAGTAGGACCTTTCAGTTTCTTTGTAGCGATAGAAAAACGTTCGAGGCTTGAAGCAAAGAGATTCGAGAGCAAATTTTCAGAGAACGGGGTATCTTTCCCTTCTATTCACCCTTAAATGTACTTTGACAATCACGGGTAATCTTAATTCTTTGACGTTTCATCTTATTTCAAAGTAAAGAGAGGTTGGTTCAAGCTCTTAACGCTCACATAAGAATTGGCGCATTTCAATGTATATGTCCACCACATCACCCACAAATCACAATACACTAAGGCAGGAGACAAAAGTTAACTCTATGAATGGAATGGTAAGAAAATAGAATTAACGAGATAGGTGTAAAGCAGCGTGGAACAGTCAGGACAGCACAATGCAATGTGGGGACAATCTATTTTAATGAAAGACTTTGATGTCAAAACGTTGTCAAAATGATTTATGTGTCAGTTTTAAGGCAAGGTGTGTTTTTCAGCCCCTGTTGTTTTTTTGTTGTTTTTCCAGAAGTGTGATTATGATGGTGAAGTGTTACTGTAGCCTTGCGGTTTATCTATCGAAACGTTACGCTGACTTGATGAATTTCCATCTATTTACTCAGTCAACTCAATCTCAGTCTTCTTGAAACTGCACAATGCTTATAGTTTATAGCGTTTTTACTGATTATCAGGGGTTTCTCTACAAACGGAAGTAACCTCAAAAAATCCTCTTTCATGAAAGCATTGCAAAAATTTCGCTTAACTGCTAAGTGAATATATCCCCTAATGAGGTCGATTAAAAGCAGGTCACGTGAACGCATTCATAAATAGCGAGGGTTAGAAGCAGGGATTTAAGCTGTGTGGTTTGTAATTGCTGCAGTTCCGTAGCCCTACACAGAAGCGGAAAATGTTTTAGGAACAATTGCAGAAAAAAAACATGTGCTCCATTCTCATGAAAATGCGTAAGTATACACATATAATATTGTTACTTTTTCACTCTTTTGTCTCAAAATGTTTAGTGAGCAGCTAAGCTTACGCTAGACTAGTTCGCAATCATTTCACAAATACAACTACTATAACACAAGCAACCCTCTAAAATCACCAAATTTATAGCGAAACAGTCGAATTAGATCCTTATAACAAATGCATAACCCAATTGCTGGCTTGCAGCTCTAGAAGCCTATATAGGCCCAGGGTCGTACAAGCCCGTGCACACTGAACAGAGTGTGTGCACTTGGTGCTATTTAGCTAAACCTAAATCCTAATAGCAAATGGCGATACCCCGAGAAGGGAATAGTGGTGAGAATTTATCTGGTTAATCTGCTGACCATCCTATGCTCAACTTTATAATGAACATTTGAATTGCTGCTGAGTTCGGTGTTTCTGTGTGCGCTCTCCGTCCGTTTAGTACCCTACTATACATGTCCGGAGAATAATATAACATAGTGGCATGATGCTAGGGACCACTTAAAAACACAACATAGTATATTATACGCTCTATATAGATAGATAAGGATACAGGTTTAATTAAAATAGCAGCATCATCATACAATTCTATGCAGCCGCAAGCAGTCATTTTTTATTTACATACACGATGAAACTTTTCTATGGCCAGAAGTCACAAAGTTTCATTTCAAGGTGGTTTTGGTCGATCAGTTGGACGCTTAGTAAAGAAACATCTTGAAACTCTATATTTTTTCTTTTTTAGTAAGCTAGAAAATAAATGGAAAATCGGTGCGACATGCATTGTGACCTTAGGCAATTCACGCGAGCATTGATCCAGCCCTAAAATGAAATGCAGCATTGAATGTCCTTGCACTCTTTACATCGGCCATGGGTCATTCGCCATGTGATTTTACCAACCGCCAAATCATTAAAATCACAACACTGTAATCGAGGCCGTTTAAAATGTCATACCAAAATCACAGGATCAGGTATTTCCCCCATATTTGTTATAACATGTCTGGAATGCCGAATAATCAAATTGAGCATGAAATGTACCAAGTTCCTAGAAACTATTGCCCAGCGGACACTTTCTTAGCTCGTATTTTAATAACTATTGTTGTTATTGTTGTTTAACTAATGGGTTATGTGTTAAAAGTAAAGTGTAATGAGTAATGTGTAATGTGTAATAGGTAATGTGTAAAGTGTAATGTGTAATGTGTAATGTGTAATGTGTAATGTGTAATGTGTAATGTGTAATGTGTAATGTGTAATGTGTAATGTGTAATGTGTAATGTGTAATGTGTAATGTGTAATGTGTAATGTGTAATGTGTAATGTGTAATGTGTAATGTGTAATGTGTAATGTGTAATGAGTAATGTGTAATGTGTAATGTGTAATGTGTAATGTGTAATGTGTAATGTGTAATGTGTAATGTGTAATGAGTAATGTGTAATGTGTAATGTGTAATGTGTAATGTGTAATGTGTAATGTTTAATGTGTAATGTGTAATGTGTAATGTGTAATGTGTAATGTGTAATGTGTAATGTGTAATGAGTAATGAGTAATGTGTAATGTGTAATGTGTAATGTGTAATGTGTAATGTGTAATGTGTAATGTGTAATGTGTAATGTGTAATGTGTAATGTGTAATGTGTAATGTGTAATGTGTAATGTGTAATGTGTAATGTGTAATGTGTAATGTGTAATGTGTAATGTGTAATGTGTAATGTGTAATGAGTAATGTGTTATGAGTAATGTTTACCTATGAGTAATGTAATGTGTAATATGTACCTAACGTTAACTGTGTAAAATTCCTTTCGAATCCAATATTCCTGATAGTTGCTTCTGCATCATCTGCACGTTGCTTCTGCATACAGCTCCCTCTTTCTACAAAAATAAGTGGGGGAGGGAGGGGGGATGAGGAACCGGAATGTAAGGACAAACGACGATTTTCTATCTTGCTCATTTGCAAATAGATTCAAATAAATACTAGCTTACATCCTCCATGATAATATCCAGTGGCGTAACTAGATATTGCAGGGCCCTAGTGCGAGATTTGAAGTTTCCCCTTCTCTCCCCTCCCCCCCCCCCCCCCCCCCCCGTTCGTCGGGGAATTGGCTTCAAGCAAGGGCACCAAATTTTGCTCATTTTTGCCATCACACAATATAATGGAGTTATTTCATGAGCTATACAATTTCTAGCCTATAAATCATGTATTCCCCTTCCAAACAAGTGCAGTAGTCCCTAATTCGCATATTCGCATATTCGCATACTCGCATATTCGCATATTCGCATATTCGCATACTCGCATATTCGCATAATCGCATATCCGCATATTCGCAAAACATTTTGCTCATAAAAAGTCGGCTGCAGGAAAGAAGTAGGGTTTGAGGGGTGGAGGGGGGGGGGGCAAAGCTAATCTGCAAAATCTGCCAAAAAAGCGTTGAAATCTAACTTACCGATTTTTCCATGATTTATTGCCATTAATTTGGCGCCGCAGGCGAAAGATTTTCGGTGTCTAGAGCCTCTGAAACCAAAGATTGTGTCCGAATGCGGTCTGTGATTGCGGCCCGTCCGATGCACCCTATCACGGCCCTCTAGCCAATGCTCGTGGGCCCCCCTGACTGGAAAAGCTAAGCTGGGCCCCGGTGCGACCGCACCAGCTGCACCAGCGGTAGCCACGCCACTTGTAATGTCATAGAGTCCATCAATGGTGATATACTCGCAACGAAAATACTACTTAAATGTTGCACATCAGATTATATACACATGTGCTCCAGTATTTCTATATTTCTGTGTACAAACGAAACGAGGAACTGCAGAATTTTGTGTTACTGCTCCCCCTTTGAGTGAATCGTCCTTAATTTCATCGAGCTTAAATTAAAGCTTTTTGGCATAAGTAAGAAGTGTAAATAAGTACAGTATACACCTATTCATAGTCATTCATTGCCAGCTGCCTTATTGCAGTACGCTTTCATGGCATACTTACTAGGGCGAACGCAATTCGTGTTGCGTTGAAGATGAGCGTAGCGGTTTGTATTTGGCGCAAAAAAAGGTTGCGGCAAAAAGCATATGAAAATCATGGAGCAGCAAGCCGGACCATTGCTTTCTCAAAATTTCTGATCACTTGAAAATGTAAACGATTCTGACCTTTCTTTGTTTCTGTCCGAGCTGTCGGGTAGCGGAAATATGCTCATTTTGAGATCAATGAGTAATGTGCATGTAAATATATAGATGTAACTCATGCCAAAGGGTTTTTATTAGGTTGGAGATATATTTCTGCCGCTGACTTACTTTCAAAAACTTGCATGCATAAAATTGACAAAATTTCTAATATCTGTCAAATCTTGAAGTCAACTTCAAGTCCAAAAATCTGGTGTGATGTTTCAATTTGGTTTCGATGGTTTCTAAAGACAACAATCGAAATTAGGAAAATTTGAAAAAAATACGAACCTTACAAAAATTCCCGTACTTTACCAAACTTGCCCAATTGTCGAATATTGCTCTTTTTTCTGCTTTGAAAGTGAAGGGTATGGAGGATTTTCTTGAAAAACGCAGGGGGTCTAAGTTGAGAACAAAAGTAGACACCCTGAAAATTCCATCCCATTCGAAGCAGGCGTTTGGCCTGTAGAGCGCGCGCAAACACACATACAAAAAAACACACACACACACACACACACACACACACACCAAGTGTTTTTTTTAGCAGTAGTGAAATTGATGATTTCGCTTCGCTCGCTACGCTCATCAATAACTACCTGCCTACCACTTTATATGATAGCGTATTATGACCAATTTGGAACTGAAATTGGTTTCGTGTAAGTGGGCAACCCTTGAAAGTCACGGGCCTGTTTCAAATTTTCTGGATGTTAGGCGGGCCGGACGGCCACTTGCGTAAATTGAGATGGGAGCAAATATGTCAAAAGAAAAACCATCAAAAATTTTATGCTCAAATTGACCTAAAAAGCGTAGATATGGGCTCCAAAATGAAAATTGAATTTTAAAAAATCTTGTTGGCTGTTCGCCCCCTTCCCCAGGCTTTGGATTGTCCCAAGAATATTATCCTATCGAACCCTCCGCGCATAATTGGTAATAGATAAATAACATTAATTTAAACGAGTACTACATTTTCACCCAAACAAAGTCAAAATCCGACATTTCCTACATCTACACCATTGCGAATAATGTTCTGCAAGTCGTGAATATAATTTTACCATGGAGCGATGTTTAAGAATGGCACTATACCTGAAACTACTAGAAAGCACGCAAGATATATCCGAAAATTTGGGTTTATTTTAACTTTTTAAACACTTTTCTTCAGACACAGTCTGGGCCTATCTTTCATCTTATTGTCCAAAGCCCGGCGGGCCGGACAAAATTGACCCTCGGGCCGGGGGTTGCCCATGCCTGGTTTAGACATTAGGTTTGAGCTGTGTACACGGAAGAGGCTACTGGGGTTTATTTAACCACTCGTAGGAGTAATTTGTATTCATTTTGCTCATATACCTACTAGGGCGAACGCAATTTGTGTTGCGTTGAAGATGAGCGTAGCGGTTTGTATATAGCGCATGAAAAGATTGAGGCAAAAAGCCTATGAAAATCATGGAGCAGCAAGCAGGACCAGTGCTTTCTCAAAAATTCTGATCACTTGAAAATGTAAACGATTCTGACCTTTCTTTGTTTCTGTCCGAGCTGTCGGGTAGCGGAAATATGCTCATTTTGAGATCATTGAGCAATGTTCTAATATCTGTCAAATCTTGAAGTCAAATTCAAGTCCAAAAATCTGGTGTGATGTTTCGATTTGGTTTCGATGGTTACTAAAAGCAACAATCGAAATGGGCAAACTTTGATAACAATACGCACTTTTAAATAAGTATCCGTACTTTACCAAACATCCCCAATCGTCGAATATTGCTTTTTTTCTGCTTTGAAGAGAAGAGGTATGGAGGATTTTCTTGAAAAACGCAGGGGGCTAAGTTGAGAACGAAGGTAGACATCCTGAAAATTGCATCCCAATCGACGCAGGCGTTTGGCCTGTAGAGCGCGCGCAAACACACATACAAAAAAAAAAAAAAAACACATACAGGTGCTTTTTTTTTTAGCAGTAGTACTAGGGCGAACGCAATTTGTGTTGCGTTGAAGATGAGCGTAGCGGTTTGTATATAGCGCATGAAAAGATTGAGGCAAAAAGCCTATGAAAATCATGGAGCAGCAAGCCGGACCAGTGCTTTCTCAAAAATTCTGATCACTTGAAAATGAAAACGATTCTGACCTTTCTTTGTTTCTGTCCGAGCTGTCGGGTAGCGGAAATATGCTCATTTTGAGATCATTGAGCAATGTTCTAATATCTGTAAAATCTTGAAGTCAACTTCAAGTCCAAAAATCTGGTGTGAAGTTTCGATTTGGTTTCGATGGTTAATAAAGGCAACAATCGAAATTGGCAAAATTTGATAACAATACGCACTTTTAAATAAGTATCCGTACTTTACCAAACATCCCCAATTGGCGAATATTGCTATTTCCTGAAAATTTCATCCCAATCGACGCAGGCGTTTGGCCTGTAGAGCGCGCGCAAACACACATACAAACAAAACAACAACAAAAAAAAACACACACACACAAGTGCTTTTTTTTAGCAGTAGTGAAATTGATGATTTCGCTTCGCTCGCTTCGCTCGCTACGCTCATCAATTATTTACGAGTGAAGCAAGCGAAGCGAAATGTTCAATTTTAAAAGCCAAAAAAGTCACTTGTGAATGTGTGTTTTTTCCGTGTTTGTTTTCTTGTTTATTTGTTTGTTTAATTGTTTGTGTGTGTGTGTGTGTGTGTGTGTGTGTGTGTGTGTGTGTGTGTGTGTGTGTGTGTGTGTGTGTGTGTGTGTGTGTGTGTGTGTGTGTGTGTGTGTGTGTGTGTGTGTGTGTTTGTGTGTTTGTTCGCTTTCTGCAGGCTAAACGACTGCTTCGACTTTGATAAAGTTTACAGAGGTCCCTCGCTAGATTCGCTTTTTTTAGCAAAATCGATTTGAAAGTTTCAAACTTTTGACTGTCTCATTTCATAATTGTTTAAGTAAAATTTTGTGGATTTTATGCGAAATTTAATTAAGCCCGTTTTGAATTAAAAAATAGTTATTTCACATATATAGCCTTCCGTATAAGATGCCTTGCATTCACTTCGTGAACGAAACACAAATAACGCTCTTAGAGCTCAAATTTTTTAAATCTCAATCATATTAAAAAAGAAAGAATAAGTTTTGGTTACAATGTGTCCCTGTCGTCTCTAGATCAATCATTATTTTAGCGCGATTTACTTTACAAGCGCCTCATATTATATCGCTTTATGAGGAAATTTTCACATCTACATCTACAAATGCAGCGAATGGATATACAAGATTTCAAATGCCGAATTTCCAGAGTCGTTTCTATAGCCCAAAGAATGACGCATGGGACGACGCTTCCCCATCGCCACCCCTCTTCCCTACTCGAATATCTGTCAAATATTTGTTATCTTCATTAAGGCATCGGAACCCATTCAATATCCTCGCTTTTAATAATTTTCCTTCCAAGAGATGTGGTCGATTGTTTACATTCTGATACCCTCGCGTCCGATAATAATTCCCTCACAAAATTGTCTCTCCGTGTTGTGTATTCTAGCTCCACGTATCTGCGAGCAAGACCACGTGGGTCTTATTTAATTGCACTGTTATTTGTTTCGCGTTCTTACACTGTATCGCTTCTACGGAGCCAGATATGCGAAAATTTCCACTGAAAATAGACCAGCTTCGTGCGAGCACTGGAATAAATCTCTTGGGGGCAAACATACCTAAGCATCTGTGCGGTGCTCGGGCAGTCAGCAAATGTGACGGTCCTGACGGGCTTTCGTGTCATACGGTGCTCATGGTTGTGTGTGTGTGTGTGTGTGTGTGCGTGCGCGTGCGTGTGCGTGTGCGTGTGCGTGTGTGTGTGGAAATAAGAAGCGTCGGTGCGTATCACTGGGGCATAATGGGCCGTTGCTGTTATCTGATAAAGACGCGCTGCGGCAGAAGGGGTGTAATGATGGGCGCAAGACCCATCCCTGAGCTTATCTCACCAATGATCGAAGACAATAGACATGCACAGGCTTGCCATAGGGTCGAAATTAGGACCAGAAGACGGAAGTCGAAATCCCGAATAAAATGATAGGAATTAGTGTTTGGAAGAGAGCTAATGTTTATTTGTCTGTGAATGGCAGTGGTAGATTGAGTAGTGAAAGAATAGTGAGGTAAAACGGTACATGTTGAGACACCTACAAACAAGCCAAAGCTAAATATAACAAATATGAGGTTAAATATCCGCTCCTTTACTATACATACATATGATCAATACGAAAACAGGAGTGTCTCGTTTATCTCTCCATTAGCCATTCAGGAACACAAATACGCAAGGCGTGAGCTGCAACTTGCTTCAGCACATGTCTTAAGGTAAACTACTTAGCGAATTTTCCCTGGTCTACTTACTGGCTTACCAGACCAGCTTCAGCCAACTTTGCAGCTAGCGCCTAGAAGGTATGACATTGTGGCAAGTACGCCGTCAAGTTGATGTTAATCCTTCGTTCTTATAAAGGACAAAGTGTTGTGCAGTCAGTGTTGGCATTTTCAACCGATCGTGAACAACCGGAGATGCATTCACTTCGAAAATGCAAGGCCTGTATAGGCTGTACACGCATAGCGACCGCGGCTCGAGCGCATAGCACAAAAAGCCGGCCTTCGATTGGAAAACTCTCTAGAGACACACTACAAAACTTTGCTTCGTTCCTAATAGGGAGGTCAACGTTTCTTTTTTTCCTCAAAAAAACTACATGTGAAAGAAACCTTTTCTTCTCTCTCTCTCTCTCTCTCTCTCTCTCTCTCTCTCTCTCTCTCTCTCTCTCTCTCTCTCTCTCTCTCTCTCTCTCTCTCTCTCTCTCTCTCTCTCTCTCTCTCTCTCTCTCTTTTCACTTACCGATTCGCATTTTCCACATTCGCTTTTCCCATTTCCTTACATATAAGAAGTCTACCTGTTCGAAGCATTTGGATTTGTACATTTCGAAACAGATCCAGTTGTCACTCAATATGTAGCCCGGGGAAGCAAATTTGGTTTTGTTTCTTTACTTGTATTAAAAAGTTTTCCTACCTAACTAACGTAACAGCAATATCCTGTTAAATTAATTCTAGCAGAATAACTGTTTTATATGCTACGTACATGAATGTAGGTAGGGTACCCAACACGCCTCGTCACTGTTTTAGCTAATATTGGCACAGACATTGCAAACAATGAATATCCAATATTGGGCTATCTTCTCGAATCAGAATGATATTGAATTGGTGAAGCAACATGCATAACTTGCTTGGAGCGTTTCAGGGTGCATTTGAAAAGCTGTAACGACGGTGACATGGAAAACCCTCACCTGGATATGGTTTCATTCCACACTTCACAGTTGAGTTTGCCCCAGTGGTACCGGTGCTAATTAAGTATATACGATATTTGGTTTGTATGGCCCATAACTTGTGAAACTAAATGTAAACTATATATCAGACGCTAGACCAGAGACTTGCGTTGGAGCTCGTTTAGTAGACGAAGAAATGTGTCATGCAAATAGGCTTTTACTATTTGGAAATCAGTTGGTGCGAGCAGTTTCGCGAATAAAGGTGCGCGAGAGGAGATTGTGAAAGTTGGTCGGCGTTTAGCGAGTGGCCCAATCTCGCACAATTCGGGGAGCCGATTTGGGCTTAGAGTGCAGACTGCAGACGTCTCACAGTTATCAATGTGACATATTATAATGGTACCTTTGGGAAGATTTTGAAGATGTACTCGACGGCAATAGCGTGTTATTGCCAGCAGGAACCCAGCTGAAGCAGTCGCGGAGGAAGAAACCCTCGGTCCTTTGCTCGGCGCGGCGCAGGCAGACGTAGCGATAGCTTTGCAAGAACATTCGCACAAACTTTTCCTCGAACTTAGCCAGCCTCCACTTTGAACCCAACGTCGGATTAAGGTGCTAAAGGGGGACAGAGACTAAGAACGTACTCAACTTGAGAGCAAACCCAACAAAATTATGCATCATGTCGAAATCAAAAAGACGCTCTCGCTCATCACAACTCGTTTTGATGACTTCCGTGAAAATCTCGAGGGAAATGTACGCTCGTGCTTGTTCGTATATCTCATGCTTGTTCGTATATCTCATGGTTGTTCGTATATATCACTCAGGAGATCAAAGGAGATGTTATTCTGTCCTGATGATCTCCAGGCTATAGTTCGATGACAAACTATAGCCGAGATATGAGTTTCCTCTAGATTGAGTTTACACTTTAGACTCTCGTTTCCTGCTGCAGTAATATTCGAATGCTTCAATTTCTTTAGCAAAATGGATTCGAAAATAAACACGATCTTTGGACTATAAATAAAACGATTCTTTATTACCGACTGTTGCCTGCATATTATACAATGCGGAAAACCTTTCTTCGTCGATGGAAAATTCCTCTGTCTATGGTTGTGCGACACTTCAGCGCAGCTGCCCACTTCGAATACGCGCTAAACATTTAGTTATTGATATGAAATGCAACTGTGTGCAGTTACAGTATATACCGAGTGTAAATAAACAACACAAAATTTGCATGAAATGTGTAATAAGAATTTGCGGCACGCAACGCACGGCAGGTCTGTATCACTGTAAAATTCCAGGGAGTACAGCCTTGCTGAAACTGCAACATTATTGTGTATCGACGCCGCCAACGATGAAATTCGAGGCTAGTTTTTACCAACAATTGGTGGTTAACTGATAGCAGAGTATATTATGAATTGTTTAATCATCCAGATTTACCAACTAAGGATAAAATGGTATGCGGGAGAGTTAAGTAAGAAGTAAATGGCTTGGCAGGCACGCGTATTGGATGCAAGGAGCGAGGAGTCAAGGAGTAGTGCGAGAATGCAAGGAGTAGTACGAGAATGCAAGGAGTAGTTCGAGAATGCAAGGAGTAGTGCGAGAATGCAAGGAGTAACGCGAGAATGCAAGGAGTAGTACGAGAATGCAAGGAGTAGTGCGATAATGCAAGGAGTAGTACGAGAATGCAAGGAGTAGTACGAGAATGCAAGGAGTAATGCGAGAATGCAAGGAGTAATGCCAGAATGCAAGGAGTCATGTGAGAATGCAAGGAGTAGTGCGAGAATGCAAGGAGTAGTACGAGAATGGAAGGGGTATTGCGAGAATGCAAGGAGTAATGCGAGAATGCAAGGAGTAGTGCGAGAATGCAAGGAGTATTGCGATAATGCAAGGAGTAATGCGAGAATGCAAGGAGTAATGCCAGAATGCAAGGAGTAGTACGAGAATGCAAGGAGTAGTACGAGAATGGAAGGGGTATTGCAAGAATGCAAGGAGTAATGCGAGAATGCAAGGAGTAGTGCGAGAATGCTAGGAGTAGTACGAGAATGCAAGGAGTAGTGCGAGAATGCAAGGAGTAGTACGAGAATGGAAGGGGTATTGCAAGAATGCAAGGAGTAATGCGAGAATGCAAGGAGTATTGCGAGAATGCAAGGAGTAGTACGAGAATGCAAGGAGTAGTGCGAGAATGCAAGGAGTAGTACGAGAATGGAAGGGGTATTGCAAGAATGCAAGGAGTAATGCGAGAATGCAAGGAGTAGTGCGAGAATGCAAGGAGTAGTGCGAGAATGCAAGGAGTAGTGCGAGAATGCAAGGAGTAGTGCGAGAATGCAAGGAGTAGTACGAGAATGCAAGGAGTATTGCGAGAATGCAAGGAGTAATGCGAGAATGCAAGGAGTAATGCCAGAATGCAAGGAGTAGTACGAGAATGCAAGGAGTAGTACGAGAATGGAAGGGGTATTGCAAGAATGCAAGGAGTAATGCGAGAATGCAAGGAGTAGTGCGAGAATGCAAGGAGTATTGCGAGAATGCAAGGAGTAGTATGAGAATGCAAGGAGTAGTGCGAGAATGCAAGGAGTAGTACGAGAATGGAAGGGGTATTGCAAGAATGCAAGGAGTAATGCGAGAATGCAAGGAGTAGTGCGAGAATGCAAGGAGTAGTACGAGAATGGAAGGGGTATTGCAAGAATGCAAGGAGTAATGCGAGAATGCAAGGAGTAGTGCGAGAATGCAAGGAGTAGTGCGAGAATGCAAGGAGTAGTGCGAGAATGCAAGGAGTAGTGCGAGAATGCAAGGAGTAGTACGAGAATGCAAGGAGTATTGCGAGAATGCAAGGAGTAGTACGAGAATGCAAGGAGTAGTGCGAGAATGCTAGGAGTAGTACGAGAATGCAAGGAGTAGTACGAGAATGCAAGGAGTAGTACGATAATGCAAGGAGTAGTACGAGAATGCAAGGAGTAGTACGAGAATGCAAGGAGTAGTACGAGAATGCAAGGAGTAGTGCGATAATGCAAGGAGTAGTACGAGAATGCAAGGAGTAGTACGAGAATGCAAGGAGTAATGCGAGAATGCAAGGAGTAATGCCAGAATGCAAGGAGTCATGTGAGAATGCAAGGAGTAGTGCGAGAATGCAAGGAGTAGTACGAGAATGGAAGGGGTATTGCGAGAATGCAAGGAGTAATGCGAGAATGCAAGGAGTAGTGCGAGAATGCAAGGAGTATTGCGATAATGCAAGGAGTAATGCGAGAATGCAAGGAGTAATGCCAGAATGCAAGGAGTAGTACGAGAATGCAAGGAGTAGTACGAGAATGGAAGGGGTATTGCAAGAATGCAAGGAGTAATGCGAGAATGCAAGGAGTAGTGCGAGAATGCAAGGAGTATTGCGAGAATGCAAGGAGTAGTACGAGAATGCAAGGAGTAGTGCGAGAATGCAAGGAGTAGTACGAGAATGGAAGGGGTATTGCAAGAATGCAAGGAGTAATGCGAGAATGCAAGGAGTAGTGCGAGAATGCAAGGAGTATTGCGAGAATGCAAGGAGTAGTGCGAGAATGCAAGGAGTAGTACGAGAATGCAAGGAGTATTGCGAGAATGCAAGGAGTAGTACGAGAATGCAAGGAGTAGTGCGAGAATGCAAGGAGTAGTGCGAGAATGCAAGGAGTAGTACGAGAATGCAAGGAGTAGTACGAGAATGCAAGGAGTAGTGCGAGAATGCAAGGAGTAGTACGAGAATGCAAGGAGTATTGCGAGAATGCAAGGAGTAGTACGAGAATGCAAGGAGTAGTACGATAATGCAAGGAGTAGTACGATAATGCAAGGAGTAGTACGAGAATGCAAGGAGTAGTACGAGAATGCAAGGAGTAGTACGATAATGCAAGGAGTAGTACGAGAATGCAAGGAGTAGTGCGAGAATGCAAGGAGTAATGCCAGAATGCAAGGGGTAGTACGATAATGCTAGGAGTAGTACGAGAATGCAAGGAGTAGTACGATAATGCAAGGAGTAGTACGAGAATGCAAGGAGTAGTGCGAGAATGCAAGGAGTAGTACGAGAATGCAAGGAGTAGTACGAGAATGCAAGGAGTAGTACGAGAATGCAAGGAGTAGTGCGAGAATGCAAGGAGTAGTACGAGAATGCAAGGAGTAGTACGAGAATGCAAGGAGTAGTGCGAGAATGCAAGGAGTAGTACGAGAATGCAAGGAGTATTGCGAGAATGCAAGGAGTAGTACGATAATGCAAGGAGTAGTACGAGAATGCAAGGAGTAGTACGAGAATGCAAGGAGCAGTAAGAGAATGCAAGGATGATAGTTGCGAGAATTTGTGGAAGACGAGAAGTCAAGGATGAGGAGTGCGTGATCTTAAGGATGAGAAGTGCGGATTTCAAGGATGATATGTGCGAAAACTAGAGGAAAGAGATAATTCAATGATGCTTGTGTGGTTAATCAGTAATGCGAGGATGCGAGTATTCAAGGATGCGAGGAAATTATGGACGTAAGGATAGAAGGGTGGAGGAACGCTCCCCTTCTTATAGATATCAGGACTATAAGGGCTAGTGTGTGTGCGTGTGTGTGCTTGTGAACTTTCAAGCGGCGGGAGGGCTGTTAGCTTAGTTGGCGACACTTCTTAATCTAGTGGCGCTGCCACTGACCTTCAAGCTGGGAAAGCCCTGGCGCCCTGGCGCCCTGGCGCTCTGGCGCCCTGGCGCCCTGGCGCTGCGCCTAGGAAAGGTAGCCGCTGGAGGCACGGAATTTCGCGACCAGGGGGAAAGGACCAGGGAGAAAGGACCAGGGGGAAAGGACCAGGGGGAAAGGACCAGGGGGAAAGGACCAGGGGGAAAGGACCAGGGGGAAAGGACCAGGGGGAAAGGACCAGGGGGAAAGGACCAGGGGGAAAGGACCAGGGGGAAAGGACCAGGGGGAAAGGACCAGGGGGAAAGGACCAGGGGGAAAGGACCAGGGGGAAAGGACCAGGGGGAAAGGACCAGGGGGAAAGGACCAGGGAGAAAGGACCAGGGGGAAAGGACCAGGGGGAAAGGACCAGGGGGAAAGGACCAGGGGGAAAGGACCAGGGGGAAAGGACCAGGGAGAAAGGACCAGGGGGAAAGGACCAGGGGGAAAGGACCAGGGAGAAAGGACCAGGGGGAAATGACCAGGGGGAAAGGACCAGGGGGAAAGGACCAGGGGGAAAGGACCAGGGGGAAAGGACCAGGGGGAAAGGACCAGGGGGAAAGAAATTGAGGTGCTCACCCGGTATATATAATTGTGAAGGAAAATTTACTGGTGGTATGTTTATATCATGTGCACGTCTTTGAACGTGATATTTGATCTGATGACTCCAAAACGGATGCGATACCTTTTCGTTTTTGTCATGATGGAGATGCACGTGACAGTTTTATTATAAAACAATTTATTTGGATCATATTTACATTCCTTTCGTCGGAGGATATTTTTTATCTTTTTGTTTTGTCACACTTATAGTCGTAATACTACTCTTCCTTTAGCAATAAAATGATTCACGAGGAACACAAAAAATAATACAAATATATAAAACCAAAATTAACATTTACGGATTTTAAAGACGTGGCAAAATGCTTGGCGAAACTTACGTGATTTCATCTCGCTTGGTTATTGTAGCTCAAAAGATGAAAAAAAAAAATTTGCTGTAGTTTAGTAAACATTCAGCGTGTGTTGAGAGGAGTGAATGGTTTTTTAAATACCATGCTTTGGCATGCTTGAATAAAAACTACAAAACAGAGTGCGAATTTCAAATAGGCTAGTCTGACCCTGTCACGTCTAGGGATTAGACTGATGGCCCTGTTAGGGAGTCTGGAGAAGCTGGAAGAGGCTGGAAAAGGCTGGAAAAGGCTGGAGACTGGAGAGAGGTTGGCCAGCTCTGCGCTGTGTAACGCTCAACAGATAAATAGTCTTTCAAGCGGGAGTGTAGTTCTTTTTCTCAACTGTTCATTATCAAGTTCTGCCATCCGTGATATTAGAATAAATCCCTCATCAAGAAACCAGCAATGGCAAATTATTTCAAACACGTCAAGTAGCATCTATTTAGAAGTTATCTTTGTCTATTTTACTGTTAGTGTTAAGAGATTTTATCCCCTTGAAGAACAAAGTGGAAAATACATTACAAACAAAACGGTCGTGCGAAATCTTTTGAAAGCAGTCTTTCTTTAGACAGATCTTTTAGAATGCAATTTTCTTTCGAGTGTCTACTTTCTTTTATTTGTAGACAAATACAAATAAAGAATGTGGAATTAGCTGCACACTAGTTTGAGGTGGTTTGTGTAGTTGTTCGATCGTTGTCGGTGTCGGTGTCGGTGTCGGTGTCGGTGTCGGTGTGTACTGTCTACAAGAACACGCATGGAGCATTGTTATTTGTTGGCATCTAGCACACATGTGACATGTAGAAAAACAGAGTTATTCGACCATCTAGACATCTCGGCCAGGTAGAATATTCAATATGTTTAAAAGACAGCGACGGGAGCACGCGGCAGACATTCAAGACTGGGAGGTTCTCAGTTTACAGTGCCCAGTTCTCTCTCGATGAAGTCATTGCTAGCAAAAAACAAGCTGCAAAGCCCAGGAGACCCTTCAACCACGATATTGCATGAAACCGCTTTTAATCCTGGAAATTCAAAGATCATCCTGCCAATAGGGAAATTCTGGGAATACTTTTTATGTCACAGAACTGACGGAGCTATAGAGAATTTATTATGAAATAGAAATAGAGACAGAACTTCAAATAAAGCTCACAATGGATTTTCTTCTAAGCTTTCATGTCCTATTTAATTTCTTGTCTTGTTTCTTTCTCACTTCATTTTTGTGACAACTTCATTCATTGTATTGCCATTTGGAAATGCAGATGCTCTTAGGAAAATTAAATTTAGTTTCGTACCATTTTTGAATCTGTCCGTTAAAATAAATGGAGTCGAAAATTGAGCGTCAGCCTCCAAGATTTTCATTGGTAGACCAAGAAGATAAATATCCTCTCATCTGTGTTGACCAGTTAACATCAATTAACCAATTACATTACTCCAAATCTTGGATTTTTCATAATAACAATATTAACTCAATTATAGAGAATCACCTCATTTTATTTTAAACCCCTCTGAATCATTCAGAGCCAATATTTGATAGATTTTGGGAAATTATTGTGGTGTGGGTATTGCCCCGTTTTGACTGCTTTTTGTACTCGATTGAAAACAAAAATATTACGAATGAAAAACTTTCAACATTTTGTCGTTATAACTTATAGCATTTGACGAAATGAATTTTCTCATTAGGCTCTAAACTTGACGAGTTGAATTCATATATAATTCGATAAGAAGTTGAGTTTCACCCATAAATGAACCGTATTTATTTACAACAAAATATGAAGGACAAAGTTTAGATTTCTTATACGAATAATGCACCATTACAGGAATTATATAACATGAATCCTGAGATTTCAAGAGGCCATTCAAAGGTTTGGCTCGTATTTATATATGGGTGGCTGCCAGTTACACAAAAAGCAATAAAGAAATAATTGGTATGACGGAGTAGTACAGACCCACGGTTAGATGGTGGTGGAGTGTTCGGTCTTGCTCTGATTGGAGTGACTTGCGGTCCTAAAAAGGATCTTGGTCGATGTTTCGCAGGACTGTTCTGAATTTTGAAGATGTCGGCGCCAACGCCGACGAAATGTCGACCCAGGTCCTTTTTAGGACCGCAAGTCACTCCAATCAGAGCAACACCGAACACTCCACCACCAAAGAAATAGTTGTGCACTATGCTGCCATGAAACGCTCGATGCAAATCTTAATTCACGTAACTGCCTGCGATATGTGTCGGAGACGTAAATTTTGGCTAAAATTTGAAATGTTCAAAGCAGAGATAAAGCAAAACAAAAATGTTGAAAGATAGAATATATATTTTACTTTTGGAGGAACACATTTTGATGCAAGTGTCGGATATCGTAAAGATAATTTGCTTATTAGATGCTGTAAAAGAAAGAAAGAAAGAAAAAAAAAAAATATATATATATATATATATATATATATATATATATATATATATATATATATATATATATATATATATATATATATATATATATATATATTATTTTTTTTACTTGGGAATTTTTCAAATAAACGGTCTACCAGAAGATGTTTGAATACGTACAAATTAAAGATCCCTTAATAAACCACGTTGGCGCGAAGAGGGTGCGATCTGTCCGGGAAATGCCGGGAAATGCCGGGAAATGCCGGAAAAAGCGGGAAATGCCAGGAATGGACGGGAACGGACGGGCATCCCTAAATAGCTTGAGCATGTCGTGCTCCGGTGACCAACCATCCCTGGTCTTCGATGCAGGAAGAAACTTTGCCGAGAGATGTTTTCACGGGTCTGGGCGAAAAGCGAGTCTGATCGGAGTAGAAAGCAGCTGCACGTCGAGAGTTGGTCACTGGCGAGACTCCGACGCGTTTATTGGAACGTGATAATGTCAGGTTAACGGCTGTTAATGGCTGGCTTACGTATACGTGAGTTTCGTTATATCAATCCAAACCAATGAGATGCCTTCCTTGACTGCAAGTAATTTGGAAGTTTACTCCTTACAGGAGCCCTCCGAATTGCTTTTAAAAGAACATATAGTGTACAGATTACCAATTAATTAAATATCCAGTTTGAATTTTTGAAAAAAAAATTGCGTCGGAATAATCGCACATTTTCGTTTTGGCGTGGCACCTCCTCGTGACGTATCCTTGGGGAACGGCTAGCGCCAGCAGCATGCGCTACGCAGTGGCAATTGCATCTCAATGGACAGCGACATTACATCGAATTGTTGTAAGAGCCATTTCAAATACGAGAGTTGTGTCAGGAAGGCGTGTGCATTACTGAGCACGGCTCTATCGATGTAATTACAACAAACATTGGTGTGCACAGACACCACGAGGCCTAATACTAGACACTGCGTAGCGCGGCCGAGCGCATGCTGCTGGCGCTAGCCGTTCCCCAAGCATACGTCACGAGGAGTTGCCGCGCCAAAACGAAAATGAGCGATTATTCCTACGCAAATTTTTTTTTCAAAAAATTCAAAAAGGATGTTTAATTAATTGGTATTCTGTACACTACATGTTCTTTTAAAAGCAATTCGGAGGGCTCCTTTAATTTAAAGGGGAATCTCCTTCTTCCATACGGGCTACGATTATCTACAGAATATTCTTTTACAGGAATATTCTTCAATCAGTGACAGCCTCAATATAATAGTTAGGGACCGAGATCATTTAAGAGGCTTACTAAAAAAGGAAGAATCATTTGTGTGTTATGGTCAGGCTTGCTGAAAAATTTCCTCTTCTATCGAAAAGCAATTTGAATGTGTTTTCCATTGTTATTGATAATTTTCAGAAAATCTAACCATAACACAAAAATTATTCTTGTACTTGATTTTATAGTCTGTTACATTCTCTAGGTCCCTTGCTCTTCTGTAACATTCTCTAGGCCCCTTGCTCTTCTATTACATTCTCTAGGTCCCTTGCTCTTTTTCTCAGTAAAAGCTTGCCTGAAAAAATGTTAGTGGTAGATATTCGTAGGGAAAGGAAATCCTCCCACCTCAACCATGCTGTTGGGAAATTTGCTTTAGTATACGTACTTTCGTGGCGAGCCGAACCATGATCTGATCCAATCATTTATTATTGTTTATTTATTACGCCATAATTCTTAAGGTAATGTTTAACCCGAGAAAAGAGCTCGTTAAGCGCAAGAAGTGAGTAAGTTTCTTAAGGTGGTTTGTCCTGGATATGAAGAACCTTTTTGAACGAAGGTGCGACAACGAACACCCGTTATGAGTGTGTTGCCAATAAATACAATATATGCTTCTAGGTTAAAGGAGCTATTGTCTGAGTAGCGTGATCTGCCGTATTATTTCCCAACGTCTTTTAAACAACTTCCACGCTATACGCGCGATAGATTAATTTCTTTTATTGGAAAGAAGCTCTTGTTCACCAAACATACACTCAAACGATACTAAGAAGTGGCTTCCTAAACTATTAGCGTTTCTATTAATATTGTATCCTAGAAGTGATTGAAGACTGTAGGTAAATACAGTAACGCTCCATAATGGTGTCATGCCGAAATCTACCACTCCTTGGCTATCAATGCTCTCTAATCGAGGGAAAGGTCTTGCGAAGGACAACAAGAGATGGAGCATCTCCTGAGCAGGCCGAAAGACGGGCGACGATAAATCTGTAATGGACTCACGTCTGAACACTATTACCTGGGCTAGGGAAGCTGCGTCGAGAGAGCTGCTCTTGACTCGTCCAAAGGGAGGGCACTGAACCCTATCTTCTCATCGGGATGGCCCCAACCGGCGAACTGATTTCAACATGGCGTCATTAGTTATTGTGTGACCTTGATTTCATATTTTACGACTCTTTTA
Organism: Nemoura dubitans; assembly: GCA_921293005.1. Classification (NCBI taxonomy): domain Eukaryota; kingdom Metazoa; phylum Arthropoda; class Insecta; order Plecoptera; family Nemouridae; genus Nemoura; species Nemoura dubitans. Next base: position 30,391,721 of record OV121073.1, on the reverse strand, counting down.
GACCAATTTTCATTTTGTTGGAAAGCAGCTGTACAAAATTGCGCACTTGCTTTATTTTATACCACTTCCTTGTGCCTATCAGTGTATTCTCCAAACTGTTGCCTTCGATTAAAATCGGCCGTGATTTGCTGAGCCCCATGGCAAATCTGTTGAATCATTGATCATGATTGAGAAGGGCGGAGTTATCGAACGGTAACTGTACGGTACAGTTTTGGATATTCTACATTTTTTCCGTAGTATCTAGGCGTCGATCTCTGCGAAACTCTGCAGGTCTTTTGACTTCAGTATTGACATACATTTCGGCACGGCCATCAGCTATCCACGCTGGGAGCTACATAGAGATCGGTCTACGGGACGGGAGCCTGGAGAGACGAACATGTTCGGTGGGGACAAAACCGGATAAAGACGTACACCTATAGTGAGAATAAGTAATGAAGATGATCCCATGAAACTTCTTTAAACAACTAAAGGATCGCAGTGCGAAAATGTGTAGTTTGTTCAACGATTGAAAAAGTATAGTATAAGTTTTTTACGAGTCGCCGTGGATTGGTTTTGGTTTGAAAGGGTTGTGTGGTGGTGTCGTGCCCAATTGTTTGAATGAGTGGTCAAGAATTTGATGTATGTGATTTGTTCCCATGGGATGGGTCCAGACTTCAGTTCGCTAGAGAGTGCTACTAAAGGGAATGGTGTGTAAGAAAATGCGTGCTATGCTGGCTGGTGTTATTTGAGTTTGTCCAAGACAGCATCCAAAATTGATAAGGGTAGCTCGCCTCGACTCACACACTCTGCACACTCACACACTCCCACACGCACTGCCATTATAACGTTAAATATAGACTTGCAAACCTTATATTTTCAAGTTAGTTTTTCTATTTCCCACTAACGACTTTTATTCTGAATCACTGCTAGTGTGTTTTATTAGGCAAGCATTTGCAATAAGCGTTTGCGCAAGCAATAATGCGAGGGTTGAAAGAACGGTGAAGTGATTCACAAATCCGGCTAGTTCAGCCACAGAGTCTATCACTACCAAATGTACTATTATAATAACCTTCGGATCATTACGGTGTATGTAGATGACTGTAGTCAATGACTAACGACTTACAAAAATGATCATTGATCAATTTTGTTGTATAGCGCAATCCTATTTACTGTGTGCCACCATTCATATCGAAAGTTGAGAGTGTTTGCAGGTTCATCTCTTCACAAGTCAGAGTCTGTGTAGGACTCCAGTGATAAATAGACCTCAACTCAGCGGAGGCTTGCGATCTTGGGAAGGGTGTGAAGGATGCAAGACAAATCTCTGCCCATGCCTTAAGTGAAGCATTTTCCAACCAGCATTTTCTAAGACAATCAATTACTTGGGAGAATGGAGTCAACATCACATGATATGAACATTTCTCCTGGCGAAAACTTTCGCTCTCCAGGATCCACATGGTTTCGAGGGGGGGGGGGGGGGGGGGGTAGGGGCGGGGAGTGACATTGAGTCACTGGTTCGTGGTCTTTATCTGTCGTCAGGTGCTTATAGAGGAAATATAAGAAGATTGCAAATCTCATTCACATAGGAGAAAGGAAATTGCCATACAAATTGTGATTGATGAGTCAGGAACGTTTCCTGTGAGGGAAAATAGTGAAAATACTAATATTTGCTGAATAAATATTTTAGTTTTTGACCATATTTAATTGATGTTTTAGCAGCAAAAAAGGCTGCCAATAACATACTCAAGTATTGTGGGGAAATATCCATGCTAGTACTCTGTACAGTATGCTAAAATTGGAAACAAATGCGTGTCTATCCTGAAAGTATTTTACAATTATTAAGGACTTCGATTTTTAAATGCGTATTCCCTCTCCGAATTTCTGAAATGTCTTTTACGTAGGTACTAAAGTAAATTTTTTGCAGGTAGGAAGTCCATACGATATGTTATCCAAGCTTGCTCAACTTTACCTACATAACATATTACTTGATCAAGTTAATTCACGATATGACGGGGCGGTCGAGCAATATGACTTTGTGACTTGTAACTTTTTGAGTGCGCCAGTGGAAGATTAGGGAGGCAGCGTGCAAGACGAATCTGCGCGATATGTTAGACGTCTGGGGCGCGAATAATGGGGACGAGAGACAATTTGTCGTGCACGGCAAACACGGGACGGGAACCCCGAGCTGGCAGCGCGAGAGCCAGAACCCAAGAACCCAAGAACCCAAGAACCCAAGAACCTCTTAAGATACATAGTCACGAGAGTGAAAAACAAGGATTGATGCGACCTAAGCTCAGATCCAGCAAGGCACTCACATCTGAGAAAATGTTTTACGAGAACAGAAAAATATGAACTGCGAAAAAAAAAGAAATAATATGTGGTTATATGTGACGCAATGAGAGGTGAAGACTTGGGAATTGTCGTTTTATGCAAAACTTGAAAGGGTTTTTAGTTTCGGCTTGTTCCTATGCGTTGTTAAAAAAGTTAAGTGACTTTGTGTATGGCTTTATTTATTGGTTGGTGAAAATGTTATGAAACATTTTTAAAAAAGTGTCTGGACACTCCGCTTTTTGTCTAATGCTTTGTTTCGATGGCAAATATAGAAAAAAAAACGAAAAAGAAAAGAGCAATCACTCTTCCTGCGGTAACGTTCGTTAATCCGATATTCTTATTAGCTGCCAATAAAATAATACAAACTCTTGCCTTTGAAAAGGTGAAATGTTGCTTACAAATAATTTCCGAATTTCCAACAAATTTAGTAACAGTTCAGGATGTGCGTGGCATAATTGATAATTGTTTTCACATTTAGAACCGAAATTACAAGTCCAGATGCAAATGGAATGTTTTTCGGGTAGTTATTCGATTTAGGTCAGTCACATATCAAGGAACCTGTACCATTAGCTAGCGTATTCGGTTGATAGCGCATACTTGTCTACAAGATAGTCACTACCCAGAAATTGTAATACGAAAAAATGGCTACCCAGAAGAAATCTCTTGATAGTTTTGTTCGGAACAAATTCCAAACGCCATCTAGACATAATTTCGAGTCTTACTGGAACAAGACACTAACCGATTTTCATTACATTCAGCAACATTCACACAACGTGGACTTAGAAACTCGTTCAAGGTCGTCTCAATACTGCCGATCTGGCACCAACGGCATGAACTGGCACCTCTACCGCTGCGAAAGAACCCGGTCTAGCTGAACACATTAACGAGATTTCTACTTTCAAGATCTAAATGAAACCAATTTCATGATATCGCTGTGGTGGATCTAGATCTTCGTAGATAAGTCACTCTACACGAAATGATCATACGGCTTTTGGCTCGAATATCTAAGAGATTAGTTTGCTGCAATTGGCAAGAAGACGTGTAATAAATAATATGTAATATCCTAATGTGTCAAGGATAAGATGGTAAATCTTCGCAGGGATGAAAGAGTCATTGTTTGTGCGACAATGTGCGCTGTGTCAGTTGGTTTGCCTGCTAATTCCTTGGCTGGTCCAGGGTGAATAAAGTAGAAAGCATCATTGACTCTGGCACGTAATAAAGCAAGCAATGGCCACCGGGTCAGCCGCTAAACATGATGTCCTTTCCCCTCTGCCGCGACTCGCTCTATTGGCCGGAAGTTCCAGAATTGCCATGCTATCCTCTAAAAGCCACATGAAAAATCTCTCAAGTACCAGTTAGTGAGAAAGTTTTCTACGCAGTTACCCTGGATATGATCCAGAAAAATAATATAATGTAAAACGGCCAAAAATGACAGTTTTTTTTTTTTTTGTAAAAAACTTTTCATTTTTCTGAATGCAAAAGTTTTTCAGTCGCTCATAATCATAATGCAAGCTCCCCGCTACCACCCCCCCCCCCCCCCCCCCCCGAAGTCTCCACCCTCACACTCGACGACTCGACCCATCACATCACGAGATTGTATGAAATCATTTCATTTTCCTTTAATCCCAAGGGATGAATTTTCAACCCTTCCCCTTTATCTCCTAAACTTCTGTGTTTAGTTCAAGAAAAGTTTATATATATAGTAATATGAAAAAGTGGAATGAAATTTTTTCGGTGAATGTCAGCTAGGTTGGTGATCCCAACACTTTGGGAATGTTATTCCCTAGCCGCCTATTACACCAGGTTACATGGGGCATTATATTCTTGGTCCTCGTTGGGTCGAAGGTCCCTGCGTGGATTCTAGCAGAGCCCGCTCGCGGACGCTACCCTGCTAAACCTGGCAAGCGTGCTAAAGCAGCTAAAGCAGCTAGAGCAGCTAGAGCAGCTAGAGCAGCTAAAGCAGCGAAAGCAGCTAGAGCAGCTAAAGCTGCTAGAGCAGCAGAGCAGCTAGAGCAGCAGAGCAGCTAAAGCAGCTAGAGCAGCTAAAGCAGCTAAAGCAGCTAAAGCAGCTAAAGCAGCTAAAGCAGCTAGAGCAGCTAAAGCAGCTAAAGCAGCTAGAGCAGCTAAAGCAGCGAAAGCAGCGAAAGCAGCTAGAGCAGCTAAAGCTGCTAGAGCAGCAGAGCAGCTAGAGCAGCTAAAACATGCTAGTGCAGCTAAAGCAGCTAGAGCAGCTAGAGCAGCTAAAGCAGCGAAAGCAGCTAGAGCAGCTAAAGCTGCTAGAGCAGCAGAGCAGCTAGAGCAGCTAAAGCATGCTAGTGCAGCTAAAGCAGCTAGAGCAGCTAAAGCAGCTAGAGCAGCAGAGCAGCTAAAGCAGCTAGAGCAGCAGAGCAGCTAAAGCAGCTAGAGCAGCAGAGCAGCTAAAGCAGCTAGAGCAGCAGAGCAGCTAAAGCAGCTAGAGCAGCAGAGCAGCTAAAGCAGCTAGAGCAGCAGAGCAGCTAAAGCAGCTAGAGCAGCAGAGCAGCTAAAGCAGCTAGAGCAGCAGAGCAGCTAAAGCAGCTAGAGCAGCAGAGCAGCTAAAGCAGCTAGAGCATATTCGCGCGCATTTTTATCCGCATACCTGGACTGGCGTTCTCCACCTCAAACACTTCCCATGGCTTTGAAGAAAATTTATCATTTTGTAAAAGGGAACAGTGAAACGTATTTTGTATATGTGTGTGTGTGTGTGTGTGTGTGTGTGTGTGTGTGTGTGTGTGTGTGTGTGTGTGTGTGTGTGTGTGTGTGTGTGTGTGTGTGTGGGTGTGTGTGTGTGTGTGTGTGTGTGTGTGTGTGTGTGTGTGTGTGTGTGTGTGTGTGTGTGTGTGTGTGTGTGTGTGTGTGTGTGTGTGTGTGTGTGTGTGTGTGTGTGTGTGTGTGTGTGTGTGTGTGTTTGCTTGTGCATATAAAGAATGCTTATATTCAGTAGACCGTGAAAGCCAGCTCGTGTTGCATATAGGTTAGACAGAATTTGATAGATTGTCAAAGCTCGTCAAAATGTGCCAATCATTTGTCAATCTAAATCACGTATATTTGTGTTGCGTCCCCCACCATTTGCCCTCTATCCCAGCCCCGAAATTGAGTAATCCCACCTAAAAAACACATTTATATCAACTCATCAAAAACTATTTAAGCCAGATACTGGTCGCATGGATCACAGCCGTATCACCATACACCACACACAAACGGATATTTTGGTAAATAAATAAATTCTCTTTGGCCTGTTTTCGAAAGCAACCGTACATGCCATTTATTTGGCCAGTACCGACCAGTATACATCCGGAAAACGCAGACTGAAATGAATATTTCACTCGATTTCAGAGCACGCGTTTATGTGGTCACGTGTGATTTCGCGATTATTGGCTAAATTGTGAGTGTATCATGACCGCGCAGTACTTCAAGGGACTGCAAAGTGCAAATAGGAGATCCATGTTCCTCTCGCGTACAACCAAACAAAAGTACACTGTACACATCTGTCGATCTACAGTGTGCATATTTCCATCTAGCTAGTCTGGCTTTTCCTGCTTTTCCTGCTTTTCCTCATTTTCCCGCTTGCGTGGACTCATAAGCGTGGAAGAGACCCATATATCGGCGTAATTAAATCTTCTACACTCACTGACTTGAGTTCGCCCTGGTGTGAATTGCGGCCGCTGTCTGTGTCGATGTGCCTATGTGTCTATGTGCCTATATGCGTGCCTATGTGCCTATGTGCCTATGAACCATCTATAGCATCCGAACATAGTGTGTGTAAAGACGATAAACAAGGAAATGGAGCCTTTACTTCAGATGGTAGGTGGACGTATTCTGAAACAAGTAACGATAGCGTATCATGAAAATTTCTTCGAACCGTAACCGTGTGTTTAAAGGGCTTGTGATCAAATTAGAAGCACATTCGCCATGCTGTTATGAAACAGACGATTCAGCTTAAACAATTAAAACAATAATTAGCTTCAATTAATGAGTGGATGCACAGAGAATGTATGTTAACGCCGGTTAAACTACGTGTACTTCCATACGGAAAATTACGAGGCATGACTTTAACTTGTCAATGAAAATAATGGCTATGTTAATTTGTAAATGATATTACGAAACATTGCACTTCGACAGTAAAGTTATGCGCAGTGTTTTCTAAAAGGAAATACCTGGAGAATTATTCCCGAGCGTAAAGATAGGATTCACATTTTGTTTACTTACTGTGAAAAAGAGCATGCAACATTACAATTCGCAAAATTAAAGATTAGACAAAGTCTCGCAAGAATAAAAATGTGGTTTAATTCCTACCCATCAAATTCATCTCAATAGGGAAACGAAATTATAGCTTGAAATACACCGTTTTAAACGTAATTATTCGACGTTTTCACGGAGCTGCAGTCTGATGGCTTCAGTGTGACAGCAAGTGATGGTGCTGAAAGAGACATTACAGAACAAGCCACTTCCCTGAACAAACTTGAAGAGCGTCTTGACTTTATTTTGTCAATAGGACAGCTCTTTTCAAGTGTTTATTTCAATATTGGTCAATCCATACCCTAAGAGGAAACTAAACGCTACGTGTTTTCGTCGTACGCTGAGGTTCACGCGGGAACTTCTCCTAGCCGCAATTACTAGCACAGAGTTTTGGAAAAAATATACACGTGTAGTTAAAGGGTTTTTTGGTCCCGGATGGTGTGTTAGGTTATTTTATTTTGAAAACAGACAGAGGCGTGCAATTCCAAAAAGTGCCTAAAATGCCTTTTTTAGAGCAGTTTTACGTAATTTTTATTTAAAAAGCATTCTGCAAATTTTATTAAAAACTACCATCTGGCATGAGTTGATTCTTTCTAGGCCTGTGATTTTTTTCCAGATTTGTACATTAATAATTGTTGCTGTAAGAAGTTCTCGCGTGACCCTCTGCACCGACCCCTGGCCCAGCAGCGTGGCATGTGAATCCAATCGTTTGCAACGTTCGTAATGAAGCTGCTGGTGATGAGTATTGTGAAGAAAAGCCTAACACGTTTATCTGGAAATGAAGAAACCTCAAGCGTAGGCTTTGAAAGCTTACTAAGAAAAGATGGCACTTATGATTGGGCTCCGCAAATAAAGCATAGAAACTGAAGCTGCTGTGACTAAATACTGACTTAATTATGTTGTATATCAGAAATGCAGGCTAGTGAGAATTGTGTATAGTGTGGTTAGAATGAAACATGGTGCTGCTACGTTTGGAAGAAACCTCAATCGGGCATATGCTTTAAAATACTGAAAGAAATGGAAATCATGGCACTTCCACGTAAAAACATAGATAGCTTAAGCTCGCAAGACTTTTGCATACTGTACTAAAGCTTATAAACTACTAATGTATCAGGAACATATGTTTTAAAACACAGAAAGTCATTTAAATCATGGCCCTTCCACGTTGTCACATAGATGGCTTAAGTTTGCAAGACTTCACTTGAACTGTGCATGCTTTGAAAGTTAGGAATCATGGCACTTCGAAGCATGAAAATAAAGTTCTATCATTGCTTCAGAGACCCTGCTTTAATAGCTTAATCAGAAATCACGGCACTTCCACGCCTGGTTATGCATGATGTATTTTCGAAAATCAGACAAATTGAGTTAGGCGTGGATTTATATTCAAGCTTGGTTTGAATTTTGGCAATTATCACCACACGCGCTTCAGAACTCGCCTGCAGCTTCAGCAGTCGCTGTGCATTCTGAGAATTCTCTGCTTTATTGCGTTACAAGAACTAAGACGCTCTAAGGAGATGTGGAGGCTGGATCTGGGAGGTGGGAGGTGGGAGGTGGGAGCTGGAAGCTGGAAGCTACGAAGGAAACCATCAGAGATTTAAGACTGACAGATACATGGTCACATTGTAACTCTTTTGGGGAAAGGTGCCGGAGCGAAAGATGCAGCGTGGCGCAACATTGTAGAGGAAATGTCTACTCATTTTTTCAGTTCACTTATTCTTATAGCACACACCCATCATTCACAATTCCAGATCAACTTATAGGTGCATCGATCACCGAAGATGACTGCTTCAGTTTCGGGAATGTCTTGGGATTCTCATCTTACTTATCTAGATGTGCTGCTTTTTAAAGCTTATTCAGCTTTACATGCTGCATGCCTGTTTATAAGTTATTCTCTACAGAGTACTGAATATTTTGAAGAATGTCAACATGTTAACGTTGGTTATAAAGATATCTCCCGAGGATATTCATTTGTATAATTTCAAAGATTGACACACATTTGCTATTGAAATTTCGCTGGAGTCTAGCTAAATAAAGCAATATCGATTAGTATAGTATTGCAATTCGCAATTGAACCCACTATAAGCACATCTAATCCTCGAGTCAAAACCTTTGTCAGGAAAATCACTCTCAAGAGCTCCGTGTAGGTACTGACTATTGATCATTAAGATCTCGTAACAAAGTCAATTTTACAAATCTTAACCAAACTGGATATTAAAACTTATGGTCCACCTACGTCCACGGCCGCCGGTGCCCAGACGTACATGATACGATGATGCCCATACTTTTATTCCCCTTCGTGCTCTCTCATCAAATGCATAATTTGTCATTTGTGTTTCTACTTTCTAGCTTACGACGCTTTGGGGCTTCGAGGCATGTGCGACTGTCTGACTTAAAGGTAACGGAAATGTGCGACCTCAACTGAGTGAGCCAGGCTACACATCGAACCCTGCCGCCTATAGAAGTGTCAAGGACTCTTCGTTCGGCTGAACCCACTAGAGACCCCCCCCCCCCCCCTCCGACCCACACACACACACACACACACACACACACACACACACACACACACACACATTCGCGTATACTGTAGGACCAGTGCTCCCATTCTGCCCCCCTGGCTCCCCCCTATCCCTACGTTGCCACAAACACCTCTGCACCATGACACAGCTAGGCAGCCCTGCCCAAAAAACCACCTCACACTCGCGTTCGGGGCACATCACGTACAATTCCACATGTCAAATCCATTCGCAACACGTCACACCCAACGCCATTTTCATCTTAAATCCAATTGAAAAGGTCAAATAGGTCTTGGTTGACCGATAAGAAACACCATCTGTTACACAGACTTTTTTTTAGATTGTACCAATTACACCGATTTGTCAATTACTGATTTACATTTTTTACGTTTCGCATTGGGGACTGGGGAGTAGTATGAGTTTTTTCCTGTTACTCGTTAAGAAATGTAAAGCTTTTTTTAAAGACACATGATTGAATCTTGTATATCTTCGCAGTAAATTATCCTGAGTTTATTTTCCTTGCAACATATTTTGTGCCCCCGATGCAGAAAGTAATGCATGTCGATAAAAAAAAGGTAGGAACATTGTTTCATCGGTTAATCATCGTTTTGCAACATTTCATTGAGCAACCAGAGAAATGGTAGAGCTGGCATCACCTGTAAAGGTACACACCTTTTAGCGGGAGTGGCGCTCACCTGTAGGTACATACCTTTTAGCGGGAGTGGCGCTCACCTGTAGGTACATACCTTTTAGCGGGAGTGGCGCTCACCTGTAGGTACATACCTTTTAGCGGGAGTGGCGCTCACCTGCAAAGGTACACACCTTTTAGCGGGAGTGGCGCTCACCTGTAAAGGTACATACCTTTTAGCGGGAGTGGCGCTCACCTGTAAAGGTACATACCTTTTAGCGGGAGTGGCGCTCACCTGTAAAGGTACACACCTTTTAGCGGGAGTGGCGCTCACCTGTAAAGGTACACACCTTTTAGCGAGAGTGGCGCTCACCTGTAGGTACATACCTTTTAGCGGGAGTGGCGCTCACCTGTAGGTATATACCTTTTAGCGGGAGTGGCGCTCACCTGTAGGTACATACCTTTTAGCGGGAGTGGCGCTCACCTGTAGGTACATACCTTTTAGCGGGAGTGGCGCTCACCTGTAGGTACATACCTTTTAGCGGGAGTGGCGCTCACCTGTAGGTACATACCTTTTAGCGGGAGTGGCGCTCACCTGTAAAGGTACATACCTTTTAGCGGGAGTGGCGCTCACCTGTAAAGGTACATACCTTTTAGCGGGAGTGGCGCTCACCTGTAGGTACATACCTTTTAGCGGGAGTGGCGCTCACCTGTAAAGGTACACACCTTTTAGCGGGAGTGGCTCTCACCTGTAAAGGTACATACCTTTTAGCGGGAGTGGCGCTCAGGGGCTGCTGATTTTGTATCACAGGACCAAATAAATATTTGCACACCGTTTTCAATTGTGCCTGGAAAAGGAGAACAATAATGAGTGGCGATAAATTTTCTATGAAACAAGTGGAACCGTATACCTAGCAGTAGCAGGACGGATCCAGTCACGTTTGAAAAGCAATGAAAACTGAAAGATCTCTCAACTTTGCGTTTCCGAGTCATTATCGAGGGCGACTTCGACACGTCGTTAGCGAGCAAGAAAGATGAAGTGAATACCGAATTCATGTCACTACTAACTGCTAACTGCTAACTGCAAAGTGTCTCTCAAGTACAGCCCAACGCAATCTTTTCACTATCCTGTAAAAAAAACCAGTCTTCAATTTGACAATACTATACAGTAAATGAATTAAAACCTTTTAGAAGAAAAATAAATAATATCGTGTAAAGTTAGTAAATGAACGTGAAGCGATACGCGCGCGGCGGTGCGGTTACCTCTGCTTCTTAGTTCTTACGTTCTGCCTGCAAGTGAATGCTGTAATGAGACGTCATGCTATTGAAATTAGTTAAGTAAATGGTTTCTAAAGAAAACGTGCAGACTTGAAATATGGTTAATTCTCAGACACTTAAGAAAGGGAACTTCAGCACGGTGCTACGAACAGGAAAATAAAGTTAGAGAACGAACTGGCAGAGACTTTTTAAAGATACAATGATAAAAATAACTGTTTCTTAAAATTATACAAAATTTAAGTTTGAAGCAAAATCACATACACAAACGTACTCAGACACACAAACGCGAACACATTCACCATGAGAACCGTTGAGTTCATGTGTCAAAAGAGTGTATCCCCTCTTTTATCTTTCTTTCTCATTATATTCGACCACTCTTTTCCATTATCTGTCCTTCTCTTGTCCTGTCCTATAGCTAGGAAATCCAATTAAACACGACCCCTAAAGCTTGAAAGCACCCCTCCCCCCCCCCCCCCCCCCACCATCACATTTCCGTTGCTAACTTGGTTCTTTATCTGCGAGTCTCAACATGGAACAGTACGGTTCCCCAAAAGTCCAGCTTTAACGTAAAACCGGGGAAAATCTCGTTTTCCCTAGTCTTCTGTGGCTGCGCGGTATTCATAACCCCGAGTTATAAATCACATTGACAAAGAGATCAATTAGCAAATAGCCCAGCAAATCCAGCTTTTAACTTTAATATGCTAAATAAGGAGTGTACAGGGATGTTTTTGTTTTTTGCTGGGCATGGATACTTTGTAGGTGGATCATTCACTGTTGCATGTTACCCGAAACTCAATTTCTTCACTAGAATTAATTTGAGTTTCTTTAGTCTTCTAGCTGGAGCTGTTATCCTATACATCGGCTCTTATGGCCATTTGTATTGCTATAGAAGGCTGTGAGAACGATAACCATAAATACATTCTACTGTATTAATTTTCTTAGACTCATGTCTACTATATCCTAACTTAAGTTTTTTTCAACATTCTACTGTATATCATGACTTAGCTTCCTGTGACTTTTGAAGACAGCTTTTACGAAGAAGCGTAAGCCCTCAACGCACAGCGACCAAAAAATTGCTACTTTTGAAAATTATAACAAAACAAAACAAACAAAAGAAACAAAAAAGCACATGAGAAATCTGAGTTTGGAAGGTATCCACACCAGACCGGACCAGAGTTGATTTGTTTAAGCCTGTTAAAGAGGACCCAGCTGGTAGATCTACCTCGTCGTAACCTGCCTAGTGAAACAACACCACAACGTTAGAACATAGAAGAATAAAAAGCGGAATAATTCCCCACAAGTTCTAACCGAGCCCGCCACAATTCGTATCTCGAGTTCATGAGTTTAATCGTAGCATTTCGTCCCAAGGAACCAGGATCGCCATTGTCAAAAGGATTTTCTAACAATTTAAAATTCTGTTGGCCCGTTCTGCCCACAAAGCGATTTTACTTTTAAGTACGTTGGCTTAGTGTAAGTGCTTATTTAGCTGGCGTACTTTTCCTTTATAACATGAACTAAGCATTCAATTCATTTGCACTGTATATGCGTTGCACTGTACCGAGAACAATGCCCTGATTTTTCTCTGGGAAATTTTGAAACGATTACGTACCGTGGAGATTTTTTATAGGGGCATGAATAAATGCCATGTGAACCTGAACGGGGCAAAAATACCCCTCAAAATTGCCTTCTAAACATTTGCAATTAAAGAAAATTAAATTGAAATAAACTTGCTTACTTAAAAAAAAAACGGGCTTTACTAAAAACAAAAACCAACAAAAATGTTGATGTAACAAAAAGGCTATGGCGGAGGGAAATGTTTTAGAAACTACTTTAATTACGAAGATGCTGTGCCTATATATTTCCACCATATCAAATTCTTAAAATAATACAGTTTGGTTCAAAAGAAATCCCAGAGATTGTCAGTCTTCCAAAAAGCTCAACAATAAGAAGCGTGACGAATATAAGAAGCACCTTGTGTTGGGCAAAGAACACCGCCGCCACTAAGATACTCCAATGCCACCAACGGCAGTGCGTGGGGCTGTACAGTGGCGTAGCATCGGGGAATGGCCTCCATGTCACCCCGTCTACCATCGAAGTGAATAATAGAAGCTTCCATCTACATTTTAAAACTGTAAATCTCGTTGTTTCTTTGATATTCTATTCTAAAACATTCTTCAAAATGTTTGTTTACTGTCCCCCACCTGTGCACTAATTGTTGTGAAATGTTTCTAAGTCCCATCATTGGGCACCAGTTGTCATTCGAATAAACGAAAAGATTGTACTTTCGGAAACCAATTAATTGCCAGTTTTTTATAGACACTTTATTGGGCACTAATTATTGTACAGCGATAATATACCTATCGCTGGGCACCAAATTTCTGCGCAATTATTTCTATGCACCCACTCACTCGTCACCATTATTGTAGTTCCAAAAATGTTCAACTTCCCACCGCGGGGAATCAATAATGCTTGTAGTTTAAACTTTAAATATTATTTTTGGATCACCTGTGCTTCAAACCGAATGTTGTGCAGTAGAGCCTACTATTTCTAACATCTCACCTACAGCCTCCAATCTAAGGGCGAATATATTATTTCAACATCAAATCCCTGTGCACCAATTGTAGTTCCTATATTATGTAAGGATCCCACTATAATTAGTTTCTTTAATAATCTCTACTATTACCTCCAATTTTAGTACAAATATTTTTCAATATCCCACCCCTAAGCACCAATTGTAGGGAAAATATTATTTAAAAAATCTACGCAAATTTTCATAAATATTGGTTTATGAAAAGATTAGGAAATATTGGATATTGGATAGGGTTAGGGTATCGTAATTATTTAATAATATCCGTGATTACATTTTGGGCAAAAGTTGCTTTGCTATTTTTGAGCCAAAATCGAGTTGTAGGTTTGGGATATCGGCAGACGAAGTCTGGGACTCCATCGTGGTCTACTCATTACAAAGGGTAGGTATTCGAAGGGTGACTTAGAGATCCGTACAGACCTTTCGGCTGTAAATATAAGCAACACTCAAAAACATTAATTAAAAGGACACTTTAATCGTGATGTCCTTCATATAGTGAAACGGTGATTGAGTTTCAGGCTGTAGGCGACACATCTGGTAACTAATTATTTTTATACCTGCTAGAACTTGGAAAGAACTAATCTCAGAGACATTTTTAAAATAGAGCGATACAGATGTCCGCATGAAGACTTGATGAAAGCGGTCCGAGTTGGGTGCGTCACTGAATTGAGCAGAGCCCGCGGCGGACTCGTGATTCTTTGGCAAACAGCAATACGAAATTGTCTGTGAAAAAACCAGCAGAGGAATAGACATTCGATTGACGTGCAGGCAAGTGTTTACTTATGTGTGGAGTTTCCGCTGACTAGAAATTGCCGTTTACAGGGCTTTTCCGTTGACGTAGTATTGCCGTTTACAGGGCTTTTCCGTTGACGTCGTACTGCCGTTTACAGGGTTTGTGTTGACTTAGTATTGCCGTTTACAGGGCTTTTCCGTTGACGTAGTATTGCCGTTTACAGGGCTTTTCCGTTGACGTCGTACTGCCGTTTACAGGGATTGTGTTAACTTAGTATTGCCGTTAACAGGGATTGTGTTAACTTAGTACTGCCGTTTTCATAGGGTTTGTGTTGACTTAGTATTGCCGTTCACAGGGTTTTCCGTTGACTTAGTATTGCCGTTTACAGGGTTTGTGTTGACTTAGTATTGCTGTTTACAGGGTTTGTGTTGACTAAGTATTGCCGTTTTCATGGGATTTGTGTTCACTTAGTATTGCCGTTTACAGGGTTTGTGTTTACTTAGTATTGCCGTTTACAGGGTTTGTGTTGACTTAGCTTGCCGTTTTCATCGGGTTTGTGTTGACTTAGTTTGCCGTTTTCATGGGGCTTCTGTTGACTTAGCTTGCCGTTTTCATGGGGCTTCTGTTGACTTAGATTGCCGTTTTCATTGGGTTTGTGTTGACTCTGCTTGCCGTTTTCATGGGGCTTCTGTTGACTTCGCTTGCCGTTTTCATGGGGTTTGTGTTGACTCTGCTTGCCGTTTTCATGGGGCTTCTGTTGACTTAGTATAACGTTTTCATGGGGCTTCTGTTGACTTAGATTGCCGTTTACATGGGGCTTCTGTTGACTTAGCTTGCCGTTTTCATGGGGCTTCTGTTGACTTAGATTGCCGTTATCATGGGGCTTCTGTTGACTAAGATTGCCGTTTTCATGGGGCTTCTGTTGACTTAGATTGCCGTTTTCATGGGGCTTCTGTTGACTTAGATTGCCGTTTACATGGGGCTTCTATTGACTTAGCTTGCCGTTTTCATGGGGCTTCTGTTGACTTAGATTGCCGTTTTCATGGGGCTTCTGTTGACTTAGCTTGCCGTTTTTATGGGGCTTCTGTTGACTTAGTTTGCCGTTTTCATGGGGCTTCAGTTGACTTAGTACTGCCGTTTCCATTGGGCTTCTGTTGACTTAGCTTGCCGTTTTCATGGGGCTTCTGTTGACTTAGTATTGCCGTTTTCATGGGGCTTCTGTTGACTTAGTTTGCCGTTTTCATGGTGTTCAGTTGACTTAGTATTGCCGTTTTCATGGGGCTTCTGTTGACTTAGTATTGCCGTTTTCATGGGGTTTGTGCTGACTTAGCTTGCCGTTTTCATGGGGCTTCTGTTGACTTAGATTGCCGTTTACATGGGGCTTCTGTTGACTTAGCTTGCCGCTTTTATGGGGCTTCTGTTCACTTAGCTTGCCGATTTCATAGGGTTTGTGTTGACTTAGTATTGCCGTTTTCATGGGGCTTCTGTTGACTCTGCTTGCCGTTTTCATGGGGCTTCTGTTGACTTAGCTTGCCGTTTTCATGGGGCTTCTGTTGACTTAAGTAGCTTGCCGTTTTCTTGGGGGTTGTGTTGACTAAGTATTGCTGTTTTAATGGGGCTTCTGTTGACTTAGCTTGCCGTTTTCATGGGGCTTCTGTTGACTTTGCTTGCCGTTTTCATGGGGCTTCTGTTGACTTAGCTTGCCGTTTTCATGGGGCTTCTGTTGACTTAAGTAGCTTGCCGTTTTCATGGGGCTTCTGTTCACTTAGCTTGCCGTTTTCATAGGGTTTGTGTTGACTTAGTATTGCCGTTTTCATGGGGCTTCTGTTGACTCTGCTTGCCGTTTTCATGGGGCTTCTGTTGACTTAGCTTGCCGTTTTCATGGGGCTTCTGTTGACTTAGATTGCCGTTTTCATGGGGCTTCTGTTGACTTAGATTGCCGTTTACATAAGCTTCTGTTGACTTAGCTTGCCGTTTTCATGGGGCTTCTGTTGACTTAGATTGCCGTTTTCATGAGGCTTCTGTTGACTAAGATTGCCGTTTTCATGGGGCTTCTGTTGAATTAGATTGCCGTTTTCATGGGGCTTCTGTTGACTTAGATTGCCGTTTACATGAAGCTTCTGTTGACTTAGCTTGCCGTTTTCATGGGGCTTCTGTTGACTTAGTATTGCCGTTTACAGGGTTTTCCGTTGACTTAGTATTGCCGTTTACAGGGCTTTTCCGTTGACGTAGTATTGCCGTTTCCAGGGTTTGTGTTGACTTAGTATTGCTGTTTACAGGGTTTGTGTTGACTTAGTATTGCTGTTTACAGGGTTTGTGTTGACTAAGTATTGCCGTTTTCATGGGATTTGTGTTCACTTAGTATTGCCGTTTACAGGGTTTGTGTTTACTTAGTATTGCCGTTTACAGGGTTTGTGTTGACTAAGCTTGCCGTTTTCATCGGGTTTGTGTTGACTTAGTTTGCCGTTTTCATGGGGCTTCTGTTGACTTAGCTTGCCGTTTTCATGGGGCTTCTGTTGACTTAGATTGCCGTTTTCATTGGGTTTGTGTTGACTCTGCTTGCCGTTTTCATGGGGATTCAGTTGACTTAGTATTGCCGTTTTCATGGGGCTTCTGTTGACTTAGTATAGCCGTTTTCATGGGGTTTGTGTTGACTTAGCTTGCCGTTTTCATGAGGTTTCTGTTGACTTAGCTTGCCGTTTTCTTGGGGGTTGTGTTGACTTAGTATTGCTGTTTTAATGGGGCTTCTGTTGACTTAGCTTGCCGTTTTCATGGGGCTTCTGTTGACTTTGCTTGCCGTTTTTATGGGGCTTCTGTTGACTTAGCTTGCCGTTTTCATGGGGCTTATGTTGACTTAAGTAGCTTGCCGTTTTCATGGGGCTTCTGTTGACTAAGATTGCCGTTTTCATGGGGCATCTGTTGACTTAGATTGCCGTTTACATGGGGCTTCTGTTGACTTAGCTTGCCGTTTTCATGGGGCTTCTGTTGACTTAGATTGCCGTTTTCATGAGGCTTCTGTTGACTAAGATTGCCGTTTTCATGGGGCTTCTGTTGACTTAGATTGCCGTTTTCATGGGGCTTCTGTTGACTTAGCTTGCCGTTTTCATGGGGCTTCTGTTGACTTAGATTGCCGTTTTCATGGGGCTTCTGTTGACTTAGCTTGCCGTTTTTATGGGGCTTCTGTTGACTCAGTTTGCCGTTTTCATGGGGCTTCAGTTGACTTAGTATTGCCGTTTTCATGGGGCTTCTGTTGACTTAGTATTGCCGTTTTCATGGGGCTTCTGTTGACTTCGCTTGCCGTTTTCTTGGGGGTTGTGTTGACTTAGTATTTCTGTTTTAATGGGGCTTCTGTTGACTTAGCTTGCCGTTTTCATGGGGCTTCTGTTGACTTTGCTTGCCGTTTTCATGGGGCTTCTGTTGACTTAGCTTGCCGTTTTCATGGGGCTTCTGTTGACTTAAGTAGCTTGCCGTTTTCATGGGGCTTCTGTTGACTTAGCTTGCCGTTTTCATAGAGTTTGTGTTGACTTAGCATGCCGTTTTCATGGGGTTTGTGTTGACTAAGTATTGCCGTTTTCATGGGGCTTTTGTTTACTCTGCTTGCCGTTTTAATGGGGCTTCTGTTGACTTAGCTTGCCGTTTTCTTGGGGGTTGTGTTGACTTAGTATTGCTGTTTTTATGGGGCTTCTGTTGACTTAGCTTGCCGTTTTCATGGGGCTTCTGTTGACTTTGCTTGCCGTTTTCATGGGGCTTCTGTTGACTTAGCTTGCCGTTTTCATAGAGTTTGTGTTGACTTAGCTTGCCGTTTTCATGGGGTTTGTGTTGACTTAGCTTGCCGTTTTCATGGGGCTTCTGTTGACTAAGATTGCCGTTTTCATGGGGCTTCTGTTGACTTAGATTGCCGTTTTAATGGGGCTTCTGTTGACTTAGATTGCCGTTTACATGGGGCTTCTGTTGACTTAGCTTGCCGTTTTCATGGGGCTTCTGTTGACTAAGATTGCCGTTTTCATGGGGCTTCTGTTGACTTAGATTGCCGTTTTCATGGGGCTTCTGTTGACTTAGATTGCCGTTTACATGGGGCTTCTGTTGACTTAGCTTGCCGTTTTCATGGGGCTTCAGTTGACTTAGTATTGCCGTTTTCATGGGGCTTCTGTTGACTTAGCTTGCCGTTTTCATGGGGCTTCTGTTGACTTAGTATTGCCGTTTTCATGGGGCTTCTGTTGACTTAGCTTGCCGTTTTCATGGGGATTCAGTTGACTTAGTATTGCCGTTTTCATAGGGCTTCTGTTGACTTAGTATAGCCGTTTTCATGGGGTTTGTGTTGACTTAGCTTGCCGTTTTCATGGGGTTTGTGTTGACTTAGCTTGCCGTTTTCATGGGGCTTCTGTTGACTTAGCTTGCCGCTTTTATGGGGCTTCTTTTGACTTAGCTTGCCGTTTTCTTGGGGGTTGTGTTGACTTAGTATTGCTGTT
Organism: Nemoura dubitans; assembly: GCA_921293005.1. Classification (NCBI taxonomy): domain Eukaryota; kingdom Metazoa; phylum Arthropoda; class Insecta; order Plecoptera; family Nemouridae; genus Nemoura; species Nemoura dubitans. Next base: position 30,372,949 of record OV121073.1, on the reverse strand, counting down.
TTAATGGGGCTTCTGTTGACTAAGCTTGCCGTTTTCATGGGGCTTCTGTTGACTTTGCTTGCCGTTTTCATGGGGCTTCTGTTGACTTAGCTTGCCGTTTTCATGGGGCTTCTGTTGACTTAAGTAGCTTGCCGTTTTCATGGGGCTTCTGTTGACGTAGCTTGCCGTTTTCATAGAGTTTGTGTTGACTTAGCTTGCCGTTTTAATGGGGTTTTTGTTGACTTAGTATTGCCGTTTTCATGGGGCTTCTGTTGACTTTGCTTGCCGTTTTCATGGGGCTTCTGTTGACTTAGCTTGCCGTTTTCATGGGGCTTCTGTTGACTTAGATTACCGTTTTCATGGGGCTTCTGTTGACTTAGATTGCCGTTTACATGGGGCTTCTGTTGACTTAGCTTGCCGTTTTCATGGGGCTTCTGTTGACTAAGATTGCCGTTTTCATGGGGCTTCTGTTGACTTAGATTGCCGTTTACATGGGGCTTCTGTTGACTTAGCTTGCCGTTTTCATGGGGCTTCTGTTGACTTAGATTGCCGTTTTCATGGGGCTTCTGTTGACTTAGTTTGCCGTTTTTATGGGGCTTCTGTTGACTTAGTTTGCCGTTTTCTTGGGGCTTCAGTTGACTTAGTATTGCCGTTTTCATGGGGCTTCTGTTGACTTAGTATTGCCGTTTTCATGGTGTTTGTGTTGACTTAGCTTGCCGTTTCCATGGGGTTTGTGTTGACTTAGCTTGCCGTTTTCATGGGGCTTCTGTTGACTTAGCTTGCCGCTTTTATGGGGCTTCTGTTGACTTAGCTTGCCGTTTTCTTGGGGGTTGTGTTGACTTAGTATTGCTGTTTTAATGGGGCTTCTGTTGACTTAGCTTGCCGTTTTCATGGGGCTTCTGTTGACTTTGCTTGCCGTTTTCATGGGGCTTCTGTTGACTTAGCTTGCCGTTTTCATGGGGCTTCTGTTGACTTAAGTAGCTTGCCGTTTTCATGGGGCTTCTGTTGACTTAGCTTGCCGTTTTCATAGAGTTTGTGTTGACTTAGCTTGCCGTTTTCATGGGGTTTGTGTTGACTTAGTATTGCCGTTTTCATGGGGCTTTTGTTGACTCTGCTTGCCGTTTTCTTGGGGCTTCTGTTGACTTAGCTTGCCGTTTTCTTGGGGGTTGTGTTGACTTAGTATTGCTGTTTTAATGGGGCTTCTGTTGACTTAGCTTGCCGTTTTCATGGGGCTTCTGTTGACTTTGCTTGCCGTTTTCATGGGGCTTCTGTTGACTTAGCTTGCCGTTTTCATAGAGTTTGTGTTGACTTAGCTTGCCGTTTTCATGGGGTTTGTGTTGACTTAGTATTGCCGTTTTCATGGGGCTTCTGTTGACTCTGCTTGCCGTTTTCATGTGGCTTCTGTTGACTTAGCTTGCCGTTTTCATGGGGCTTCTGTTGACTTTGCTTGCCGTTTTCATGGGGCTTCTGTTGACTTAGCTTGCCGTTTTCATGGGGCTTCTGTTGACTTTGCTTGCCGTTTTCATGGGGTTGGTGTTGACTTAGCTTGCCGTTTTCATGGGGCTTCTGTTGACTAAGATTGCCGTTTTCATGGGGCTTCTGTTGACTTAGCTTGCCGTTTTCATGGGGCTTCTGTTGACTTAGCTTGCCGTTTTCATAGAGTTTGTGTTGACTTAGCTTGCTGTTTTCATGGGGCTTCTGTTGATTTAGATTGCCGTTTTCATGGGGCTTCTGTTGACTTAGCTTGCCGTTTTCTTGGAGCTTCGTTGGACTTAGCATGCCGTTTTCATGGGGCTTCTGTTGACTAAGATTGCCGTTTTCATGGGGCTTCTGTTGACTTAGATTGCCGTTTTCATGGGGTTGGTGTTGACTTAGCTTGCCGTTTTCATGGGGCTTCTGTTGACTTAGCTTGCCGTTTTCTTGGGGGTTGTGTTGACTTAGCTTGCCGTTTTCATGGGGCTTCTGTTGACTTAGCTTTCCGTTTTCATAGAGTTGTGTTGACTTAGCTTGCCGTTTTCATGGGGCTTCTGTTGACTAAGATTGCCGTTTTCATGGGGCTTCTGTTGACTTTGATTGCCATTTTCATGGGGCTTCTGTTGACTTAGATTGCCGTTTACATGGGGCTTCTGTTGACTTAGCTTGCCGTTTTCATGGGGCTTCTGTTGACTAAGATTGCCGTTTTCATGGGGCTTCTGTTGACTAAGATTGCCGTTTTCATGGGGCTTCTGATGACTTAGCTTGCCGTTTTCTTGGAGCTTCGTTGGACTTAGCTTGCCGTTTTCTTGGGGGTTGTGTTGACTTAGCTTGCCGTTTTCATGGGGCTTCTGTTGACTTAGCTTGCCGTTTTCATAGAGTTTGTGTTGACTTAGCTTGCCGTTTTCATGGGGCTTCTGTTGACTAAGATCGCCGTTTTCATGGGGCTTCTGTTGACTTAGATTGCCGTTTTCATGGGGTTGGTGTTGACTTAGCTTGCCGTTTTCATGGGGCTTCTGTTGACTTAGCTTGCCGTTTTCTTGGGGGTTGTGTTGACTTAGCTTGCCGTTTTCATGGGGCTTCTGTTGACTTAGCTTTCCGTTTTCATAGAGTTGTGTTGACTTAGCTTGCCGTTTTCATGGGGCTTCTGTTGACTAAGATTGCCGTTTTCATGGGGCTTCTGTTGACTTTGATTGCCATTTTCATGGGGCTTCTGTTGACTTAGATTGCCGTTTACATGGGGCTTCTGTTGACTTAGCTTGCCGTTTTCATGGGGCTTCTGTTGACTAAGATTGGCGTTTTCATGGGGCTTCTGTTGACTAAGATTGCCGTTTTCATGGGGCTTCTGTTGACTAAGATTGCCGTTTACATGGGGCTTCTGTTGACTTAGCTTGCCGTTTTCATGGGGCTTCTGTTGACTTAGTATTGCCGTTTTCATGGGGCTTCTGTTGACTTAGCTTGCCGTTTTTATGGGGCTTCTGTTGACTTAGTTTGCCGTTTTCATAGAGTTTCTGTTGACTTAGCTTGTCGTTTTCATAGAGTTTCTGTTGACTAAGCTTGCCGTTTTCATGGGGCTTCTGTTGACTAAGATTGCCGTTTTCATGGGGCTTCTGTTGACTAAGATTGCCGTTTACATGGGGCTTCTGTTGACTAAGATTGCCGTTTACATGGGGCTTCTGTTGACTAAGATTGCCGTTTTCATGGGGCTTCTGTTGACTTAGCTTGCCGTTTTCTTGGGGGTTGTGTTGACTTAGCTTGCCGTTTTCATGGGGCTTCTGTTGACTTAGCTTTCCGTTTTCATAGAGTTGTGTTGACTTAGCTTGCCGTTTTCATGGGGCTTCTGTTGACTAAGATTGCCGTTTTCATGGGGCTTCTGTTGACTTTGATTGCCATTTTCATGGGGCTTCTGTTGACTTAGATTGCCGTTTACATGGGGCTTCTGTTGACTTAGCTTGCCGTTTTCATGGGGCTTCTGTTGACTAAGATTGCCGTTTTCATGGGGCTTCTGTTGACTAAGATTGCCGTTTTCATGGGGCTTCTGATGACTTAGCTTGCCGTTTTCTTGGAGCTTCGTTGGACTTAGCTTGCCGTTTTCTTGGGGGTTGTGTTGACTTAGCTTGCCGTTTTCATGGGGCTTCTGTTGACTTAGCTTGCCGTTTTCATAGAGTTTGTGTTGACTTAGCTTGCCGTTTTCATGGGGCTTCTGTTGACTAAGATCGCCGTTTTCATGGGGCTTCTGTTGACTTAGATTGCCGTTTTCATGGGGTTGGTGTTGACTTAGCTTGCCGTTTTCATGGGGCTTCTGTTGACTTAGCTTGCCGTTTTCTTGGGGGTTGTGTTGACTTAGCTTGCCGTTTTCATGGGGCTTCTGTTGACTTAGCTTTCCGTTTTCATAGAGTTGTGTTGACTTAGCTTGCCGTTTTCATGGGGCTTCTGTTGACTAAGATTGCCGTTTTCATGGGGCTTCTGTTGACTTTGATTGCCATTTTCATGGGGCTTCTGTTGACTTAGATTGCCGTTTACATGGGGCTTCTGTTGACTTAGCTTGCCGTTTTCATGGGGCTTCTGTTGACTAAGATTGCCGTTTTCATGGGGCTTCTGTTGCCTAAGATTGCCGTTTTCATGGGGCTTCTGTTGACTAAGATTGCCGTTTACATGGGGCTTCTGTTGACTTAGCTTGCCGTTTTCATGGGGCTTCTGTTGACTTAGTATTGCCGTTTTCATGGGGCTTCTGTTGACTTAGCTTGCCGTTTTTATGGGGCTTCTGTTGACTTAGTTTGCCGTTTTCATAGAGTTTCTGTTGACTTAGCTTGCCGTTTTCATAGAGTTTCTGTTGACTAAGCTTGCCGTTTTCATGGGGCTTCTGTTGACTTAGCTTGCCGTTTTCATGGGGCTTCTGTTGACTTTGCTTGCCGTTTTCATGGGGCTTCTGTTGACTTAGCTTGCCGTTTTCATGGGGCTTCTGTTGACTTTGCTTGCCGTTTTCATGGGGTTGGTGTTGACTTAGCTTGCCGTTTTCATGGGGCTTCTGTTGACTTAGTATATTTCCGTTTACAATGGTTTTCCGCTTTCAGAAAATTTCCAGTCACAAAAGGTGTCAGTTAACAGGGATGGCCGTTAAAAGTGCGTTCCCATTCCTGGAAAAGGCGACTGTCGAAAAAAGAAAATAATTTTCCGTTAACAATGCTTTCCATGGAAAAGTTTATCGGTGAACATCCTTGTGATTGTGGAAATCATGTGGGCCGAATTAGACACCGGTATTGACACCGCCGAGCTTCGTCGTCGGCGACTTCGGAATGAGAGTATCCACTGCCCCCCCCCCCCCCCCTAATCCTGGGGCAGCCGATCCCCGATTAAAACAAATGTTCTTATTTCCGGTGGTGGTGCTAGCGCGCCGGGGCGCCAATTCTATTCTAATCGTGAGAACAAATAACAGTCAATTATTTTCTTCCTGATAGAGAGATAGGTAGTGTGCCGAAGACTAGAGAGGAGGAAATAGTGAAGAGAAGAGAGGCGGCGTCTTTCGATCTAAGCGACTGCACGGCATTAAACGCCTATCAGAGTGGTTTAGGACCAAATCGTATATACGGTTTTGCGTTTGAGCTTCCGTTTGACAAGTATTCTACCATATTTTAAACTGAAATCAAACAAATATATGATGGGAATGAACACGAAAGTGGGCCTTATTAAATATAACTTTTTTAAATGGCGAATCAAAAATTAGACAGCTAAGCACATTATTATCATAATTATTTACTTCCTTACAGGCTGAAGATCTATTAAAACTTCGGTATTCCCCCTCGTATGGGCGTGCTAGTAATAAGTCTGTATAAAGTTTTTTATTTTTTCAATTTAAATTTAAAGCAAACTCAGCTGAACACAGTGGATTTCAAAACAATATGCGTCAAAAACAGCATGCTGCATGTAATACTGGATTATTATTTGTTTGTTTTCGCTATCGTTTCAATTAGACGTGCACGACAACATTTTGCCACCTTCATGCTATCAAATTTAATTGCAGCCGCTAACTCTCAATTATTGGGAGGGTGAAGAAAAATTTAAAAGTTTTAAACATAATGCGTATACTCATTTACTTGATGCCCGGTTTTCTTTCCAATGTTCTTAAATTTAGTTTAAGGCAACACGGCGACAAGAAAAATAAGTCAGTGCAAGGGGCCTACCTAGACTCTTAAAATTTGAATCCCATCCTGATAGCTGCCATATAGGTATATAGTATATATGCTTTGGGATGAGAATCTATCATATACTCCACGAAGATGAAATAAGATCAGGCGTAATTTTAAAATTCTCGCGTTAATTTTCTTCTTGAAAAAAAATAGAACATACTACCCAAAAAAGAAAATAATCCGAACCCTCTGAGCGAAGGGAATTTCGATTGAAAAATAAGACCCTTGAAATCTACGTTAATCAATGACATGGTGTGCGAATGCGTTTTAGGAATTCATTTCACTAATAACACTAATGCATTTATCTGCTAATGCACTAATTGCACTCTGAATCGGCCAAATTGGTGAACAAGGCTTTGTGAAAACAGGCACATGTTTACCATGGAATTATTAAATCCGGTAAAAAGGCCACCCTGTACAGTGAGGCATAATAAAATAGAAGCACCGATAGCAATGCCATTGCGCTATGTTTGAAATCACGGTACTGCGGGTAGCCTAAATTAATGAAACATCCAGCATTTCGAATCTCTCAATTAACCTTCATCTGAAACTTAAGCCGAAAGGAGATACATTGAAAACACGCTCCGAAACCGATGTAATCAAACGGAATGCAGATCGCTGTTTCATCCCGTGCACCACGGGGAAGAAGCAACCAGGACTGTGTCAGTGTAATGGTTCCAGGTTCTATTGATTAGTCATTTTTACACCCACAAATATGCGTGCACCCTAGAGGGACCCACCCGTATGAACGCGGCGCTCCCGGATAGCGAAGCACTGAAAAACTGTATGCTTTTCTGGCGGTTGACTTTTCACTGGGGTGGTTGGGGAGGGAGAGGGGGGAGGGGGGATGCTTATGCGAGTGGGAGCCACACGAGGCCCACTCCCCCATCCCTAGCAACATGATAAGAATGAAGCGGGAGGAGCTCAGGATAAACAGCTAGGTACAAAAGGCGAAGAGAAAGATAATAAATAAAATATTCGTTGAGAAAATTGCAAGAGACAATCTAAAAGCAAACTTGACGCATGGGAGATGTTACACGACAAGGCATGACGTTAATGCTTGGTGTACAGCTTCTTTATCCCAGCTTTTTCTTTCAATAAAGTATACACATAATTAAGGGTAACAATTAAGTGGTGTGTGTTGTTATTTAGTGCGCCGAGATGACTAACGGGGTACGAGTGGTTGATACTGGCATTTGCTCCCCTAGCGCAGCAAGAAGTTTTCCCGAATGTTTTTTCTCGCTTTTTGTTCGTTTTTAACCTCGATTTCGGTACAAATTGCGATTCTCGAAGCTCTAATTGATCTAAATTAACACGCAATTAATTCAATATTCAATTTTGTTTTGATAAGATGTTTCTAAATTATGGTTTTAAACGATAATGGGTTGTAAAATGCATAGGTAAGCATATATACATTAAATTTATTGAGAATGATAGGCAAATAACTACAAAACTAGCGATAAAAACAGCGCCTAAATGTCTAATTGTTCTTATATAACCTACCTTGGTATGCACACTGCGATATTCTCTGAAAATAAGAAATCAATCAATATGTGACTCAAACGCGCATTCAATTGTTAACCGCTTACACTTGTCACGTTTTACTCAAATGCGTTTCATAAAAAAGAAACGCCCGCTTCGACTGTAAACAAAACAAAAAACGGCAACACATTTTTGAATAAACGAATTTTCATTTTGATGCGATATGGGGTGGGGAGGGGGGGGGGGGTAGGCGGGGATGGGTCCATGCTCTATGGATGCGGAGTGATAGAGAGAAAAACATTCCCTTGTCGAACGAAATACCCTCTGCCGATTCGAACGAACTAACTTACCGACTCGTGAAATCGAAATTGGAATATTACAGAAGGCGCTACCAGCGAATCTTACTACTAGCTAGCTAGACTACAGCTACATCTGGGCATGCTATATATTTTAGTGCGAAGATGAACATTTCACTTCTCAGCCAAGCATCCCCCCAATTCCTTATTTGCAGTACCTCAACTCATTCTATTAACACCAGCGCCCCCCCCCCCCCTTCCCCCACGAAGCACGAACCCACCCCACCCAAAAAACCAGCCAGCACTTTTTAGTAGGAAGGAAAAACCAGCCCAATCATATCATCTGCAACCTTGTGAAATTAGTTTGAAATAATTTATATTTGAATAGGCACATCAACGAAAATATGGGCACTCGCATTTAAAAAAAAATGAATGCGTTCTTTGCATAAAATGAAGATTTCGATATATCTGTATGGCAAGTGTAATATGAATCTGAAATTATGCTCACAAGCAGAAGGCAATAAGCAGTATATTTCCCTTTGAATGTCGATAAGTATTGTGTCCATTGAACCTGAATCAAAACCATTCAATAAACGAGCAAGTGATACAACTAATATATATATATATATATATATATATATATATATATATATATATATATATATATATATATATATATATATATATATATATATTTTTTTTTTTTTTTTTTTTTTTTTTTTTAATCTTCTCTGTGATTGACATTCTTGGCCTGTGCAGAACAGATTTTGACATGTTACAATATGAAACGTAAATCTCCTGCGCCTAGCGAGTCATGCTTCTGACACTGGTCGGCTCATGGTTTCTGAAAAGAAATTAGTATTTTCGAAATTCGAGTGGGTTTTGAACATAATTCGCAAGATTGTTTCTGAAAAGTACGTGACGAGCGGTGTCAGCTGACGTGTGTTACAGATACATATTGCAAAAGCCTGTCTGCCATTCTCTTCCTTCATTAATTTTACTGCAGACTTTCGGGGATGTCGTAAACGAAAAGCTCAAGACTTTCTTTTTTGACAACACTTCAACTTTTCCGAGACAATTCTACCAATGTTAAGCATTCTGCATTATTTGTCTCGAGTCAGTTTATATATTCTACATTTGCAAAAAAAAATGCAAAAGAGTGAGTGAGTGAGTCAGCAACAAGGAGCAGAGGTACAAACCCCTCGGCTGGGATTGATGGTTTGGCGGGGGGGGGGGGGGGGGGGGGTGCGCTGGAAGTCTAAGATCGCGGCGAATGCTTCACACCACGGTGGTACTTTAGGGACACTTGCTAAAGCGTGGGGGCAGGGGGGGCAGGGGGGCAACTGGATCGGTGCCCCATCTAGAGAGACTTGCACATTTACAGTCTTTTTGTTATAGCAGCCAAGTGCAAGGGGAAACGCAAAGTGGAAAACAGACAACGGATGAAAAATTAATAGTACTACAAGGCGTCTCACGTGGAACACGGCTGGGTGCGTCAAGAAAAACAAAGGAAAATATATGGTTACCTTGCATAAAGGATTATGTAGTCGAAAATCCGATACATATTTCATCCAATTGAGTTTTGGGATTTCAATTACTTTTTAGTCCTGGTGTACTGAGAGGGCTGGACATCGTGGATATTCTAGTTCGCCTGGACTTATCATGAGCAAACAAAAGCAAGGGTGTGGAAATCCTTGGCTCGGCACTGATCACATTACATGATCGGCAATCACGTACCCACTCCCATTTTCCCTTGGACAAAAAAAAAGTGAAGAGCTGTTGATTTATACCTTTATATCATTATCCAGATCTGAACATAGCAGTTTTGTGCTGTTCCTCTCGTAACGCAAGAAAACGAAATCAATTGACAACATTGCGAGTAACAACAAGATAAAAGAAGATGAAATCATACAGATAAGAAGAGAGACAGAAAGAGATGGGTTTAAGCGAATCGAGTGATAAAGTTGGTGATTGCCTCAGAAGGACAAGACAATTGGAAACATTTTCGCTGAAACTTGTAAACTTTGTCTTTAAAAGACTCAAAGTGACTTTCAGGGAACGGAAAGGGAAGGAGTGGGATGACAGGAGAGAAGAGAGTAAAATATACGAATAAAAGGGGAGGGAAATAGGGTGTGGGTGAGCACGATGCAAAGAATAGAAAGTAACATTTGTTTAATAGCAATTATTTTTCTTAAAATCCATCATATCTTTAAATGAATCTCGATTAGTTTGAAATGTTGTGGGTGCTGCACTTACGCGAAGAAATTCTTGCGGTGTTGAGCAATATTTGTAGCCCCTTTAAAGATGTCACCAAATGTAATCAAAAGTCAGCCAAAGTCGAAGTTGCATCGCACTGGTGCAAGATTTATGCAAAGTAGAAGAAGCAGCTGCAGTGTACTTAATATATCTTGGGGTTTATGAGGCTTGCCCACTGATTTATAAGATCATCTCAAATTTTATGCGTCTTCAAATAACCGAGCCCTGACGGAATCTCTGAACAAAACGTATTATCGCAACATGGAGCAGAACACGACATCTTCCCGCTTCCCGCTTCCCGCTTCCCGCTTCCCGAGAAAGGAATGGAAACTGCAAACTCTTTCGCCAGTTAAACGGCCAGACACTTAGCAAGTTAACATGGAAACCCGTCGATGCGTTTTACTTTTAACTACCGCTGCGCAAAGGCGAGCATTTTTGTGACCCAAACGGGACCAACAAAGTCAGGAGAATATTTCACTTTTATAAGCGGAGATATTTAATATTCGCGTCGGAGAAATCAATTATAAAAACCGCATTATTTAATTAAAAAATAACAGAAGCCTTTGTGAAATGTTTTGGATATTAAACGTCCAAATAAGCAAGAATAATGAAATATTGATGAGTTGTTTTTGATCATAAGTACTGGGATTGTGTGCAGAAGCAGTAAGCGAATTCATAACATTCAGAGGATAATTGATACTTTTTGCGAATTGTCATTAGTTTATATTGTTTGTTTTTTATCATTAATAATAATTACTATTGTGTATGATATGTAGAGTTATTTTTGTTGTTATAATTATTGAACGGTGTAACATTGTTGAAATTCAAGATATATAAGAATTCAACATGGAATTTGTCGGGTACATGACGAAACTATGCTATCCATGAATTTAAAATATTTTAATTTACCGGATATGGAAGTTTTCGCAATCACAATCTAGAATAAAATAAAACAATTAAAATCAAAACAAACGTTACAAAACCACCTGCCGGTAATGAACGAAACAAATTTGCACACTTTCATCCAATCGTCATATCGCATCCAATCTGAAAGATCTTATAAGTAAGGTCCCAGACAACCCCCCCCCCCCCCCCTTCCGACCCCTTCATGCCCCGTCGACTACAGGGCCGCTCACTCAACCAAACTGCAATTACACAAAAAAAGTGTCCCCCACATGGGGGGGGGTCGTGTGCGTAAAGAGCACGTGTTAGGGCAGAGAAGCGGCATGCCATTGAAAGCCGACTCGTCAGGTGAGTCAGGCATGCTCGCACGTCATCATTATCACATCCATGCGGGATGCTGTGGAGATGCGGTTCGTGGGTGGAGGTAGTTGATGGAAGGGAGTGGTGGAGGGGGTACAGAGAATGGGGCACGGGGCACGAGGCACGGGGCACGAGGAACGGGGCATGGAACACGGGGCCCCCGCCTTTTACACAATTGTAAGTTGTCAGGGGCCCATGTTTTTCGCAGCATCGCCGAAAATTTCGCACACTTTTTTAGACAGCAAAGCAACATAATTTTTGTATGATGTCACGCGCTAAGCCTATAGCTCTGGGCGCCTGGGATTTATACTATTTTATTATGGCCTAACACATCTTCCCAATTCATCTTCCCGTCTTCACTTTCCCTTCCGAACAATTGCCTGGAACTGCCTAGAATCAAATCCAATAATGAACAACAGTCACCCGGTAACGATGAAGGAGGCCTCCTTTCGAGTTGGACCGGATGTCCACTTTTTGACTTCCGTAGCATTGTTACAGATGTATAAATGAGCGCTTCTAGGATGTGGGAAATTGGATCGCATCGGACCGGTGAATATGTTATAAAGGAAAATCATTTTGTATTCAAAACTTTATCTCAATCTTGGCTTTTTCGCAGTTCGCAACGTTTAGTATCTTATGCTAGAGTGCGTTCCGCGTTCGATGTCCAGTTATCCACACCAAACCGGTGTTCTACAAAGTTATAGAACCTGCCCAAACCCACTGACACTGACATCCGAATCTGAGACGCACTGTAGTTACTCCTCCATTAAGGGTTGTTATTCGACTGATTTCACAGCACCGTATTATTTGTAAACAACAATTCGACTTCAATCATTCAATATAGTTACTTTGAAATAGTTTTTTGAAGATTCTAACTGCCAAAGTTAGGTAAAAGTAGACATGAATTTTAAAATGTTTATCATTTTGTACATATGCATTTTTTTTTTATTCTTTTCTATTTATAAAATAACAGTCTAACTTAATTTGGGAATTTGCGTGCTTCAAATTTTCCTGGAAATGACGGGAAGAGTACGTCGGGGAATGAACGCGATGCGCTTTCAAATTATAAATTAGCCTAGTCGATATTTTCTGTATGCCTAAAGTCAATTGTATGGTTATTGATCAAGTGGCATCAATTTACCTGCCCAGAGGGGGTGTTGGGTGCTTGAGGTATGGGTTGGGGGTGGATGGAGTGAGCGGGGGCTGGGGCGGGAGTTTCAGGTGCCCGATTCGTCGGTGGGTGGCAACCCCAATCTCTCCCTTGTGCGTTGCGGGTGTATCAAAACAGGCTTGCTTTTCTGAATCAAACCTTTTCGAAATGGCTCGTGTATATGGATTTAAATAAGTAATTTTGTTTTTCCTAGCCCACTAGGAACAGATGTTGCATGCCTAGACGCGGCTGTAAAACTGTAACGCTTTTACGAGATTCCACGGACACTGGTTGGCGAACCACTTTGCTGGATGAGAGGTAAATGGATGCTCCGTTCTTCAAAAAACAACACCTAAAGGTACCTGTCTGTCTGTATCTTTTACTAATTAAACTATTTAAATATTGTAAACTTTGAAACCGGAAAATGGCTTTCTTACTTTAGAAACAAGTCCAATAACGTACTACAGATTTAGACGTATTGCCGCATAACTTTTTTTTTTGCGTGTAGAATAGCCGATGTTTCTCTCGGACTTCCTAAATTTTCCATCATTTTCTTTCATATCAACCGCTAGTATATTGCAAACTGACTTTTGGCTCTACCTAGACAAGTAACTTGGGTTGATAGGTTGGTCCAGATCAGAGAGCAGAGGCATTGCCAGCAAGAAGTTGGAAAAGCAAACTATATACTAGTTTGTCTGCTTTTTTTCTCGGTCTGGTGGTATCCAGGAAAAGCGCCTTCGAGTTATACCAAAGCAGACCCCTTGCCTTGCCTTCCACATTCGACAACCCCACCTTACACTATACATAATTTATATTGCAAAACTTTCGATTAGGCCCATATCGATTGCTACCTGAGTACTGACGTCATTTAGACGAATGGCAAGCTAACGGAACGTGTATGCTCGGTAGAAAAACAAACAAAAAAACATTTTATAGAAGAAAAATAACGAAATAAGTAAGTTGTAAGATTAGCACATCCTTACTTGGTGAGTGCAGAGGTGGCTTGGCGTCAAGCTCTCAAAGCGTAGTACCTTCCGTCAATCGCAACTAAATCCAACAGAATTTTCTTCTTTGCTTGAAAGCACTGAGGTATAAGAGGATGAACATTTGATTGCAATAGTTGGTCTTACGTGCGTGAACCAAATATTGAGCTTTGCTACCTGTACCCCTCAGCTGAGGAGGTGCGCCAAATGCACGCACGCATGTTGGCACCAGCATTGCCTGCTCCGCCGCAAGACCTGTGTCCGCACTCCGCACCAAACATTAGTATGTTCATCTTCTACGGCTCTCCGTTGTTATTATTATTTTCTTTTTTTATTGTTTTCCTTTTTTGTTCTGTTATATATAGGTCTTCGAATGTTTCTATAGACTATACTTCGATCCCCACCCTCCCAGCCCATACAATATGTATTAGTACAGACTTCGATTATATCGTGCCATAAAGAAAGGGAGAAGGAAAGAAATAAAGGAAGGAAGGAAGAAAATAAGAAAGAAGGAAAGTAGCCATGCACCTATAGTCTAGTCAAACACAACTTGGAGACAGATGCAAGCAAAATTCTGCAAATGTACGCGTCGCGTTGCAAAATACTCTTTCATAATTGCATGGGATTTTTTATGTGTCGTCTCGTCTGTTTGTCGTGAGCTTTTAGCAAATTATGCTTGGGAAGAAGCAGCAAAATATTTAGCAAACATGCTTGACAATAATTTCCCAAGTAAGATTACAATATTTTATGCTGGGATGTAATGTATTCTACGTGCTTCTTTCTTGAACTATAATAAAAGCTTGGTTACTTAATTACTTAATGCAGGCCAGCGAAAACTCGACCAGGCGTGGCTAAGTACTTGCCAAATGCCAAGCGTCAGTCCATTAGAGAATTCAGAAACAACACTTGGTACTTTGTGATGCATTTTGAGCGATGAGATTATATATATATATATATATATATATATATATATATATATATATATATATATATATATATATATATATATATATATATATATATATATATATATATATATATATATATATATATATATATATATATATTGTGAGAGGATAGAGCGAGGGGATAGGGGTAAGTCGTACAGAGAGGGGTGGGGGAGTGCGGGAAAGCAAGAGGCGAGACGCCGTCAAAACTGCATGAGTATTTAAAGAAGTCCTCCGAATTGCTTTAAAAGAACATATAGCGTACAGAACACCAATTAATTAAACATCCCGTTTGAATTTATTGAAAAAAAAATTTTGCGTAGGAATAATCGCTCATTTTCGTTTTGGCGCGGCACCTCCTCGTGACGTATCCTTGGGGAACGGCTAGCGCCAGCAGCATGCCTCGGCCGCGCTACGCAGTGCCTAGTATTAGGCCGATAGCTTTCGCGGTCGGGTCGCTTGACAATTTGGAGTGAATAATGCAGGACCTCCACTTAGTATGGATCCGAAGTTCTCTCAAACAGAAATCGCAGGAAATAATATTAAACTAGGTAGCTGAAGAAAGGAGATGAGGAGAGTTATTTGAAGGGCGGGCATGAAATACCTTGTGGTAACTGATATGTTAAGCACATCAATGTTTTTTTGTAATTACATCGATAGAGTCGTGCTCAGTAATGCGCTCGTATTTGAAATGGCTCTTTACAACAATTCGATGTAATGTCGCTGTCCATTGAGATGCAATTGACACTGCGTAGCGCATGCTGCTGGCGCTAGCCGTTCTCCAAGGATACGTCACGAGGAGGTGCCGCGCCAAAACGAAAATGTGCGATTATTCCTCCGCAAATATTTTGTTTCAATAAATTCAAACGGGATCTTTAATTAATTGGTATTCTGTACACTATATGTTCTTTTAAAGCGATTCGGAGAACTCCTTTAATCTGCATACAACCTAGCATCTATCATATGCTATCATATGCTTTAATCTAGCACAGTGAAGTCAACCTGGGTCTTCCACTCTCAGCTCTCTGGGCTCTACTCTCGGCTAGAACCATGGGCATCTAAACAATAACTTGGCTCTTAGTTAAACTTCGCAGACTGCTTCACTGCTTAATAGTTGATAGGTTCAAATTTCATTAAACTAAAATTAATTATACAACAAGTTTCTAAACAAAAACAAAATAAAGCCCAGTCATTTAAAATCAAAGAAATTCGTTTACCTTATATTATTTTCCGGCATTCGTATTTCCCCAAGATGTTAATTATTATATCGTTCCGGAATATTAATGAAGCCCATCAAAAGATTGCCTTCCGCGTCATTATCAAACTATATGCATCAGCAATTAGAAGCTTGTAATGGAATGTCCCACATGGCTTTCATCGTGATTAAGGAACACAGTACTAATTAATTCACAATGGCACCCAAAGCAATCGACAGTTTTGTTTGATTGAAAATCCCATCAAATGCGGTCGGACTCGGACGGGCTGCGTACCGTTTACCGCGTGTCCGTATATCGGCACAGCGGCGTGTGCGTCTTATAGCCAATGCATTGTTATGTGGAGCCTTTTGCCTAAAAATTAAGCAATAATAGCAAAAAATAAAAACTCTAGTGTCACTTTGTTATACTTGGTACTTGAAAGATATCGCTGTCACTGCATCACTGTCACTGACCACTGTACCATCACCATCAAATCGTCATCACCATACTGCATCACTGTCACTGACCACTGTACCATCACCATCAAATCGTCATCACCATACTGCATCACTGTCACTGACCACTGTACCATCACCATCAAATCGTCATCGCCATACTGCATCACTGTCACTGACCACTGTACCATCACCATCGAATCGTCATCACCATACTGCATCACTGTCACTGACCACTGTACCATCACCATCAAATCGTCATCACCATACTGCATCTCTGTCACTGACCACTGTACCATCACCATCGAATCGTCATCACCATACTGCATCACTGTCACTGACCACTGTACCATCACCATCGAATCGTCATCACCATACTGCATCACTGTCACTGACCACTGTACCATCACCATCAAATCGTCATCACCATACTGCATCTCTGTCACTGACCACTGTACCATCACCATCGAATCGTCATCACCATACTGCATCACTGTCACCACTTTATCACTATCATTATTTCATTACTATCATTGCCTCACCACTGTCACCACTCTTTCACTTTATCACCATCGTTAATCTATTACTATCACTGTCTCACCACTATCACTTTATTCATCAGCTATTCGCTCTTTATGCCAATAGCTGAGTGTAGTGTTTTGTATACGAGTCAGCGTTGTTGAATATTAATGTGTTTCACCGTTTTAATCACGTTGCATCCTTTGGTACCGAGTCTATTGTATATCATATGGTGTGTATGGAAAAAAGTACTATTTTTTTATCGATTTGCAATCTATTTCAAATAAAAACTCTTTTGCGTGGTACTTATTAAGTATTGACTATCCTGCTGAGTTACACCTGATTTTGGCAACGACGATATGAGATCAAAACATCTGATACTTAATAAAAACAAGCAATAGCAAGAAACTCAACAGCAATAATGTATAGATTTGACGTATTTCTATAATGCATGGCACGTATAATGTAGCCACAAATCAGTGAACTAATGTCCATCCCCTAAGCAGATGCACATAGTATATACACACATTGCCTTTCGGGTTTATTAGCTCGAGTACATACATATCAGATGGTGCCTCGGCCCTGCTCCCCTTTAACGGCACACAGAGAATTCTGTACAGATGCCATGCCACAGGATCCGCAGCCAGTCTCTAGCGCCAGATTACACATTCGCAAATTCTCAATATCTGTCCCAGTCCCAGACCAAGTCCCAGTTCCAGTTCCAGTTCTAGTCCCAGTCCCTAAGCGAGGTAAATGCAGTTTAATAACTTGTTAATATTGTTACTGGCTACGTTACGTACTAATAGTTGCTACGCGATATCTGATCCGCTTGATAATTTAATCTATAAGATTATCGACAGTGACGTAGCTACCGCTGGTTCAGTTGGGCCAGAGCCCAGGAGTTTTTTTAAGGGTCCGAGAGCCCACGAGCGTAGGCTCGAGGGCCGTGAAAGGGTAAATCTGAGGCGAGAGTATTTCCAGTCGGCGGCCATAACTTAACATGCACAAATCACAGAATTTGGACATAATATTTGGCTACAGAGACGGCGAAAAAATGTCGCCTGCGGCGCCAATGTTTAGTGGCAGAAAAGCAATGGCAAAATCGGTGAATATCAATGATTTTTGCAGAATATGAGCCCCCTCCCCAACCCTACTTGTCTGCCCACCGTTAAAATGTATGGGTTGAATTTAAACCCTTGCAAAACTGAGAAAATAAATTCTGATTCTGATTCTGCCGATACTGATGGTGATTCTATGGCCCGGTTCCACCGACTCCCAATACTAAACGTTAAAACTTCAATTAGTTATCGTTAAATCCTATTTTGGAATGGGGAAATCTTATATGGACTAAAAGGTATGCTTACACACATATAAAAAAATGCATTAAATTTCCAAAAATGTATCCATAATATTTTGTGGTTGCGATAATGAACGAAATTTGGTCCCCTTTTTTGAACCCAATCTCCCGAAAAGGGTTGTGGGGGGGGGGGGCAACTTTAAATCTAGCAATAGGGCCGTGCAACACCTAGCTACGCCACTGAATATCGATTCGCGCTGTGGCGAGACATCAAATGTTGGACACATTGATGACCAGTCCAACATCTATTAGATTTTGATTTATAAATTATACTTATAATTTAATTAATAAAACTGTCAATATTGCTATGACATTCCGTGTCATGAATATGCAATGAATAATGCCGCTAAAGCACTCAGACACTTGATACCAGCATTAATTGCTGCGGGGTGTACACTGAGTATATTGTATTACCCGATTGATTCGGTGTACCTGCGATATGAACTTGCTTATTTCAGTCTCGAGTAGACTGCAACCACTCATTATATTTGAATACCTGTATGCAACGCAGCCAATAATCTAATTAAACCCCAATAGCTAAAACTAGAGTATTTCCCGGAAAATAGCTGCGCGATCAGAACCAAAATTGCAAAGCTGTAGCTGGAAAATTTTGCCAGGCAAAATTCAAATGCATGGCTGTGTACATATTGCACGAATTGAATTGATCTGAGTGATGGATTTTCATAGCGACGGTGGTTATGGAGTGATTCGCGATATTCGGTGGAGGTGCCATGGTAGAAGTGTCAGGGTGGAGGTGCCATGGTAGAAGTTCCATGATGGAGGTGCCATGGTAGAAGTGTCAGGGTGGAGGTGCCATGGTAGAAGTACCATGGTAGAAGTACCATGATGGAGGTGCCATGGTAGAAGTTCCATGATGGAGGTGCCATGGTAGAAGTGTCAGGGTGGAGGTGCTATGGTAGAAGTACCATGGTCGAAGTGCCATTTTGGATGTGCCTTGGTGGAGATGCCATGGTAGAAGTTCCATGATGGAGGTGCCATGGTAGAAGTGTCCGGGTGGAGGTGCCATGGTAGAAGTGTCAGGGTGGAGGTGCCATGGTAGAAGTGTCAGGGTGGAGGTGCCATGGTAGAAGTGTCAGGGTGGAGGTGCTATGGTAGAAGTACCATGGTCGAAGTGCCATTTTGGATGTGCCTTGGTGGAGGTGCCATGGTAGAAGTTCCATGATGGAGGTGCCATGGTTGAAGTGTCCGGGTGGAGGTGCCATGGTAGAAGTGTCAGGGTGGAGGTGCCATGGTAGAAGTTCCATGATGGAGGTGCCATGGTAGAAGTGTCAGGGTGGAGGTGCCATGGTAGAAGTACCATGGTAGAAGTACCATGATGGAGGTGCCATGGTAGAAGTTCCATGATGGAGGTGCCATGGTAGAAGTGTCAGGGTGGAGGTGCTATGGTAGAAGTACCATGGTCGAAGTGCCATTTTGGATGTGCCTTGGTGGAGATGCCATGGTAGAAGTTCCATGATGGAGGTGCCATGGTAGAAGTGTCCGGGTGGAGGTGCCATGGTAGAAGTGTCAGGGTGGAGGTGCCATGGTAGAAGTGTCAGGGTGGAGGTGCCATGGTAGAAGTGTCAGGGTGGAGGTGCTATGGTAGAAGTACCATGGTCGAAGTGCCATTTTGGATGTGCCTTGGTGGAGGTGCCATGGTAGAAGTTCCATGATGGAGGTGCCATGGTAGAAGTGTCCGGGTGGAGGTGCCATGGTAGAAGTGTCAGGGTGGAGGTGCCATGGTAGAAGTGTCAGGGTGGAGGTGCCATGGTTGAAGTGTCCGGGTGGAGGTGCCGTGGTAGAAGAGTCATGGTGGAGGTGCCATGGTAGAAGTTCAATGATGGAGGTGCCGTGGTAGAAGAGTCATGGTGGAGGTGCCATGGTAGAAGTTCCATGATGGAGGTGCCATGGTAGAAGTGTCCGGGTGGAGGTGCCGTGGTAGAAGAGTCATGGTGAAGGTACCTTGATTTCGCCAATAAATTCTAGGGTGGAGATTTGAAAAGTGCTATGAATATGTGTTTGATTTCGAAGCTCAGAACTTGATTTCTAATTTCCTCGCACCATGCAACGGAAATAAAAAATGAAATTTCTAAGTTGCCTTGGTATAAATTCAGAATATTTTGCCCCTAGGCCTGTGTAAGAAGTTGATGAAAATAGAGATAGCGCAAAAAAATCTAGCAAAGCTGTCCCTGTATTTGTACCATCTGTTGTCTACTGTGTTTTATAGTTTTGAATTTCCAAGCATGAAAACCGGCTATGCGCTATTGATTGGGGATTGCCCGGGAAGCCAAAGATAGTGTAGCAACTTATTACATAGCAATACAAACTTGAAAATCCCTTTAAAATGGAAACACTGAACTGAACCATGAGGATATTTATCTCCATAGTCCCGTAAACAAAAGACATACCATAAATCTATTAAATAACCCATAGAAGTAGAGAGTGTGGCAGCCAGTTTCTCCCGCTTATAGATAAGATAGAGACAAAACACATGTAATGTATCGAAAGTGAAGAAGCAATTTATTGAAGTAAAGTGACACCTTGCAAGGATGCAATGTATGCACATGCGCTCTGAGGGATGCAACAAGCCTTGTGTCTGCTAAGAGGACGTGCAACTCGAACTGAGCACTTCTCTCTCGAAATACCGGGTGCATTTCATGTTTCTCATGTACTTAGACAGTGTTATGTGTGTAGGGAAATATTAATTTCATGAGAAATAGAGAATCACATGTTGATAATAGCTTACTTCAAGTAGGACTTGCCATTAGATACAATATGGAGCAGAGGTACCTATATAGTGAGAGAGATAAGATGTTGTGTGTGCTGCGCAGATGTCTATACACTGTGTTCTTGTTGAGAGTTTGTAATTTGCATTGTGTTTACCAGTACTTACCTAGCGGTAGACGGGAATATTAAAAAGAGCTCACTGAAGCAAAGTTAGAAACGACTTGAAAATTATTTTTGCATTTGAAATTTTATTGGAATAATCTTGTGCACGAGTCGGCTGCTTAAGTAGAAACTTGAAACTCGTGAAATGACGGTGCATAAACTATATATAAAGATAGAAAACTAAGATATTATAGGCTATGCTCTAAAAAGCTTCTTATTCTCCTGGCTATTAGAATGTAACTAGTAAGAGATGCTTCGATGGCAAATATAGTGTGTTCACTGTTCATGTTGTATTGGAAGCTCTAAATTGGTAAAGGCGCTCAGCCGGAGCAAGACCAGATTGATTGGATGATTTATCGAACGCAGCAAGAAGTCAGAGGGTGCTTGAAAACACGTCCATGATTTCCTACACGCCTCGCCTCTGCTTTGAGCGAACGGGAAGTACATTTTTGCAGATGAAAGGCTGTGTTCACTTTTCCGTTTTTCATTACATCGCTGTTTTAACATATTGATTAGATTTCAAAATTCCCTTTGACTCACTAGAGGATACAGACGGTATTTTCGTCTTGGCAACTCCGGATATAGGCTTTTCCGAGATGATCTTGGCAAATGTAACTCGCGTTTTATTTCATTAGAACGTCACTTTATTGGATTTTCTTCAGTGCTATAAGCAAAACGATATGTAGAAAAAATCATTGACAAGGACTTTAGATTCTACTTGTAATATTACACTCCTGGATTTTGTGTGACGAGACTTAGAATTCCGCTGTGATTTGTAATTTCAATTGATCGAAGGTGACCTCACCTCCAAATGAACAATTACCGTTATTGGTGTTGCAATTGTGGCTACTATTTGCGCGTAGTGGATAAAAAAGCAATCATAAAAATAACCATTCATGAAGACAAGAAAAACGCGCCGCGAAAAGCGTACAAAAAGCAAATATCCACATTTAACTGGTCTAGTATGGTCTAGTATTACGAATCCACTATGTTTCAAAGAAAAGCGAAAGCAAATATCATGTATTATAGTATTGCATATAGTGTAGCACAATTGGGCCCCACTCTATACACTGAACTTGCAGCCGCTCTTTGCGCCGGGGTGGGGGGAGGGGAGAGGGGGGCAACCCGCCGGATCGCAACATCTGGGCCAATTTTGCGGCGTCGCCACCCGCCAAAAGTATGCTACACTCATTCTTCCCTGCTGCACAAGCAATACTAAACCGAACAGACACCAAACTGTTGCCAATAAAACTTGTCATAACTCTTATTGTGCGCAGTGTTGTCGAATTTTTTACGAAAACGCCTCGTAACGCAATGCTAAATAACGGTGCCACCATTGCAGCAGCGTGTGAAAAGATCTATTAGTGGTTAAGAAAAACGGAAAAACGCACATTCTTTTTGGGTCTCGGTGGCACGGTACAGAAATGGAAGAACAGTACGAGCAAATAGTTGAGGGAGTAAAACGGAAAGAGGAGAGAAGGGTTGGGCAATGCAACAGGTTCGTGGGGGGGGGGGGGTATGCCAGAGCGTGGTAAGTAAACCAAGATATTCGAGGAAATGATATAACAAGAATTTTCCATCATTACAAGTTTATATATTTTTAAAAAACGTTAATTTGTTGCTGAAAGAATGCTAATTTCATTAAAAGTATGGGTATAAATTTTTAACAAAGCTCAAACAAAGAAGTAAAAATGAAAGGCAAAGACTTTGAGTAGAAAAAAATCTACATCGTATCAGAGGATATTTGTTTATTCGCTGGCAAATCTGCTGACCAGCTTTCGTTGCGCCAGCATGTTTGCGCTTGGTTAGGTAACGGTGCTTAGTGGAGGGGGGGGGGAGGGGAGCGGTTCATTTGATAGCGCCAACCATGGATCCGTTTAAATATTAACCTGTGTCTGTGTGTTTATTGGCCTTTTTTTCAATCAACATCAAAAAACCTACACAATAAATATGAATCGTGTTAACTGAAAAGAATGTAAAATCTCAATTTGGCGGCCGCCTAGCCGATCAACAACTACCAGTGTCCCGAGATTTGAAGCGAATGTAAAATCTCAATTTGGTGGCCGCCTAGCCGATCAACAACTACCAGTGTCCCGAGATTTGAAGCGAATGTAAAATCTCAATTTGGTGGCCGCCTAGCCGATCAACAACTACCAGTGTCCCGAGATTTGAAGCGAATGTAAAATCTCAATTTGGTGGCCGCCTAGCCGATCAACAACTACCAGTGTCCCGAGATTTGAAGCGAATGTAAAATATCAATTTGGTGGCCGCCTAGCCGATCAACAACTACCAGTGTCCCGAGATTTGAAGCGAATGTAAAATCTCAATTTGGTGGCCGCCTAGCCGATCAACAACTACCAGTGTCCCGAGATTTGAAGCGAATGTAAAATCTCGGTTTGGTGGCCGCCTAGCCGATCAACAACTACCATTGTCCCGAGATTTGAAGCGAATGTAAAATCTCAATTTGGTGGCCGCCTAGCCGATCAACAACTACCATTGTCCCGAGATTTGAAGCGAAAGAGAAAAGCTGACTGGTCTTTTTCAAATACGGAGTTTCGAAACACAAAAAAAATCACTGCTGAATAAGCCGCGCGTAATTTTAATAACTCAAAAATTCTATTTTCTCCATTTTGAACAGGAAACATGCTCGAAAAGATACTCCAAAATGCAATCGACTATATATACTAGTTACTAACTTTTATTTAAATTAGCTGAAAATAAATACCTACTACAGCAAATAAAGTATCCAAACACAACGTGTTTACATGTCTCTACATTATGGCCTTTGCGTAGCCAATCAAAAATCAACGGACGGTTAAAAAAATAATCCAAAATAAATACAAAGGACTAAAAGATAGTCAAACGAATTCAATTCGCATCCAATAAAACCAGATCTAAAACTCCGAACGACAGCGAAATGAAACAGCGGCAGCCACCGCTCACCATATTATTTAACAACAAAACAAGCTGGAAAACTGAAATATGTTTTACCCCTAAGCACAAACAGGCTTACCCCGATAAAGTCCAGTCTATCTCGTTGACCCATCCATGGCATCACGAGTATGCCCTGCCTTTACACTAGACTCACGTCGAAGCATACGCTTTAAAGCATCACAAAGTGAGTGTATACATTATGAGGCCTCTGTGCAGCCCTTGTTTGGTCGTTCGGTCGTTCGGTCGGTGTTACAGCCTCCGCTCCCGGTCCTGTTCCTGTTTCAGCCCCATATGTAAATGCAAGCGTCAATGAGCAGAGAAAGCTCTTTGCTCTTTATTTAGCATCCAGATTGGGTTTTCGAATGACTAGTCCTGTTTCCTCGCCGCGCTAAGTTACGTGATTGCTACAGATAATGATTACCTTTCCACCTTTGCTTAAATTAACACCTATATCATTACGCAGCATGACACAGCATGACGCATGTTAATGTTGTGTTTTGACATTGCCGCGTTTCGGGGTGGGGACAGGCAATGGTCTGCCATTCTAGCAGTGGTGGCGGACTGCTGCAGTGGCGTTGTCCATGTTGACTTGCGACTCTCTAGGTTGGACGATGTGCCATTTTGGTGCCACCTCGAGGTAGAGTGGAAGGGATGACACTAGAAATCGCCGCTTTGGATTGGGAGGGGTAAGTAAGGTGTTACTGTGCACGCTTTGGGGCCACCGTATGTATTTCGGATAATTTTAGTAATACGCACGTGGGCATTATTGCATGGTGTTATATTTTTAAAGAATCCCACTCGTGGGCACCGATTGCAGTGTTAATCATGATTGTGCCAAGCGCAATGCATGCATTGCCAAAATTTCAATGCAGAATATATTTTTTAAATCCTGCTTTTGGGCCCCAATTGTAGTAAAATATATTTTTTTATAAATAATACTCATCCGGGCGCCAATTGTAGCGAATAGATATTTTTAAATCCCACTCATGGCACCAATTAAAGTAAAAATTCTTTTAGAAACCCAGCTTATGAGTGCAAATAGTAAAACGGTTTATATATGCTCGCGAGCACCAATTGTAGTGAAATAGTGACATAACGTATATATTTTTAAATTCCCATTAATGGGCAGAAATTGCAGTTAAATATGTATTTTTTAATTGTGGTGAAATATTTTTTAAATACCACTTATGGGTACCAACTGTTTTTTATATACCGTATGGCCATCAAAATAAATAAATATTACATTTTTTATAATTTCCATGGGAACCAGTGGTAGTGAAATACGTGTTTAAAATCCCACTTGTGGGCACCAATTGTAGCAAATAAGTTTTGTAAATTTTAAGTTGAACTTGAAACCTATGTTTTTTAGGTTAATGCTGGCCACCAATTTGTGGTGCGAATATTGTAGTGAGACTGCGGTTGTTAGCTACTCATTTAGGCCGCACGCTCTCACTGTTGAATAGGTTACCTGGGCACCTTTCAAGCGCAACCTTCATCATCCTGGTCACTATTCTAGGGAACAACCATTTCACAACAGGTCTTTTGTCGAGAGGAAAAAGAACAATTTCATTTGATAAATGCGCTGCTATTTCGTGTACCCAACTGTTTGAAATAATCAATCAACACATAGTTGCGCTAAAATCTTTACAATCATAGTGAAAAACATGAGCCTCTATTTTCTGTTGGGCGAGTTTTGACAGTAACGTGTAACTGGTATTCGTGCCAAGCTTGAAGTTCAGCACACAAGAACAGCTTTAGCTCGAGAAAAATGTTTATCGCATCGGCATTGAGCTTCCAAAACATAGCTCAAGCCAGTAATTAATTGCAATACTAAAAATTCTGTGTCGATTTTTTAAACAAGGTAGATCAGAGGTCAATTATGGAATAACTAAGCAGTCCCAGCATAAAATCAACAAAGAAAATGTACTCGAGAACGTAAACAAAAAAAATGAACATCGATAGTCTAAACAATGATAATATTCTTCCAGTTAGCTGGGTAAAATAATGAGTTCGTTGAACAAAACATTGCTACAATTTTCATTGTGGATCTGGCATCGTTCTTGGTTGCGTTTTGCGAGTAGTTTGGGGCCAGTCATTCGGAATGAAATCAAGTAGTTCAAAAACGTTCTGTGAGCTTTATTACAAACGTTCGGTGGACGTCGAAAAGCTAACAGGGGATATAACCTGAGAGCCAAAAATTCGATCAAGTTCTACCCGAACGTAGAACGAAGGTTATCCTCCTTTACCTTTTCGACGTCCGACGTTCGGTTTTTGTGCTACTTGGTCATTACTTATGGATATATGGATATATGGGTATATGGAAATATGTAATTAATAATGGATATTCAGTAAAGCTTGTGCCTCTCACTGTGCCGCCTTCTGATTCTTATTCTGGATACAGGCTCTTAACAAAAATAATGTAAATTGTTATAATAAAATATAAAGTTAAAAGTGAAAATATACAGTTGCTACACGTGGTCACGTCTTAGGAATAAAGTGTGAGGCTATTTAAGATGGCCACAATAAGTATCATGATAGTAGAAGATATCCGGGAGCGATCTCAGCCATGATGGGACGTCATTTTCGCAAAGTGCAAGTACGTGCTTGGCGGGTGTGATATTCTAACCCTCGCCCTCTCCTCATCCTCATCCTCATCCTCATCCTCGTCCTCACTGGGCTTGGATCTACGAAAAGAAGACCCACTACCGCATACACATAGATATACGTGTGCAGAAATGAATTCGTCCTTCGTAAATCTTGGCAGAGCGACTCCGAGACTCGAGAGAGTGAATAATGTGAGCCGCTGAACTAGAGAAGAAGGAAATCTGCTGCTAAGTGCCTATTTAATGCAAACTGTTTCAGCCAAACGTAGTTTCTTATTTTTTCCTTTCTCGTTGGTTCATTTTCAGATATTCATTTGCTTTGGTCAGCGTTAACTGATAAGATAAATCAACTTTTTTTTTTAACCGGATGGTATCTTCGTTGGTTACAGGTGTAAATTTGTTATGGTGAGGGATTGGGTGGTGGTGTGGGTGGAGGGAAGGATGGGTGGGGATGCTCGACTAGGCTCGTAGGTCTAGAACAGAAAAGAACATTATGCGCTTTGATAGACAGTAAAGCTGGGAGGCGGACGAAGTGAGATGATGAAGGAAAGGAGGAGATGGGATTTGCGAATAGGACCAAGAGCTATACGCTCTACTCTGTAGTAAGGAGAGACAACAGCTGGAGTGGGATCAAAGAAGATCAACATCCAACACTCTAAGATTTCCCAGATCACTGGCGCTCTTGCAGGCCTGTTTCGTGAAAGATACCTACTCAACGAAACAATGATGCCGCCGGAACTTTGTTCTACAGTGAACATGTGCTTTACCTGTCTGAAACAATTTTTGATGATCACTCACAGGCTCACAGCATGAGCATTTACGTAAGTGCTGGAGAACTGAGAATAACTATGCCATGTCCCAAGTATTGTGGACGCTAAATAGATATATGTTGAGATTTCGATAACATAAGGAAATATTGAATCTTATAGATATGTGAAGTTATAGAATATTATGCAATCATATTTTTTAAATCCAAAGCAGCAACATTTCTTTTTAACTAAAGCTTTTACTATCCAAAACGTGTTGAGATAATCTTTTTGAATATCCAAGTACACTATTACGATTCACAGTTTTAAAGAGTCTCATAAACTTACTAATAATCTTAATCTTAACAGTCCGCGGGGTTCAAAGAATGCCCTTTCTACCCTCTTCCATCCCTTGAGCGTCTCAGTGCCGGAACGAAGAGATGGAGAGCAGGGACAACCTCCATGATTTACCACTGTTCAGTACACCTTTCCCTTTATTCAAAGTAAAGACTCGGCTACGCTACACGCTATTTTGACTCGCTGTAAACAGCCATGGTTCAGCCCATGTTTCCTATCTACATCGTAGAATCATGTCTCAGCTTCATTGTGTTACATCGAGAAACGGTGCTTGATTCCATATTACATTATAAGGCACATGTGCATAGCTGTCACATAAAACCAATACTTGCTTTCATTACTGTCACACAGCTCCGAAAAACATCCACCCCTGGTACGTATGCGTACAGCCTATAGTTACTATCTGGATCCACTTTCACTTGATTTTCCTCTCGCACTAAAAAAGAAAATCGGTGTCTTATGGATTCACCTATCAAGAATATTAAACATCATTGGTATTTTCTACACGACTCAAAAGTCAAAACGCGTATAGATGTAAGGAACGTCATAACTTGAAGTCACGAAAAGCTAACCGTTTAACGGCACAAGCTCACTTCATTCTGAAAGAAGATTGAATTATGAGAGTGAAATTCTTCAATGCTTCTAAAACTCTTTAAACATACTGTAAATTGACTTCAAACTTGATGGGTATTGAGTTTCATTTCGTGCGGATAAATACAATTTAAGTTTGCTGTTGTCGCGTAATTCTATGCGTATCGCTTTATTTTTAAATCTCGTGATTAATTTTTAACGGTCCATTACTCATTCATTGATTGCAAGTAGAGACTGAGCACATTTACTTGCGATACGAATTAGATTGAATATAGCCTTTGCCGCGTATAGTTTCGACATGGGTCCTTGGCGTTTGATTGAGCCCTCGATGGCGCCATGATATGCCTTGACGCGTATTTGAACGCGAAAGCAAACGCGAACGCCGCACTGGAAGCAATTCGCTTTTGGGCCGCACTGCACTTTGGCGGCGAACACAGATGTGGATGCTTCGAGGCTTCTGGAGATGATTCCTACCACTGGGCTTCAATTCTCAAAGGTTTCAAACCAAAATCAAAATCGAATCGTAGCGAAGAGAACGTCATTTTATTTGATAGAGAATCACTCCATTCTTTTTCTATGCACTTGTGTTGGCGTTCTATCCCATGTTGCGATGTGAAGTAAAGAGTGCAACTCCCACATCTCGTAGCATCCGATGTAGAGACAGGAGTTCCAATTCTTGAAGCAAATATGGATGATATTAGCACAAAATGGAACAGAACTGTAAATACTTTTGCTTGTCTCCATTTCTCTCATTGGAATATTCGCCCGTTCTCATATATATTCTGCAAAGCTAATTGATTACCCATCTCAAATGAACAATTTCTAGTCTAGATATTTTAATTAATTTTCAACACAAGTGAAAACTTTTTTAATGAAATGCAATATCGAGTGATGCCTGATAATGCCTGATGATGGAAGAAGTGTGGGATTTATGGTCGAATTGCAGACTTCATCTTAGAGCAGCAATAAACCGGCTATAATATAACATGAAGCTATTGTTAGGAGATTGAAACTCCGTGTATTGTTCTGACTTTGATTAACGAACAAGCTACTTAGCAGATGTTCAAATCCCTTTCAGAAATTTTAAAGAATAATTATCCGTTACCTGAAGATTAGTGTATAACCATCCTACCCCTTTGTCTTCTAAAACACTGCTTTGAGATAACTTGAGACTATTTCTCAGCATTCAGCGGAAGGCAGTTGCTATCTTTCAATGCTAAATTAAACTTGAAAGCGGAACATTTTATAATATTATATCATCATCTGTAGAGCATTTCCTCACATACAAAAGCTATACATAAAATGATAAATTTTAGCTGCAAATATGAAACACCTGAATGGTACTTGGCATAAGGATAATGAGGATGTACAGAATGCGTCAAAGTGCATAATATTACATTTGATGATTCCTACTTAATAATATTTCGTACCGAGCTAGCAAATATATTATATAGACATTCGTAACGTTTGTATTTATTTTTAACAACAGTACTTGGCTTCCCTTTTATCTTTATCCATCGCTTTTTGGATTAAATCCTTAATGCTTAATAGGTCAAGCTATAAAAACTATGGGCAAGCGACGCTGTTAGTTGCGATATTCGTTTTAAAAGCACCGCATACAAACATTGGGAATTGAAAAGGGGAATACGTTTGTTTGTGCTTCGTTTCTAATGCTTTGCAGGCCCCAAAGGAAACCCCAAAGAACCCAAAACCCAGTGACTCCAAGGAAGCCCTGGGCTTTGAGGTCGCTTGATCGGATTGAGGGATGTGTAGGAGCGGCTGCTTGTCCGAAAAGACCGAAACAAAAACACAACGATACTTTTCCCAAAAACTTTCGCTTCATATTATTTATTGTTCAAAGCTTCAATACCTCAGATTTCAGATTTCTGCTATCAAATGACAAAAAAAATAACACACATTTCCTTTATTTTCATTTTCCTTCTATTTGTCCATCCTGGCTTGCTATAACAACGTATTCTGCCTTCAAGTCTCACCTTCCGATGTATATGTCGTATCGCAAGAAGCTAGAGTTCTTCTTTGTAAGAAAGTACGACCTCTGACATTTGAATGACGCGGAAGTGATACGAGTGCACCATGAACTGGTTAGGTTATCGTCTATTGCTCGGAGCAATAGAATACATTTTGTGCATTGCGCTACGTCGTTGAAATATCTAAGAATATTTGCGAACATGACATCCAGCCAAACTGTGGATACAGAGCAAACGAAATTAATTTCATATAAGTCCGATTTTTGTATTTGTTATAGGTAATTCTGATTATTTTACTGGTGCTTTACATTGCTCTATTTCAAAACCCACGAGTGCAAACTAATATTGAGTGAATGTTGATATATCCTGGCTAGAAACAGCAATCCATCATTCAATCTACTCGACAAATAAAATCGTAAATCATCAGTCATCTGGAATAAATGTTGCCGGTCCTTTTCAGGTGATGACTACCTATAAGACCTTTAGTCTTTTACTTCTGGTAAAGAATTTGTTGACAGCAAAAAGAGAAAGAAACTCGTTTCAATGGTAGTGTTTTGTGGACTTTGGTGAAAACTAGAAAGTATATCAGTATGGAAACTTTGTCTATTCTTTCCGCAGTGAAAAGTTCGTGGAAATGAAGTTGGAATTAGGTTCTCGTGGTAGCAGAGAAAAAAGAAAAGAGAAAATCCTCTTTTACAGTTTGAACGATCTACTCAAAAGATATATTGCGAAAAACTGTCGGATATCGAAAGGTATAGGTATATCTGCAACAACATATATGCGGAAGATTCATGGCACCCCCATATTATATACGAGCTAGTTGAGAGTTTTATTATAAAGTTAATTAGAATTGGTAATAGTGACTATTATAACTAGGTATTACTTGATAATTCAAATTTCAAACAAAAATATGTTTAGAACAAATCACCGTGGTAACATTTTTAAAATCAGACAAGTTTTTTGGCGTTAATACATTTTTTGCCTTTGAAGTTTAAGGTGTGGGGTCCCCTTGGCGTTCGAATACTATTTATTTATTTCAGAAAAAAGTATTAAAGACAGCCCAAAACACAATAGCTTGCAGCTTGGGTGATTTACCAGACCTTAAAAAAAGAGGGGTCCTATTTGTGCTAAGATAAGGCTTGCTGAAAATTACCCACTGCCAAAAAGTAATTGAAAATGTTTTCTAATGTTATGAATAATTTTCAGGAAATCTAATCATATCTCAAAATTGATTCTTGCTTTATTTATAAACGTAATAAATTACCTGGGTCCCTAGTTATTTTGTTTTGGGCTGTCACTAATAGTTTTGGTTTTTAAGTTGCAGATATTCGTATAGTGTCAGGGGGTTTCTTTAAAGAAAATCGGTGTTACATTTTTTGCTTGTACCATCTTACACAAGTATAAACAATTTCACTTAATTTTGAAAATAACAACTCTGGCTTTGTTTAACGCTTTAATAAAAGCATTTAATTTAAGGTAAAAGTAAAACAACCCAAATCGTCCTTAAATTGCCCCAATCCACAAAACGTAGCCCTCTTTGGGCGTGATCGAGCAAGGAGATGATTTCGATTCGAAGCATCTAGCAAGTTCACACAAATTCTGTGAAAATTAATAACCGATGACGCATCCGAAACGAGACGAAAACCACGAAAAGATTTGTAAACTTCCCGGTTTGTGTCACGACTAATCTAACCGGCCTAAAACAATGCTACAGCTATGCCGCTGGATGTATACGTAGCATAACTTAATCAGTTCAAATATTTGTTGATAAGCAAATTAATTCATCAATCAATAAACGAATGAATAGTATCAAGTAACCGAGACTGGTCCCCCATCTCCCCCCCCCCCCCCCCCACCACGCCCGAAACCACACTCCCACGCACCATCCGCTGGAGTTTGATTAGACTAGATGTTAATGATTGGATATTGGCTTTTGGGCTGCTTGGCCCACCAGAATGTGCGTTCGGGCAAAATGAGCGAGCCCATGGCTTGCCCTTTCCATATTCTCACCGCGATTCGAGATATCTTGAGATCACCGTGCTCATGTCAAAAGTGTCCCGACAGTTAGTGGACCACCGAATCGTGAGTCCTCACCACCAATTTCCTATACGTAGATGTTGGGAATGGAAACAGTTATAGAGTACGCACTTACTATGAGGTGGTCTAAAAACCAACAGTGAAACAAGTCAAGGTGTAGTTCATTGGCATGGGGTATGGTACACCTTTATTGCTTTCAGCTCAGGTCATTTTCCAAACTGCTACTTTTTCGAGAAAAATGTTATATAGTTATAGTATAACCACATAACTAAAGTTAGTGGGGCATAGGTATACAGGTTTCCCTTCATTGCCTTTGGCTCCAAACTGCAATATTCTCCAAGAAACAAGTTGCAGTTTGGTGCAATTAAATGGCCGGATCAGTTCGCCAGAAAGTGGCTTTCAGACCCTTTTTTCCCACCGTTTGAGGGTCACATCGTTGAAGTTATCATTTCAATATTTCAATAGGTTGTAAACAAAAGATGTGAAATTGGGTAACCATGGCCCTTTTTTCGAAAATTTTCCCCCGGAACGCTAGAACCACCCCGAAACTATTCATATTTGACCTTCTTTAGAGCCATGTATACGAAAGTGCAATAGAGAATTCGAGAAAAGGGCCATGGTTACCCAATTTGAGGTATTTTGTCTACCACATACTGAAATATTTAAATTATTACTTCAACGATGTGACCCTCAAACGGTGGAAAAGATGGGTCTGTTTCAAAATTTTCCATGCTCAATTTTTAACTTTGTACACCCTACAACTGCTTCTCGACAAAATATGAGACGTTGTTGATACTCCTTGCCTCTCGTTATCGCGATCGCTGGAGTAATGAAAGGAAGGGATTAGCTAACTGTAATCAAACATTTCTATCGTGCATTCGCATAGATTATTTCTCATAAAGGATTTAAAAACACGTTATGGCAGGCGCATGAACAAATTGCCGTTTAGGAAACTCAAAAATGACTTTAGAAGTTCGATTCAAGTTGCTCCACGATCCATTCGGCATAACAAATGTAATGATGTCAGTTTAAATTAGAAATGTATCAATCAATACTCTTTTTGCTGAAAGATATTGCTTTTGCAATTAATTTAGGAGATCACGAAGGGATTGTAAACATTCATGCGATAAAAGTATAAGACCCAAGTAGTTGATTATTTTCGAGTGATATTGTAGCTACTTAGTGATGTACAAAGTTTGAGTCAACTCTTCAAAAAATAAACATTCTGAACTGATCCTTACCCTGAACAGAAAACCAACAAACAGAAAACAGAAAATCAATGCACACATACTCAAATAAACACACAACTCTCTCAATTAAAAAAATTGATTTTTGAACGCAAGTGCGATATTTTTATGCCAAAGTTCGTAAGCCAAAGCATAAAATCTGTCCAAAGAGTCATTCGTCCACCTCAAGGCAGGGGCGTAACTAGCGGGGAGCAGTACTCTGGGGTCTCGGGCTCAGGGCTCAGGGGGACCTCGCGGGGGCCCTCGAAAAGAGAGGTGGTTAAATTTTTTTAGGGAATGGACTTTTTAAAATCTAGTGCGTTATCCTAGTACAAGTTTTCAAAAAATCCATTCCCTACGAAAATGTCATCGGCCTTCATTTTTTTGTTCAACTTTTACAAATTTGGCAATACTGGTGGGGCTAGGGGGCCTCGCATTTTTTTTTGCTTTGGGGCCTCCGATTTCAAGTTACGCCACTGCCTCAAGGCATGAGTTGTAACTTGCTTAGCTTAGAAAGCTTATTCTTGTATGTAGCAGCACTGGCCCTCTGTCAACTTGCTTTTCTAATGCCCGTTTTTACCAACCTTTTCAACTAATTTTAATTGTTTGTTTACACAATTGCCATGACAACCTCCAAGCCCCTAGTTGGGAACTCAGATAGGATTTGACAATTTTTGTTAAACGATCATTAGGCCAACGGGTAAGGATTTGTAAATTGTAGCTCGCATCTATCAGTAGTGGTCATTGGACAACTAACTTTTTAAAAGTCACGTAAAAGGTATGTTTTGTTAGGCCCGGAAAATTAAGTTATTTATCGTAGCGTCAACCACGCACATGCCGTGCAAACGATTTGGTTTTGCGTCTGAGAGGTTGGCATAAGTGGTTACACTGCGAATGAAAACATTGAAACCTTAATTCGAACAAACATTCAAATATTCATATATTCGTGGGTAATTAATATTTGAAGAAGGGCGTCGCGGTTTGTAGCGGATAACAGATTGAATGCAGAAAGTCCTAAAGTCCTGTACAGTACAGAGTTACATTTAGCATTAATTTTTCGCAAAATCTTCCTTCAAAAAAATTTAAAAAAGATATTAATAAAAAGATAATGGAAAGTCGTAAAGACCTGAAAACTTAAGGAATGCTTGATTTATAATTACGATTATAACTTTGGTTCCGTACATCGACTGTACAGTGTGGACAAATTTTCTAAAATTATTACCTTTTATTAGGACATTGATAAGTTTTAAAACGTTGATTCGATTTTAGTGAACCTAGCGAAGGACCTCTGCAAATTTCATTATAATCGTAGCAGGCCTTGGGCCTGTAGACATCGAACCAATACACACACACAAAATAAAGAAAACGCACAGAGTGACTTTTTGGGGGCAAGTCAAATTGCAGATTTCGCTCGATTAATTGGACAATCAATGTAAAAGAGGCAATTTCCTCAGTTCCACTGATATCTCAATTACCTTGCATGCATGTGAGCATTACTATAGCCAGTTCAATACAATGTGCAGCTCAACACACTTGCAGCGCGTGTGGCATGTTATGTGTGTGTGTTTTAACAAGTTGGTGTATTTGCAAGTGGTTTTCAGGAAAATGTGCCAAACCAGTGACATGTGCGAGAGATGAATACAAATAACGACGGGGCTATGGGTCCAAAGTGACATACACGTAAAAGGGATTTTGATGGAATGCGCCCTCATCCCTCCCCCCCCCCCCCCCCCGCCCATTCCCTTCCCAACGAATACGATATCGGCCGAACTGTTAGTTCAAAGAAGATGAAGATGAGAATTTGCAGGGCACCGTAACGTAAGGACCCTTCGAGATGAGCATGCATCAATGAGTGCTGTGATGCATTTTCTCAGCGAGCTTGTCGGAAAGTGACGGAATTATTTGTCTACACAAATATAGGCACAGTACGTGTCAGGTTCTTTCACCAGCGCCTCGGGGTTTTGGGCGTAACTCTTACTATCTCAACATTGTAGGATACCGGTGTGCTGATGTATCCGAGCATGAGACGTGCCATAGTAATCAAATTGTTCGTCGTGCATCGTGATATTGCCGAATAATGAACATTATGTAAACTTAGGTTTTAATTTCAGATTTTAATTTTTAAGCAATTGACTGTCCATTGTCCAATAATCATTTTGTGTTGCTGAGACAATAAAAAACTTATTGTTATTATTATTATCATCATCTAACCATTGGATGAGCGAGCGAAACGAAACTTTTAATTATTACGCTCAAGTTTTTGCTGTGTGCTTTTTTGAGCGCCTTGTCGGGAACACAGCTCGATTTTGATTAAATTTTTAGAATACCTTATTAAATAAATTTTGCATTGTGTGTTTGTATGTAAAATTATTTTTTGTAAAAAACATTTGTTCGATTCATTAAAATTTGAGAAAATTTGCTGAATTTCTACAATGCGCTGCCCTCAATACACGCTATATAGATATGCAGCCGCCGCTAGTTTCATCATTGTTATCAAACTTGATAATATGTGAATATTTTAAATGCAGCACTGCTATAGAGATTTTGGAACTGTGCGTTTTTTCATTCCCCATTTGATTGCATTTTTCACAAAGTTTTAACTAATTTTATCTGTTTTACGTATAGATTCGTTATTGGATCTGTATACAGCTTATATTTAAAGCATATTCTATCAATGTCTCTGCTTCACTTTTTTACACCACAATGACTAGTACATCCACTAGTACCATGGTAGGTATACATAAAAGATATTGCTGATAAAAGTACAGAATGAAACTACCGCAAAAATAATTGATGATCGTAGCGAAAGAAGCAAAATCTTCAGTTCCACTAGCCCAGAAAATGTCACGTGGTTTGTGCTTGCTCCTGGTTCGACGTTCTGACTTCACTTTTTTATCCGCTGAGCAAACTGCTTCGCTCATCTTTAACTCAACTCAAACTGCGTTGAAGTAAAGCCTGCAGCAGGGAATGGATGGTATATGACGTTCGTTCCAAACGGTATAGTATATAGTCGATCTGATCCAGCATCCCTATCCAGCATCTCTGCACCATTGTCGAAGCTCATCTCCTGACAGGCTCCTGCCCCTGCTCACATGTCATGGACCGCTCTCTCAGACTGATCTGATATCAACAGGCGGTCCATGTCAAACGAGACCGAATCACGTTCACAGCTTCGATGGTCCATTCAAGCAAGAAACAAGCGAGCAGAAGTGAGCAATGATCTTCATCACTGGCCGGCGCTGAATCATGTGATGCATACGCTAAAACATATTTTAGTTTCATTATGAATGAATTGTATTTCATTCGGATGACTTTACTATTGATATTAAACTTATTAAATTTCCTATGAGATTTATTGAGTTAAAACTTTTTATTTATCTGGATACATACGTATTTTATGGATTGAGGTCATATATGCCCGTAGGGAATGTATGTTACATTCATATTGCAATATACGGTCACTTGATAGCAGAAATTTCTATCCCAACGCCTCCTCGCTACCAATAATAAAACAATGTCATCACGAAATCAAATAATGACACCCGAGAAAATGTCACAACTAGTCTTGAAATTCTGCTTGTCAGTGTCAGTATGATGAACACCAGACACTATATTATTTCTCTTCTAAAAAATGAACCCAGGAGTTTCACAAAATGATAGGTATATTTCTTGTAAGGTCACATTTTCTTCTGTGATTTCAAATATATTAATGAGCAATGTTGTCACAATTGAACAACGTATGAATGAAAATGTCTACATCTCCTGACATTCGTTATTTGATTTCAACATTTGAGTTTATTTTATTTCACAACAGATGGTGTATGAATATTTTATGTTTAAAAATTTTTTAAATCGTTGCGTATTTCATGAAAAATATCACACCATCCAATTGACTTGGCCTCGCGTGCCATGTTTGACTGTAGAAAAAGTGTATATCTTAAAATCGGAACCAGTCGAACCACATAGATATTTTACGTGAAGCCTTTATTTTTCATCATAGAAATTTTGGAAATGCAATGTAAAAGTCAACAAAAAATGGTGGTCGTTTTGAACTTTTACTGTTAGGTAAACTGTTTGAATAATGAAAATGTTCCTAATTATCTGGGTGCATGGTTCAGAGGGAATGCTGGAGGGAAATTGAGGGTGCAAAAGTCGTGCTGCGAAAATAATGCTGACTTCATGAAGTGACTATTTTTCCTAGTGGTTTTTTCTTCTTCCAAGAAAAATATAAATTGCTTTGGAGCGCGAATGTCTGCTTAGGCTTTCGAGGCTAGGTTTCAGGCAGAAACTGTTGGTTGCTACCAGTGTTGTGACTTATCTAGATAAAATTATCTAGATAATTTTTTTAATCTATTATCTTTATCTAGATAATATTGTGCGCTGTCATCTTTATCTTTATCTAGATAAAAAAACCTTTATCTAAACTCCATATTTGAGATAATAAATAATAGATGATTTTAGCCAATTTTATTCCAATTTTTGACATTGTCACTCAGATTGTCATTATTTCCAAAACCATTGCCATCCCAATAAAAAGTTTCAAACATGTATAATCTTGAGAGTAATGATTCGGGAATTGGGAATCCGATTCCAAGTGCTCATGTTGTACTGTTAGGTGGGTGTAATATAATATTACCTATCAGTCACTTATGTGGCCTTTGGAATTTCGCCACAATCCAACATCATTTTCCAATATTCCCAATTTCAAAAATTATCTATTATCTAAAGAAAATTATCTAGATAGATTTTTTCATCTATTATCTTATCTAGATAACAAATTTGCCCATTATCTTCATCTTTATCTAGATGAAAAAAAAATTAGCTAGTCACAACACTGGTTGCTACAACTAAAGAAGGTTATCTTTATCAATGAATGTTTGCCGATGCACCGCAAATCAGGAATACTCGTGGAAGGTTGTTCAGGACAGAAAATACACTTCATAGATGGTAAATAGCCTTGCAGTTAACCTTGGAGAGAGCCTTGGGAACCAAAACAAAAGAATGGCTTACAGCATAAATAACGGTCTCGTCTTCGCATATAAACTAAGAATAGCATTCATTTAACAATTGCCTCAATAAGTTTCTTATGCCCAGCCTGCAGAAAGCATGCATAAGATATTAAAAAATATTATAATGCAGTAGATCAGTCCAGAATGAAGACCTAAAATATAGCATATAACATGAATATATATCCAAGCAAATACCTCAAATGAGCAGGCAACTTCAAACGAAGCTCTTGTCATATAATTTAGACCAAGTGCTTTTTAAAATCCTACCAAATTGAGAAAAGTGATATTGTAAATTTCTTAGTGGCATGTTAAAAATTATATGTATCATCCTCATCATGAATCATCCTCACACTGTGTTTACTGTTGCCGGCAAGAATTCAAATAATTTCTAAAAAATATCATCAACTATAATATAATGTCCACTATTCCAAGCCATGAAATTTGAAAAGACTTTCAGACTTATCCGAATTGGACATAATACAGGTTAGGTTAGGTAGTAGGTTGGTACTGAAACAGCTTTTAGCAGTATTGGAATCCAAAGACAAGGGATTCTCTTTAATACCACCCCTTTCAATGAAAGCTACGTAGAGCTTTAGGCTAGCATTTCAATGCGAGCGATCCTTATAGTCTATAGCTTTGTGCATATTATTCGTTTGTCTAGCAGCCTGTAGCACTAGCACCGACAATCAATTCCAACACAGCTATACGAAAGACCACACGAAGCCAACAGTAGCCAGAGCTTTGCCATACCTACAGGTTCTAAACGCAATTCATTGCATATTACTTTTACTTCGAATATCGCAAGTGGCTTTACAACTTTACTTTTCTTGACTCGTATCGGTATCTTCACTCCTGCTGTATCACGGATTTTGATATCTGGGGGTTTGCTTTTCGGGGGTTTGTGTTACTGGTTGGAGTCTTTAAAAAACTTGATTTTTGTTATTGCTATCAAAAATAACGACAGATTTATAATTGGTAAAACCAATGATTTCTACGCTCTACGATGCTGTAATTTTTATGACAAGTTACAACATTTTATATATTTTGGTAGCTATTTGCAAAATTGCTATTTGATTGCTAAGTTGGCAAAAAACAATTTTCAAGTTTTTGTATTCTAGTATCGTACACTGACACAGTTCTACACAGTATCAGGGTATAATCAGTAGTTTAGTCCAGGGTATACGCAGGTATGCGGTGTATTCTCAACTTTTATTTTCAAGAAATACTCTGGTATACGCGAAGTTCTGGCTTTTAAATGTCTAACTTTTGCCAGTTTTCCATACTTGTTATATATTTAACACTTTATACACCCATTTACCTTAGCTTACCCATTTCCCACCCTTAGCGCACCCATTTACGCACTACCCTTTTATCCAATTACTACCTTTGAGGCGCAAAACGAGCAGTTATGTACACGTGTTTTGGTGAAACCCAAGTGAGAATAGTCGTAAGTGTCAAACAACAATGTGTGATATGTGTATTGGTAATGACGGAAATGTGGAAATAATAATTCAGTTTAATTTTAACTGTCCCCCCCCCCCCCCCCCAACGGTTTACGAAAAATTAGCGTATAACCCACCTTTATTTCCAGCACTTCACCATTGGGTATAGTTTTTTATAGTGTTTCAGGTGAACTTGAGAACGAAGCAAGTGGTGGAAAATGTGAACGCGCGTGTATATGTACAATGTATAAGTTAGGTACTAAGAATCTTTTTTACTTAAATGTTTAGATTTTAGAGAAATATCTAAATACTGTTTGAGGTTTTGTGGCAGTTTGTTGAAAATCAAATTGACTGTTTTATTTAGAGTCCTGGGCCCGGATTCCCAAAGAGTCTAAACTTTAATACCGTTTTAGAGATAATACGGCATTACTATTACCTCACTAATACGGCATAACTTAAGAACCGTATCGCTATTCCGAGGTCATAAACAAATTATTAGCGTGTTATTAAGTTTCATCAAAACTCAGAAGTGTTGTCATGACATTTGAAATTTAGACCAATTAGTGCAGAGTGCGCATTTATTCAAATACCATTTGTCTGCTGTTCTTCTGTCGTCTGTCAGTTGGAGCGAAGTGTCAAAGATGTTATACATTTGTTCGTAATTCACGGGAATATTGAAAAATTATAGTAGTGCTACTCCGAAATACACATTAAATGTTATTTGTGTACAGACAAACAAAAATCTCACCGAAAATAAGACATTACATTTTAAATGTGATGGTCATAACTTCACTAATACCAGTCTGGGCTGGTATTAGAATTAATTAATACCGAATAGCGCTCTTATTAGTGCTTAATATTCTTTGTGAATTGGGACTAGTGGCCATTCTTTCAAATTACCTTGGTATTTGTCATAAAGTTAATAAGGTATTAGGAGACAAAACCCTCTGTGAATCCGGGCCAATGTTGCAATTTTGTGAGCATGATGATTTTTATAGTAATCTGAAACATAATATTCGAGGGCTTATCGGTATTGATACAATTTTCTAACTGAGAGAATGTTGAATTACGATTCGAGATTCGTGGACAATATTGTTGTAGTAGATTTTAATTTGGCAAGATGGTTCATTGAATCTGCGTGAACATATCAATTTAATAATTGTACCTTTGCTGTTTTTTAGATGGAAAACGGGCGCGTTTCCCAAAGCCATCAGACCATACATTATTATTGATTCCCTATCGCCAGCTAAACTAATCTGAGCGTTTCAAATGGCAGAACACGTTTCTGGTCGTGTAATTGACTCATGCATCTTCTGCGAGCTTATATTGCACAGTGCGTTAATCTGGGGTTCCGTGAAACTTGCAGC
Organism: Nemoura dubitans; assembly: GCA_921293005.1. NCBI lineage: Eukaryota > Metazoa > Arthropoda > Insecta > Plecoptera > Nemouridae > Nemoura > Nemoura dubitans. The sequence goes on along the minus strand of OV121073.1, from coordinate 30,332,217 downwards.
CTGTCGATGTTGTACGTACCTACGAGTGGCTGAAAGCTGTGTCAATGTAAGTTCGTATCATTATTTTTTATTTTTATTTTTCTGTCTTATAAATGTGATCAATGTGCATGTGGTTGACCAGTTATCCAAACGAAATCCTTCTCATCTTTGTCCATAAATGCATCTATACTTAAACCTAGGCAGAAAAACTTTGTTTTGTAACTTCTTATACGAAGTGTTCATCATCGTTACACAGAATATAAATTTGTGCCCCATAAAAAAACCAACGGCTCGGGAGTCGGGAATCGAGGTCAAACTCATGGGCCATCTCGTTATCAATTCCGCGTGTTATTTGCGAACTGTTTCTATATACACCTATCTATACCTCTATCGAAATGCGGTTTTTTATCGGTCAATTCGCAAATATTTTTCCAATCATCTGGAAAATATATATTCCACGAATTAGTCTTTTGATTCACTTTTCCAAAACCATCAACTCCATCAAATCGTACTCAATGAAGAAAATATAGTTTTCATCAACCATAGCCTACGACCGCAACCAAGCGTTGTCATATATTATTCCATATCATGCCATCAAAACTTTCCCATCAAATACACTAGATCCCATGAGATTTATTTTATCCTCAAAAGACATCATCGACATTGGCATCGATTTTATATATTTTTTCATGGCCTAATTTACAGAACTTGAATAAATCCCATTCGTAAGTAAGCATATGCAATCGAGTTATGTGATTCAATCCCCTCCCTTGACATGTTGATTATATAGGAGGAAATATAAGGTCGGGAACAGGGATGCAAGGCAGTCGGAGGCGTTAGATCAAACCCTGCCTGGGGCGGGTGCCCGGGGCCCTCCTCCCCCCCCCCCCCTCCTCCCCCCCCGCATGGCCTACCGCCGGCTGCCTGCACATTGCCTCCATGGCACACAGTAATTTCATTTCAAACAGAAACCGTGACTTGACTTGGAATTTGAATTCCATTGGATGAAGCAAATCGAACGAAAAGCTAGGGAATCTAATCCTATAGCAGCGCGGCATGCCGCGTTTGATCTAAATCATCATTTCATGAGCTCAATTTACCTAGCTCTAGCCGACTGCAGCATTGACTTCAAGTGCACACTGCTCTAATCTGCATCTGATGGTAAGCTATACTAAATGCTTTCGATTGGAAGAAATGAAGCCGGCTCTTACCGTGAACGTAGATTGGTCATTCGAGCCCTTGGCTTAGAGGACGTTCAATGAGTCTAATCGTACGGTAAGACGATCTAATTAAAGCAGGGAAATCAACAGATGAGCTCTGCGAGCTTCGTCCTTGGAGCCGAGTTGCTCATCAAATGCTGGCTGAAACAACACTTCACTCAGTTTCTTCGACTCGCCAAATTGAGGTCAAAGAATCCCTCCTCGCTTGAAGCCATTAACATTCTGTGGTAAAGGCTCATCATAAAATGAAATATGAATTAACAACCTTCATCGTTTTTCATAGAATATAAGTATAAACCATATGAAAATTTGATCAAATGAACCATCGCATGGCAACATAGAGGAGAGATTTCGTGCAGCCCCAAGACCACGTAATATTTTATTCATTCATCGCAAGCAAAGTTTACTCGCGGTTGCGGAGCTTAACCAAGTCATAATTTAACATAAGTTATTCCTAAGGGAGTTCGGCCCCATTCCTCACATTAAGTTGACACTAATTGTTCGACTTGTTTAACAGTATGAGCAAAGCATACAGAGACCATCAGCTGGCTAACAGTCCGCCAATTTCAACCCCATAAATCTGCTTGCCAGAATGAGCTACTAGGGGTAGCGAGATGACTGGTATGTAACGCACCTTCACGCAAAATGTGTGTGTGTAAAAGATTGTGCGTTGCTTGGAGAAAAGTGTGGTTTAAGTTCATTCCAAAGATTTCCACAGAAATGTGATACTTATGTTGTAGATATTCAAATGAATACAACATCGTGTAACATCTGGCGTACTGCTTTTGTATTATATTAGTGTACCTATATAAGTAGATTACAAATAATATCATGTTGCTAGCAAGGTATGTGACCACCAGCCACACGATCAGATTTAATTGCACACATTTACACAGACTATAACCAAAGTCTTCGTCTCAAGCTACTTCCGGTATTTGAGATATAATATAATATTCTCTCTCCGCTCATGTGTCAAAACTGCCAGTATGCTTTGACACAATTTGATGTGATAAAAAATAAATAAAAATCTACTTTCAATCTACTCAATATATTGATTAACACATCAACTGCAGTATATATTATTCGCTTCATATCGCATTATATTATTCGTATATCATCCTTGAAGAAACCAATATGATATTGTGTGACAACGCAACGATATCACCCTCGATATCACCCTGGCAGCATCACGTCTCAGTGCAGATGTTAAATGAATGTAGTAGGTATCTGAACTAGCAATATTTGACAGGGCATGGATTTTGTTCGTGAAAATTCGATCGTTCTTTTCTATAGTCCGTGACAGGCTGTCTGTCACCTCTATATAGTTACTACCACGAGACACCATGCTCTCAACCTCAGGGGAACGGGTCTCCACTTTTCGGCCATCAATTCTACAAATTGAAATGGTAGGGACGAGGTATTCTGAATTGCGATCAATACAATACGAACGATACCCAGAGAATATACAGAACAGGCACAGTTAGTGATGAGAAGAGATGAGATGAGAGGGTGCATGGAAGCTGGCAAAGAGGTGGGGGTAGGGGGGGGGCGGGGGGGGGGGGGCTGCCGAAACAAAGAGAAATAAATTGTGAAAGTGTTAAGTGAAGAGTCATCTTGTTCCCGTGATTTCATTCAAATAAAGTTATATATGAAATACAAGTTACAGAGTCTCAAGGATATCATTTTCTTCTTTGATTTTTCAAAATCAAGTTTATAGTTGCGCTGTAGTGTAAAATGATATCAATATTTTATTTCCAATCTGATTATTGAACTGTTATTCTCCCGTCATCGTGTTGCCTCTTCCCATGCTGAGCTATTTTAAATGCAGTCTAGATTCCGTGTATATAATTGGGCTCACTAAAAATAGGCACGCCTCCCGAAGAGGGAAATCTTTTAAAATAGGTATGGCTTAAACCCATCGGAAACTAAAAGAACGGTGCGAGAAATTATTTAATAAAATTAATTTTGCACTATTTTATGGTTTCACGTGAAGTAGAGGTCAAATTGTTTGTCTTGCGAACTTTGAATTAGGTTAATTTGACATTTTGTTTTTCTTTCCCAATATTTTAATTCAGCTGGTAGGTTAAACCTTGAGGAATGTTTCAAAATTGGAGTGATTCGAACATGTGTATCGTAGTGTCATACATGTATAACACTAAATACATCCATAAATTGTGACATTTGTCAAGTGAGATCCAAACTCTGCACAGATGAGTAACTGCGCCGATACTTGAAATCTTGACCGACTGCAGCCGGACAGAAGCTAACCACGTGGCGGGTGGGGTGACGTGACCGAGAGCCCGGCGTGCTCTGTGCCATTGCGAGCACGATCTGTAGGTAAACTGCAGGTAACACATCTTACCTCAAGACGCTGCCGACAATCCTCTTCCTTGCAGATAATTTCACCTTGCGTTAATACAACAGCTGACCACAACAAATTTGACAAACTTAATTATTCAACACTTATATTATAAGTACTTAAAACAAAATATATACATACGAACTTTCTCACTATTTATTTTAAAAGACACAAAAGACAATAGACACCGTAAAACAAGTAACTTATATAAATCAACGTAACAAATAAACGCACAGGGACTAGAAAACAACACGGATTTCGACGTCACGAACAAAACGAAAACGCGTTAGGCTACACGAAGATAGAAATAATCATGAGTTTCTGAGCTGGGCGACACTGTCAAACCGGACTACACTACCGCCTCTATGCGGCGACTTTCAACATCCTCTCATCTAGAGAACTAACACCAAGACTAACCTAAACCTATAAAACACGATTAATATGCGCACATATAATGTATGCCGCAGAACATTGCGACTTTTCATACATAGCTGTCATTTGATTAATGTTGGTGAACTTGAACATTTAATGTTTGATAGACTGGATTTATCAAGGGGCTCGTCTTATCTTACAGGACTAGGAACTTGATAAGGGTCATAGACCACAGTTTTATCTACTTTGTGGTATTCAATGAATTGACCAGTGTTTATAGAGTGATTTTTGTTATTTGTGTAAGCTAGTTTCTTCTAGTAGGTGTTTCGCGAACGCTTTTTTGGTAGCTATATAACCTTTTTTTAGCTCTGTGGTGAACTAAAGTCGGGACAAGCCAGAGAACACGAGTTTTACCCGTCTTGCCCACAAATATTTCATTCCAGCACGCAGCCAAAAGCCGAGGGTTCGGTGGTGACTCAAGGACTGACTTGAGAATGGAATTTAGCAAACTTGGTTAAAGCATTTTATAACCGATACCTAAACGACCTGTTAGCGATTCATGATAACACGAAATTGGTATATATATATATTTGAATGGTGGCGCAAGCCATAGTTAGATTGTTCGTTATCAGAGAACGGCTAAAACTTATAATAGTCAGCTGCAAATAAGTGGATTTTATTTGCCTATGTCACACTAACGTATACATCAGGAAGTTAGGTAAAATCTGGCTTGGCGTGACTTGGAGCATTATGGCTCTTCAACGGCTCAAATTGCTTAGCATATTTTGTAGACGCTGGTGACTTAATGAAGTAGTCAAGCAAATCGACTGTGTACCTAGCTATGGGAAAATATATTTTAGTTTGGAAAAATATATTTGCATTGCTGCTATCTGCGTGGAAGCCGAGAGCCTTCGAGAGACACAGCGGCTTAGTTCAGGGGGATTGTTCTACCGAAGGTTCTATAACCACTTCTTTCAACGAGGCAAGTGATGCATATTGTGACCTTGTGACATTTAATGCTTTCTTTCATTCACTCTCATGCAACACATGCAATTATTTAGTACGTGAAGAAATGCATTGGATAATACTTTTGACTTTGAAGCATTGTGCATCGATACTGCTTTATAATTGATGAGCGAAGCGAAATCATCAATTTCACTACTGCTAAAAAAAACACTTGGTGTGTGTTTGTTTTTTTGTATGTGTGTTTGCGCGCGCTCTACAGGCCAAACGCCTGCTTCGAGTGGGATGAAATTTTCAGGGTGTCTACTTTTGTTCTCAACTTAGACCCCCTGCGTTTTTCAAGAAAATCCTCCACACCCTTCACTTTCAAAGCAGAAAAAAGAGCAAAATTCGACAATTGGGCATGTTTGGAAAAGTACGGAAATTTTTTTAAAAGTGCGTGTTTTTTTCAAATGTTCCCAATTTCGATTTGCCTTTGGAAACCATCGAAACCAAATCGAAACATCACACCAGATTTTGTCCGATAAAAACCAACCCAATAAAACCCAATAAAAACCCTTGGGCATGAGTTACATCTATGCATTAACATGCACAATGCTCAATGATTTCAAAATGAGCATATTCCGCTACCCGACAGCTCGGATAGAAACAAAGAAAGGTCAGAATCGTTTACATTTTCAAGTGATCAGAATTTTTGAGAAAGCATTGGTCCGGCTTGCTGCTCCATGAATTGCATAGGCTTCTTGCCTTAATCTTTTTTTGCGCTATATACAAACCGCTACGCTCATCTTCAACGCAACACAAATTGCGTTCGCCCTAGTTATGATACATTGATTATTATACATTATTATTGCATAATACTATTATTATTCTAATACTAATACTATTGCTCATTATTTGGATGGTTATAGAAAGAGATCCTTTTCACCAAATATAACCTTTCATAAATCAAAGGAAACGAAAGAATTGAATTATAAAATATTGTTTAACCTTGATTTCAAAACGTGTGGTTTATTATGAATAATGAATTGGCCATCATAGGCGTTCGCAGGGTGGGGCGAGCGTAGGCCAATGCCCCACCTAATGAATTTTCTAAAACGCGTAGATTTGCTTGAAAACCCCAGTTTTTCACGAAAAATATAGTTTTCAGAACACCTCATTTCTGTAAACTAAACATAATCGCCCCCCCCCCCCCCCCCTCGGGTCTCGTTATTGGATCTTGCCCACGTGGTAGCAGTTTTTAAGAAACTTTCTATTTAATATGATACAAATTTTGGAACTAGACTTCCCTGTCCTGGTATAACCATTGTTGATTTGGCCCAAATTTTCATTAACATGCCTTAGCATGCAGCAATTGCTGAATTCGGACAAAATATTGAGCTATAGAAACCATAGAGATCGTACAATTTTTGCCTGCGGCGCAAAAGGTGTCGTCAATAAGATTACAATGACCGTGCCTGGTTTTTGAAATGCACAGCGAAAAATTAGTCAATCAAGAAATGAATCAAACAGGAATTTAGTACAGGAATCTTGAAGAATATGTCAATCTTAAAATATGCAGTTTTCTGACCAACCCATTCTCAAGCCCCGAATTGACCGCAAACACGTAGATTTGCTCCAATAAAATCCTTCAACTCCAATTTTTCTTTTGGGCTGCGCCACTTACCCCCAAAATTTTGTATGCATAAAAAAGTTGTTATAATTAGATATATACAAAATAGTTATAAAAATTGTCCGTACGCCCCTACCTCCAACTATTACAGTTTGGCCCCACCTAATCTGGGTCCCTGCGCACGCCTATGTTGGCCAGTAAATAAATGTGTGTGTGTATTTAAATTGTAAAACATGCAAAAACAAATATCTAAGTATATGTAAAATAAGTGTAGGCATGAAAAAATCCCGGACAAAGTCGCATATTTGAGCGAAGCTAGAAATTTGAACCAGGTGTTGAGTACATTGAATTTTCACTACGAGTAACTATAACAGCTGTTTATCAAATGCTGCAAAACCACAAATAATATTCATTATTTATTTGATCAAAATGAGCCAAATTCCATGCAGTGCCCGGGGTAACCTACTATCTCGCTTTTTGCAAATATAAGCATTATGTATGAACTTTTACGGACTTAAATTACTTTTATTAGTGCAAAGTCATTTCCTAAACCTTGTGATAGGTAATCGTTCCATTTTCGCAAGCCGTGTTTTAATATGATTGTGAGAGATCTGCAACAAAGTTAGAAAACAAGGAAAATGTGTCAGTGGACCACAGATCAAATTAAATGAAAGTATCGTTTACATTCAGAAAATAACAGAAGGTTTTAAACTTTATATCATGTTTGAAAAGTATTCTATTAGAGCAAAAAAATCCAGATCTCAAAATCAACTCACATATCTTTTTAAGTTGCTTTTGCGCATTGGAAACCAAATTGAATAAAATTCCATAAATCCAACATAAAAGCGTGCTTTATTCGCCCTCTGCGATTTTAACTCCCCATCAATAGCTCAACGTTGTTTCTATTCTGTCCACGAAATATTGTTACCGGCAATAATTTTGAAGAAAGGAAACCGATCAACATCTGAAGTAACGCTCACAAGGGAGAAAAATACTATCAATATGATTTACCTTTGAGCAGTTTTACCTTTTACGAGCAGAAATTATTTGAAATGAAACATTTGAAGCCAATCCAAGTTTCCTCAAATGTCCTTAAACTATGTAGCCACGAATGTAAAATTCTTTCGGGGGTATATTTGAGATAAGTATATTGTTTCTTATTGTTGGCTTACTATTTTCTCACCTCCAAGTTAAGGTCCAGCAGTGCTGTTTGCTCTGACCTCGACCAGAGTTGATAAAACTGGTAAAACCGACAAATAAATAAAAATAAATAAATCTATGTTACAAGAATCTGAAGACCACTGATCACATTACTATACAAATACTATATATATATATATACTATATATATATATATATATATATATATATATATATATATATATATATATATATATATATATATATATATATATATATATATATATATATATATATATATATATATATATATATATATATATATATATATATATATATATATATATATATATATATATATATATATATATATATATATATATATATATATATATATATATATATATATATATATATATATATATATATATATATATATATATATATATATATATATGTATATATATATGTATGTATGTATATAGGTTTATAACAAATCGGCGCAGTAACAACTCAGTCGACGTTCCGTAAACCAAAAAGCTTCCAATTACTTTCTCTGCGGAAAAGTGATAAGCTTCGTATGTTGTAATAGGTATAGGTGCAATATCTTTAGGATGGATCCTATAGGGGAGCACAACTAGCAAGCAAAAGTTCGCAAACTAAAGCCATTGAAGGGCAAGAGAAAAGAAAGGAGACAGTATATGGGAGAAGTTCACTCTGTTTTAACACCTTAGTGTCTCAAGAGGCTTGTTCATAAATGCATTCTGGTGGTCATTGCTTAGAAAATACGGTTAGCTTTGAACTAAGACTTTCAGATACTGGAGGTAGAGGTGGCTAGATCGCATAGGGAGGCTAGGCACATAGGTTCTAGCTACTAGTTGGAACAGTAAAAGGCCAGAATGACAATGGGAATTAAGTAGGGATAGGTAAATGAAACTTTTCCATGTTAGTTTGTTATCTAAGGAGAGAAACCTATTTATGACTGCATTTCACGAAAAATATATTCGTAGAAATTTGAAAGTAGCTCGTTCTCCCATCAGCGCATTTTCTCCCCTTTTTTCTATACTTCTAAAATGTCATATTTTTTAAAGATAAAGAGATTGGCAAAAGCAAGATGGCATATGCATCATATCTCATTAATGTCAAGATACGAAAATTATTTAGTATGAAGGTCTCAAGGAAGGGATCACATAAGATTCTTGATGAAATTTTCACTGGGTCACATTAATTAAATTTATCTTTTAGTCAAGAAAGAAATGCAATTAAGAAGTTTAAATCGCAAGTGCGTTATTATAAAACGAGATTCCATGGTCTATGTATAGCAGGGAATGAAATAAAAGTGTGTACAGATTCTAGAAGCATGCACTCTCGGAAAGTTTCGCAACTTTCATCGCTTGTCTAACCGAGTTTTCACACTCGGCTGTTGGTATGTTGGTACCTAAACGTACGCTTTAACAGAGCCTTGACTGGGTATCCGTATAAGCGTCACTCTGCGAGTTAGGTTGGTATGACTGTAGTGTTTCGGTTATCTTGTTTGTACTAAAATTAAAGATTCAACTGATTCAACCTTCGCCTTAGCGAACTCTTGTCATAGTGTTCCTTCTCCAACTCCCAGCTATTACTTATAACTTTGTTCATCAAGGAGAAATGTTTCTCTTAAACTAGGTAACACAGAGGAAAATGTGCACGATAATAGTTTGGTACACAGTTGGCATAAATCTTATTTATTATAATAATTTTCGAATATATAGGTGCTGTTATTGAAATGCTTAAGGGTAATGAATTGGAGGGAAATAAGTGGAGAAGTTTATTTGTCGCAACTCACAACTCTCTAGATGCCTCTTCGAAAGGTATAATCCGGTCTTTGGGATTTTTTTGTGGGGCGGCAATCGTGGAAGGGTGGGAGAGGGGGGGGGGGGAGGGGGCAAGAACGACGCCAATTCACCAGACGTGGACCGCATTTAAAACTTTGCCCAACAACAAAAGCAAAACTTTCCAAAGAAGAAATAGGGAGAGTAAGTTGTGCATTTTCCATGCTAAAGAAAAAGGGGAAATCATTAAAAATAATTCACTTTAGGAAAGAAATTTCACGATTTGGTCGTGTACACAATACAAAACCACGAGTAACGTACAATAAATTTCCCCTGACGCGGTGCCGACGCCGACGCCGACGCCGACGCCGACGCCGACGCCGACGCCGTCGCCGTCGCGTTTCTTCCACTCGCGTGCAGTTAAAACTCTAGCTATTTTCGGAGCCAAATAAAAATAAACACATTTTTATTTTTTTGTATCAAAATTGAAGAAACAATTATCAATTTTAGCTTGTTTAGGTCTGTTATTTCAAAGTTTTTATTCGAAGATTTTAAACTTTTTTTAAAACAACACGAGCTTTCGAAGGATGAAAATCCATTCTCATGGTAAATGTATTAATAATAACGTACAAAGTTCTAGTTTCGGGAAGTTATAGTGTCTTTTTCGGACACATGTTATATCTAGAAGCGAGCTCCGAATGATTCTCGCAGCGTTTGCGTGTGGTTTCACGCTTAAATTGCAAACGAAATTCGAAACCTAGAGAGCCCACAAAGCCCAGAGTTCGCTGCCGCCGTGGGCCGTGCCCCGTGGTCCCGCCTCAATATTATTCCTGGAGATTCGCAACTTGCAAATTCCCCAGTCCCCATTCCCCATTCACAGCGAATGCTTTTTTAACTGGAATCAATGTCAATTCTTAATTGACATTCCAAAAAAGATACAAACATTTCTACTCTCGGTTGTATCATTGCAGAAGCAGCAGCGCATTTCGTAAGTAAATTCACGAACGAAGCCGAGTTCGGAGAAGACGTTTCTATCAATATTAGTTATAATTTCATTCCATTAATAAGATTTTATACTAAATCTCAAAAATGCTCTTATATTAAATTAACCCCAACAGCAGAATTTTCCAATACCTATACCTCATGTATAGTGATACAATATAGAACTACACATCCAGAATATCATTTGCAATCGCTATGCCTTTCAGAACATACACAACCCACCCAAAACTAATAGTAACAACAATAACTTCACACCATCAAAAGATGAAGGTACAAAATTCACTATAGCAAAATGTATTTGAATTTCGCATTATCATAATAAAATGCCTGAATGTAGACACTTTGTGGCAGCAATTTGAGGTATGGGGACCTCGAGAAACATGGAAAACCACTCCGGCCCGGCACACTCTGTTCTCGGATGTATTTGGGGGGGGGGGGGGGGGGGGGACTGCATGCCACTCAGGCCACAGCCTAAACGACTAACTGTGTACACTATAATCCTATGCAAATCAACTTGCCACGTGTAAGTGATACAATTATTTTCGACAGTCAATTACAATTGACGCTGTGTTGGTTTGCAACCCGCGTTAGTGCGGGTTAAATTTTGTTGTTTTATGCTAGCAATAGAATGGGTATATTTATATAGGGATTTGTTGAATTATTTTGTCTCTAGCTTGTTTTATTTAGAAAGGATGTTGCGTTCAGAGTTCTATCAGAGTTCAGAGTTCATTCGATTTACACCGGATGGCTGAAAGGATTTGTGGATTTTGGAGCGATAAAAAAATAGTTGGGTGAGCGCAGTGAGCGAAAAAATCATTTAAATGCACAGTACGAAAAAAACATGGTTTTTGGCTTTGCGAGTTTATTTGCGGACACCGGGAGGAATGTATTTTTATACAATCAAAAGTATATGTTTGTCCTTATTGTAAGAATTGCGAAATTATAAGCATAAAATCATTTAATTTGATTCTAAATTAATGTAACCATAGCACACAAAAATGAACCGCGTATTTTTAGTTTGCCACATCCAGCAATACATTAATAATATATATATTTTTTTTAACTCTTGATAGCGCCATCGTTTGAATCTTTAAATTATTAAAAGTATTGCTAAAATAATATTCTATTATAGATCAAATCATCTTGTATGCCATTCACAACTCCTTTTCCGAAACTATTCGGAACATACTTACTGTCCCTTTCACAAACAACTGAAACATCTCCGTATGCACCCATTTTACTATGCGACTCCTTATGCGCGCTCCTTTCAGTCCTATTGCATAGGTACTCCTATAAGTTCTTCTCTGGCAATTCTATCTGCTTTCCCCGTGCAATTCCCCAAATGATTTCCAACTTCCTTCCCCTAATTGCTCTGAAGTAATTGCACTAACTAAACTTATTCTTCCCGTACAGTACAGCGTCTGCAAACCCAATTGTGCTACCATTTCCTCTCCTTACAATTTCCAAAAGTGTCGTAAAATTATGTTTTCTAAATCGAAAACATCATCATGTAGCAATGGGTATATAATAAATATCCCGATTTAGCCACAGTGTGTCAGTTGTCTGTTGCATTGCAACTGCCTTCACTTTCATCATCAGCATCCATTTCCTACCAATTCTCAATCTCAAGCTCTCAGCAGCCAGTTGTCGTGACGTGTCTGACTGTTGTGTGACTCCATCTTGCTCAAAAGCCACATACCTACTTAGTATCTGTCCATTTTCCACTCAGAGCCCCGCGCCGCATCATATACATTCATAGAAACGAACCTCATGGGTGGAATTGTAGGCTTCACTCACTTTTTCTTCCGTCTTTAGGTGGGCCAAAGAAATTTCAAAAAGTGACAATAGGAATATGTTATAAAGGCTATATACCAAGAGCTATTTATACTCTCCTCCAAATTCAGTTGCTTTTCTTTTGTAACAGTATTTTGTAACACTAGGGCGAACGCAATTTGTGTTGCGTTGAAGATGAGCGTAGCGGTTTGTATAAAGCGCATAAAAAGATTCATGCAAAAAGCCTATGAAAATCATGGAGCAGCAAGCCGGACCATTGCTTTCTCAAAAATTCTGATCACTTGAAAATGTAAACGATTCTGACCTTTCTTTGTTCCTGTCTGAGCTGTCGGGTAGCGGAAATATGCTCATTTTGAGATCATTGAGCATTGTGCATGTTAAAACATAGATGTAACTCATGCCCAAGGGTTTTTATTGGGTTTTATTGGGTTGGTTTTATTGGGAAAAATCTTGTGTGATGTTTCGATATGGTTTCGATGGTTTCTAAAGGCAAATCGAAATTGGGAACATTTGAAAAAAATACGCACTTTTAAATAAATTTCCGTACTTTTCCAAACATGCCCAATTGTCGAATTTTGCTCTTTTTTCTGCTTTGAAAGTGAAGGGTGTGGAGGATTTTCTTGAAAAACGCATGGGGTCTAAGTTGAGAACAAAAGTAGACACCCTGAAAATTTCATCCCACTCGAAGCAGGCGTTTGGCCTGTAGAGCGCGCGCAAACACACATACACAAACACACACCAAGTGTTTTTTTTAGCAGTAGTGAAATTGATGATTTCGCTTCGCTCGCTTCGCTCGCTACGCTCATCAACAACTCATTTAGGTCTATACGATAGAATACCACTGAAAACACCCTGAAAAATCATCAAAAACATAGCAATGTTCACGAGGAGTTATAGAATAATTGTATATGTGTTCAAAAGACTATGCCCTCAACTTGACACAAGTTGCGCTCGATTGAAGATTTTGGCGTCTTCTGCAATGGGTTACATTGCAGAAGATTTTTTCAAATTTTAATTGAGTCCGCAAATAGCCTTTATGTAGAGTCAGTGACGTCATCTAGGATATTTGTGTTAATTTTCCGGCCAGAATCATCTTCCCTTAGCAGCGACTCATTTCAATCTTTCGGGAGTGATTCCTATAACAGCAATAAATTACCAATATCAAAATTGTGATTCGCCAGTCTTCCTCGAGGACCCATCCTGCCGCCAGATACGATCTATAAGTTATGTCATGTCTTTTGTCATGTTAAGGAAACTTTTGCCTTAAGTCATGCTCAAGGCATGGTTTGAAAGTTTTTAAACTCTTCGCTGGTGTCTATTGCATCGGGTCCTCTTGGAAGATTCATATCCACTCTCCTTCTTAACGTGAAAACAAGTTTACAATTTTAAATTTAAATTTTGAAGTAAGCAAGATTAGACAAAACGGTCTATATTGGACCAAAAAAATTAAAATTTGACTCTCATCTGGGCACAACGTGGTGAGAGAAGTTAGTTAAAAATTAAAATTAAAATTAATATTTACATATTTTCTTCCAGATTTACCGTGAAGATTTGTTGCCTTGTCGCATAATTTTTATCTCTCTTGCCTGTATAGGCATAAGGGCATGCGTCAATAGTCCACGCACAAATTTCTCCCTCACATTGAACCATGGGGGTATAAAATTTACCCCTTCCCCCCCCCCCCCCCCCCCCCCCCCACTCGCCACCCTTTCTATCCATCACTCACCGTTTGGTTCTTTGCGCTACGTGCATTGTTTAATCTATAATGGGTAAGACCTAATCTAAATACGCCACGAAAATCTATGTGAAAGATGTTCTGTCATTCACAAAGAAGGAAAAAACAGGGAAAATCCACGAAAAAATGTAGACACACAAATCTGTACCTGAACGAGTCCACTTTTTCGAAATGTTGTTACGAAAAAAATCTGCAGCGAGAATATCAAATTGTAAATAGGAAAAGGGAGATTGGTGCAAATAAATGAAAAGAGACATGACGATAATTTAGGACATGATGATATCGGGTCCATTCAGCAGAATCTCATCCATTAGCGGAGCGGCTCGTCACTCGTTCCTGTAGACAACAATAGCGATGTGATTACCAAATGCTGAAAGGCTGAGTGAGTGCGATAGGCAGGGGCGTGGACAGGGTGGGGAGGGGGGCACCTGGGGGGAGATTCCAACGGCACAGTAGAGATCAACAATATGATAGAAAATGTGTTGGCATACGCTCAAAACATAAAATTGGTGATTGTGTGTAAAAGTACGAATCTGCATCAATAAAATGGGCATTGAAACAAAGCGCAAACATCGTGATTTCATTTTGTGATTAATGAGAAGCGTACTTATAAATATTGATGGGTGGGTTTGGACGTTGAAGAAATGAATTGGTGATCAAAATTCAAACTTTGTTCAGCGTATATAGTGAAAGCAGCTGTTTTTGAGGGTGGTGAAAATAATGATGATGGGAAATTTGAAAGACATATAATAGGTTCATGATATCTTTTTTTTCTTTTATTAAGAAGCAACTTAATGCTTATGTAATACATATTACATGTTAATTTCAAATACATTTATAGACAAGTTACATGATATAACATTTTTTCACCCTGTTTCTAAACTTTTTGATGTTAGTGCATTGCTTTAGTTCAGCAGGCAGCGTATTAAAAATAATTACACCTTTATAAAAATAAACTTCTACAGGAAACTAATTTTTTACAATTTTTAATAAGTATACAAATTATCTGAGCTTGTTGTATGTGTATGGGGTTTGACAAAAATCTTTTCTTTCAAGTACTGTGGCATTATACCTATTTTAAAAATAAAAATAAAAGTCAAAACATCCAGTTATATAGTGTGTTCAACATCTAGCCAACCTAATCTTTTTATTAGAGTCTCTTTACTTTATAGTACGTCAGCTTTCTTCCAATAAAATGCGCATTGCTCTGTTTTGAATTCCTATTCCTATTTCCTTTACCGAAACCTACTGAGTTTACTGAGCTCATTATAGTACGTCTCATGTTCTTTTGACAGCGCCTCGGGGCACTGGGCCTATACTATAACATTGTAGAACACCGGATTGTTGCTGCATCAGAACCTGAGACGAACTATAGCTCTCAGTAGAGTTCAACAGGTCTGCTAATGTTATGATAGGTTTCGGAATGGATCTCAGTACTGCGCAGTAGCTTCAGTAGGTTTCGGAATACGACTATATAGTACGTCTCAGGTTCGGAAGTCCACAGAGCGTTTTTTATATTTCCGCGAGAACCCTAGTTTTGCATACCCCTTACTCTCCCATTGTGTTGAGTAGGCCGATGTCGGTCTGGATAACTTGTTTTCTAATCAAAAATCGGTTCGGTTCGGTCTTTGCTGCCTGGTCATTAAACATAATATTATGGAATACCTTACAAATCTAATGAACGATCAATAAACTGAGTGATCAGTCTTCAAAATAATATTCCTAGTGATTTACGAGATCTTAATTCTGCTTCGATTTTTTAATTTCGAAGTCATGTACAGATTATTTTTTGTCGGGATTAATAATTCTTCGCATTTAACGTCACATAATCAGTGCGAATTATCTTTAGTAAAAACGCTTAAATTGATTGCGAAACAGGTAGCAGCCCCTTTTTTCCGAACCTTTTTGATGGAGCTGGCAGCGACCCACTGCCACCTTTAGCAAAGGCTGTGCAAAGTTGCAGTAGTACTTTACCTATGTCCCGGGGCGCTGCCAAAAGAACCTGAGACGTACTATAGTGTTTGTGATGAAGATGATAATGATGTCGATGATGACGATCAGGATTTTATTCGCTAAGGAAAGAGAGGAGAGTGTATATAAAGCTAGTCATAATCCACGTCATTCTTTCCAAAACTAGAATAATCGACACTTATTTTATTCCACAGATTTTTACACAGTTGGGCTATCAAATGGTGCAACGGTTATTCGACAGATATTGGTGCTAGAATCCTCGTCAGCCACGAGAGAGGAACTGTACATAGAGAAGATCGTCAGAGAGAGTAAAACAGATTATTAAGTGCAGCAAGAGCTTAGCCTTATAGCAACGCTTTTTCCCAAAATGCGCTATAACGCAAGGCATTGAACTCCAATTCAACGATGCACTTTCAAACGACTCACTGCCGTGGAAACCAGCCACGTGGAACTGGCCGAATGGCGTAGGAGAGTTAGTGAGATGACCAGATGATGATGCACCTAACCTAGCCTAGAAGGTAGGAGGGAAGACCTTGTGCCGGTATACGTTTGCTATTTTTGTCGATACGCACAAAGGGAACCAGTACGCTTCCGAAGCTCGGTGCAACAGGATTCAGCGAGGATTCCTCCACTAATCCAAGCTGTTGAGAGGTTGATTGGGGAAATGAGCGAATCCGTTCTCCTGGGTACTAATGTCACACGAGCTCCCCGAACCACTCGAATCTCCCTCACAGAACTGACCTGACCTGAGAACGATGGTTCCTCATCTGTCTCAGAGCGTTGAGCCGGTGTTTCCAACCTGCTCACCGTTCGGTCGGACTCGCTAATAATGGTCTATAATAATTGTAATTGTCAAAAACACTTTTTAAACTAGGGTTTGAATGCTAAATAAAAGTCTCGCTGATTTCCCGACACTAGGGTGATAGGCTCGACTCAAGGGTGATAGTTAAGGAACTACTTGAGGAAGTAGTAGGTCTTGGAGGAGTAATGGTTACAAACGTCGGGAAATCAATGAGATTTATTTAGCATTCAAAACTCAGTTTGTATTTTTTTTACCAGTGCTAAATGTAGAACAAGCAGACATGAGTCAAAGAAATTGAATAATAATAATGATGGCTTTTCCGTCAGGAATATTAATTTTACAAAAAGCATTCTGTCTGTTTTACGTGTTGATAGTCTTAAAAATATAATTTTGTATTTAACTCATTCAATCTAGAGTTGACATTAAAGCATAAAAAAATACATAATAATGTACCTATAAGTACCAGTGTGTTCTGAAGGGTGATGAAGATGAAGGTGATATATTATGATGATGACATGAGATGAGATGACGCAGACATACAAGGTAAGTGAAACTGCTCAGTCATGCTTCGATCTCAAAAGAACCGGCCAGCGTTAAAGGTCTCTCATCCAATACCCGATTCAGTGCAGTGATGCTCGAGGTCAGACCTATTCAAGGTAGGCGATGCCCTTGTAAATATGTTTGTTTCGCTGTCAAATAGGAAAGTTCATCTTGTGTCAATTTGCTCTATAGGAATCCTTTCTGGTCTATTTTGAAACGAAGAAAATAACGCTATCTGTAGTGAAGATTTTTTAAAGAAATAATCCAATAAAAAATGTTAGTCAATCATTCAATTTTGATGCCGTTACTACATTTTTATTTTATTTTTGTCACGCTTGTGACGGGCATCAAGGTCAAAAAGCTAGGCCATTGCATGCCATTGTCGTACCTAGAGAGTCTATATACGGTTTATAGGCTCCCTACTCGTACCCATCTAACTAATAGGTACTACTAGTGACTAGTGAGCCTATATAGGGTTACAGAGTGGCCATCTCTGCGTATGGGCGCCATGTTTTTACCAAATTTATTTATACAACAGCCATTTCAGCAATAGTTACGAACTTACCTCATCGTGTTCATAATACGTAGATATGCAAAGGAATATGAGAAACTCATATAAACAACTGCCACGTGCTTCGTGATCAACTTGGTAAAAACTTGTCGTCCGTTTAGCATGGGATTTGAACAGCCAATAGAAAAGTGTCATCATGTTGGCCACTCTCTAACCCTATATAGGCTCTCTAGGTACTACTAGTTCCATCCAGTACCCAATACCTCCAACCTAAGCTCCAAACTTCTAGCCATTTTCATTATTTATTACTTATTTGTCATGTTACTGTTGTCATGCACTTTTATCTTTATTACCTAACCATACTATAAAATATTATTTAAGAAAACCTACCATTATTATGTATTAAATATAATTTCAATTGATGATTTTGTTTAGAAACTAGATTGTACATTCCATTGAGACTCAAATAATCAATAAGTACATGATTTTTACTTGTCAGTTCCTCCATTTGAAGGGCAATGTATATATACACGTATAAAGCTACATTTGTGGTAGATACATCTGTGGTTCACAGTCGCTTCTCCTTTTGGATTTTGTATGTTTCTTCTCTACCTCGTTTTATTCGCACGTCTCTGATATGGTTATAGGTTTTTGACTGCTTTTTGTTTTTTACGAAGATTCTTACGAAAATTGTTCGGGCCAGATTTGTACGATTTCTCTTCAATGGCACATATCATTTTGACTCGATTCTTTAGGCACGTACGACGTCACTTATTAAACTCGTTCAGCAAGCTCATCCTACAACACGATCCAAATATTGTTCATGTAGCGCCATGGATGAGTTGCAACTTGCATTACCCGCGAAGACACCTTTCTAGCTAGTATCTTTGTTTCTAGCGGTTCAAGATGATTAAATTAGTAATACATATTATAGAACAAGGTCGACAATGTTCACATTCATTTGTACCCCAATAGCATTCAGTCCTAGCAGGACAGGTCAGGTTTCGGTTTCGCCACAGGTCAGGGTAGCGATCATGTAACTTTTTTCATTCGATTTGGCTCGAAATCATTCGATTTCAAATCACTGCCATGTTAAACCATAGGCAGTAATATTGAAAACGAATCGTTTTGAAAGCACAAAGTTACATGGTCGGTCTCCTGGTCAGGTTTCGCCAAGGCAACGGCAAGGTTTGGTGAAATTAAATCTTGCGGAAAAGTACCCAAAATGACCACAAATTTTAACGCCTTTTCTTCCAATGCCTCGTTTAGTGCTAGGAAACATTACGAAATCATGACGTTCAACATAACCCCACTTTTCAATTGTGAGCGCCGAATTTTGCGCGCCGCTGCAAAAAGTTCAACATGGTTGAAGTCTGAAACGTTCACGCACAAGTTGAGCAGCAGTCTGTCACGTGACTAAATCGCGGGCTGTGATTGGCTGATCGCAAGCTAGACTTGTGAGCGAACACAATGTTTCCTAGGTATGCCTTCAAGTGATCAACAGAAAAACTTGTAAACTTGTCTACAAATTAAATAACGTATTTACAGACTTGCAAGTGGTGTACAATGAAACTAATATACGCACACAACTACACATTTCACATGTCTAACATTTGCAAATGTTCAACAAAAAATGTCTATACAGAAATTCATTTTGTCAACTCGTATACAAATCCACTTCTAGACAAATGCCATTAGGCAACATGGTCGTGTAGAACAGTTTCAGCACTGTACCAACAGATCGTACTGCGTAATTTGTCCGGAGCTGTTCTTAAAAAAATTCCCCCAAGTACACGAACCGACAACGTACGATAGAGTTCGGGGCTGTCCTTCAAAAAATTCCCCCAAGTACACGAACCGAAAACGTGACCCTGTAAGACAAGCTGCCCGCACCATGTTGCCAAATGGCTTTTGTATACAACTTTATGTGTTGAACAGCTGACAATTAGAGAATCTGTATACGAGTTTTTTTGTATACGACTTGCAAGTCTCTGATTACGGGATTTCATTTGTATACGAGTATACACGTTTTTTTGTTGATCACTTGCAAGTCTGTAAATACAGAATACAATTTGAATACAAGTATACACGTTTTTTTGTATACGAGTTGACGCATTCCCGTTACAAAGTGTCGAAATAGCTATCGTGGCCAAGTGCCATCCGCTGTCTCTTTGTCCATTCGTCCAGAATTGTTCATTCTAGTTCCAATACCACGAAAGACGGATAATGTTTTACTTGAAAATACCTGAAAGCTCAAGAAAAAGGGGTGTCCAAGTTATCACTCTTGCCCGGTTATTAACTGACATCGAAAGCGACGACACAACATTTTCAACAATACCCTCAGATCAGAATCAAAATTTTTGAAAATAAAACATGGTGTAACATTCACTTGAATATAATAAGGATGTATGTTGGTATTTGGATGAGCCTGGTCGGACAATTCGAAACACTTTGCGTTGGTTGAATTTGCACGCCAAAATCTATAAAACTAAATGCAATTCTGCAAAGTATTCAACAATAGCCCGAGATGAGATCTCGATCTTTCAAATCTCGATATCTCGATGTCAACAATGAGAACCCAAAGTTAGTCATCAATTGCCCGCCTCTTGCACGTGCTCCTGCTCAGGGGCTACCTTTCTGCAGTCACTTCGAGTCGTCTTGCAAGCAAGGGTGCATCGCTCAACTCTCTGGAGATTTTTGAAGTATTCTGACGATCAAATTGTCACCAAGTGTTTAAAGAGTCTCAGTTAGTGAAAACATTGTGCATACAGAAGGAAAAACACTTTAAATTGTCTTGTTGTACTGTGTGCAATAAGTGAAAGTAGCCAAAAAAGGCGAAGAAAGTGCATTCAAGATGGCGACAAGCTGGGATCCCAACGAAATTGAAGAAGGCGAGATCGTTGAATTAGTCGAAGGGGCAGAACAACAAGATGAAAAGTTAAAGCGCTTAAATTACTTTTTAGCACTCATCGGCACGAAGAAGGAGGATCTGCGTGAAATGCGGGCCCTGAAGAAGCTTATGCTTTATCGCATTCTCGACATACGCACTGCCCTCCGCAACATCGAGGAAGGTGTAGACATTTTCAGCAACGAGTTCAGGTACCAGCCGTGCGAATGTGTCATTCAGATGAACGCGATCAACACTATGTTTAACGTCCAGGATACCCTTATGCGTGAGGAGGGCTACATGATGGAGCCACTGAGACAACTCACAAAGTGGATTACCCAAGCCAAAAAGGAAATAAAAGATGTTTGGATGGAGATGAAGGACTTGCTCTTCATCGTTTACAATATTTGCGACGATAGCGAGTTTTTCGATGAAGGAGAGGCTGCTGAATTTGATATTTTCGATTGGGATTAGTGAATGAAGATGCCAGTAGCACCAGCAGAAGGTACCAGCCGGTAAACCTACCAGAAGATATCTGTTAGTAGGCGCTGAATTCAGGTCTTGTACGTCGAATTATTCCCTGTCTCATTTTGATGTAGATCGCCTATGATCTTATCAAATAAATAAGTTTTTAGAGTATCCGTTTATCATTGTATCTTACCTCAAGTATCATGCTTATCTCCTAGTTACGGTAGCAGGGTTGCATGTTCTTTGGTGTGCAGAAGGGATGAACAGTAATAAAATAAGGTGAATTCTCATAAGCAGATATTGTTTATATTCTAGTAAGAACATTTCTAAAACAGGTGATATACCCCCCGCCCCACTGGTAAAATCACGCTCACAAATAACAGACATCGTATCATCCTAACACTTTTGGTGTCGTATTTGTAATAAATAGCTTAGTAATGACAGTAAGTAGATAATAACCCTTCTAACACGGTCCGTCCATGGACGTGCTTTTAAGATCCCCGAGGTCCGTCCATTGGAAGTCCATGAAGTCCGGACAATGGACGTCCAAAGCACAGCTCCACCGGACGTGCTTTGGACGTCCGTAAGGTCCGTGCTTTGGACGTTCAATGTCCGGACAATGGACGTCCAAAGCACCTCCACCGGACGTGCTTTAGACGTCCGTCAGGTCGTGCTTGGGAAGTCAAAAGCACCTCCACTGGACGTGCTTTAGACGTCCGTCAGGTCCGTGCTTTGGAAGTCAAAAGCACTTCCACTGGACGTGCTTTAGACGTCCGTCAGGTCCGTTCTTTGGACGTTCAAAGTCCGGACAGTGGACGTCAAAGCACCTCCACCGGATCGTGCTTCAGACGGCCATCAAGTCCGTGCTTGGGAAGTCAAAGGTCCGGGCATCAACCTTCAAAGTACCTCCACCAAAGCGGGACATTTAACTACTTAATTGCAATGATTTGGAATGAAACGATTATTTTAATAATCAAAGAATTCTGTATTTCTGCTCCGGTTTTATTGAAATTGGAAATAAACTCTAACAAACGTCTAAAATAGAAGTCGCTAGATCCAATGGTACAAAGGCAGAAAAATTACAAGTTCACAGGCTAGTGCGCAAAACTGCCACCAGGTGGAGCTGAAACCTTATTTGAAAAATAATTTAGTTTTTACGATTTTATTAACTCAGGGCTTGAGTTGCAGTTAATTGATTTGATTGAGCAACTATAAAACAACATGCTTTTACATTTACTTTGTTTTTTGTAGTCATATATCCAAACCGCAGCTCGGAAAAATGGCTAATCTGCCATACCACTCGGTAGAGTTACATGCAATTACCCCCTCCTAAAACCACCGCACAGGCGAGTGAGATTACAGTGATGCCCTCGCCACCTTGAACTTTTTTATTTTCAGCTTGAAGACAGTTATTAGTACGGCAAGCAAATAAGAGTACGAAGCGCACTGCCCCGCACAGAAGGACAAGACCCACAAAGACATTACAATAATATAAAACAGTATAATAACATACCCAACAAACAAATACACAATACAGCACGAACCAAGCAAAACACAACACAACAAAGAAAGAAATAAGAGCACTATGCGCACTGTCCCGCACAGAAGGACAAGACCCATAAAAACGTTACCATAATATAAACCGTATAGGATAACATAACCAACAAACAAATGCACAATACAGCACAAACCAAGCAAAACACAATACAACATCACAAGCAATAAGAACACTATGCACACTGCCCCGCACAGAAGGACAAGACCTACAAAGACACTACCACAGTATAAAACAGTATACCCAATTAGTATAACCAACAAACAAATACACAATACAGCACAAACCCAGCAAAACACAACACAACACAGCAAGCAAATACGAGCACTATGCGCACTGCCCCGCACAGAAGGTCAAGACCCACAAAGACATTGCGTAAACACCATGTGGATGGCTATACACATCTCATAAATGGTGGTGCCATCTCACTCTGTGAGCTGAACGCATTTTGTGAAAGGTAATAAAATACCTTGGGCTATGTAAATTTGGTCAACAGCCTTCACTCTGAAATATTGTCATTGGATCATTTTTTCAATATTAACACAATATTTGCCTTTTTTGCAATTAATGTTAAAATCTGCACTATCGATGTAGATAATTTGAAATTTGAATTGATGCAGCGATTGTCTGCGGAACTTCCCTTGAAGAGGTTTGATCGCTCCGCTGGAGAGACTTTGAACGGACCTTGCGGATCTCTGCGGAACATTGAAATTGATGCTTCCGAGGAACCTCCGATGAACCTCCGGTGGAAATCCAGCGGAAGTCCATGAGGTCCTTCCGTGGAACTTCCGTTTGGAGTACTTTTGATTACCGAAGTCCGTTCAGCGGAGGTTCTTTGGACGGTCCTCAGGTCCCTTTGTGGGACTTTCGCTGAGGACTTAATTGGTACTTCTAAAGTTCGTCCGATGGAAGTCCGCCCGGACGTCCATGGACCTCCGTATGCATGACAAAAGTCCGTTAAACGGACCTTCAGCGAAAGTCCACGGTCCTTTCAAGAGACCTGAGGTACGTCCGGTGGACGGACCTTATTTCCGCAAGGTACGTCCGCCGGACGTCCATCGGACCTTCGTGTGTTAGTAGGGAAGAATCAGCAGTCCTACCTTCAGTAGAATTAATTTATCGTTAATGTTCCCACAGCAACACAAATGACCACAAGAGCCAATGTATAACAACTCCAGTTAAAAGGCTGTGAGATGGTAAACTCAAATTAATTCTAGTGTACATTACACACGCTAATCAAATTCGCATCTTAAACTCCAATCGACTAAAGTGATAGGTAGATTTTCTTTCAACAACCTCGTATTTCCGCTCAGAGTCCGAGCCATGGTCTGGTCGTGTCTGCTGCAGGTACGTAGGTACAATGTCATCAAAACCGAACTGTGCCCACTACTTTCTCTACTTCCCATCCTCTCCACTCCCTATATCCTCTCCAGTTTCCAGCTCCTATCCCTGCTCTAGACATTTTTCTCCCGAGCTAAGGCCAAACAAATGCAATTCGGTCCGAGGGCTCCTGTCTGGTGTGCTCCCACCGTCCGAGGGGAACGTGGACCACAACGCCTCCACCACGGTACCTCCGCCATGGCACCTCCACTACGGCACCTCCATCGCTGGTGGGGCCGAGTCAGAACAAGATTGTGAAGTCCTCAGCTGAAGCCCGGGAACCAATTCTCGAACAAGTTTTAATAAGAATTAATGAGATCTATGGCGATATAAACCAAATGTCAATTCTCGAACGCTAATTCCCACTATGCCTTGGATAAAAATTTAAACCCGCCTAAACCAGCTCCGGAGCAGGTCCAAGCAGTTTTAGTGCGTGGTAAATCTCAGTCGCTCTGCTCTCTACGCATTGAGTAGAGGTTCTTTGTCATTGCGCTCAATTTGTAAAATAACGTCTTAAAGATGAAAAAAATAAGTTTGGGTGTGTTTTTAAACCATTTAGCACGTGTTGGGAGGGATTCGTGTGATGGATTCGTGAATGTTGCAACGTGGAAAAAAATCGCAAGCACCGAATTTTGATATTTTCGTTTTGCGCGCTGCGTCACTATATCACCACTATGCTGGCTAGCCAGCGTGCGGCTGCCGGCGCGCGGCTGCCGGCGCGCCAGCTAGCTCCGTTTGCTGCTCGGAGACGTAGAGTTTTAGCAATGGATGTTTTGAGTTTTGACTGCTATGATAAAGAGCGAGCTAAAATTAGGTTTGCTGTGTCAACTTCATGATAAAAATGTGCATGCTTGCTAGTCGAAACAAAGATTCTGATGAGTTCACAATATGTAGGTATAGTACAGTCATGGCAGAAGAAGTGATCCAGCCTTATCAATTTGAACCGGAGTATTCTGACAGTGAAATCAAAAATATTGCATCAGTACAAGAAGTACGCGCCGGATTATCTGTAGATGTTTTATCAGGGAGAAAAGGCAATACTAGTTGGTGTACTTGTAATCGTTGTGTGTCCATGCTCACTAAGCACGAGAGCATGTGCTGTGGCTGCGAGATCACGGGAGTATGATCTGCGTTCCCGCACTGAAGGTGGTGTATATTGCTGGTCGAAAGTATTTCCTAGATGCAATGACGGCACTGCACTGCGTTTCAGATTTATTCTAACACATTGATTAGGTAGAAGACGATGCTTCATGAGATCGGACTCATCCAAGTCGCTCTGGGCCGGGCACAAAGTTTTTGCGCTTCGTTCTTTGTAGCCAAATATTATACCGATCTGGCGACCTATCGCGGGGTGGAAACGAATGAAAAGATATCTTAGGCACGGGTTCGTGGGAGCTGTTGCACCCGAAGACCGAGCAAAATACCATATTTAGTACAATTCGCAGCCGAACTTCACCAGTGCAAGTGACAAACTGAGGCTGCTGCCTGCTGTAGCGCGCGTAGCATGGCACTGCCTGAGATAGGCTGACGTCACTCTTTTCGCTCAACGCGCTGCGGGCGGGTATACGTTGAGCGGCGCTAATAACCGCGTGTACGATTGTTTTCGCCTCGGAACTGTCTTTCTGGAGCCGAAAAGTCGTAAAACGGGTTGTGTGCCCCTTTAATATACAGTTGTTTTCAAGAGTAGGATATAGTTTATATAAGTTGTTATATTATATAATATTTTAATTTTTACCTCTTGTGGGCGAGTGTTGGATTGATTAATTCGTATTAACTTTGCTTCGTTACACTTATTTTTTCTTCGGTATTTCTGCAAATTGTGCCTTATTAACAAGATAAACATTATTAGATGGCAGAGACAGCGTTAGCTGTAGGCATATTTGACGAGGTGCGAATGAATTGGCACCGTGTTCATTTAGAACATATTATGACAAATCGGTATCCGCTCCAAACAACCAGACTGTCGCGAGGGCTGTTTATCGATATCTTGGATAGGATCGAGCCTAAACTGACCAGGATGACGTTGAGATCGAATGCTCTGTCTCCGGATACCCAACTCGTCGTTGCCTTGAGTTTTTATGCCAGCGGGGGACTTCAGTGGCTATCAGGTAAGTGTAGCACCTACCTTGGAAGGTACCAGTGTTTAATTTGTGCGTTAACTCACGTTGGTACCCCATTTATCTACCTCTTTTTCAAGCGTAAACACCTTTTAATCAAATCATCACATTTCCTAACCAGATGCAGTGATTATTTCAAGGATCAGCTTAAACGGTAATTGGAACGTTGAATGTTACGTTTTGTCGAAGGTTGCAGCAATATTTGAGATTGACGCGAAGTCATCGATGAACTCATGGCAACGTTCGTACAGTGTTTATTTACTACTATGGCAGTCGCAAGCCGCAACCCTTTGAATGGCAGCGGCGAAAAGCAGACCGAGAATTAGGGCGAGGAATTTCGCAAGTCTTGTAGAAGCTAAACTGCTTGTAATTTTTGCACCTGTTTTTCTTGGGACAAAGCTTCATGATATTAATATTAATCCCCATTGGACAAAAAACTTAAATATGTTAAATTAATCCCTCAACTACCTATTCAGTTTCCTCCATCAACATGCGAATAAGAAAGCGTAAGGGTGACGCTTGGTTCGGGTTCGCACATTAAATAAAAAATGACTGCATTTATTATGAAAGTTAATGCAATTAGTGCTGTTGGTGAAAATGCAAGTGTCTCTTCTCCGGCATTCGGGAACGGAGATGCAGTCATCGCTGCTCGTATAAGGGAGACAGACCGTCTCGATTTATCTAACTTAAAAAATTAATTAATAACAACAATGTATATTAATCATTCATTTACTATCTGCTATACTTTATTTCCATCCTCCAGTGTGAGATTTCACATATCAAATGCGTAATTTTACCGAATGCAAAAAAATATATACAAATTGTAGCCCCCCCCCCCCCCCCCGCCCAACCTCTACTTTAAGGGGTTTTTAAACTTTTGACTATATTATACTTGAGGGTTTATCCACCTTTTCCGATACAAATTAACCACTGGTAGGTACCAACACCAATCCACCCAATTTCATGCTCCAAACTTTTCAAATTACACAAGCAATAATTTTCATTGAATAACAGGTGTCACTTTAGTGATGTGAAGGTTATGAATTGATCAGGCTATTAATGATCTAGAGGTGCATAACTTTACCTACCTACACTTAAATTAATTATTACATGACTTGATTTTTACAGGAATGTGTGGCCAAGTGTCTCAGCCAGCTTGCAGTCGCATAGTTGCTGATGTGATGACTGCTTTGTGCGAGCTAGCGCCCACCGTCATTCGGTTCACAATGACGGGTGACACGCAGGGTCAGACATAGATTTCCTTCCACCAAATTGCCGGCTTTCCAAATGTTTTGGGCTGCATCGACGGGACGCATGTCAGCATTCGCCGACCGCCCAGCGAGCACCAAGAACAATACATCAATCGCCATCAGCACGTTAGAATGAATGTGACACTGGCATGCGGTTCAAAGATGTATTCGCCGAATACCCTGGCAGCAACGGCGATGATTACATTTATGCTCGAAGTTCGTGAGCCCAGATATTTGCCAACGGCACCACAGTGGACAGTTGGCTCTTTGGTATGTAGAACCTACAGTCATAATGTTAATATTTATTGCAGTTTTTTACACGAGGGAAAAACCAACAAAAAAAATTTTTTTCCCAATTATCAGGGGACTCAGCATACCCACTTCAAATGTGGATGATGACGCCGCTCCACAACCCTACAACCAATGCCGAGAGAAGGTATACCAGGCTACCCATACCAAAACAAGATGCTACATTGAGAGGGCTTTCGGACTGCTCAAGTCACGGTTCCGATGCCTGGACTACTCTACTCGGGAGGAATCCTCTGTTATTCGCCTCAAAAGGTTTGTCGCATCACCGTTGCCTGCTGTGCGCTACACAACCTCTGTCTGGATGCCGGCATCGAGCACGAGGTGGATCCTGCTGTCGCAGAGCGCATCGCAGAGGTGGTGGCGAACCCGCAGGCAGCGGTGCCTGATTGCAAAAGCAAGCTTGAACGGTTTGTACTAGAACATTTATTTTTATTTCTTATAATAATCAAGGAACATTTTGTATTTGGCACTTAGTAAATGAGGTTTGCTTTGGTTTACATCACATAACTGCTATCAGGTGGGGGAAAGATAATTCTTCCTGGGCTGCCATTTAGTATCCCAAAAGTAGACGTTCAAATTTCTGTTAAATATAATTTTTTTGTTAATAATATCATTCCTTCTTTCCCATCAGACCAATCAGCCCTTTGGCACTATTACCTAACTAAGAAGTTGGTTCAAGTTAGGTATAATTAGAAAATAAAAATAATATAAAATTTTCTTCTCAAAAACATTCTTAAAACCTAGCAAGTAAATTGGCACCTCTTTGTGTGTTACTCCTTCCTCAGGGCTGAAAGAATGTCAGCCAATGAGTTGGCAATCCCTGGTTTGTGCCAGCATTGCTTAACGATGCAGCGTTTCATTTTGGGAAAGTTCCTCCCTCTTTATAACTGCACCATAATTTCCGATGTCGCTTCACCGCTTCAGCTCCTTCGACATCTCTGCAACATTGTCGTTCAGTGTTAGCTGGTTGGACACAACGGCTAATTTTATTTCTTCCGCAGTGCATCGCACCCACGGTATCGTTTCTTCTGCGGCTCTTTCGTCATGTCGTCTGGAATCGAGCCGGGATCAACTGGTCTTCATCATCCAGCGGATCAGCATCTTGCCCAGCATCTAGCTGGCCCTACGTTCGAGGCTTAGGGTTTGGCAACGGGGAGTTGAATTCTAAGTCGACCGGATGAGACTCAGCCACACCTTTCGGACCTCTAGATGGGCTGCTCTTGTTGGGAAGGGCTGCTCGAGCTGCCTACACTCTGAGTTCTCGTGGGGTGTGTTAATGTGGGTGATCCGCAAAGTGCCCTCACCCAATGGGTAGGTGATTGTTGCTGGGTGCAGCTTGTTGTAGTGTTGTTGCTAGTTGTAGCTTGTTGTAGTTATTTGTTGTATAGCACAAGGCAATAAATCTATTTCATATTTAAAACAGTTACAAACTGCCCTGAGACAAATTGCAAACAAGTGATTTTGTATGTACAAGATTTTGGATGCCTTTCAACTTTTATTCGATAGAGCACAGATTTGATATAATTGTAAAATAACAAAAAAAGTCTGTATCCATAATGTTGATTCGTTAATTAATTTTCAATCCAAATCCTCGAGTGTGTACATGCCTCCCACCCCGTTGAGAGAATCCTTTCTGATGGTCATCTTGAAAAGCCTGTCGACTGTGGAGAGCTTCGCTGACTGCTACGCCTCCGTCGGTCTTTGACATCTCTCTGTTGTTGCGACACACATTCTGTTTTGATCATTGCTTCATTTCCTTCCACTTTGTTTTCAACTGTTGAGGACAATACATTATTACCAACCGGCTTGTTTCGCTTGTCAGTCAATACAATTCTTTACATATGATTGTAAGTTAACGCTGATGGAGCTATGTATTCTTCCAATTATGTACAAAGATTGGTAGGTACCTAACTACCTAGCACAACTTGTAGAATAGGGTTGTACGTACCTACCACATTTTCCACAGCGTTAACCACAGCCCTCACCTGTCCCCACGCAAGCGTAGGTAAAAACTCACCAATAATAACTTTTTCGTATTTAATGCACTAATTTGTCAACACTCTCTTCTCTATTTCAATAAAATTAATGCTTCGCTTTTTTCGGGCTTATTCTGGCGCCAAGACATTGTTAGTGAGCACTAGTTTTTTGTTCATATATTATGTTGCCTCGTTTAGTGCTAGGAAACAGGGAATGCGTCAACTCGTATACAAAAAAAAACTCGTATACTTGTATACAAATTATATTCTGTATTTACAGACTTGCAAAACAACCAAAAAAAAATTGTATACTCGTATACAAATGAAATCCCGTAATCAGAGACTTGCAAGTCGTATACAAAAAAAAATTGTATACAGATTCTCTAATTGTCAACTGTTCAACACATAAAGTTGTATACAAAAGCCATTTGGCAACATGGTGCGGGCAGCTTGTTACAGGCTCACGTTTTCGGTTCGTGTACTTGGGGGAATTTTTTGAAGGACAGCCCCGAACTCTTTATCGTACGTTGTCGGTTCGTGTACTTGGGGGAATTTTTTTTAAGAACAGCTCCGGACAAATTACGCAGTACGATCTGTTGGTACAGTGCTGAAACTGTTCTACACGACCATGTTGCCTAATGGCGTTTGTCTAGAAGTGGATTTGTATACGAGTTGACAAAATGAATTTCTGTATACGACTTTTTTTGTTGAACATTTGCAAATGTTAGACATGTGAAATGTGTAGTTCTGTGCGTATATTAGTTTCATTTTATACCACTTGCAAGTCTGTAAATACGTTATTTAATTTGTATACAAGTTTACAAGTTTTTCTATTGATGACTTGAAGGCATCCCCAACGTAGCAACCCACAATCAATGGGATATCTCCCCCAGAAACTTGACAGGACAGGAAGAACTGATGATGAATACCTATCGTTTTAGTTGGAAGTTGTGAGATAAATTCAGATTACAGAAGTACTGACCATTTTGACAAAAAGTTCTAGATAGGTACCTACTTTAAAGTATCTAGTATTTGAAATTTGGAGCTTTTTGAAAAGTCACAGTTATCAACGTTTGAAACTTAATCAAGAGGCAGTGTGAATATTACGAAAAGCTCTAAATTTCAAATAAAAGTAACTTTTCGAAAAAATGGTCACGACTCCTCAGGAATTATTAAGTGGCATTGGAAACAGTTTTGATTATTCCCAATCCCATGCTCATTATCGCGATTTGTGCAATATTACCTAGAAGAGATGAAAATCAATTCCCGGAGAATTTCTACGAAAGAGTACAACCCTTTCCCGGCCCATAGCCCTGTTTCTGTAATTCTGATACTCACATGCAATTATAAGTTATTGGCAATGCAACACGTTCGACGTAGGCTCACTGACAGTATCACCCAACGAACAATTTATTTTGACAATAAAAGTTTCTCAAATCTCAGAACTCAAATCTCAATCGGGGTAAATATTACCCAAACGTTTCATTCATTCACAATCTCGTCTTCAAATTTTATTATTCTTTGAACCGACGCCCTCGCTCGGCGCCTTTTAGCGCCCCTTTCACAATTCCTCTGTGGGTAGCCCCCCCCCCCCAGCCCACCCGCAGCTGACGCCCCTGGACCTCTATTACGTAACTTTTCAGATGTGAGATGAAATGAAATGAGAGTGAGAACCTCCATTTCTTCCATATGATAACATAGGCGACCTTGGAGTTGTCACTCTCATTTCTTGTCAGCTCACCTGGAAAAAGTTACAGAATAGGGGTCCTGGGATTCTCCGATAATTGACTGATATTGACAATCTGAATTAGGAACCCAATTTGGCCATTGGTAATTGTAAACGGCGGGCAGTACATCTACATTTTCCTTAAGAACAGCCGGCTACAAAAGAGTTAGGGTTTGGGGGGGCAAGGTTAATTCTGAAAAAATTGTCCAAAAAGCGTTGAATTCCACTGATTTCATTGTGTTCTATTGTCATTACTTCACATGGCGCCGCAGGCGAGAAATTTTCGGTTTCTAGGGCCTCTGCAGCCAAATATGTGTCCAAATTTGGCGAGTGATATGTATTTTAGGTCTATGATTGGTCTATGATCTATGATCCGTTTCACCCTTTCACGACCCTCGAGCCAATTTGCTCGTGCCCCCCTGACTGGAAAAGCTCCTGGGCCCTGGTGCGACCGCACCAGCTGCACCAGCGGTAGCTACGCCACTGGTCTTTAGATTGATTGATTGATTGATTGATTGATTGATTGATTGATTGACAATGACAATACTGTTCTGGGCAATGACGTACAGTCGAGGCAAATCAGTCCTTTTTTCGAACCTTCCCCCCCCCCCCCCCCATCCCCTAAAGAATACTGTATAATTACTCCCAAAAGTATTAATTTGTTGTCCTTTTAATAGCGATGTATTTGTAGGTACACGAAAGGTCAAAACGATGCGCGTGTGATAAACAAAGATGCATAAGTGTGAGTACCCTTTGAAAATACGCTAGCTTTCCCCATATTAGGCTACAGAGACTACCAAAACACCCAAAACCTTAGCTCGAGTCTCACCCCCCCCCCCCCTCCCCCCTCCCCGCCAACGGGTGTGGATAGCGGATAGCAAACACCCAAGGTAAGTGGGCAAACACCAAGGTAAGGTTGATTAATTGAGATAAATGAGATCAGAAGTCGATACTAGCTTGCAATACTCTATAGTTCACACGATTAGTTGGAGCGCACTGGACATGTAGAAGGAACCAGCATTACAGGGAATGGATCTAATCAGAAGAGATATTACCTTCCAGATAACATAAGACATTTTGTGCCCTTATTTTTCCCTGGAAGTCGTCTTTGGTGTCTAAAGGTTGTTTTAGAATTCGATCTCGCGAGGTACGAGGGATATTTGGTGGGAAACAGTGAGGGTGATGTACTACCTTGAAAGTTGATAGGATCACCGACTGGATCCTTCGCCCTTCCTTAAGCTGACAAATCAGGATCACATTCACAGTGCTCTAACCATGGTACCTATCATAGGACTTTTTCTAAACCAATGTTTCACCTCAGGTCTCAACAGCAATGGTAAAAATATTTTGCACGCTGAATAAATGCTACAAAAGCATACTAATCTTAGTAATTTGTTTAGCCAGGGGCGGACTGGCTCGGGGTGCAGGGGTGCTATCGCACCCTGGCCCTTTGACTTTCCGGGCCCCTGTCGGTCATATCATTGGCCTTGGAGTTAGGGATTGGGAAAATTTCGGGTGACGTTTTTATAGGGAATGGATTTCCTCGTGGGCGGTTTTTCCCCAATGCATTTAAAATTTTAAAATTTTGCGGGCCTAAAGTTTGACAGCAAGCCGGGCTAATATATTATATTATTAATTGCTATTAGTAACCATTGCTAGCAACTATTGGCAACTAAGCCAAATAATTGGCAACGAAGCAACTATTGGCAACTGGCCAATTAAGCAGAAATAAAAAACTGCTTTGGCGCAATGGATTTCTTTCTAATAAGTGGGTATTTCGATACAAATAAGGAAGAGGAGAAAGAGGAGGGGATGAAAACATTGTGGCTAGAAAAATGAATAACTTTATTGTTTTTAAAACGTAATTAAAAACAATAAAATATGAAGATAAATAAAGAATGTATGATGTACATTTAAAAAATTATATTTATAGGCAAAAATGAAAATAATCAATAAAAATTTATATTGAGTACAGTCGATCACTTGCATAAAAATAAGCCACCGAAATAATTGATTGATAGATAGATAGAGAAAGGTGCCAGGTGGATGAAATCAAATGCTGTATTGAAAATTCAAAACAAGACATCTTGCAGAAAATCCATTTTAAAATAAATTTCGAAATTTTTATGACAGCAAAATCAGAAAGACAGTGGGTAAAGCAATATACCATCATATGAAGTCACAGAGTTACTTCGGCATTTAGGTGCCTGCTCGGGCGAAAAAACGTTTACACCAATTTTTGGGCTTGCGCTTACGTGCAGATTCAGAAAGCGGCAAAAAGCCACCTTAACATAAAAAAATATTTCATGGAGCCAATCACAATTCCATGGCACGAAATCATTTCGACAACAGTTCAACATTTAAAAAGAGACAACAATTTACATTTCCCCCCAGCAAACAAAGACAGCCCACAAAAACGGCCGCGGAGGATATCAAGCTTGCGATTAAACAAAAAAAATGCCCACACTGGCATCTTGGCATAAACTCGTGACACATCTACAAAATCGCAAAGGAATATCAAATTATCGTTACTCCGCAATTAAACAGATTCTTAAAAATCGTGTAAAAAATGCATTTCTGCAAATTTCCAATGCCATCTTCAAGTTGACCAGCTCTCTGCAAGAGAGAGCACTGCAAAAGCTCAAAAGCTCTGCTTCTTCATTCACCGTACTGGCATTTTACTTCTAGACATGGGTGAGGTAAGGCAGCCGATGCCATTTTTGTCTCCCGCTTTCAAGTAAAAGTAAACCAAGCAGAATCATATTGCAATCCAACTTGACGTCATCATTGATACAAGTCGTACTTGAAATCTAGTTTCCGTCGCATCAACGATACAAGCGCACGAAATCTCGAATTGTGTGAGAAATTACTTTCGGCTCAGTCGCACTGCAACAGAAGCAAGAAACATCTATTAGCGGCAGATACCGTAATGCACATAACTGCTCTGGCAGGAATTACAGTCACAATGGGTTCTAGGCACCTTCTCTTTCCCTCTTTCGTACACGTCTAAATAAGGCCTTCAAGCCATCAAAAGCTCGAAGAATCATTTCAAACAGGCGGAGAAAAAATCGGAAAGACATACGAATCGAATCAAGTCAATTGATTCAATCAAGTCAGTCAGTAGAACATTCTCATTGTACCCCGAGCCTGTACATTCATAAAATCAGAAATTGGCCCGTAAAGGAGATGGTATGATAGACGCCGCGTTAGATTTTTGCCACAAAAATTTTGAAAATGTTCCTGTTTTATGCTAAAAAAGGGAATGTCTAAACTACCAGCTGTATGAAAGTACTGGATCTTTTAGAGTTTTACTTTGAAATGAAATATACATGGCACAGCGCAGTAGCGGCCGGTGGACAGTTAGGAAGGTGGGGCATAAAAAAATCTACAAAAATATCCGCACCTCCCTCCACTCACCACTACCCCTAACCTATACAGCGAAAATCGTATATACCTGACGCTGCGTAATCTCACTGACATATGAGAACCTATAAACGCTACTTAACGTCACTCAATTCAATGACATGGTTTTGGTGTCCTACCTTTTGTCCTGGCAGGGGGAGTTCTTCGTAATGTTATGTCAATGTTCTGCTGTAGTCCTAAATCAGCATTTAGTTGCTACTTGCAAGTAGCAAGAAGCAGCACTCTTTGTACATACTTCCAAATCAGTAAATCATAAGCAATACTAATGCCGATTTACGATGCACTGCCAAAAATATGTCAAACCATACTTCGATTAATCGCGACTGCAAGATCGGCGATATTTTATAAACAAAAATGTCTTCTATTTATTTGAGATTATCCATTGAAACCTTAAACTTTTCCCAACTAAATTAGTTTGATTTTAAATCCTAAAACACGGCGTGAGACTAGAGTAATGACACATGACATCTCACGCAAGTTCGCTCGCCGCGACACCTAGCCCAACCCGTCCGCTAGACTGACACAGTGGCACGTGCAGCAAAGATCGCGACGAAGCCATTGGCCGTGCCAGGGAGTCCCGCATTTCGCCGCTTGTTCATCGCGGCTGATTTGCTGCAGTGCATTTTGAATATGTGCCCTGCTCTTGACTGCCAGCTCGCACTGTGAGCGCTCTGCGCGCACACGCTAACTATTGGGATTGGGGGCAGAAGCCGAATCTGCACTACCCAGACATGCTATGAAGCGCGCGGAATCGCGATTGCGCGCTTTTGGGTCCAGGGAAACGTTACGGTGGACTGTATTGAATCAAATGATTACTAAAGGAGTCCCAATGCATAGTATAACATTGAAATCTAAAGAAATCTTAATGATATGAGCTAAAGTAGTAAAACCTATGTTCTGGGCGAGGATCTAGGTGGTACACATGCCCCACTGCCCCTGTGCACGAGCCGCTACTGCCACAGCGATCGGTTTAAATAGCCTGGCCGATATCTCATTAGCTAGACCACAGAAATATCGACGCTCAATATCCTTTCGTCAAATTATAATTCGGGTCGTGGAAAGGTTCGTCGCGTTCCTCGGCTAGTAACTAAGGAACGTTAATTTCGGTTTTACACAAAAGAACCGAGTATAATAACTTTTAACGTTCAAAAAGCTATTAGCAGACGTGATAAGTCCTGCACCAACATACCTAGAAAGCTCAGCATTGAAACGAATAAGCTGCTCGTAGGTGGCTTGGCGGGAACTGCCATGAGGTAGTGCTTCGATAGCCGATTGCAGCCACATCGTCCACAGCTGTAAACAAACAAACCATTTGTTGAAGCCGGCGTTCGCAAGTCCTGATTCGGCCCTTCTGGTGTATTGGGAATATTCTTAGTATCCAGGAATATTCTAATCAGGCATTTCACTTTGGAAAAAGTTAAAATTCCCCTTCTCCCCCCCCCCCCCCTGCATAATAAAACAAGAATGACCCAAAAATCAAAACAGTAAGAATTTATCTCGAAAGTCACGTAAATGACTGCATTTAGCATGAAAGGACCGCCATGTTTCGCTTATCTGCGTTCGTCGAGGCTTGACACACTTGGTGGACAAGCATGGATGCCTGCAAAGTGTCAAAATTTTGCAAAAAAACATAATAATCAATGTTTCCATGCCTAACAATCATCAAATATATATCATCAAAGTGAAAAAAATAGCTTTTCAACCTTTCTGGCTAATCACCAAGTGAGTGAAAGCAACTACATCAATCCTGATTGTTAAGTCTGTTCAATGAGCTCCGAAGTCAAGCCGTTTCCTTCACCTCGTAAGGTATACACTTTCCAGGCCACACATTTCGTCGGATCGCGATGAAACCTATATTTTCGGAATCTTCACACTTCGGATAACCAATTGAACCATTTTCATTTCGCAAGATTCACTCGTCAATTACTTACAAGAGTTTTAAAATAACCATGTTTAGCCGGTATTTTGAAAGATGTACTTAAGGGTAAATTCCAGCTAAGAATTTACCTCTTACCATATACACTTTCCAGGCAACACCCGTTATACAATCGCATCGAAACAAATATCTACGGAATCCTCACACTTTGGACAACCAATTGAATATTTCAGAACCTCGAAATATCTCCTGGAAATCCATAAAAAGTTGAATTCAATTAACCTCAACAACCATCAATGAATGGCCTTAAGAAATAAACCGCATTCACCTGTCGCATCATGGGGCTGAAGTGCACAAGCTGGTCGATGACATCGCCTACGTCGGTGAACATGTAGGAATGTAGTTTGAAGACCGAAGCGTGGACGAGGGCGGTCACTATCGCCTGGCCGTGCTTCTCCAGGATGTCCGTGACTAGCGCACATCGGGTGTCAAAGTCTGGCCGCTCCTGTCGAAGACCAGCCGTGATTAGCGCCTATCGGGGGGGTGCGGTTAGTGCAGTGGTACTCCACCTGCCAGCCCGGCGCTCATATTTTTGCGGCCCGCCTCAAAATTTTAAATCGATTTCATGTCATAAGCAAGGTCAATTTCCATTCATCAAGTACAAGCAGGTACGAGAATGCGTTCAATCAATACCACACAAAGTTACACCATGCTCTATCTTGCAATTTGTAAGTTTTACATGCAATTACCCTTTGCAGACTGCAGAGGTACACACTTTTTTATTTGGCCCTGTGCAAAAAAAGGTTGAGTACCACTGGGTTAGGGGGACGGATTTATCAAGTTTCTGAACGGAACTCTACGCTTCGTCCAAATGGGAACCTCATGCTCGACTTCTATCAAGTTGCCCAATTCTACGCTTAGTCCAGAATGGGAACCACACGGTTGGTAGTTGGTATACAGACTTGGATAAACAAAATGTCTCTACTTTCGTGTAGTGACTTAGATTTCGTCTTGGGAGTTGGTGAGAATTGGGAGGTTTTTCATGAAATCATATGGAGAGAGCCAAGGCTACGCGGGAAAACTTGGTGCTGGCAGGTGAAAAAGCCATCAAAACCGTGTTTTTGCTTTGCAATGAGTTTCCTTAAGGACCACCCTTTAATCCCTCCAGCCCCAGGATGCAAATCAAAAAGAAATATTTCAACTCATTTGTTAATAACTGCCGTATAAGATGGCCTACAATTATGATTAAAAATTCCTTAACCATGTGTTCTTTTGTCAGCCTGAAAGTTTTAATTGATTTTGATCGATACTTTTAAAACAAATATCCCAATTGAAAAGCACTGTTTTCAAGCTAGCTTGAATATAGCCGGCTAACCGCTTTAGCTAGACACTTAAAATTATCTAGCAATATTGACATCTGTTCAATTTTTGACTGCGATAATTATTGGATTACAGCTCCTCGGAACATTCTTATTGCAAATCGGCTTATAAGGTAGCAATGTTTCATACAATATCACATGGTTATAAGCCTCCATCAAATGGCCCAGACAGCCATCTTGCAGCATTCTCCTTGCGTCGTTCCATGAAAATGATGGATAGGGAAAATTCGCACTGCGTCCTGCACGTATTCCCCCGGAAACGGTTAGTCCCGCCCTCTGGACAGATTTTCTCGGGACTTTTTTTCATTGAAGCGCCATCTTAATGATGTGAATGATAGAGAGAACGGTAATGGGAACATCAGAGCAAGTGAAACAGTAACAACTGCTCAATCTGTCGATGCATTCTTCTTTATTAAGCATGTGGATGAGAGGAATGCAGCAATTCCTGAACTAGTTGAAGCGCAAGCATGGACCATCCGTGTAAACTCTGTGACAATTAGTGATGTGGGTTTTCCGGAAAAATTCAATCTGGAAAATTTCCGTGGAAAATTTCCTGAAACTTTCCGGAAATTTTCCAAACTGTTTTTCTTTGCGGCTATCAATGCAATGTGATGGCAAGGCCCCCATGACACAGAAATCTTGTGGAAAATACACCAATAGTTTGCCGAAAGTCCTTTCCAAATTCAGTTGCCTGACGAAACCGTCACTGGCTATGAAGTTTAGATGGTTTTGATGGAGAAGTATGTGGATGTTGGAAAAACAAACTTGTGGGTTGTGTGACTTGTTGCATTGCTGGTGTATCTTGCAGTTTTGCAAATGGAACATATAGGTGTATTCCGACAGTCCTTGTTGTGTGATGTTTTGGTAAAATAGCGCCAACATGCGCTTGGAACTTTCTTCATCTTGGCAGTGGATAGTTGTACTACAAGACTACATTGCTTTGTGAGTCAGTAAAGCTATGCCAGTTAGTGAGGACTTATGTGGCCCATGGCTATGAAGTTTGAAGCCTGCTTGCCAAAAAATGCATCTAACATGATTTCCTTTAAACACGTAATGCGTAGTTTTCATCATGGAAGAAGAATATACAAAAAAAAAACAGACAAAACATAGTATTTGAGAAGATGGAAATTTTCCGGAAAAATTGGTCGGAAATTTTCCCGGAAAGTTTCCATTTTTCCGAAATTTTCCATCGGAAATTTTCCGACCCACATCCCTAGTGACAATGCACTGTAGGTGTCCGCTGCAGTAGAATTGTTTAATGGTCAACATTTCCCACAATCTTCTAGCAATAGAACGGCCCTAAGAGCCAATTTATAACAGCTCCATTTAGAAAAGGCAGCGTTTGAAGCGTTTGTGTACACCCATATGAATCCCAGTGTATTCTCACATGATGGGT
Organism: Nemoura dubitans; assembly: GCA_921293005.1. Lineage (NCBI taxonomy): Eukaryota > Metazoa > Arthropoda > Insecta > Plecoptera > Nemouridae > Nemoura > Nemoura dubitans. Next base: position 30,292,664 of record OV121073.1, on the reverse strand, counting down.
GCGGCCGACATGGATCAAGTCGTAGAAGAACTTCATGACGGAAGAGCTGGCGTCTCGATGGTCGAGGGGGATCGCTAGGATTGCACAGTGCATGATCGGAGTGATGGACGACTCCTGGAGGAACAAGACCGGCGCCCGCTGGATGAACCTGAAAAGAGCATTGGATGTAGCTGCATTGGGAGCCACACAAGGCCATCGGTGTCTGGGAATCAGTCCGGAAGAGGGTTAGAGAATGCCACAGGTGCGTTCCGAATTGCTTGGAATGCTTCGGGGAGATCACGGAAAACTGGAACACATACGAAACAACTGGAACTAAACGTACACAAAGCTATTCGTGGTTTTCATGTGATTTCGAAAGGCATCATTTGTGTGGCATATTTTCTTGAATTTACAACAAAAACCGTTTAAGCAAATGGTAAAATGAATATTCCTGTCATTACAAAATATATAAATAGCAACAGGGACGGACTGGCCCGGGGTGTGGGGGTGCTATCGCACCCCGGGCTTTTGACTTTCTGGGCCCCTGCCGGTCATTGAAAATGCTTATATGTTTTAATAATAATATGAAAGTATCTTTTTCTTCCAACACCGAGCTAATAATTGTAATCCAGAGAAGATGAACGTGAGTAAATGCGATAAATGTCGGGCTTTTGTCTTGGTAACTCTACTCTATCCGCTGCCAAGCCGCCGCACGCTATAGACTACGAGAGTTTCGATGAATTAGCAATGGAAGCTGGAAGCTGCTTTGTTTCGGCTCAATTTCGGCGTATAAACAATAAAATCTAATTGAAAATAATGTCCATGATTGATTCAATTTTGGCTATACACTGCTCCATGATGTCTAATGTCTGCAGTCGACAATCACAGCCCGCAAGGGTAATACGTATAGTGTGTTGCAAACAGCGTGTGTGTCGGCTAACTAGACTTGCGTAGGGTATTCCAGCATTTTCGGTGCCCTCAAGGTATTTCACCGCCTATATGCATTTAAAAATTTGCGGGCCTAAAGTTTGTACAGCAACTCGGGCTTTTTCGAGCCAGTCCGTCCCTGAATAGCAATGACATAACATACTCAAAGAATTGTAGGTATTAAACTTTAGAAAATATAGTTTCACAGCTTTATTTTTGATAACTGGCATTTGGAACAAGCTACCAAAGCCCATAATTGCTACATCCTTGAACTGGAAACCTGTAACCTTGCCTTGACAAGTCTATTTTAGCAACCAATATTAAATTTCATAGACTCATGTCTACTATATAATACATCCTCTCTTTAGCACTAGTTTTGAAAAAAACTATTTCAAACTGGGATTTGAATGCTAAATCAAAAGTCTCACCGATTTCCCGACGTTAAGTTACATATGCTAGTTACTTTATCAAGGGTGATAGCTCGACTGACAAACAAAAGAAACAATATGCTTCCTTAATTCTAATGACCCTGTCAAAGTCCAATAATAATCCCAAAAAAATTAAATTTTACCTACCTACCTACCTACCTACATTTTAAAAACCATCCAAAATCCCAATGAAAGATTTTTATGGATTTTGTATGGTTTTAAAAATGTAGCTAGGTAAAATTTCATTTTTTTTAAATTATTATTGGACTTTCACAGGATCATTAGAATTTAGGAAGCCTATTAAAAATTCTAGGCTAATAATAAATTATATCAAATAAATCTATCACTCTATCCAGAAGGCACCGATTATCATGCACACCACGGACGCTTACCTGGCGCAAAGTCGGAAGAAGTCATCGACGGTATCTGGATGGTTCGTGAGTCCGTTGGGCTCTTGCAGCAGTGCGAACGTGGGCCCCATAAACGCTGTGAGCATCTTGTACAAGTCCGCGTGGCAGTTGGGGTCCAAGGCGTATTCGTCAGCCAGGATGCTGCCCAGGTAGAGGAAGCAGCTGAACTGGTATGCATAGTAGAGCGCAATCATCTGCTCGATTATGCCAGGCAGGAGGTGGGCGATCTGCTTGGAAACGCAACGGACGGCAAACCTGAAAGCACAAATAACAATAACGTTTGTTCTCATACTTGGACAACTACGTGGATCATCAATGTAAAATGGGGCGACTTTGATCCACCGGGGTGACTTTAACCCAAAACAAAAAAAATATTTAGCATTGTTTTTCAATTTCTGTTATGCTTAGTTTTTTAATTTGGGCATCAAGCTGTTTTTATGCAAGTATTTGGTACCTTCTTCAGATAAGAATGCAACACAATATACTTTTAATCCAAAATTTTTTAATGTTTCTCCATCATTATGTAAAATCGCCCTTGATATGGGAGCTATCTCGAAAAACCCTTCGCTGTTGTGAAGGCAATACCTTCAGGTAAAGTCCATATTCCACATGGGTCGGTTGCCGAACAGTTGCGCGGTTGAGGATCATTTTTACCCCACTGCGCATGCTTCACGTTGGGAGACATGTTGCCCAAGGTCGAATTTTGCGATAGGAATATTTCTATCTCGGCCGAACGGTTGGAGACCACGTGATTGAATCCCACCAATAGAAATGCGTATATGCGGTGTGAAGCTAGCTGCTCATCGTGGCACTGAGACGGAAACTAGGAGACCTATTTCACGTTCGTCTCTCAATCAATCACAGACATCATGGCGCCCAAAAATGACATGTGGAAGATACTGTTATAATAACCTTCGGTTTTGTGGACAGATAAAGAAGAAGAAGTATTGATATCTGATACCCAAAAAGAGCGAGACCATATTTATTTAACCCAAAGGACAGGGCAATTAAAAGTCACCCCTGCATTCCCGCACTTTTTGGGGTGACTTTGGCCAATTATTGGAAAGTCTTTAAAGCTAAAATTATTCATTCTCAAATGTTTATTTTGGCTGTACGTTACTAAAACGTGAACGTCATGATACAGAAGTAATATTTTTCTATCTAAAGCACGAATTTACCATAAAAATACCACCCAAGGTTCAACATAACCCAACTTCTCTCAGAACAACAATGCCGCCCATGTAACCTGCACCTGCACTTGCAGCTCCTCGCAACAGGGATTTAAAGTACTATTCCGATACCACACTTGCTTCTAAATTGTTATATTTCCTTGCCCTGTATGTGGGGTTGGGATCAATTTAGCTTGCCAATGTTCATTTTGGGTCAAAAGATGCCTCAAACATGTAATATCACATATTTAATGTGGTGGGTCAAAGCTTAGAGGAAGTAATGGGTTAGGTAGAGATCCATAAGCATATGATATCCCTTTTTTCTGCCGCCAAAATGTGCAGTACCGTGGAATACGAGTAGGTAGCGCTAGCAGCGCTTGTTTTGATGGTGGCGCTATGGAATTCATAGTGGCGTTCCACGGAACTTTTAATGAAAATTGGACTTTGACACCTTTGCCGAAACTACTTGACCGACGCGCCTGAGGCTAGGCTGGGGCTGATGTGGTGGCAACATTTTAACAGGTATATTCTTTGCCTGACCATCCTTACTGAAAAGGTGGCTACCATTGAAAATATTTCAAAGACAAATTGTATAAACATACCTCACATGTATCATCTTTTAGACAGATGTTTCTTTGACATTGAGATATTATGCATTTTGGAGTGAACATGCTGTCCATAACGGACAACCGCTTCAATCACATTGCTTCCTCTAAGCTTTTATCCATGTCCAAAATACCCAATCCATAGTTTATGAAGACTAATAAGAAATGGGTTTTGAGTCTCAGTTATATGGGATGTACCTATATTATGTATTATTATAAAATATGCAGTGCATTGAATCCTGTACTAGAAATGTGATAGTCGGACTTCAAAGTCCTCACAATAATGGGTTGTGAGACACAATTCGAGTACAGGATTCGATGTACTTTAATCGTCATAATTATGCAGCATTAGGTACTTATGGTTTTAACGCCGCCACAATTATTTCGTTTCTTCTACAATGAGAATTTACTATCCTAGAAATAAAGCCATGAATTTTATCTCAGACATTGGAATGCAAATGTTTGTTGAACTCATTTTTGCATTTCTTCATAATTAAATAGGATATTATTTTTATAGCTATCCCTTTCAACTACAGAAAGGTGACAAGCAATTTCCTGGCTTCACCAAGCCGATTCTCGGCATGACTGGAGCACATAAATTTTAATGTGCTTTTTTGTTCAAGACGGAGTAAATGGAAATTGTCTGGTTGTATTTTCGTATTAACAAGACTTTTTAACGTTAAAAAGATCATTTTATTAACGCCGATTACAATAAATAGTCCTCGCCTGGCCAGTGTACGTATACAAGTCAGCTTGTGTTAAAACATAATTATCAGATTTGAAACTATTTCAAGTGGGATTTGAATGCTAAATAAAAGTCTCATTGGTATTTTTTTTTTCAAAACTAGTGCTAAAGATAGGACATGGTAGACAGAAATGTAATTATTAGATTGTTTTCTGCCTGGAGAAACAAAGGGAAATCCCCTTTCACCCTGGCTATTGGGGAACTTTACAATTGATTCAAAGAAACAAATATCCACTGGTAATCCGCATAAAATGACGTGCTGATCCTTCTAGAACGGGCCAATTATGATTATTGGGATTATTATCGGGATGAGTATCCGGTTTTTCACCACTTGTCTTACTAATAATATAATATAAATAAATGTATGAAAAACGTTCAAAATTATAGAATTAAATAAAATGAAAAAAATGCATTGTATATTATGCATTATATTTATATGCAATGAAATTATTATGGTATCAATGAAGTCAACCAAACCAAGTACAGCGATCTTCCGGCATTATAATATATTGGTGTTTGGGATCTGTTGAGAATGAGATGGCAGATTCCTTTTTAAATGCTTTTGGGTTTATTTCCCCATTGGAAGTGGTGTTGATGACTTGCTGACAGCGGGTATTTAAAATATATAAATAACCAGCCCTTACAGCCTCGCCAGGTAAACTTGACCAACTCGAGTCGACGGTCATGAGCTGCCTCAACGCGAGACCCGTTTATCTCGCCGTGCTTCAGGCGCGTCGGTAATGCAGTCCTAAACGCAGGGCTCAAAGTCGAACTTTAGTTGAATTTGATTTTCGGCTTACGAATTTCAAGGAGGTGCTATCTAGCGAGATTCCAAATACTACAAAAAGCCAGGCAGATAGTCTAGCACAGGCTTCAGTTCTCTACCTAACCCATTACTTCCTCTAAGGTCAAAGTCACCCCAAATCTTGAGGTGAATTGTCCCACCCACATATTCACATAATCATACACACTTTATTTTATTTTTCAAGTAAAATAGGTACTCCTGACCTAGACCAATATTTTGGTACCAACTTTGTATTGCTTACGACAAAAATCAGAAAGATATGGCAATGTGAAGTTGAAAAGTGGGCCAAAGTAACCCCATTTTAATAAGTAAATTTTGTGTCAATCAAGTTTTCTGCTTAGGTACATGGTGCCCGGTTTTAAAGTAAATTATTGATGTATATTTATATCTTATTAGTTAATATATTGAACTAAAATTAGCTTCAGGGTGATTCAAAATTGGTCATAAGGTTTAAGGATTAGTCAATAGTGTTTAACAATAAGGTTTAATAGAAGTAAATATACAACATGCGTGTTACCGTTCACAATTGGGTCGTATTGCTTAAAATGGTTTTTAGGTTTAGTTGCAAGGATTAAGAAATGAAATAATTTCATTTGCTAGGCCTTAAATCTAGCGACAGCTTATGACCGACCAATCAAAAGCAAGCAAAAATAACTATTCATCTGGCAAGGCAAACAAACAACCAAAAACACGCTGCATCTGCAAACTTTGGATAAACATGATTTTGAGACTTTAGAAAAGAATGCAAGTGTAAATCTATGTACAATATGAGCAGCAGAGAAGATTCACCACAAGATTATGTAGCATTGGATACAGATGAGTTCCACATACATGTTTGTAAAGTACGGATTTGATACATATGATGGATTTTGACGTTTGAATTTTGGTAAACAAGTTATCCATGGCAACCGGATTATAGTCAACAACCACTGTCATTTGGGGCATTAGAAACAGGTATTGTGAATTGCAATGAGATTTTAAACCTTGAACCTTGAACACTAATCACTAATACTTAAACCTTGTGACCAATTGTGAATAGGCCTTTATTTATAATCAAAATCAAGAGGTTGATATTTTTGTTCGTTCCGAGGTTGTAAAAAGGCACGATTTTAAATTTTGAAAGGGACAGAAGATGTTTGATAAGACCCTGTTTGACCACAGAAAAGTATGGCACAGTCGAGCCATTACACAGTAATTTCAGAAAAGTAAAAATCTAAAAGTTTGCGAGTTAACCAAATTAACTTTTTAACTGTGTTCAGGTAAACTCTATCCCTGATAAAACTGAGTGCGGTAAGCATCAGTGGCTACCTGAGACAGCGACAGATCCTCTCGCTGACTCGCAGATCAGACTGGTATTTGTTGCAGGCAGTGGACATGATGGGCCACACCTCAGTGATGACTCCCAGGCACGGATGGGCGCTGCCGTTCTCCACGCGAGGATCGATGCTGCGGAATATTGCTGCCAAGCGGTCTAGCCACACGCAAGGGTCTGTCTTGGAACCTGCAACCAGCAACGATGCAGAGGTGTAATACTAATAGAGAATTTCAAGAGGCAATGACAAATGTTCACAGATCAAGAAAATGTTCAATTTCAAAGGCCTAACTAATAATATTAAAAACTAATATGATTCATGGTTTATCTGCTAATTTAGCAAAGTCAGCTTATTTTGCAGTAGGTATTTGAACTGAGGAATCGTATAAATAAGAACAATCCTACAGGAAAGCAATGGAAACAAAGTGATAAAAAAATGTTCTTGAAATATTAGCTAGTTTGCATCAGATCAAATCGTGTGTGCAGTGTTGGCACAGGTCACAGTAAAATTGTGTGTAGTTTACTGCTGCGATAATATGAGGGTGCTAGAAAATTGTCAAAGAGGAAAGAAGAATGCAGCATAACAGTAAAAAACTTCCATAAAGAAATAAACCAATTGTAGATAATCAACTGCATGCCAATGAACTCATCTCAACAAAGTTGGCTGCCCCTTACCTATCACAACTAGTGCTGCACACATGTACTACTTTCCTCTCCACCCTCATAAGATTGTGCTACTAACCTCTATCCCCTATCACATTGTTCTCCATCAAAGTGCACAGCGGTTTAATCTGACACCAGCAAATGTCGCGCATGGCGTCGTGGATTTGGTCGTGAGGTAATTTTCCGACGATCAGGGAGATTCCCTTGAGCAGGCCGATGGCAGCATCGTTGGACAACGTGAACGAGTCGAGCGATTGCACGATCTGTACGAGACCTTGGAAATGAACGCCCATATGATTCTTGCAAGCGCTGCAAACGCTTTGCAGGGAGTTGGCTGCGACCGTCGCTATTTGCGGTTGCTGGAGGCAGTAGAGCAGGAAGTTGAGAATGGGTTCTGGAACAAGAGAATCAAGCTAGTTTAATGTTGGTACCTAGCTTTTGTTTTGCTATTGAAGGCAAGATGCACATGGTTTTGAATTTACTAATTAATAGCAAGGCTTTCAGAGACGTCTACCAGTATGGTCATTTTGTGACATAAGAGATTTTAAAAACATGCTTTAAATATTACATTGCATTGCATCTAAATAAACCGTTAAAATAATTAGTACTTAGAGTTCTATCCTCTGAACTTAATTCATAAGTAAAAATATATAAATTTCAAAACCCAAAAGCACTTTTAGGGGGAAAACAATTACAAAGACAGATCTAGAATGCAGGATTATTCTGGCTTTTTTGCATCATTCTTTTTAACTTTGTTGCAAATTTCTTTGGCTGCTTTGACTGCAAGGACCAAGCTACCACACACCAAACTTCCACTGTAGTCGTTTAGTTTCCGCTTACCCAGCGTTTGCGGATGTTTTTCGATCCACTCGCAGAGTTCGCCCAGAAGTTGCACAGAAGTGTGTCGGACAGCAAAGTGTGTGTTTTCCGGTAGACCCAGTATTGCCTCGACTACTTTTGGCACAACCTCGCTCTCCTGTCTAAAAGGACTAGTAAGGAATGAACAAAGCGAACAAGCAGTGTCGAATGTAAACATATCATGCATCTAGTGCTAGGCAATACGTAGTGGGAAACTCACGGAAGAATATTTTTGGCAACGGCTTGCATAATGAAGAGAGCTGCTTCGGTGGAATCCCAGGTCACTCCTGGCTGCTGAAGACTAAGGAACATTTGCCGAAAACAGTTTGAAGAGCCAACGATGAAAACTACGTCTTTTATCAACTCGGAAACTTTTGCTCGGAAATCAGCAAAATCGTCACCGTCTTCGACTAGACCCTCCTAAAAAAAATCATTACCTATATCTTGCACATAAAATTGAAAAAAATGTATATTTGTATAATGTTCCTACAGCATCAAAACCTCAATAGTACGGTTTTCAGGGCCCGAGATAATAGTTATCGCAGCCAGTTAAGTGCTTTATGATACAGATTAGCGACGATTGATATATATTATGTTAACAAGAAAGTAGGTATGGGAACAATTTTGGAGAAAAACATTCTTGGCTCATGGTTGTTTGTAGCTGTAGGCTCAACTATGCACATTAAGGGGTGAAGTCTGGAGTTATAAGAATAAATATGAATACACTTACGTTGTCCGGCTCCATTTGACAGTGTTTGCACAAAGCTGCGATAAGTCTCTCAACGTATGGTTTGAAAAGAGCTGTAGCAGCCTCATTGTTCTTTTGATACAATTCCTCGGAGATACGGAACCACAAATTAAAAGTTATTTCCGCAACCTGTATATTGTAACAAAATTTTTATTATTACAGATAATAAAATAAGGTACAGATATAATCTAGGCCTGGGTGGTCAAATAAAACCAATTTGACTGTAATTCTCTAGATTTAATAACTAAACCTGTATATTCAACAATTTGATTCTAGTCACATACCTACTTACTTGTGCAGGTTACTTGACTAGTTGGTTAAAAATTAAGAGTTCTATAGATTTAAGTAGGAATTTATTTAATACCTCATAGTCGTGATGCCCTACGCAAACAAGAACAAAGTCACAGATTCGGATAGCGAAGTGTACTTCCATTACACTTTGGTTCAAAATCTTCTCTAAAAATGATTCGGCAAGTTCGGTAAATATTCGGCAGTAATTCATTGACCTGGAACAATTTAAAAATATCTTGTACGTACATAGAATCCTAGCAGGCATCAATCCTGTTAAAGTATGTTTTATCACTTACTTTTCTTGGTCTTCGTGAGCAACTGAGAGGTGATACGCTTCTTCAAGTGCCATTACATTTGAGAAAAGTTCCTTTTCAAGATCAGGCTGATTATTATTATCTTCTAAACATTGCAACAAGCAGCAAATACAGTCGGTGGCAGCTTCATGAAGTGGCGAACTAGCTTCGTGGTTTGCAAGTATGCGGAAGGCGTGCCTTATGATTACGTTGTCAGCCACATCGGGCAGCGTTATTGCTCTGATCGACACCCAAGATGTGTAGCAGCGTATTAAACGAGTGTGAATTTGAGAATCACCACCGCTTGATAAACAAATTTTCTGTACATAAGGAAAGAATGCGAATGACACATATAGATTCAACTCTCAATGGACTGATATGAAAAACCATTATCATTATAAAATTACCAGAAAGTCGGAAACAGTGCATGCCGTCGCGTTTAGATCTTCTTTTATCTCTTCTCTACGATTTGCTCCCAATCTCAAGCTTCGAGAAGTCACTTCCTCTGGGAGCACTGTTAGTATTTCTAGTAACGGCCAAACATTTACAGAACTAAATTTCTTCAAAAGGTCTAGTACCGGTTTCTTCCACGAAGCCATTTGCAATGCTAAATCAGCTAAAGCCAAACACAGCTGCGTGACTATGACCACGTTTGTGGAGATGTTCACTTGGCTAATGTGTTGAAGCAGCGAATCTCGCAGCGATTCGTGAGCGTCTGGTGGCAACTCATGGAAGGATAATTGAATCTTTGATCTCAATGTTTGAGCAGCAAAATAACAAGACTCAAGGTCTCTCTTTTCATGAAGCATTTCATCAGCAATTTTCCATGAGAATACCTAAGTCAAAAAGTTAAACACATACATTAAAAAAGAAATAGAACCTACACACAATTTGAAAATGGGAAAATGGCAATAATTTTGAGGTTATTTCTGGTAAGCCGTCTAACCATCCCACAAAACCACATATAAGGTACATATACTCTGCTGGCAGTGCACCTGACACAAAGAAGTAATGCATGTCTTTGTAAATTTAATTGATACATCAAGGCTTCATCCATAACAAACCAATAATAGTAGTAATAAGTCAGCTTATGAATTCAAACAGCTTGACTACTATGCACTGGCTTTGTCGCTCGGAGTTGCGTACCACATACCCCTTACGTACAAAATTGATAAAAATAAAACTTACCGATTCTTGTAATTGCTGAAGCCACCTAGAAGCAATTTCTTTTTTCGCACTATCTGGATCGCGGTAGAGAATCATTACCGCTTGATAAACGGTATCCAGGCTTGGGGCTGAATCCATCTTTGCAGGTTGTTCTTAATTCACAGTGTTTATAGAGCACCCAAAGTTGTCCCTCTATTAAACAGCATTACCTGTAAATTATTACAATTTAACAAACAAAAGATTAGCTAGTGCCAATGCATGTGCCATCTCTCAGGTGATGAACAGAGGGAATTTAAACTGTCAAGCCACTAGTATGGGCGACTAGTATCAATTAATTAACAAATTAATAAGTGATATTACTTAAAGTGAGAAATTCAAGTGCACTACGCTTGAAATGCAAACGAACGAAATAGAATGTGGAAGCTGCGATATGCCAGAAAACCACCGGACATTTATAAACCGGAGGCCAGACCCACAACTCACACGACAAGCACCAACTGAGCGGTGAGCAAAATAGGATAGCTATTGCTCAGCGCTCCCATGCAAAATCCAAGTGATGAGACAGGGCGCCGCTAAAACATCGGGCGGTCGGCGGTTCCCTAGAGCCAGAACTGTGTTTGACCGAAGGTTTGACACTTGACAAATGTGAACGAATTTAACCTCTGATCATTTGCTAGAAAAATATTCAGATAATGGATGTGGATGGTCTCCCGATTATTGGTCCAGGAGTAGATTTTACCCAGGTAAATATTTCCATATAAATCAAACATATAATTTCTTGTAAGGCTTATTTTTGGTTCCTTATCACTGACAGCCGGAATCTCTATTTTGCGAGGTTAATTTGAAAACTTTGTAGGTGTTCTAAATGGTTATTTTTGTGTCGCATGGTATTAATGATGGGGTTTAACAAATCATTTGATTTTTAAGGTTAGAGCGATTCATCAAAAAAGAACGCTTGCATTTATTAACCACTTTATATTAAACACGGTTTCTTTTCTGAACAAATTTTCACGATCTTGTGAATTACGCTTTGAGCGATTTGAAGCAAAGATTCAAAAGCTGGAAGCATCTCTAAGTATATTGGAGGCAAAGGTAAGTTAAAAGGGAATTTTTTTAATGACCTCTTAAAACATTTATTTGTTTTTACGTTATTATCATGATATTTAAATCTTTTTTCTAGTTAGTCTCTATCTCTGGTCTTGAACAAGTTACTCCGGTAGCACCCAATCAGGATGATGTCCCAGTTAGTCCTGCCAAGGCAGCTGTTGTTGAAATAGTCTTTGAAAATGACCGAGAAGTTCTTGCTGACAAAGAAGCAGAAGTGAAGCAGGAAAATAGCTACAATGCAGCGCAAGACCCAATTTATTCTAGATTTTTCAAAATGATTCAAGTTGGCGTCCCAATACAGGCTGTTCGGTTGAAGATGAGTGCTGAGGGATTAGACTCCAGTGTTCTAGAGTGAGTATCAAACCATACAACAATGGCTATTGGTTGTTAAGTTCCCTAGCCGTACTACATTTAATATTATGCAAATTTGTCTGAAACTCTAATTAAAGACCCCACATTTTGTTGCAATATACTATTGCGGTATATGTCAGTGGTGGGTTTAGGTCTTGGCATTCTAGGAGGGTGCCTAGGGGCCTCGTTGTCATTGTTGGAAGCACCCCGGCAAAATTTGTCCAAATGATTTTCCAGAGTTGAAGCACAAATAAAGTTAAAAAATTGCCAGGGTTGAAACAAGCAAGGGCCTGGTCACATAATGCCTGCCCTAGGAAAATGATTTGAAACATGCATTGACAGGTAAAAACTACAATTTCTTGTCCGCGGCACATAAAAACAAAGAGCTTAGTTAAAAGCAAATTGAAATTATTCCACTTTATAAAATCTTGGACCGTTGCAATTTGCGGTTTGAAAGGTGCATCTTTTCCAAAGAGCTAAGTGCATTGCAATACTGCTTGCCCCATCGTTATCCTCAGCTTTATGAACTTTGCCCGCCTCCGTCCCTGTAGCCTGTCGTCTTGATACCGCCTCCGTCCCTGTAGCCTGTCGTCTTGATGCCGCCTCCGTCCCGGTTAGCCTGTCGTCTTGATGCCACCTCCGTAGCTGTAGCCTGTCGTCTTGATGCCGCCTCCATCCCTGTTAGCCTGTCGTCTTAATGCCTAGAGCCTCCGTCCCTGTTAGCCTGTCGTCTTGATGCCTAGAGCCTCCGTCCCTGTTAGCCTGTCGTCTTGATGCCACCTCCGTCCCGGTTAGCCTGTCGTCTTGATGCCTAGAGCCTCCGTCCCTGTTAGCCTGTCGTCTTGATGCCTAGAGCCTCCGTCCCTGTTAGCCTGTCGTCTTGATGCCACCTCCGTCCCTGTTAGCCTGTCGTCTTGATGCCTAGAGCCTCCGTCCCTGTTAGTCTGTCGTCTTGATGGCGCCTCCGTCCCTGTTAGTCTGTCGTCTTGATGGCGCCTCCGTCCCTGTTAGCCTGTCGTCTTGATGGCGCCTCCGTCCCTGTTAGTCTGTCGTCTTGATGCCTAGAGCCTCCATCCCTGTTAGTCTGTCGTCTTGATGGCGCCTCCGTCCCTGTTAGTCTGTCGTCTTGATGCCTAGAGCCTCCGTCCCTGTTAGTCTGTCGTCTTGATGGCGCCTCCGTCCCTGTTAGCCTGTCGTCTTGATGCCTAGAGCCTCCGTCCCTGTTAGCCTGTCGTCTTGATGGCGCCTCCGTCCCTGTTAGTCTGTCGTCTTGATGCCTAGAGCCTCCATCCCTGTTAGTCTGTCGTCTTGATGTCGCCTCTGTCCCTGTTAGTCTGTCGTCTTGATGGCGCCTCCGTCCCTGTTAGCCTGTCGTCTTGATGGTCCCTGTTAGCCTGTCGTCTTGATGGCGCCTCCGTCCCTGTTAGTCTGTCGTCTTGATGCCTAGAGCCTCCATCCCTGTTAGTCTGTCGTCTTGATGGCGCCTCCGTCCCTGTAGCCTGTCGTCTTGATGGCGCCTCCGACCCTGTTAGCCTGTCGTCTTGATGGCGCCTCCGTCCCTGTTAGTCTGTCGTCTTGATGGCGCCTCCGTCCCTGTTAGTCTGTCGTCTTGATGGCGCCTCCGTCCCTGGTAGCCTGTCGTCTTGATGGCGCCTCCGTCCCTGTTAGTCTGTCGTCTTGATGCCTAGAGCCTCCATCCCTGTTAGTCTGTCGTCTTGATGGCGCCTCCGTCCCTGTAGCCTGTCGTCTTGATGGCGCCTCCGACCCTGTTAGCCTGTCGTCTTGATGGCGCCTCCGTCCCTGTTAGTCTGTCGTCTTGATGGCGCCTCCGTCCCTGTTAGTCTGTCATCTTGATGGCGCCTCCGTCCCTGGTAGCCTGTCGTCTTGATGCCTAGAGCCCATACAGGGTTATAACTATTGGAAACCCATTCTCAACTGTCACCACTCACCACTGTCAGATGAAATTTGCACCCCAACTAGTAGATTTTCACCAACATTAGCCTTCAGAGCTAATACTTTCCTTGGGGTCTGTGCCCCCAAACCTGTTTCCCTTTCCCCTGTTGCCTTTTCTGCTTTGGGCACTTAAAAATCAATGAAAGTATGGGGTTCCAACAGTTAATGCACCTAGGGGCCCCCAAGACCATAAACATGTCCCTGGGTATGGTATGCCGTATATGTAAAGGCAAGTCAACAAACAACTCGGACAAGCAACCTCAGATATTTGATTGCTAAAACGTTCATATCCTTATTTCCGTAAAAAAAATATACCCATATAATCACCTTTTATTTTCAAAATTATTGTGTACTCACCTCTTTTTTAAAGAAATATGCTGGCGCTAGTACGTTTATTTCTAGCTTCTATGCGGCTACCTTAAGCAATTTTTCGATACTAATTCATTGTTTCACACTTGACATTTAGACAACTTATGCTCTAACTTGGGGGGTGGGAAGTGAATTAATTGCAAATTTAACTGTGGTTGTAAGGAATACAGAGAGATGTGGACATGTTTTAGTGCAGTCAATGCTCCAGTCATCCATCTTTGAGCCTAAGGAAATGTTAGGCTGAGGATTCAAGGTAGCACTAGAAGAAAATTGTAATAAAAACGCAGCTCTTGATTCAAATATAGTCAAACTCAAAAAGTTTGCTACTTTTATTTCTCCCTTTCTTAAAAAAAACAAGAAAGCTTGTGTAACCCTCTGCACCCCCCGCCCATCCTCACCGTTCTCAAAAAATCTGCACGTACCCACCTATATTTCCAGAACTACACTGCTGCTTGCGCAGTAAATTTGTTGCTTTATATCGATGTTGAACGTTTGTTATGAGAACCAAAACGACACAAAGCTTGGATAAGATTGCCTAGTAAGCAACCAACATGGCAAGACAGAGAACCCGTTTTTTGTAGTTTTTTTTTAAATTTGTAGTTTTAACTTAATTGTTACAGCAAGCCACATGTACCAATTACTGCTAGCTCCACCCAACCGAGAGAGTCGAGAAACGTCAGCGAGAGTGAAAGCACTGCAAGCAGTTTCAGTGAAGAATGACAGCTACATTATCTTTAAGAGTCTAAATTGTTTAAGCGGAATAATTGATGAACATTGCATTATTATGTTTGCACTGTATTGATTTAAATTTAGATAAGAAATAAATAATTTGTATATTTATGTGAACACTTTTCCTCTTTTGTAGCCAATGATCCTGACCTTTCATCAAGGAATAACTTTGGGGCTTTAGGTCACTTGTTTTGACCCCAATTCACTGAAATAGGTACTAAATTGAACATTTTCACATCTGAATGATGATTTTTTTTTTTTATGTACAGTGAATGGGCTATTTCACAAACGTAGGTTAAATACCCCCTAAACGGTCGGTTAAGGCCGATTTTGACTGGCATTTTCGTTTTTACTAAAAAACAGTTCTTCAATAATTTAAATGTAGAATTTGGAGTACTTTCGAAGAAAAATGCAATTTCTACTTTTAGTTCCGAGGGTATCTCATAAACGAATATTTGGTGACCTGAAAACACTTACATGTTGTGTCTGGAACTACAAGGCTATTGGTGCAGTTGTTGGTGATTATTGCATGAAGCTTTATTTTAACTTAAGTTAAAATAAAGCTATTTTAGCAACAAATTGTGTGAGGATTCCGTAGACCCTGGTTTCGTCGCAATCGGACAAAATGTGAGGCAAGAAGTAAGTATCCAGTAGGAGGTAAATTCAGCGCGGGAAGCGGCCAGAGCGGCTCAATAATACGACGTAACAGGGTTGTTATACAATGCTTGAAAATACTAGATGAGTGAATATTTCCGAGATTAACAAACACACAGTTCGTTGCCAAAAGTGTGAGGATTCCGTAGACATGGGTTTCATTACGATCGGGTGAAGGTGTGGCCACAAGTAAGTAGTCAGTAGGAGGTAAAATTTGAGCGGGAAGCTGCCCGAGTATGAGCTCACACCAATTGTCTTAACAACTAAATGCGGTTTAAAAACTAATTTCCCAACTTTTGGGGCTCAAATAATGAACGATGGTTTAGCCAGGGGATTAATAATGACATACAAAATACAATATGTTTCACTTGTCAAAACAATTCCTTCTAGAATCACTGCCACTTTTAAATCAAAATTGAAGTATTTTTTTTGTGACCTGTCTCAAAATTCTCCTTTGAACTTTTCAAAAAGTCTGCAAGACAGTGAATTTCGAGGCACCGACTGAATTGGCCTTAAACGTCCGTTTAGGCGAGCTTTGGTTATAGGCCACAAGTCAATTTTTGACAATTCGGCAAATGACTTGTCATAGAAAAACTGAAAAAATATACACATTCAATTAAACTTTTTGAAAGTTATTTGTAAAAGATACAGTGTTTCTAGCGTTCTTTAATATAGGTAGTGATTTATGAAACAGGCCGAATGCAGAGTATTTGCAAGAAACTTAAAAGGTAGGTACGTATCAATTTATAGCCCAGGGTGGTGATTATGTAACTTTTTAGCGGTCGGTATCCAAGGATGACAATCGGTATCTAGGGGCATTTCAATGTCACTTGGTCGAGATAACGAACGTTATCTCAAACAAAATTTTAAATCATCACCACCCAGGATGTATTTCCCCAAAATGAGGTGTTTAGGACTTTTGATACCATCAACATCTCATTCTCAGTATGTTTAAATATATTATCACTGCCCAGCAATTTCTTCACACATTTTTAACAAGCAGTTGTTTTCTCGAAAAGACAAAATAACAGCTTAAGTCAATATCTGGATTCTGGACAATGAACATAGACAACGTATTGAAATTCAAAAGACTAAAACTTGAAAGATCAGCTTTTTGTAAATTTTTATGGGTAGGTAGGTAGATAGGTAACAAGCTTGAATTGGATTTTAAACTAAACTTGGATTATGAATCGACAGAAACGCTATCCCTTTTTAATTTTTGGAGTGATTTTGTTTGAAATGTCCACCCTTTACAATAGTTAGAAAAATTGTATAAATTAACTGCTTTCCAGGACACACTGCTCAAACAGATTATAAAAGCACACAACATCAGTTTATGATAATACATGGTTTACAACTAATTGTAACTGAATTATGCATAAGTAATGTAGCAGCAGCTAGGTATTGCTTGTAGAATAATCCCAAGCTTTAGAGTTTACATTAAAATTTGCTTATAGCTTGTTATATAATTACGAGTAATCTTCTGAAACAAAACTTTTATCATTCCTCATAACATTATTGTTGAAATGTTCATCAGTTCTCACTAGAAAACGGTGAAATATCAAATGTTAAATCTTTTTAAACGCGCCGCCGTCTGCCCTGGACCAAAAATATCTATATACTTTTGGTGTCTCGACCATTTTATTTCTCGATCAAGCTACTTATTATAGCCTCGATACCAAATTTCTTTTGTTCTATAATGTACTCTCCAACCCCTCGTCGTACAATAAAATGAAAACATTTTTTTCCATAATATTACATAAAAACTTTGCAAAGTTTTTAATTTCATAAGCATTAATTTTAAAAATAATAATTAGTTAACGATTTTAGTAAAGTATCATAACTTGAGTTATTTACGTAACCAGCCAATCACCGAGTCTCGGGGAGCTCCGAGACCGCGCCATCTTAAGTTTTTGAACAAAGCCTATAGAACAGTCGCATCGCATCAGCCAGTTCACCGTGTAGCTTGCGTGAGTAAAGTCAAGATGAGTTCGAAGGATAATAACACTGAAGTTGCCGTAGAAAAAGTTGGCGATAACGATAAAGTTATCCAAGATGCCAAGGCGGAAGTAAAGGGAATCAAAAGGCCGTCAGAGGTGAGATATATTTTGTCTAAAAGTATAAATAATCTGCGGTCTTCACTCGTGGGCATAGTAATGGCTGACGCTTCCAATAACATGCATTTTGTAACGCTTATATCTCGCTATTTCCCGGTATTTAAGGATCACATGAGCTTTTAATGCCTTGTTTTAAACTCGTGCTTGTTATTGTTTCTGTTTTCATTGCTTGCTTGTTTCCAAACATTCATATCTGAGCTACATACTTTCTGATGCGAAGCGTTTGTGAGCCATGTGGAAATGCCGGCCGGGAGCTTGAATTAGAATTATGCCATATCTCTAATGTTTGCGCTCATATCTCGCTAAGACAGGTTCCATATTAGCCGTTTGTTTTATTTCGTATTATTTTTCATTCCTCGCGATAACCGTATGCAATAATGTTTGTAAAACTTGATTCTGGCTATTGCTAGGCCTGGCGTCCCGCGCTTGCAGTTAACGCGTACCTTGATGGAGGGTACTTACGTTTATTTTTGAAAATGGCGGTCTTTCGATTTCAAGGGCTTTCGGTACTAGAGGCTAGGTGAGAATCAATAGTAAAGTGGGCAGGAAACCTCAAGTGAGGCTATGATAATAGTAATGTAATACATTTGATACTAAACAGTTTTTTTCCCACTTATATTAATTCATATGTGTCAACAAGCGACGGGAACAGCTGTACGGCTGACTTTAATCGTAACGGCTTAGACATGTATTTTTAAGTCGGTTGCCCGCTGCATATCTGAGCCGCCCGGTGCGGAGTTCCTCCGCCATGACCAGGACCAGGAATTTAAAGTAATCTGGAATTGTGTGAGCAGGCCGGCGTGCCGACCTGCGTATTTGTTTATCGCCGGCGCGCGGTAGTAGCTAGGAAGAGGGTGTTGGGCACTTGTGCATGACGATCGACGCCGGCCGGCAGCCGGCCCGGTTGCCTTTGCCGTCGCTTTTGCTGCTAGTGCCGCCGGCCTGTGGAAGGGGCGTTGACCTTCACCATCCGAATCCGATCCCTACTCTCTTCGTGGTGCTCTTCGCCGCTACTTAAGTGTTTGCGGGGGGAAAGAGGGGATTCCGGATGTGTGTAAAGAATAAGCGAAAATCCGAAAATAGTTTATTGTACGTTCGCTCCGATCGGTTGTTTTTGGCTAGACATTTTTCAATATTCCTGAGAGCACACTTGTCTTCCCGTGCTGTAATGTGGTGGTTCCCGCTCAAATCCCGGGAGTCGTACCGGTTTTTGAGCAGATGTTTTTCTGCTTGTGCGCTTTCCTCCCCCTTCGGATCGTCGGTTGTTCTTTTCACTCCAGCCCCTTCTCACGTGGTAGTTCGGGTATTTGGACGCGGGAACAGGGTTCAAAGGATACGAGTGAAAACTCCAAGGGGGTGATGGAATGGCTGTGAAGCGGCCGGTGCCGTCAGCCAATGGGCGATGCTTATGGCGAGAGGGACGGACGGGGCTAGCCTCGTGACGGGTTCCGGATATTATTTCCTACTACTACTACTACAACACGAATACACCTAAAACCTCTTCCCGCCTTCGTACCACCTTCTCTCTCGCCGTCTTCTCCCCTCTTGTTCACGCCGACCGATGTGGCTCATTCATTTCTACTAGCGCTTCTATTTTATTTCAAACTAGAAGTTTATTCCTGTTCCGTTTTCATAATCGGCGAGCGGTCAAGTCAAAAAACAAACTTCATCGAGTTTCTGTAATCTGTAGTTGCTTAGCATGGGCCGTAACTGAACTGGGCTAGACATTATCAGGAGCAACCAGTTTAAACGACCAACATAACGTTATCACACAGGTCCCAATATGTTTATTAGTAAAGATTAAAATCGGACTCGAATCTTGTGGCCGGCAAGTAGTTACTTATATCTGGAATTTGTTTGTCATTTGATTTGAATCTCCAATGACTACCTTAAGGACCAACCTATTTTTTGTGGGCTTTTCTTGTGCTTTGTTGCTAGTGGTGTGAAGACTAATAATCATTCTACAGCATGCTTGCTGTCAACATCCCCAGATAATCAATGACAATGCCATGCTAATGGTGATTAGTATTAGCTTGGCTGCAATCTAAATAAACTCTTGCCTTACCTAATGTTTATTCTGAAAGGGACTGAAACAAAATTTTTTGATTTTGAATTTTTTGAACTCCTACTGGTGCAAGGAGTATAGGGATTTCGGACAGCCATGGCATTGCAGTGTTCGTTTTTAACATGTTATATTATGATCTGGTGACTAATGCATTCTTTTTTCCACCAGGCCAAGAGCGAAGATGTCAAGAAACAAAAGAAAGAAGAAAACGGAGAAGAAGATGACGTAGATGACGAAGAAGATGTTGAGGGTGAGGAGGAGGAGGAGGAAGACGAGCTCCCTGAAGGCGAGGAGGAACTCGACGAAGGTGAAGGTGAGCGTAAGCTAGTGCGATTCTGTTACGAGCTGATGTGTAGGAGAATGTTGGCTAGTGCAAAGCCAAAGCGAGGAAGCAAAACTAACAATGCTGAAACATTGCCGAGGAATGTGGCTGGTATGCCAGTGGATGAATCCTAATTCTGCCCATAACATGGTATGAATATGGATTGAAATGACAGGCATGTCTGACAGGTTCATTTCATATAATTGTATTCTTTGAGCTAGTTTTATACTACTGGGAGATTTGTCACGTCTAGCGATGTTAACAGAGCGGGAGGGGCAATTGGTTGCTAGAAAGTCTTATGCGTGCCTTTCGATTTCAGAAGAAGAAGAGGACGAGGGGGACGGCGAAGGAGAGGGCGATGATGACGATGAAGATGTGTAAAAGATGTAGAGCCAGAGACTTAACGTTAATAAGAAGAATTCAAAGTGGGGTGCTTTCCTGCCTCTCCCGGCTAAAGCTTGCAACTACGGAGTGACTACGCCTGATCAGACTACGCTGTTCTCATCTCAACATGACTATATTCGTCCGGATATCCTCGACATGGCGTGTGCAGCGTTGTGACTAGTCTCGGCAGCTCAGAAATGGAAGGGTGTTTGGGTCAGTGTTTTCATCACGCTCGAACTGTGATTTTAATATTTACTCGAATGTTCCTTTTCTCTCGATTATTGAACTCTCACTCTCTAACTCCAAGTTTTAGTCTGGGAAACTCATTTCAGGGGCAATTTTACTATCGTTTGTGTACGTCAAAATTAAGATTAGAATCCATTTTAAATCATAGGATGTTGTGATTTTTCCTTGGGAAATGGCCCCTTAATTTGACTTAATCTGGGAATTGGTTATGGTGCCCCACAAAAGTACTTTGACATCTTCATCAAATTTGAATTGCGAATGTGTGTGTATTTTTTAGTTGTGAACGGAACAATATTTTATAACTGAATACTTCTGTTTTTTAATAATCTGCTATGGGGACTTTTTTTTAGTGTTTATTATCTGAAAATTTGGTTGTACATCAAACTGTATCATAGAATTAGAAATTTTTGTATTGTGACTATGAACTTATGCCCCAGTTTTCTGTACAAATATGATAAAAGGGAAACCTTTCAACCTCAGCAACGAATGGATCTGACCACCCCATGAAGAATGTGCAGAAATTTCGTAACAACTGACAGGCAATAACATACCAAGCATAACGTACCTAATAATGAAATACAAAACTGGTGAAATTTGTAGAACAAACTGTTCATATTCGAATTCTGTTCGAAACGGAAATGCAAGATTTAACAGAAAATCTAATAAAAAAATACACTTCTATATAATTATTTGTGTTTGATATTATTTTCATAAAGAAAGTTGATCTTGTTGCTGAGCAGAATAGTCTTGTTCGATCTCTCACAATTCTGACCGGAGACTCCAGCCAACTGTAGCGAAACCCATTCCATGAATATTGATTTGAAGCAATTTTGAGCCGGAGTGTTGACGAGGCTTGAAACTATTGTTCTGGCTGTCAATGGGAACTTGAGGGTGGTTAATTGGTTGTAAAATTAACTGTTCGTTAAATCTTTATTCATACAATGTAGTAAACAATTGTATTTCAAGGAGTTACTAAAATTGGCTGCTGCTGGCAAACATTACTATCAATTTTATTTCTCCTATCAATCCTTTCTGTAAGTACGAAATATACCAAAACATGCCTGTGAATAATAACTTAAGGCTTGTTTTTTGTAACTGACTAGATGTCAATATGATAGGATTAATGAGATTAATGCACTTAATCAACAATCATGAGCCAGCAACTTGTATACAATTTGGAGAGATACGTTTTTTATGAACATATTGTATGTTTTCCTCCCCAAATAAAGGTTGTAGTTGCACCAGAGTATTTTGTCCACGTATCGTCAAATTTGTCTTAGATACATGTTTAAAACTTGTTAACTATGCCGAGCAAGGTGGTAGGTATGTTGCACGTCATAATGATCAAAGATTACCTGAACCGTGCGTTTTTGCATTGGCAATGTAGGTTACATTTCCGGAGGATGGAAATAAAAAACTGATTCGCATTCCGTCTTTAAATGTTGCTTTTATTCTGTCGAAGGTTTGTGTAGCTTACAGTGCCTCTTTCTCTCCGTGAATGTATTGCACTGTTCTCTGATCACTCGCTCTGTTATTATACTAGCACTCAGAAGAGAGGTGAGGGACTACCTACGCACTGTGGATATTGGATGACATCAATTTTGTGTGGTTTCCCTATTATTGGTAGCTCTATATGCACTCATACCTCAAATTGGACCTCAAGGTTTTCAGGTTGACACCAGCTGGATTTGATGGAATGTAGATAATGCTCAAGAACTATACAAATAAAAATTGACCTTAGTTTGTATCATCTCAATTTCCAATCCTGCGTGGCTTTTGAAGTAAACGTAGTCAGGTGAGTAGATAGCCCGTGCAACCGTGGCTTTGAACCACAATGTTTTTTCGTTTCGGTTATGGTTACAGTTCGGTTCGACCAAAAAATAATTATTTTGTTTCGGTTCGTACCAAAGTTTTTTTGCGGGTTTTTTTTCGGTTCAGAAGGAAAATTTGCCCCTATCGTATAGACACCCAAAAAAGCACCATTTGCCGTGGGGTTGCCCTGAACTTCACATATTTCTACATTCTGACGACATGTCACCACTTGCCATTAATTCACTTGCAAAATGAAGCAGAGATGCAACTCGCAAGTGCTTAAAATTGTGTTTTACATGGGAAATATTGCCAACGTGACAATAAGAAAGCTATAGGGACATTATAGTTATCTTTCAGTGTGTGCCATGATCCTTTCGTCAGTACAAGGCCACCCTTCCAATCCCCACTCCGCCAAACGCACATGGTCTCTTGATTGCAAGCATCGCAGAAAATTTGTTTGGCAAAAATTAGTGTTTCCTTTGATAATTTCCTTGGCATTGCATCTGCACGGGTTTAAGCTTTGGGTTTAAGTGTCTTAGCATTGTTAGAGAGAGATATTTTTATGGAATTCCTCAGTCAGAAATCAGAAATGAGTTTACAAAAAATACATTTAGTAAAAAAATGGTTAACAAGTAATTTGAGGATGTTTGTAGTAGAGCTATATAGAGAAAAAAGAATTTTAGAGGCAAAAGTCCCCAATTCGGGAACCGAAAAAAACCATCATTTAATTTCGGTTTCGTTTCGGTTTTTATTATTTCGTTTCTGGTTCGGTTACGGTTCGGCCAAAAATTACATTTTTTTTGGTTTTCGGTTTCGATTCGGTTCAAAGCCCTGCATGCAACCCACGCACGCCTTGCAGAGCAATTTTGAAAACTCTTGCCTTCAGTTTTGGCTTTTGTCATTGAAGCTGTTGTTTTTATTCTTTTGAAAGCTTCCGGTTGCCTTGGCCGCAACAGACCTTTGCTAATTTTACTCATCTACTCGGTTACCTGTACACATGAAGAGGCAAATCAACTATGTTTGCTCGGCTGCTTGCAGAGCAAGGAGCATTCCAGTTTCTAAGTATCCTTGCACACAGAAGATAGTGTCGAGGTTAATGGTTAAATCACTCCAGATTGTGTTACAGAACACTCATGATTTATTGGAGTAGGTTTCTGTATTACCTATGATTGAGGATCGAAACTTGATTCATTTAGTTCTTTCCTTTAGGCATCTATTAATGGGTGTTTTTAACTAAATAAAAATGCCGATGTAGATTCCCCAAGAAAAATCCCTTAATACGACCCCTTAATAGCGTGCTAAACTACTTTTCACGCTAAGAACGCTAGCGGTGTTTTACGGTCAAAAAGACTCCCCTGCTGGAAGGCAGGAGCCAGAGATTTCAACATTCGCAGGCCGTCTCATTGTTCCGCTAAAGGGTTTGCAAGTAAGGGTCTCCAGTCCTGAACCGTAAAATCTATTGTGGGTACAGTTGTTAAAATCTCAAATACCTACGCCTGATTATTGAATCGATTAGTAATTAATTGTATATTATGTTTTACACAAAACAAAAGTCTGCATTTTATTTGGCTGATCACAAAACTATTTGAATCGAGTTTTTTGGACAAAAAATAGGCGTTATACATTTTTACCAACATTCACAATGAAAGATACTTGCGCATCTACCAGAACTCAGAAGCAAATATAGTCCTAAAATGATGATTCAAACTGATGTATGACCAGCATTTGCAGCAAATATATTAAATCGTGTACTATAACTGGATTGAATATTAAAAATTATTCAAAATATTGCTCCATTTATAACCAGGGTTGGATAGGCCCATTAGGCGACCGGGAAAATGCCCGAAGGGCCGGTAGTTTCTGGGCCTGTAGACTGGCTGGGGGCAGCCCTTGTGGTCCGAGACACAAGAAACAAACGATGGATGGAAGGCCTTACATAAGCGACGACATTTTTTAGGGAATGACTTTAAAAAACGTGGGATTGACTTCAGGAAAAAAAACCAGGTGACGGTTTTTTTTAGAGAATGTATTTTCTTTCTTGTAGGTCAACTTTTTTTCTGAAATGGCCGGGCCGGTGTTTCCCCCTATCCAACCCTGTCCATAACCATTCATTCTTTGTATCAGATCGTCTATGTCAGGTAGCGACTACCTGTTCCTCACATTTTTAGCACGCGAAACCCTTGTAAACATCCACACAACCCAGTTGAGATGGTCTCAGCATCGAATGATTGACAGCGCACAGTCGGGAGTCTGCAGAACAATACTAGCGTTCTTTAGAGTGTTGAAAACGATTGGATTCACAAGGCTCGTGGCCAGGGGTCAGTGCAGAGGAATTAAAGCGGGAACTTCCTACATCAACAATTATTAATGTACAAATCTGGAAAAAAAACCATACGCCGAGAAAGAATCACTGGATGTCGGATGGTAGTTTTTAATACGAGTTGGTAAACTTTTTCCATACGAGCTTCGTAAAAATGCCGTGAATATGGTATTTTGGGCACTTCTTGAAAATGCACACCTCTATCATTTTTGAAAGTATAATAACCTAACACACCATCTGACATCCAACAACCCTTTAACTACATGTGTATTTTTTTCCAAAACTCTGTGTTAGTATTTGTGGCCAGGAGAAGTTCCCGCGTGAACCTCCGCGTACGACGAAAACACTAGCGTTTAGTGGGACTTACCACTGGCAAAGCCAGGAAAATCTAGCCATAGAGTGAATTACTAAAGTACAACACATGTGTAGACCTCATCACATTTTTGTAACTTTGAATACATAAATTTAAAAAAATGTACATTGTTGTGGACATTCAATTTGTTTACTATTTGAAAACAAAATGTTCGAATTTCAATTGTGTTCTTTTTATTTTAATACGATACTTACAAATTGACATCTACATTTTCCCATACTGTCCCCGACGTAATCTGCAAACTTCGGTCTTACTATTATTGTTAAAAGTGACTGTTGTGTTGAGCAAACCAATAATTACAAACATTGCATGAATTGCATAACCTTGCATGAAAGCTTACCATCAATAGCTGGTCCCATTCATTTAGTAAGTTCTCTATGGTCAATAAACGACAAACGCAAGGCTTGCGCATTGGTGAGAACATTGGTGCTCACTGTCAAAATATTGCTCATTGGCAAAGTTATGTGTGCCTATATGCAGAGCTTATAGACACCATCTTGTTAAAAAATGTGGTTTTACTTATTACCAATTCTTTTCTTATTCTTTGCCAGAAGCTCGGACGGGCGATTTTCAGGTGGCAATTTGTTGCCACTTGCAAGCACTTCAACTTGAATAAGCAAGCATATTCTTTGCTTCGAGTGGTGTTCCAAAAATGAACAGTATCAAATTGCATAGGTACTAGGTACCCAGAAATGTAGACGTACCTAGCTGTCACATCTGCCGCAGCACAGTGTCCCAGCATATTCTACTGACTGAATGCAAAAAAAATGAAATGTAATAGCTTCTGGCTATTGCAGCCCCCAGCCGTCGATGTGAGCTGAGTAACATATGGTGTCTATATGATACGTTGCACTTTCTCCGTAATCACAGCTTAAAAATAAAATAAATATTCTTCTTATTTCGAAAATCACATCCTATCTTACAGTATTAACAAAAATGGTAAATTTTATCTAAGAAATTTAAAAAACAGATAAGGGTGGTTGAAATTTTAGGTATGGCCTCTACCGTGTCTACGGCAGCGCTGCGCAAGACTACGGTCCAATCCAGAAGAACAATTTTACACAGACTGCACCCCTCAAGACCAAGGTTAGGGTGGTGATTCAAGGACTGACATGCAAATAAAAATTCACAGTGTTGATCAAAGAATTTGAGGTTTGGATTCGGTTTCAGGTTTAAAAAATTAGATTACAAGCTTCTCTGAATGGAAAGTTAGGTTTTCAAATTTTTCGGATTTCGGATCGGGTGTGGATTTGGGCGACATAAACACATTATTTTTTGGGTGACGGGTTTGGGTTTCCATAAAAACATTTATTATTCTTTGCACATTGTTCCTTGGTAGGCATTGAAGGTAGTATACAGTCAAAAAACACAATGTGATCACAAAAATGATTTATTCCACAATTCTGTCTCAAACTTGTTTGACAACATGAGCAGCAAATATATAGGTCTCAAATATGGTTCCCAGCAATATAGATAATACAAATAAATAATGCAATAATAATGCAAATATAATAATGCAATATAGATATACAAAAAATCAAAATCAATGATCATTAGAAAAAAATTTGCTCATCCTTTTATGGTGTTAAACATCAATAAAGGAGTTAGATTGGTTAAGGGTAAGGGTGCCAATGGCTAGATAAATGATATGGAAAAGGAGTAAATGTAGGGTAAGAAACAATAGGGGTGAATGAATTGAATGTCTTATGACCCAAAATGTAATATCTTGCAAATCCCGCTACGCCTTCTAATTAGTTGCGTTTCCTCTATCTTAAATCCGCTGTTGTTTCCCATTATAATCTCCTACTAGTAAAATACATAAAATCAAATTTCAGTAAAAAATAAATAAATAAAATTAGCCAAAAGAACATCTCCCTCTGATTTGCTGCTTCTTCCACACCTTCGTTTTTTCTTTACGTTGCTCCAAGAAATGCAATACGAGGAATTTTCCCGAGCTTGTACATTTCAGCAAATGCATGAATAGCGTCCTTAAACTCCCAGTTCATGTCATCCAAGCATCTACGAAGAAATGCAAATGTACAGTACAGTAGTAATTGAAGCCAGAAATCCACTAACATTTCAGTGACTATCAACTAACTACCATCACAGGTACACTCATGGCATCAGAATATGGTAGCTGGAGAGGGATAGATGAAAAAGTCACGTCCAATTGGGACGGCCTAATGAATGACAGAGATTGATTGTTCCAATCCATTTTTAGATTCATTCAAATGCAAGCTGATTGATTATTTTATCTCGACGAATCTTTTCGCAAACTATTTTTCTGTAAATCTGTTCTCTTTGTATCCCCGGTTATCTCAAGCTTGGTTTGGTTCGACTGAAAACTAATACCTTCCAAACAAGAAACCCAAATGTTAATTGCTATGGTTTAATTAAAGTCAAGTGCTGCAGGGGCGGTGGCAAAACGCGGTCCGGATGGAATCTGTTCGGAGCCTCTCTATCATACTAGGTACCTCTTTTATCGGCCAATTTCCGATACCATGGGTGTACACTACCCAGTTTGTCCGTGCCTCTGAACGCTCGGAACCACCCCAAACAGCCCAAAACTGTTCTGTGAACATAATTACAAACGTTTGGTGGACGTTGTAAAATTAAAGGGGGATAGCTTTCATTCAACGTTCTCATTTGCCAAAAATATGATAAGGTTCTACACGAACGTTGAACGCAAGTTATCCCTTGTTAGCCTTACGATGTACTTACTTCTTTGCCCATTCTGCCTTCAAGTCAGTAACGTGGGACAAGATCTTGGTCATCTCCAACTTGTCACTTTCGGTAATGTTGCTGATTCTACGTGGCCGTGGAGGTCGCTCGATCTTGAACGCTCGGGTCTCGTCCTCGGTACGGCCATTGGAAACGTGCAGCATCTCGTTGGTGATCTGCCACTCGTCAGGGAGGATGCAGGCCAGGTGGAAAATCCGGGAGAAAGTTCGGATCAGCATGGTGGCCTCCCGAAACACGCCATTCACGTGAACCATTGCGATTTTACCCTATATTGAGGAAAATAAGGTGAAGGAAATAGGGGTTAACAGTTTTTCCTTTGATATCATTTGTCCTATAATCTTCCATAATCAACCTCTGCTTGTCTTCTGCAGGTGCTTTCAAGTTTCAACCTACTTCGTCTGTAAAACTACAAAAACACACTACGTAACTCCATTTTTATAGTTCTGAAGGCTCAGGTCACTACCATTTCATCAGAGACAACCTCCTCGATTTTTTTTATTATGGTTCAGTTTGGCATTACATCAATTGTTTTTACGTATAACTTTAATCAGCAATTAATTAGGTTAATCTCGCATTTAGCCAAAACGGATATGAAGCCAGTGTTGGAGCAATTATTGGTCGCGAAATCATCAACTTAAAACTTTTCGCACCCTTGAATAAATGTGAAAATATCAAATAACACAATGAGGTAGGTATTTTTTTCAAAAATGATCAATAAAAATGTTGAATAGTTTATTTTTTTGCTGCTATGAACTTACATTATAGATTGGAACATCCACAGAGAATGTGTACGGATCATGCTCCGTTGCAGGCAGCTTGCAGAGCATTTTCAAGATAGCGTCTTGTCCTTGATGCAGAAGGTGGTATGTTTTGGTGTAATCTGACAACTTGAGCAGGTTTCGGCTCTCTCCCATGTAAGGCTGAAGGTTTGCTGAAGAAGAAGTGCTCTGTCCTATGAAACAAAAAGGGATATTTTTTATTGCAAGCATCACTTGTTGAAAGAAAGCATTGTTAACAATGCCATGCTGAATTCTCAGGGAAAAATTGGAGCTAGCAGTTGTCATCACATGGAGCAACGACTAAGTGGGAAAGATTGCTGCTATTCTTTGTCTCACGTTCAGAAAATTGCGCCTCGGGTCATTGGTCAGATACTGAAACTTTGTAGACCCTGTGAGAAAGAGTATGACCGCGGTTGTTCTGCGAGCTCCAGCCAACAGGTTTGGCAAAAACGGTAGCAAAAGGGGGAGTTTTTAGCAACTTCATAAAGACAGTTCATGATTAAGGACGTGTCTCAATAGGTTTCATGTGGACTTCGGCGACCCCTGTAGCTAGGTTACGGAGTTTAAGTATTCAAGTCGAGTATGCAAGACCATATGCCAAATGGTCTTGCATACTCGAACAAAGGTGGGTCCTCTGAAATTTTCTTCCATATCGGTTCAGGCGTTTGGTCTGTAGCACGCACAAACACAAAAAAAACTCACAAACACACAAGTGACTTATTATGGAGGTAGTGATATTGAAGAATCCACTCGCTACGCTCATCAAAGAATGTTTTTTGTGTTATGTCAATGGAAAAGAAGAAAAGCTGGAAAAATGTGCAACCGATCCGAGCTCCCGGGCCACCGGGGTCTCCACCAATTGAGCTATTGGGGCACACATTATCCCACTTCACTTGGTGGGATAAGGGGGATCTCCAAAGGAGAGTGTTTGCTATTAATTTTACCAATTAATAATCATTTACCTACACTTAAAGTTGTTCCCATTTTGGACATGTAGGTATGTATGAACATAATATGTAGATACAGTATAAATACACTTATTCATTAAAGGCGGCTTAACTGGAGATGCGTGGGAACTGTAACCAATGCAAAGCATATTTCTTCAAAAGACCAAATCAACAAATTGGTATCATATAGGTAGGTACCAGGTATGTATGTGCACGTCATGGAAAACTGGGCGTCGGCATGATAGATTCCGTAGAGCTTTCGTCTGTTTGATCCATCATACAACTGGAAGAAGTGCTCGATGAACTGGTCAGCAAGAGGTCCTGCTTGCGGGCAAATGAGGAAGTTCCTTCGGGCTCGAGGGATGCCTTCAGCTCGAAGCTTGACGCCATCCTAAGACGGAAAGAACACAAGTGGAGAATGTAGCTTGCTATCATTCAGATGGCTGATGGAAATGTTACATCAGGACTAGTGGCTATGAGCGTGATCAACTTAGAGGTCCTGCTTGCGGGCAAATGAGGAAGTTCCTTCGGGCTCGAGGGATGCCTTCAGCTCGAAGCTTGACGCCATCCTAAGACGGAAAGAACACAAGTGGAGAATGTAGCTTGCTATCATTCAGATGGCTGATGGAAATGTTACATCAGGACTAGTGGCTATGAGCGTGATCAACTTACTAGCACTGTGATGTTTGGAACCACTTCTCTAATTTTCTGAATGTATGAAAGTTCTTCTTCAAAATTTTGACAAAGTGGATTGTTATCTAGCGTCAATTCTTTCAAAGGGAATGCATTCAAAACACTCAATTCTTCAACCTCAGCAATCTTATTGCGACTTAGGTCGAGACTTTTGAGATTCTTGAAACAAGTCACTCCCTCCATCGGCTTCAATGTAATGAGTTCGTTGTTGGCGAGAGACAGAAATTCAAACGGAACCGCTCGGCTGTTGATTTGATTCAACGTGTAGAAAAGAATCTTTGGCTGCGACAGTGGGCAGAAGAGTGTATCCTTGAAATCTGTTTAAACAAAAATTTATTCCATTGGTTCAGTGGTTCTCAACCTGTGGCCCGCGGGCTGCAGCGGCCCGGCGAACTGCGTAGTATACACAATCGAACGGGAAACAGATTTGATAAGCACCTGGATCATTGTGAAAGTCGCTTAAATTGAGTGTTTTTGTATCGTGATTGTAACGCTTTACAATCGCTTTGCTGATGATGACCTGGGTGTTGATAGGAACATCACCTAATGATTTTGCACACAAAATCACTCGTAGCTGAATCTGAAACAAGAAAAGTTGTCAACACTCCAGAGAAAATTGCACAGAAGCAGGGTCTAATACAAACCAATTTTAGTTAATAAATAATTTAATTACGGTTTCTCCATGCGGATTTTCTATTAGCAGTTCGGATCTGCAAAGTTTGTCGATTGCAGGCGCACATTCCCGGAGGAAGAAGCACGTGTCATTTTCATGTTTCAGGTACTGGAAAAAAACAAAAAATAAAAAACTTAAACTGGAACCTTTTTGCCGGTGTCTGTGCCCAAATGCTTATTGCTTATTTTACGGATTTCTATCTACCTACTGGAAAAATTAATTTGTTTTAAGATTTTAACACTTAGGTATGATTCAAGATAAATTAGGCACGTAAGGCCAGCTTTGTAGATAACTTTTAACGCAGTTTTTGAGTGAGATTTCTGTAATGTTTTTGTATAAAATATTTTTTTTCGTTAATCACAGAAACACGTAATTTTATCAATTATGTGTGATGATTAATGATAATTATTTCCAAAATAAAGTCCTCTTAACACATTTTCTACACATATCCAATAAATATTTGCTGAAGTCCATATTACCATAGATGGTTAACTGGAAAATTGGAAGATGAGTGACTTCAATATGCTCGCAAGTATCGATAATGATTGAAACACCATCCATTGGTACATTTGCAATGTGCAGTGTGTTGTGTGTTGAGGTTGAGGGTATACATTGAAGAATGTGTATCTTTTACCTTCTAATGGACCATATTGTATTTAAGAAGAATTATGAATATCACCTTAACAGGTATGAGATCATGTGGATGAGCTGCAGCAATTATAAGTTTCAAGACGTAGTCTTTGTAGTACTTGCTTCCGCCCACAATCTAAATCAGATTAAATGAAATTAGTTCAGTTTTGAAGTCAATTTACACTTTTGGTTTACTTATGTACCTACCTAGGTATGCACAAAAAGTTATATATATATATATATATATATATATATATATATATATATATATATATATATATATATATATATATATATATATATATATATATATATATATATATATATATATATATATATATATATATATATATATATATATATATATATATATATATATATATATATATATATATATATATATATATATATAGGTCTGTATATTTTCTATGAGATCAATGTTTTTTTGAATATGAATATTCTTTTTGCAAGTGGCTTTTCTATAGGTACTGCTTAGAGTGTAGGCTTCGGCCGAATTACGATGAGATCGTTTCAAGCGCCCAGAATTACACCGAGGTACGCATACCTTATAATCTCTATAACTCACCACAATCTTGTGCCAAAATTCAGGGGAACCCAAATGCAGCCTTTCTTGACACTTGTACGAACCATTCGTCACCAATGTTCTTGCTTTTTTTGTATCCAACTCGTACGCAGTAGGGTTGACGGCAAGAAAGAAGGATTCCAATGCAGCATCAACTATTTGAGCTGTGCTCATTGGCTTGGTCACCTTCATCTTCCCCATTGGTGAGATCTTTGTTGGTGCACTCTTAGCTGGTGTGATCTTCATTGGTGAGATCTGAACTTAGTGAAAATTTTGCATTAGTACCGATACCACCAATTGTACCAACTTTGATAATCCGTTCAAAGACCGAATCCTTTCAAGGTGATCACGAAACAAAAAATTACCTTTGTATTAATATCGATTTGAATAAGAGAACTGCTTCTTGGCAAAGGCCTTGGTTGAGGCATCCTGATTAAACCAAAAAACTTGTGTAAGCTCTATTAGAAAGGGCAGCGTGCGTTACGTGATGTAGGTAGGTAGCAAGACTGTAGTATCTGTGCATTAAGTACCTACTTGAAACAAAAAAACGAAAAACAAAAAATTCATAATCATTTTTTATGAGACCCATCACACCACTACAAATTATAAATAGTAAATAATAGTAAATAAATAGTATGGTAGTATTGGTAGAAAAGCATACAATAGAGAACAGTTATGAGAGGTTATGTATACTGTTTGATCTGTGGTTTGATCTTGAGGGAAATGTTAAAATAGGTGTTGACGGAGGGAAACATTACAAATAAATGTTGAAAACAAAAATAATCTCATTCCCGATGCATTTAGCTCACACAAATCTGAACAAATTTCTTAAACTGAAACTTCAAAACAGTTTTGACACTTACTGCATTTAGGTGCAATCGTCTCTTGTTTTTGTTATGAAGAAACCATCGTTTTGGACAATAAAATAAAGTAAGAACGTACAATTGTTTCAGTTGTTGACATTAAATAGCTTCAAGCTCAGCTTCATATTCAGATGTATGTTGAAATTAACGTGTGTTGAATTATAACAGTATATTGATTTGAATGTTTTCTGTTTTGATTAGGGCTGTCTAACCTCACACCTCCGTCGTCACACATTGCTTGAAAAGCTATAAGGCTAATATCATTAACATAATCGTTAATCAATGCTAATATTATCATTGGTTGATGATATTCCTGAAAGCTAACTTTCATAGTTTGTTGCCAGAGTGTTGTGATTGCAAAATCTTTATGGGGTTATATCTGAAGAGACCTGTAACATTGATTGTAAATTGGCACCGAACTGTCCAACATTTGATTTTTAAAATAAACTAGGTAGGTAGGTAGGTAGGTACCTTGCCCTCCTTGCTAATTTTTCATCAATTCTTCCAATGGTGAGTCTGGAGCCTACGGAGCCGCTAGTTTTAGAGAGGATTCCTACCTAGGTGCAAAAAAATTGTATGGGCTAGGCAGAAAAGCAGTGTAGTTTTAAAACTGGTAAGGGCAGGATATATACCTACCTGCGTCTCCACAAACACATGGTTAGAGGCTAAAGCCATAACTGGATTGGGTCAATCTGCTTTATGATATCGAATGGGCAATAATTATTTTGCTAATATGTTGCAATTTTTAAAAAAATTTGCTACCAAACATATTAAGTTTCAGAGTAAGATAATACAATAATATATCATTAACCTTTGTTTGAGGTGTAAAAATATTTGTGCATTGGTATAAACCATCTAATATCCAATTATTTAATCTCCAATGGTATCTTGATGTAGAGGTACCTGAGTAACAGAAGCAGTTAAAAGAAATCACAGGCAATAATCTTTTTATAACCAACATTTCTCTTATAATGAAAAAGTGGTGCTACATTTGTCTTAGAAATAAAGAGAAGATGCAGGATCTTTTTTTTGTTTTAACATAAGCTTGAAAATTACGTGTTTTGGACCTCTAGATATGTTCTGTCATCATAAAAAACTCCAGATTGAAACAAATCATGAAATTTTCCAATCCTCATTGACAGAGCAAAGCAGCTTCTGACAAGGAAACATGTTTATCATCTAGATCTAGGCCCACAAAGTCTCATGGTATGCAATGTTTAGATGTAGGTCAGAAATCAAGAATAATTTTATTGAATTTAAGATATTGTTGCAAGAAGGAGGATTTATGTTGTCATTGAGTACCTACCATTCCTATCTTAAACTTAATTTTTTAGGAAGGAGTTTCACAAGAACTGATAACGATACGGCGCTTCTTCCGTTCGCATCCTGGATTAGAAAATCAGTTCCGGTTACAGAAAAAATGTACGAATACTGTCCAAATGAAATGATGCGGCCCGCATTCCAATTCGATGAGGAAATGCTTACGAACGAGTTTGATCCAAATGTGCCACCATCTAATGCTCAAGAATATCTGCACCGTGTTATTACTGAGGCTTCGATGTGTGACGAAGTGGTCACTGCTGAAATAGATCCTACAAAAATTCGACCACAGAAGAGTGTTGAGGTGCTGCCCGGTCTTCAAGAAGTGGCCCAGTCAATGATCCCCAGCAAGAAATGGCAGCGATGCCAGGTATCCGATTTTTCTAGGGTGCGCAAAATCATGCAGCGAGCGAAAGCTAGGAATCACTCAAAGATAGAGCTTCGCATTCCCGGTCGCCGCGACGAACAAGGTTGGCGGAAAGTATGCATCGGCGACAATCCGGAAAGTGGCGGGAACTTTGAAACGTCACCGCCGCTTCTAAGAATCTTTATCAATCCATCTATGACCCAGACCGTGTTGCTTCAAGTCCTCGAGTATAACGTGGCATGGCTGGCTGACGGATTTTCAGATAGGAAAGCAAGGTGGTTGTATGCACTCATGGCATGTTTGGAATTACCTCTGTACCCAGAAACGTGTAGCCTGCTACGCGAATTGGCAAGAGAATGCGCACGCATTCGTGCGTCTCTTGACTCCCCCGATCATGAGTTTGTGGCTCCTCTAAACTTATTGATCTGTATTGTAGCAAAATATTACCGACAACTTGACCTCGCTGATTAATTTTCCAGACGAGCTACATATTTTCTTCGTTTCACATTTCCTGTTTGTAAAATAATAGATTGCTCTCGTAACTTAAATTGACTTTGTTTTATCATTCTGTAATTGCACACATGTTTTATTAACTGCTTTTTAATTAACACGTGATCAATTTTATGCTGTTCATTGCTTCATTATTGTATGTTTCATTACATTATGTCGTACTTAAATATTATAATCAGATCTAATGTGATTATCATTGTTTGGTTGCTGCATTGTTTAAATTAAACGTTTAATTATCAAAGGACTGTAACTTAGCTATGCTAGAACATTAATTAATAAAAGATATTGTTACAAATCTGTTCTTGTTTTACTAATTCTACGTTAAGCAATTAGGATAATGCCAAGTTCAAATTTTTTAGTGTTAGGCCCAGGTACTTTCAGAAACGGCCTTGTTGAGAAACATATCAAAGCGACATCGGCACTGGGGTTAAAATAGATCCAACAAAAGATGTGCAAAAGATCTGTGGTTTCAAAGATCCAACCGCCACATGTTGACTTGACGTTTGAGTTTAGCAGTAAGATCCAAGTGAACATTTTCGAGCTAAAGGCACTTGTTTAGCTTTGTTATTGGCTCTTTAAGAGAGAAAGAGGCTTTAGTATGAGCACCCGAGGATGGAAAGTGGTCTTTTTTGCCCTACAAAAGTTAAAGGGCGCACTTATGCCACAAAATTTGAATTTAGAGCAATGTACCGAGTTTTCCAAAGGTAGTTTTCCAAAGGCGTGTAGTTTGTACCAAATCGAGCGGCCCTAATGTCCATAGAGAGCGAAAAAACTCGCAGAAAAATGGCCAGAATATTTAATTTTCCTACTGTAGGTTGTCAAAATGAAGTCCTTGCTTTTTTCGCTCTTTTATCCAATCAACACAAAATGAAATTATATGAAACTAAAAACATAAAGTACCTACTATTTACGGTTGGTTTGTTACTTTACACCTTATGCGTTCACATTTGGGAAAAATTCCACAAAACTATCAATTGGGTATGTATTTCAAAATGCAATTTGTTCATAGCTTGTTAATAACATACTTAACACCTACTACTTAAATCACGGCAAAGAACAGGGTTCCATTCCTGAAAATCAACTTCAGATACATACATCCAGATAACTTGAGAATCAGTTGATGTGTGTGGAAACCTTCATTTATCTCAGCTTGCCAATTTTGTGCTTGATGGTCCAATTTATTAATTGTTGATTGCACCAACGCTGGCTACATTTTCAGACTGACGAAACGCCACACTTAATTATAATTGATGATCTAGGAGTTACCTCTCAGATTAATTGTTGGTGTATAGCCATCAGTGGATAGAATTTGTGTTTTCGTTTTCCCTTTAATCCACAGAATGATGGATTATAAAGAAGAAGTAGTAGATAGGAGAGATCAAGTAAAAGGTTATAGGTACCTGCCTAGCACTCCTAGGAGAAAAGAAAAAATTGCACAGGTTTCTACATCAAATTTATAATCATTGCTGTATTTTAATAGCTGATCAATACTTTTGATGATTTAGGATTTTGCTTTCTTGTCTTCCAAACATTTAAAAGAGTGCACTGTGGGTGTCTTTTTACTATGGCTTTGGTAAAGTTAAATTTCTTTGTAGGTGTATTGAATGTGGAACTAGGGCCTTTGTGATTTTGGTATAAAGAGATAATATATCTCGCCAAAATTGGACGACCTTTGGCTTGAACAGTCTAGCTTGCTTAGGTACTTCAAGGGATGAAACAAAGTGACACGCTCCATCTTATCTGATGGGGTTTAAGTGTACTCCATCATATTATCCCATCAGATTATGATCAAAATTGTGACACTGCTACGTACCTACACAATATTCTCGATCGTTGCATCAATTGCTTTACGAATGCTGTATCAGTTCCTTGTAGCACTTGCATAAGTGCTAGAAAACTTGAATTAGGTACCAGTTACATCAAAAGAACGTAATGGGTATTAGGTGCTGGACATTAGAGCAGAAGAATGAATTTTGCTTGAAAATCGATTGGCTCTGTTATCAAAACACGAAACTCGGCTGCTCTGCTTGCGAAGAAATTGGAACCGTGAGCAGGGCTGAAACTTGTGAAGGAATGGGCAAACGCAGAGATATCTTTTACGGGGAAACTAGAAAGCAGCAGCTGATATCTTTGCGCAAGAAAGTGCATGACTACAAAGACGAAGACGAAGTGTTATTAAAACTTAAAAGCACTGTCAAATAAAAGAGTTGTCACTCACTGGCAATTTTTCGTACCGCGTACTAAGTGGCAAAATAAACCCAGTAGTTCACATTTTGGATCAGAAAGAAACCTACAATTATTAAACGGAATAGAGATGCGAAGAATTCTGCTTACATCAGCTCATCACAGCTAAGAACGGCGTCCAGTATCAACAAAACAACAAATGCAAAGCACGGTTTCTGGACGGAAACCGGACTGTTTACAAGCAGCGAACACCTGCTGCTCACCACAGTCCTGAAGATGTCGGCGCCAACGCCGACGAAACTTCGACCACGGTCCTTTTTAGGACCAAAAGTCACTCAAACCAGAGCAAAGCCGTACTACACTACACCAAATGCAATGCAGATTGACGCTTATTGGCGGAGGTTATTGGGAGTGGGGGGTAAAGGTTCATTTTCTATTATGAAAATTGGCGTTCGGGCACCTATA
This sequence comes from Nemoura dubitans, assembly GCA_921293005.1. NCBI lineage: Eukaryota > Metazoa > Arthropoda > Insecta > Plecoptera > Nemouridae > Nemoura > Nemoura dubitans. Next base: position 30,254,706 of record OV121073.1, on the reverse strand, counting down.
TCTTTACAAAAAAAAAACACTGACCTAGGCCATTCGTCAGCCAGAGGCTGCTCTTCAAGATCACCGCCCGGTTCGTTTCCTGATATCTCAGGACCACAATTCGGAGTTCCACTAACACTCGAACCCCGTTTCATCTCTCACACTTACTTCATCACCTGCACGACCCCTTTTAGTATCCTTGGTCGAAAATTAGTTACAAAGCGGGCACACTAAAAATAACATGGACGCACTAAACCTTATTTCGCGGTAAGAAGGAAAGTGCCTTCGCATTTTCCTTCTGGACCCACTGCTGCTAGACACAAGCAAAGAGTTTCAAAACTGCCCATGGCCATAGGGCCTTTTTCTGGCTCAAGACATGGCTTGTAAGTTTTCAAACTCTTAGCTCATGTCTAGCAGAGGGCCCATGAGTAATACACGCTCCTTCTCATCATGAAATGGAGTGCTGGATTTTTCCAGCGATCGGCGAGCGCAGATATTTCCGCCGATGTTTAATTTTTTTTCGTGTACCGAAATGAGGTGACGGAACGGTGTTCCGGTGCGTCCCGGCACAAAAAAAGCACTGGGTACCTATAGATAGGTCCAATTCTAAAAACTTCTGCAAAGGAAGGTTTTCAATTAACGTTTGTCTATCTTTTTAGTAATAGCGTAATAGCTTCGATCACTGCTCCGGCAATGGTCGAAAGTAATAGTAATTGGTTTAGTAATTTCTGCAATTTCCAAAGCCGATTGATATAATTTGTTGAGTAAAGCAGAGACAATTAAACACAGAGAACAATGAAAGATAGATTCTCGAAAAATGCATTGTAATTAAAACGTAGAGTTCGGAGTACCGCCTAGCTGCAACTTACAGAAAGCGAACAAACAATAAAATTACGAATCGTTATAATAACGAACAGTGACTTTTTCATGGGCTAGTGAAATTGATGAGTTTCCTCAGCTGCTCCGCTCATCCAAATCAATCCAGAAAAGTCTGTACTATCTGTACTATTGAGCCATTCTGTCATTTAGTTTTTAGAAGCTGATATTTTTTCAATATTTCTATCTCCACGTTTTTCTATATTTTCTGCAGGCAACACAAAAAGGAAACATTAATAAGCATATCTTAGAATCATTTTAATTTTAAGTGACAGTAATGAATTTATCAATCAACAATAATTAGTGCAGTCTTTTATCATACTGACACTTCTGGTTCCAGCCTAAGATTTCAACGTAGCCATAGTAGGTAGGTAGTATTACCATGAAGTTGCCACCAAATGTATACTCAATTTAAAAAGGCAGCTTTTCTTTGCCAGTCATATTACACCCGGGGAGTTTTTTTTGGGCAGGTTCTACAGTATTTAAATGTGTCTGAATTTCTTTACTGGTCCTGCCTGAAGGTCAGTCTAAAAGCTTGTTCAGTCCCCCAGGCTTGAGCAAGATTATTCTAATGTAGAGTGGAGTGGACCATTCCATATGTGTATATGAACCGTCAATGATACCGCCATTGCAGAAAGTGTAGCTCTAAAACAATGATCGTTTTATCGAGTGGCTAGGCATTACTTGGCAGAAACATAAACAACAATAATTATTGTTGTTTATGCTTTCATTAATACTATAATATACACTCTTGTTTGGAACGCATATAAACTTTAATAACTTAAAAACTTCTCAACATAATGGTAACTTGACTTAAAATAAATAATATAAATAATTACACCTCAGAGGCTCAGTTGCCTACCTATAACATTCATAAAACGAAATAATGACGTACAAAATAATACATCCCATAATTATTGCGGTTCCTATTTCAATGAGCAAAGAAAAAATTAAGAGTTATTTTTTTGTTTTTTTAAATAGCCGGATCTTAAATAGATGGTGGCTTGTAGATCATTCATATAGCCTCTACTTTTATAATCTTAAATTTATATTAATTATTCACTCACAAACAAACCAATTATACTACCTACACGAACGTTCATTTTCATCTGCTTCGTAAAAAATTAGATACGAGTCTTTCTTTGAATGTAATGTAGAAATAAAAAACGAGATAATGTTAACGAAACGTCTGTGTTTAAGAATTATTTAGCCTCTGTAACTTTAATTAAAAATTTTTTTCACCGAAAACGCAATTTTATCCGCCCTTTCTAACAGTTTTTCACTTTGTCCGTGCAGAAAGTACTTATCGCGTGTCGCCCAGCCAGCGCCGAGGCTACCGCCCCACCAAAGCCTGACCCCTCACTTTGCGCCGCCAAAAAGTCTTCTAACAAGTACGCCGCCTCTTCTACCGGCAGCAACTCGTCAATCAGCTCCAGCTGCCTCTTATTTCGTTTTACCAACAATTTACGATCATTTTCTCGAACACATTCCACGTTATCACCACAATTATCGTCAGCAAGATACGTCACAGACTCATCATTACCAGCCTTCTCCGCATAGCTATCTTCGTCGTATTCGTCATCGTAATCTACATCTCTACCACTTCGATCAATGTCGTCGAGTATCTGATTAATTTCATCCACGTCCTGTGCTTGACTGTTCTGCTTAAATCTTTGTGAATTTCCTGCCCCGTAAGTCTTGACTTTTGAATGACCTTGAATGATGAGGTACATCGGCCCTCTTATTGGCGCCGCCGGCTGTTTGTAATGAGAGAATAGGGCGTCGGTTGTTAGCGACGGCACAGTCGACGTCGCGATGCTCGCCGTCGGTGGAACTGTGCTCGTCGTCGCCACAGTCGCCACAGTCGCCACAGTCGCCGTCGCCGACGTCCACTCGTCTCTCAGCAAACTAGCCAACAACGGACCCATGCCATCGAGCGCGGGCACGTTCAACTTATCCTGCTCGAGCTGGAAATCCCCATTGACTTCCGTGGTGGTCTTCATCGATGGTGAGTTTATCATTGTCTCCTTTTGAGTTTCAAATGTAGCCGTCGTGCTGGATAACATTGCCAGCAGCGTCGGTTTCACCGGCGTCGTTGGCGTCGGTGTCGACGAAGGCAACTTCCTCGTGATCTGGTTGTCGACGGCAGCCAGTGTGGCTAGCTGAGTTTTGCCTTCGATCCAATCGGGACTGGAAGACGCATGATACACAGGACTGACCTTGACGACTCCCACCGTTGGAGGGGTGGCCGACGTCGCTGTTGGTATTGGCTCAGCCGTCGCGTTCACGCTGTCGATTGCTCTGAAAGTGGGTGCTCCTTGAAGAGGGGGTGGCACTAACATTGTGTATGGTTCTCTAGGGCGATAAAGGTCCGTGCTGTGCATTTCCGGAGAGAAGCTTTGCTGAATTTCAAAATTAGGGCGCTGCTTTGATGTAAACGTCGAAGGGTAGTACGGAGTTTGAAGCATGTACTGATTGCGTTGGGAGTGTACACTGGGGTGGTTATTTGGCCTGTAATGGTGATAGTGTTGTTGGAGCGTAGAACTAAACTTTGGGACATCAATAAATTTTAAGAACGGATCGAATGGATCACGTCTAGCTTCTGCTGTTGGTTCGGACCGCAGGAAATCTCTGTCCATTGCCGTTTGTGACGAAGACGTCGATGCAGACGCTGGCGCCAATGTTGGCTTCTTGCGCGTTGTTCGAAGTATAGGTACTTCGTGGGGTCTTGTGTTCCTTTCTAGGGAAGATTGGCCCAGTGTCATCGCTCCCGGCAGCGGAGGGGCTGGCGTCCTCGACGATGGGTCGACCCAATAGTGGACGTGCTCTAATACTGGAGGTACGTAAACGTAGGTGGGGTCGTTTTTCAGGGGGTCTCCTCGTCCGAGAGGTGTCCACTCGTCGTAGTCCATGCGAGGAGAGAAGAGAACCCTCGAATCTTTGTTAGGTCTTTCTGAAGCTGCAGCCGATGCATCTGAAACATGCCAAAAATAAGTTAGTCCCCGAAGGAGGATACACATTTGATACACTTACAGATTTACCAACACGCCATTATTAATTTCTCTTTACTAAAATTTACTAAAATCCTACTTGGTTGCTAATATATGCACCTTTTTTTTCGGGGATTTATACGTTTTTTTGTTACAAACCCTTTTCGAACGTTCGTGGATAAATGAAAGCTGCGGTCGCGATCTAATGCGTTCAGCTAATTTCTTCACGATCTGACATCAATAACCATGTGTAAAATGCAAAAAACCAACATGCTGGGCTCAATAATCGGGAGGACAACAATTAAAATTTCGTTGTTATGTCTCTAAAATGGATATACGGAGCGGCGTACCGTTGAGTGTTTCTATGGTTACGAATAATTACCACATTTCAGAAATGAGAAGTCTGCAAAATCAGTGGGGGTTTGGGGGGCGCAGTCCCCCATTGAAAGAATTACGTGCTAGCATCGTGTTTTATGTTGTTTACTATGTGGACCGTGGGCACATAAAGGGGGGTTGGGGGACGCATCTCCCCGTTTAAAAAACTATGTCAATCTCACTGTTCCTCCGAAACTCTCGCTCCGGCACACTCTCCGTACAACATTTCATAAATAAAAATTGGGGGGTGCAGCCCAAAAAAATTACTATGTGTTTTTTTTATGTTTTATATTGTGCAAGTTACCCCCAATAAGGGGTTGTGGGTGCTAGAGGAAACTTAAGTGGTGAATGTCAGGGGGTTGTGGGGGCGTCAGTGAGTTTTGTGGATACATTTTGTTTCCTGTTGGAGGATCAGTGGATCGGGGGTTATCACATTATTTTTTTTTCGGAGTTTGAACTTGCAAATTTGGAGGTCTGAAGTGAGGCCGCTGAGGCCCGATACAATCACAGTGCGTAGCACGGGCCCATACTGTTAGTTATGCAAATAATTGCTTTGCTTTCCAAATATATGGTGTTTCGAAGTGGTGCGATTCATCTCTGGTTTTACCTGTTTTTGAATATAAATAATAATCTATTTGTTACGCCGGTCGTGAATGCCGTGCGTGTTACAGACTCGGAATCGCGAGTTGAGTCTTAGGGCCTTTTGTCTGTGACTGGCGACTTGCGAGCCAACGCGCATAGAGGCTGACCAACATTAGCTTGCATTCAGCGTAATACAGCGCGGAACGACGCACCTTGCAGCCGCTCATTCACAAGTCGAGACGAGAAAACGTGCGACATAATCTGTCAACACATCGAGTTATTTAAGTTGGTCAAAGGAGAAACAGATAATCATCTTCTTATTTTACGAGTTATGAAATGAAAAATAGTGTGATTGTTTGTTGTTTGACGCTAGTTTTCTTTTGGGCAAGAGAAAATTGTTGACATAGAATTGTAAAACACACACACACACGCAGACACATTGGTATTACAGCGCAAGTTTGAGAATGGAGTTGACTTAAGCATGTTGTCCACTTTACCGTAAGGCGTAAACCACTTTAACATTATATCAATGTGTGTTTTGTGCGTTATGCTATGCCCATGTTCTTCAATGTGGATAGATTTGGAAACAAGCAATTGGTAATTTGATACCGGAAGTCCACAGTCATGAAAATCAGAACACGTGTTTCTTATTTCAAGTTGCTTAGGTATAACTGTGTTTGTAAGCAATGCAATTCACTTTTCCTGATGGTGATTGGACGAATTATGCTTTCAGTTTCTAGCAATAGGTAGGTAGTTTTTTGCTCTACAAACAAGATTATGCATTTTCTTTGAGATTGTAAACTATAACTGCGCCATTACGTTACTTCATTTTATGACAATGCGTAGGTAGGTATATGTAAAACTTGTCTGACCAATCATTCAGTGACCAATCATATATACCTACAACCCGGAACAAACTCACCATTACCAAGAACACGAAGAAATTGTTAAGATCATGCAGTGTCGATCTCTAGCTGTATAGGTTAAAGCTAGTGTACCCTATGCCCTGCGGGCATACCCGATTGCCGGATTATGGTTCATATAACCATAACCTAAGCCCTAGGACTTGGGGACCAAAACCAACAAACCAACAAACCAAAACACAAAAATAGTAATTTGGACAATTTTGATGCCAAACGCAAAAAAATCGATAAAAATTAGTCCGCATTAGACAACTTTTTGCATTTGATGCAAATTCAGATCATTAAAATAAGTTTCTAGTCTGTTTTAGAATTTTTTCAAAACAGTTACGCTTTTAGTACCCGATGACGTGTGAATATCCCCAATTCACTGCCCAAGAGAATATAACAGGATTTCGTTCACCTTGCAGTGGCATAAAAACCAAACAAAAGCTAATGCTCCTGTCACTCTGAATGCCAAATATTTTTAAGTTCACGTATAATATGATTGCAAATAGGAGCGTTTTGACTAAATTTCTTCAATAACTTCATAATGCATGCGATAATAGTCACCTAGACGAAGCGGATCAGTTAAAAGGTAAGATTTTAACGATTTAAAAATCAAGCTGGGCTGCAAGACGGTATTCAATCTTGCCAGCCAAATGCAATCAGTTTTATCAATATTTCTCCTAAAAAACACTTTCAAATCGCTGTAAAAATGTCGTCTCTGGATGTAAACCAATATTTTGAACATTTATAAACCATTTCCTCCCGTTTTTAACCAATTTTCGCGATTTCTATCAAGAGTTAAGCTCGATGTTACATGCATCCCAGCCAGCACAGACTAAAAAGCTGAACATCGCCAAATTAACGGTTTTATATAAGGTTAATATATATATATATATATATATATATATATATATATATATATATATATATATATATATATATATATATATATATATATATATATATATATATATATATATATATATATATATATATATATATATATATATATATATATATATATATATATATATATATATATATATATATATATATATATATATATATATATATATATATATATATATATATATATATATATAATTCACAAGAATAACGAATCAGTGATATCAGCAGAAAGAACACCAAATGCGCCCAATGAATTGATATAAATCGATCTTTAAGGGATGAAAACTTAAACAGCAGCTAAAACCGATAGCAGATTAAACAGCCAATAGTTACTAGGCTTTAATGATGACAATTTGAGGTAACAAGTATATTATTTTCATCTCTTATTATAGTGATTGATGCTAGGTTAGTATGTCACAATGATTTTTCACATGAATTTCATCTTACAGGATTTGGATTAAATGCAGCGCTTATTTAAAGTGAATATATGACAGTAAACGAGTACTTCGAGTATTTGCAGTCGCATAAGAAGCGGCCGGTGCATCTGAAATGCATTCAAACCGTTACCAAGTAAAGACGTAAAGTGACCTTGCCTAGTTCAGCATGTACCGACGTCCTATGGACCTACGCTAGCGTTGCGTCACAACTGAATGTGACAATATTTATAAGTAGGCCTAGATTGAACATGGTCGGCTATTGGAATAAGTTGATATGTGTCCCAGATAAATTGTCCATAGACGTGTAATCAAGGCCTTAACATTGATGCCTGTCAATCAAAGGAACTGACAAAGACGTGTCGGTATTCAACTACGTGATGCAAAATGCGTTCAAACTGGACTCTGCTAAGAACTGCACAAGAGACTAGGCGCGGCGAGTTTAAGTTATGTTGCTACACGGCACATCTTTTGCTTATACGACGTCGGTGCGTTCACTGATCACTAGGCGTCGGCGTCGGCGTCGGCGTCGGCGTCGGCGTCAAGAAGGCGCTTAGCAGGACGCAACTGCGGGGGACACGCGCTAGCAAGACAGGTATACGAGAGTCATGCATGGAGTGTCTACTTTATGACACATACAACACAGCTTTTTTGGATAAATTCAGATTAGGTTATAAGGTTAGAACATTCTATGGGATAGTTAAGTCGGTACTTACTAGTTATCCAAAAAGTAGTCATATGATTGTTGTTATGTCAGTACCTACTAACTAGTTTGTAGAAATCCAAAAATTTGTCAAGGATTGCTGTTAGTGAGTGAAACACATGATTTAGTGGACGCCTTCATCAAGTGTGTTGATGAATTGTGATTATTGGAAATGTTAATATTAATAACAATAATAATTTGTTTATTGTCATATAGTATATGCTATACAGTGAATGAGTGTAATTGTTACTATGGACGTGTCTGAATTGATTCGGTCTCTGTCTCGCGATTTGGTCTTGGTCTTGCGTACTTGGTCTCGGTAACTTCATTTGTTTCATATTCGTACAGATAACTGCTGCTACCTGGCATAATTACGGTTCCGACCGCCATTTGATGACAGGCAAGTCACCGAGACCAAGTCTGCGAGACTGCATCGTCGAAGACTCGCGTACTCGCTCTGTTATGCTGTGGATTTGCAATTCGGACAGTACTTGTGACGTCATTTGTCAAGAACGAGTACGCGAGACCGCATGAAAGAGCGAATTCAGACACGGCCTATGAGTGTTTGGCTTTCAGTATGATTATTATTGTGTCCTATAATAACGATGGGTTCTGTAAATAGATAACATCACATAATTACCTGCATCCAGATATATTTCTCTGGACGCTACATTTTTGGCAGAGGCAGAGGCGAGTGCGACGACAGTAAAATAGAACCACGTGACGAGGAGGAGCAGCATTCGTCTTCCTGGTGTAGACCCCGGATCAATTACACGCTGCACCATCTTAAGACTAGAAGGAAAGAAAGAGAGAGAAAGAGGTAAGGCACTTAGATGCTTTCTTTACTTTCTCATATTCGTGTTGCTATAGTATATTATCTCATTATGCAAAACTATCGTTTCTTAGATGTCAGCCATTACGGTCAATCATACATCCGAGAGGATGAAATTCGTGACTGATTATCAATCAACGATAGACTATTCGATCGATAAGCTAATCAATAAATAATGAAGGCACACATTATCGTGTAAGATTTGAATGGTCAGTCCAACAATAATGTGATAACTGCGTGTATAAGAGATGTGTTTATGGCTGCTACCTCTTCGCTGCGCTGGGAGGGCAAACTTTTCAATTGCGGATATTGTTTTTGCTGAGAGTGTATGAAATTGAGAAAATCTATTGAAATAAAACGTTCCATCATTGAACGAAATGTCAGTTTGATCTTGATAATGTTTGAAATACAAGCTAAATAATGTCTGAAATGTTGAGAACACCCACGGTCAGACAGCCTAGGCGCACGACCTGAGAAGCATTCATGTGATCTTTGATTAGCCTAATCTCCCTCGGTGCTTGGAGCTTGGAGCTGGAGCTTGGAGCTTGAAGTCTTGGCTCAGTCTATTGTCTTACACGCGGGTCTTCTACTAAGCACCGAGCCCTGCAGTGGCTGTGTAGATCTGCACTGCTGCAGTACGAACTACTTAATCTACCTTAATCCTCTTCCGCATATGAAAAATCGTGCTTTTAAAACACAGACATGGTACATCGCAAATATTGTCTTTCTGGGATGTAAATTGGGGGTAACAGCAGTCCCAGTCAACTACCAAACAGAGCTGAAATTTAGTTAATGGACCCAAATGCTCCAGTCGGAGATAGTCACAGACGAAACGCCGCTCACATTTTTGGTGTATAGTATTTTATTTCGGTCAGAGGTCAACCGAAAGATCTCAACTCGCCAGTGTCTGGAATGAGATTTTTCCATCGATTACATTAGATGTTGGGCTGACCAGTGAATGCGCCAACTGCCGCCAAGCATGAATAGGCACAGCTGCACGAAAAATCTCCCCCTCCCCTTCACCTCCGCGTACCCCAGCACTCCCCCTCCCACTCCCACTACCACTCCCACTCCTACTCCCGCCATCCTTCGCTCGCTCGCACAATTCAAATTTGTATCTTAGCACATGTTAGATATACTACTCGTTCATCTTTATCAATGAGCTATAATTTCCGAAATGTGAACAATTGCTAGTCATCCAATAAAACTCATTTGATATCCGTCTTACAGGCTGCCGGGAGATACACTCCGTTTCCTACGCACCGCAAAGACGTGGAGCGAGAACTGGTTTTTCATCATTCTGCTGAACTGAAAGTGGAATAAATAACATTTCTTTCGCTGCTAATTTAATTGTGACGCTTACTACTCAATAATCGTATACCAATGAGCATGCAAAAGAACATGAAATTGCGAACACACGTTTTGTGATAACACCAAATAGCATGTCCAATGCTGACAGCGGAGTCACTGTCGGGTATATACTGGTCTCAGTTTCAGTAACCAGTGCTACTAGTGATTAGCATCTAATTCATATGAAACCTCAGCACACATCACATGTACTTATAGATTAATATAATGTATCTACATATTTATTTTTGTGCTTGGAAATTCTTGACTAATAAATCATTCTTCATAACAAATTTGGATAACTTTTTGGATAAAGTAACACAAAAAATTAAGCTGCATGCATATTTTTCCTGTTGCAGACATTTGTACGATTCTTATAGTCTATTGGGAAAACAATTTTGCTCAGCGACATTTGAAAGATCTTTTGCGTTACGAGAATATACCGGGAAGCCATGATACAACATTTGAACAAGCAGAACATACAAAATAAATGTTTCTTCAAATTAATTGCTTGGATAGTTTTATAAAATTGTTCCTACTACTCTTCGGCGTTTTCCCAAATGTCTTTCTCTATAGACAACAAGCACAAAACGTACAAACAAGCACAAAGGAATTGCATCTGACCTTAAAATAAGTAATTCAAGATAATTCCCAGCCCTAACATACGTGCAATTGAACTTCGTTAAATTGTTCGAATGTCTGAAATGAATGGTGACTGAAAATATGGGTACCGTCGATGCAATCTGGTTCTAGATTATGTCACCCATGTCGAGGATGTCACTTAGCCGGAACTTTTTAAGACACACTCAGAATGTGCAGTTCGGCAGTTAAGCAAGGGAAAAAATTAACATTTCACAGGAAAGAGAAGAAAACAGTCTGCAAGGAAGACTGCGGCAGTCGACGGTGCCGGCTGCGAGTTAGGTAGGGTGGCTTGTAAGATGCTCCTTTAGACGAGAACAGACATCGTGGAGACGTAAAGAGTGGAAGGGTGGAAGAGTGAAAGAGTGAAAGAGTGAATGATTGCAAGGAGTAGGTACATGGAGTCGATCGGATGCAGCTGCAGTTTCGCAGGAGACTTGAACGCGCGAGGCCGCTGCAACGCTGGGTGCGGTCAACGCACACGCACAACCGCACCCACCAAACCAAATACTTTTCATTCAATTACTTATATCTTCAAAAGATTTTCCAACGGCTCATTACAATTTTTTAAAGATTGCTTGGACCTCTATCTTCCAATTAAATAAATAGTGAGGTGCACACAGTTAACAACCCACAACATCTCTAAAATGTTATAAATGTATGTGTCCAACAAATTAAGTTACAACATTCAAGTAGTAATGAGATGCCAAATAAATATTGTGGATATGTTGGTCGAATTTACCTATTCGTCTTCATAAACCATAAATCTAACACACTACAGGTCACATTCATATTTTAACTTTAGAATTGAGTATATAAGAATAGAACTATCTATTATTTAGTCGAACTGGCTGATGTAATCTTAAAAGAGAACCCGCCATGAACGAAACACACGATAGTAGTTTATGATAATCATGATGTGCAGAAGAAAGTGCGAGTCTATGTTTTTGAGTGCTGATAGATAAATAACTAGGCCAAAGCTACATCAACGAAGAGTTCACCATTCTGTTTATTCTATGCTTTAGAGAAGAGACGAAAATTCATGTCTCGCATCATATAATCGATTATAGCAACACAGTAAAAGCACCAGCAACAGCACCAGCAACAGGCTTTATCGTACTGAAGAGCGAAATGGTCTCTGTTCACCAATTATGTGTAACGGAGCTCAGAAATAGACAGCATCTTGTGCTGTTTTATTTCATTTTATTGCTGTAATGCGTTTCATCCAGCTGCTCTGAAAATACTAGACAATTATGTATGTGTAGGTATATGTGTTTGGGTGTGATGTGTGTGAGTGTGAGTGTTTAAACTTGTCCACAATCGCACCTAGGCCCATGGGTGCGTTATACCTTCGTAGGAATAGGCACTTCCTTGTCTAGATCAAGTCTTGTGTTGATCTAGGGAAGTCTCGCTATATTTTGGTTGATGAGGTTTTTGGAGTAGGCTGACTTCGTAAAGAGGAAATACATTTACCATTTTATTTGTTTAAGTAGATGTATGGTATTTTCTGGTTGGAATATAAGCGCATTGCTTTTGTGTGTGTATGTATGCTGGTGTTGAAAACAAGTAAAGGGTTTCGTGCTGTGCTGGGGCTGGGGAAGAACCTCCGGTCGATATTCAAAATTTAAAATACCCTCAGTTCGTGGTAATGCATGCAGTAACTTTTCTTCGGGCAGAAAAGAAACTTGTGCTTGAAAATTAAACCATCGTCTTTATGTAAACGCGGAAATAAATGGTTTCCTCTCTTTTATGCAAATATTTAGTGTAGACCATAAACTACAAAGCAAAGTATATGATATATTTTATACGATCAATCTGACAAGCAAAATGACCTGACAGATCGTTTGACATATGTCAATCATGACTCGTTTTTGTTGGGGAAGTGAGAAAAAGCATTTGATTTACAATGAGTCACAACATGTGACCACTCTTTTCCAAAAACGAGGTTAAAATGCTCAATTAAATTAGGGTTTCAATCCAAATAGCCCGTCACCATGATGGCAATCCTCATAACGAGAGCCTAATATTTAATATCGAGTCGGATCAGACAAAGAAAAGAGAATAAGACAGCCAGAGCTCAAATCCTCAATAAGAATAACATATTGTCTGAAAAGGATAATAAATATATAAAGTTAAAGATCAATATATTATTTATATACTATAGTAAGCAAGCTCCAATCACCAATACCTATCACAAATATAAAATGTTTCGCCGAAATATAGCAAAAAAAACATGTTTTGTACACCATCATGGACAAAATAATCGACGTGTTACAGAAAAAAAATTTGGCATTAAGATTTCTGCTCAATTTGGTATATTGGGAATCGAGTCTAGTCCTATTATAGTGAGTATACCTAGTCAGGTTTCGCCGGAGTAGATAATGTGATCAGACTGCTTGGCGCTTGCTATACAAGACGCTGGGATGCTGGCCATCTCGTCGGATAAATCAGTGAAGTACATCTATACCAGCATATACCTATGCTGTGTTTCATGTCCTAAGGCAATTTCACTTCCTTTTCTTTCTTGCTCTGTTCTTTAAGATGTGTTTCTCTCTCCGAGAATCTGCCATTCAAAGACTGGCTTATGAGTTGAGGAGTTATATCCTTTGTGCTAATCACTGTCTGTATTAACTCGATTAGGTCTATTCTATAATGTGATTGAGTGTAAACCTGGCTCGGATTTTGCTAAAAAGATAGCTGTTGTTGCGGAATGATGTTGGCTGTTGGTTCATCATAGACATTAACTGTGCCGCCAGAAGTATTATGCTGAAAGATCAAATAGGGACAAAGTTGAATGTTTTATTTAGTGGAGGGTTGCTTTAGGTTCTTATTTGCGGAGTAAGCATGTGGTTAAACGTATTTTCGGGATTGTAACGGGAAGGGTGTCAGTAAACTGATGCACATCATATTTTTGCATCTTTATGTGCCAAATATTATATTTGTCGTGCGAGACCAATGGTGTCGGTCATTTTAGTCCAGTCAGAACTGGATGTAATATCGAGAATGTTGCAAAACATAATTTTTATTGTGGGAGTCACTTTTATTTGAAATGTGCATAATAAATTAATAAGAAATGCAGCATCGAAATGAAGCAAGACATAATGTTTCAGTCAAGTTGTCAACGAAATGTCATTTCACCGATAGTGTCGTTAATAAAGTGCAAGTATTGGCAAGCATTTGAGTCTGGCATCGAAGTCACTAAGTACCTGTTGAGTAGATTGACGGTCAGCTAAGTCTGGTCGATACGACGAGTCTCCCTTTTGCCGCCAAATTTGACGTTTCTCTTCAGTCACGCACCCACGGCGAAGTAGTTTTCAAAAGTGCCACCCCTAATATATAAATATGGTACCCGCCCAAGTCTATCTAATATTCATGAACAATCTCCACAAAACATCAAAGAAAAAATGTAAACAACACAGAACAAAAAATCGCAATAACTTTTAAACAAAAATCAAATCCGTATCGGCGGCTTCATTAATTCTTACTATCAACCTCTCGTCAATTAATTGCACACATTATCAAAAAAACGCAGACACCAACACTCGCATGCACACGAAAATCAAAGCGGCCCGCGATCGTTTTTGCTATCTCAGAGAGCAGTAAGATAGTGAAGTGCTATCATTGTTGTCGTTTGCGTGACTGCCAGAGCACTACTAAGCAAGCAGGCTGCTGCCGATGTCGCGCCTAGCGTAGCAAGCAACTACTGAATAGGGGTCAAGCATGCCTAGTGCCTACCATCTGAAGCAAAGCATCACCTAGGTCTTCGGTGCGGTGCCTCACGCATATTGGCACAGCGAGCCGCGCTCTCAAGCTTGCCTAGCCCAACACCAATCACTGATTTTGCATCAGCCGTCACTCAACTAACCTACCTGTATTCGATTGGTTGCGGGCATCTGCGCAAAGTGACCAGAGTTCAATGCGAATGCACGTTCGCTACTCATACAGATTTCGAGACGTTTGGAGGCGTTAGGGACAGACGAGCTTTCCATGAGATGTATACTGGAGGAAAATTTTTGCTGTTTTTCTTTGATTTTTTATTATTTTTTTATTTGGGATATTGTCTGATAGTGTTTCTACGGTAGGCGGTACCTACTCGGAAAAGTCGGTATTAATTTTCTTAATACGGTACTATATGCTGCTTCGGTGGGCTTAGATCATTCAATTTATTATTTTCACTTCATTTTGAAAACAGTTTATTTTTGTTGCGTAAACTGCAGTTGTGTTGTATTTTATTTACATGTTATTACAAAATTTGCATATAATTTCTTACTGAGATTGCTAGCCCTCTGGTACACAGTAATTTGAAATAGATATACTCGTGGTGGAAATCCCAGTAGTTTTCCGGGTTCCCGTTTATATTTCTGGCAGCTCCCAGAAACACACATTTAGGGTTATTAAGAGAGAAGTAAACGGTTGTGGTTTTGGTCGATATTCGCATAAATTCCACATTCAAAGGGAACGTCTCCTGGCTACAAATTATTTACAAAATTTTTGAAAAAAAAATACACGTGTTGTGAAAGAGCTGCTGAATGGCGGATACTATTTTTTCGTCGTTTTTTTTAAACTTGCAGCTGGGGGAATTTTCTAAAAGTGCCATTTTAGGCACATTTAGAAAATTCCCCCAGCTGCAAGTTTCAAAAAAACTACGAAATAAAATGTATCCGCCATTCAGCAGCTCGTTAAGAGACCTCCTCACGGTTAATCCTTTAACCCCCACCCCCTCTGAAATGTTAAATGCAGAGGTCCAATTGAATAGAGAAATTAACCCCTAAATGTATTCCAATCTTTAATTTGAACATACCAGTAGATGAAGGAAGAGTATATCTGGTTGCGGGACGTCATCACAATTTGATTTTTTCGAAAATGTGTATTATGCAAATTTTCAAAAATCGCCTAAATGAGCTAAAAATGAGCTCTAAGCATCGTTTGTGAAACGATACCCTTCGCTCTTTTTCGGAAAAAGGCTTCGTCTCGACACAGCGTGCACTCTTTCTCTATGCACAGTTTTTTTTTCAGCGATTTTGAAGCACATTTAGGCCCTCTTTTTTTCTCTTCAATTCATGGTCTGCGCCACACATTTTTAGCGATCACCCTCTACGGAACTGTCAACAAGAATCATTCTGTTGCCTTTTTTGTTACTTGCATCGAGATGGCGGATGTAGATGATTATAGCCGAGCCCGAAGTTCGCAGCACGGATTAATTTTTATGACTCAACGGGAATGTTCAAAAAGTCTTTAAAGTCTTGTAGAATGGCCATTTGGTGCACGAAAACTTTGATTCAACATCGATTGTAACCAGCTATCAAAATCGAACCCTATCATGTTCATCTCAACTCGATATACAAGAAATGATATGTTTTTTTCATCTGATGATGCGTGTTTGTGCTAATCGCGATTCCCGGAACGTTTTAATTGCATTCATCTCGGAGATTGTTAATTATTTATGTGTTCGAACTTGCCAAGATTGTTGTGGTCGTTATCTTAAGCTGCGATAAGCGGATTATATGCAATGAGGACTCTTAAGAGGGATCCATGCAAATATTCCGCTTATCGCAGCTTAAGATAACAAACACAATAATCTTGGCATGTGCGAACACATAAATAATTAACAATCTCGGAGATTAATGCAATTAAAATGTTCCGGGAATCGAGATTAGCACAAACTCATATCATCAAATGGAAAAAAACATATAATTTCTTGTATATTGAGTTGTAATTAACACGATAGGGTTCGATTTTGGTAGCTGATTACAATCGATGTTAAATCAAAGTTTTCGTGCACCAAATGGCCATTCTACAAGACTTTCTGACTTTCAAAAGTGGAGGCATACAAATTAATCCGTGCTCCGAACTTTTGGCTCGGCTATGATCCTTGACATCCGCTCTCGACGCAACTAAAAAAACGCAACAAAATGACTCTTGTTGATATTTCGGGAGAGGGTGATACCAACATTTTACTGGTGCAGACCCTTACGGGTCAGGAAAAATGAGGGTCTAAATTTGCTCCAAAATCTCTGAAAAAAAAACTGTGCATAGAGAAAGAGTGCGCGCTTGGTCATGAAATCGCGCTTTTCCATTACATAACGAATGACTATCGATTTACAGTCGATGCTTAGTGCTCATTTAGGCTATTTTTGAAAGGGTGTACCTGATACATTTTTGTAAAAGTCAAATTAAGAAGATCTCAAGACCAAAGATATACTCTTGCTTCATCTACTGATATTTTAAAATTAAAGATTGGATCTCTTTTAGGGGTTCATTTCTCCTTGCGCGTGGACCTCTGCATTCAATGTTTCTGTGGGGGTGGGGGTGAACGGATTATCTGACTGGAGCACTCGTAACAACACGTGTATTTTTTTTTCAAAAATTTTGTAAGCAATTTGTAGCCAGGAGACGCTACCGTTGAATGTGAAATTCATTCGAAATTCGACCAAAACGACAACCGTTTACTTCCCTCTTAGGAGGGAAGTAAACACTCATGTCGCAGACTCATGATAGTCGAGCTATCACCCTTGATAAAGTAAACAGCTTATGTTATGAAACGTCGGGAAACCAATGATAGGTACTTTTGATTTAGCAATCATATCCCCAGTTTGATATTGTTTTTCACCTTTAGAGTTCCTTTTGTACAACAACATTGTTTATTTATTTACCATTCTCTTTTTGCTCTCAGTATCGTCGCGAAATATCTTCGTTTTTTGCACCATAATTAATCTTGGGAGTCCATTAAAGATCCCCTGAGGTACCTCACTTCCAATGAAACCACCCAAGCTCAAATTAATTTGATAGAGATATTTTGTTGACTATTTCTTCCCACCCACTTTTTTTTACACAGATACGGCGAAGCGATTATGTAGATGAATACCTAACTAAATTAAAGCTCATGAGTCAGCGACAGGTACAATTTCAATCAATGTCCACTCCATCAAATCCGATTTCGTCGCGATATCATTTTACTAACCTCTTTCTGTACACGCTTATTCATAAGAAAACTGTGAAAAGTGAACCATACTCAAAAACGCTCGAATCCCTTTTAGGCATAACAAAAAAAAAATACTATATTACATTTATTTCCTCTCTGAAGTTGCCGCATGTGGAAGTAATTTAGCCACTTTGCGAAAAGATCGCCCAGATTTAGGCTCTCGCGAACAGTTAAAGTAAATGAAATTTCAGTTTTTGTATATATACTTCTCAGAAAAATGACCTGATACTTTTGCAGAACATTGCCAATTTTCTCTCAATCGATAACAATAAAAGATTTTCTTTTTGCACGACATTGAGTGTTCGCAAATTGGATTACCTATTTAATACCGCGATGTGTGCGCAATATATAAATTGCCAGTTCTTCGGGCCGAATATCGTGCGTGAGTCCAGAGTGCGTGAAAGTTAGCCTGCACGTGCCATGTGCCAAGAACGACCATGACACTGACCGCATGACACACGAAATACGAATGAAGCACACAATGAAGTCAAGTCGGCGACTTATAACTCATTCGTTTTACTGCAATTGATGAGTTGACAAACGGTCTGCGATGTATTTATAGTTTTTTGAAATGACGAGGTGAGCGTTTGTGACCTGGTCAACTGTGTGTGTACTGTGTACGGCTCAGAATCACATCCAATGACACCGATCCAATCATAACCATCCTCGTAATTATTTTCTGTTCAAACTTGCATGTATTTTTTTTCATTTGTACTGATGTATATGCTAATTTATTGGTTACGTTTTGTACTTATTATATTCGTATGCTTTTTTTATTAACACGTTATTTTTTCGAAACATTATGTTAATAATTAAACGATAAATTAATATTGATTTATTTTCCAGAATGTAATGGCACTAAATTTAATGAATATGTTTCTTTGGTTCACACTGTCATCCTAGTAACTATACATCTCTCATACCCACACACTAAATGGTACAAACTAAACGGTCAGGTTATTGATCTTATTGAACTTATTGAACTTCTTGGCGCAAAGGTGGAATATTCTGATCGTACTCCCTTTACTTTGGCAATAGCGATCGTCCATTACAAAACATTAGAGGTGTCTATTAACCGCGAGTTTGTTAGAGTAAGCCATTTCATTACCTTAACCAATAGATATTTTCCGAGTTTCCCCTGTATTCGCGAAATGCTTATTTCGCATTTCGCATAGCGCATATTTCGCAAAAAAACCGAAACCTCATGCCGTAGGTATATTTCGTATACAAACTACGTAGCGTACAAACAGAAACTCAGTTCGAATTATCGTATATTATACAGTTTATTAAATACGAACGTAAAAGTCTGAGCGTTAATGTCTCGTATATTCTTGGGTGAATTAAGATATGGAGCAGCCATAATGAGCCAGTATTATGCTAGACACACGCAGCACCGCTGCGCTAGTCTGGGCAGCTTCAGCCAGGCAGGTACCAGGCAGGTACGGACTAAGTCATCAATATGTACAGCCACAATATGTCGAGTCGCCAGGCGCGATGCACACGCATCCTCGTTAATTGTTATTCACAGTCATAATGATCCCAAAGACAATTTCAGGGGGGAAAGTATCTCGTCTTATTTAATCTAAATGCGAAGGTCTACTGACCGAGTTTCTTACTTTTTCTGCTAGTACAAAATAAATATTACTTCTATTTGATAACAGTTTAAAAATGAGATTTAGGAAGTGACAAATTAGTAAGAATGAACGTAAGTATAAGCTGGTCCTCAGCGGTGCCATGGCTTACAAGACTCATACTACGAGATTCAATTGTTTCCAGAGCCAAAAATATGAAAGGGGTGGTAAAAACCAAAGTAAAATCATTTAAAGAGTCTGGGACTGTGTGTGAGTTAATTAGCCCAGCTTTTTTAGGACGGTCGTATCATGTGGACAGCGACATTTTCCTCAAGCGGACTTTAGAAATTGGATTTCCAGAGTCAATGAGAACTTGAATATTGCGTAGGTTATTAAGAAAATCACTGTACCTAATTATCACTTCTATCTTATATTATTTTCACATGTTCAAGGATTATTGAAATCTGGTTACCAACAGCTGTCGAAAGGAAAGTTCAAAGTACGAAGGGTGAACAAACAAAACAAGGGATAATAAACTAATTTTTACGTTAATAAAAAATAATGTTATTGTTATTTTTAAACGTCTGCATTTTGATACTTTTATATACTTTTAGCATGCCGATTCTCTGATCACCAAAGTAAAGCAACAGGGATTAGATGACCATAGCGCTATGGTTCGGGAGAGATGATGGAGGGAGGGACTAAAGTTATTCTACAACAGCTACACACACCTGGCTTTGAATCGCTCGACGGTAGGTATATTGATTAGTGGAAAAACACAGTTGTTCAAGTTGCACCCTCCTTCGGAAGGGACATTTAGTCAGAGTATGCTAAACTCCATTTCACGTAAAGAATGAGAGTGGATTTCATCTTCCTCGAGGACCCACAACCTAGACACGAGCTAAGAGTTTCAAAAGTTACAAGCCATGTCTTGAGCAATGAGCATGACATGAGGCTATATAATCAGTTTTGAAACTCTTAGCTCGTGTCTAGCAGCAGTGGGTCCTCGAGAAAGATGAAAATCCACTCTCCTTCTTAACGTGATATGGAGTTTATGTTCCTATGCCGGGTTCGATACATCATCATCCTACTCATAATCACCGTATCAATGACCAACGCCATTATGCCAGTGCCGCAAGGCCAGAAGTCAAAATATTGCGTCAATGAAAACCACAAAACTATTATCAGTCTGAGATCGGAGTTTTCAGTTGGGGTTCCATTTGTTGGTATAGTTAGCCCTCTTCTTAAAAGCGGAAAACCAGACAGAAAAAAGCTTAGCTCTGATCTCGTGCCCATTTTAGTGCCCATTTAATTTTTGGTCATGCCCATTTTAGTGGCTTTGGTGGAACTATTCAAGTTGACATGTTTTAGGTCTTTGGAAATCACAGCACACCATCGCCGGACCTACAATCTTGATGAAATAAACGAAAATAATAATAATATCACAGATGAATAAAGTACTTAATTCATCAATGATGATAATAATATATAGTCGGTCACCGGTATCAAATCTCGGATCATCCCATATGCAAGGCGGACGTGGCAGCCAGGGATTGGAACCTTTACTCATTACGGTTCCGGTCCAACAAATTTGATCTCAAAGGGTTCGGGTTCCGGTTCCGGTTCCTGAGGTGGAACCGAAACTTCAAACGGTGCCAAAAGGTTCCAAACGGTTCCAAATTTGTATGCACTCTAAAAAAAAATCCCCTACATACTTTCTTTGGTTCAGAGAGTGCTTTTTTGACACTATTTTGTCACTTCAAGATCAATTTCACAGTGATTGAGAATAAGATAAAGTACAATGCTATATTGCTGTGTTCTTGACATGTTTGGTAGGTATATTCATCATTCATCATAATTACTATTTTCACAATACATTGTTGGTCAAGCACAAAATACTGATCTATTATATTACTCTAGGACCAACCATTTTTAAAGCAATGACTCTCTTTGAACATGCTGTTTCGGCCGTGTGTTAGAGTGATCAGAGAGATTGGTATGAGTAATTAAGAGAGAAGTAAACGGTTGTCGTTTTGGTCGATTTTCGCATAAATTTCACATTCATAGGGAACGTCTCCTGGCTTCAAATTATTTACAAAAATTTTGAAAAAAAATACACGTGTTGGTAAGGAACTGCTGAACGGCGGATACTATTTATTTTTCGTCGTTTTTTCTAAACTTGCAGCTGGGGGAATTTTCTAAAAGTGCCTAAAATGGCCTAAAATGGCACTTTTAGAAAATTCCCCCAACTGCAAGTTTTAAAAAAACGACGAAAAAAAATAGTATCCGCCATTCAGCAGCTCTTTCCCAACATGTGTATTTTTTTCAAAATTTTTGTAAATAATTTGTAGCCAGGAGACGTTCCCTACGAATGTGAAATTTGTGCGAAAATCGACCAAAACGACAACCGTTTACTTCTCTCTTAAAGGGGCACACAACCCGTTTTACGACTTTTCGGCTCCAGAAAGACAGTTCCGAGGCGAAAACAATCGTACACGCGGTTATTAGCGCCGCTCAGCGTATACCCGCCCGCAGCGCGTTGAGCGAAAAGAGTGACGTCAGCCTATCTCAGACAGAGCCATGCTATGCGCGCTACAGCCAGGGTTGCCAGATTGGGCGATTTATCGCAATTTGGGCGACTTGAAGTCGTCGATTGCGACTTACCAATTACAAAAGTCGCCCATCGCATTTTGGGCGATTTCAGATTTCAGATTTCAGATTTTTTTTTTAATTGCCTTTAGTACAGATACGAAGGAATTCATCGTAATTTTGCTCTGAATGACTTTGTCGGGGCCCTCAAAGCATGGCTCAAAGGTTATCTTTGGGCGGCCCATTCAAATTACTCTCCCGCTCCTGCTTCGAATTCCTCGGGCGCTCCTTCTACCATGGGGACGCTCGCCGCTATAAAAAAAAAAAAGTATCAGGGACTACCGCCTGCGGCTACGGGAAATGCGGCCAGTTGCTAGAGCAAGCGCACTGAAAACCGCCAGGAAACTCGGAGACTCCCCAATAGCAGGTTGCAGAGGGCAAGATGTGTATCTTGTCGCGAATATAGTTATATAGCCCATTCCTACAATGTATGATATGAAAAATAACAGTTTACTTTCGATCCATCTTGTATTTTTTCCTTTCCTAGCTGTGGTGTTGAAACTTAAATTTTGGGCGACTTTGGGCGATCTGGCGAACAAGTCTGGCGACACAATTGCTAAGTCATCTGGCAACCCTGGCTACAGCAGGCAGCAGCCTCAGTTTGTCACTTGCACTGGCGAAGTTCGGCTGCTAATTGGACTAAATGTGGTATTTTGCTCGGTCTTCGGGTGCAACAGATTCAACGCATCACTGTCATTAATAAAATTTTGAGAATATCGATGTTCGGTTATACATGTGTGTAGGGATGTGGGTCGGAAAATTTCCGATGGAAAATTTCGGAAAAATGGAAACTTTCCGGGAAAATTTCCGACCAATTTTTCCGGAAAATTTCCATCTTCTCAAATACTATGTTTTGTCTGTTTTTTTGTGTGTATATTCTTCTTCCATGATGAAAACTACGCATAACGTGTTTAAAGGAAATCATGTTAGATGCATTTTTTGGCAAGCAGGCTTCAAACTTCATAGCCATGGGCTACAAAAGCCCTCACTAACTGGCATAGCTTTACTGACTCACGAAGCAAGGTAGTCTTGTAGTACAAAGAGTCTGGTAAGTGGGAACTATCCACTGCCAAGATGAAGAAAGTTCCAAGCGCATGTTGGCGCTATTTTACCAAAACATCGCACCACAAGGACAGTCGGAATACACCTATATGTTCCATTTGCAAACTGCAAGATACACCAGCAATGCAACAATTCACACAACCCACAAGTTTGTTTTTCCAACATCCACATACTCCTCCATCCAAACCATCTAAACTTCATAGCCAATGACGGCTTCGTCAGGCAACTGAATTTGGAAAGAACTTTCGGCAAACTCTTGGTGTATTTTCCACAAGATTTCTGTGTCATGGGGGCCTTGCCATCACATTGCATTGATAGCCGCAAAGAAAAACAGTTTGGAAAATTTATGGAAAGTTTCCGGAAATTTTCCACGGAAAGTTTCCAGATTGAATTTTTCCGGAAAACCCACATCACTACATGTGTGTCCCTCCCTAACTTTACGCACTGACTCGGCTTCCGAGCAACACAAGCTCTCGTGATCAGTGAGCATGGACACACAACGATTACAAGTACACCAACTATTGTTGCCTTTTCTCCCTGATAAAACATCTACAGATAATCCGGTGCGAACTTCTTGTATTAAGGTTATATTTTCGATTTCACTGTCAGAATACTCCGGTTCGAATTGATACGGCTGGATCACTTCGTCTGCCATGACTGTACTATACGTATACATGTGAACTCATCAGAATCTTTGTTTCGACTAGCATGCATCGACATTTTATCATGAAGTTGACACAGCAAACCTAATTTTAGCTCGCTCTTTATAATAGCAGTCAAAGCTCAAAACACCCATTGCTAAAACTCTACGTCTCCGAGCAGCAAACGGTGCTAGCTGGCGCGCCGGCAGCCGCACGCCGGCAGCCGCACGCTGGCTAGCCAGCATAGTAGTGATATAGTGACGCAGCGCGCGGCTGAGCGCAAAACGAAAATATCAAAATTCGGTGCTTGCGATTTTTTTTCCACGTTGCAACATTCACGAATCCATCACACGAATCTATCCCAACACGTGCTAAATGGTTTAAAAACACATCCAAACTTATTTTTTCCATCTTTAACTAAAACCGATTTTGGGTAATTATTATTATCAAATATGTCGGGAGTCATGCAGCTTCACTATTTATACGAAATCCACAAGCTTTGCACAATTATTTGTGGTGCATCGCTTTGCTACGTTTCTCACTCTCTCTCGCTAATGTTTTCAAATATTAATTATTCGGATTATATTTTTGCACACGACATTGCATAGCAGCAAATCCCTTCTCCATATCTCTGAATTCAGATTGCCAGCAGACACAGAAATCCAGATATTTCTGGCCGTCAAGAAATACCGTCTTATTCTAACTTCTAAATGAAAAGCAAATTATACGAACGTAAATACAAAAAATATCGCTCAAGTGTGGTGCTGGTTTCAGCTGAAATCACGCGTTCTATAAGCTTGGGACTTGGGAGAGACGAATTGCCGGCGACTCACTCTAAGCCTGAAGAACATTTGCAAATACTTATTTTTACATCTGAAATCAACAGAAATTTTGAAGTTTTAAAATAGTTATCACATAAAATCTTCATAGAATGGATGTAGTGTGCACTGGCGTAGGAACAGGGGGGGGGGGGGGGCAAGGGGGGCAATGCCCCCCCCCCCCCCCCCCCCAACTTTTAGGCATAGGGGGGCAACTGGGGGGCAAATTTTATAGTTGAAATCATTCATTTTGTCTGCTGCTCAGAGTTGAGTATACATAGTGTTTCTGCTTAGCTGATGTTGAACGAAATCTTTTGACTCGTAAAAACAAATCACTTCCAGGAATATGACTATAGCAGTAGCAGAAATGCAGACTAACACTGTTTATGTTAAAGTCTGAGTCATACATGCACCCAGACTAGGAGAGGGAGAGGAAGAATTTGTATTGCTATTGTAGAGCTGGAATTCGCCACGGCAAAACGCTCTGCTGTATTCGATGTGCGATATTTACAGGCATCACAGAAAACGTGATAGTAATTTTCGTAATGCGTTAATTTGATATCTTTAAATTAAGTATTCTAAATGTATATTTCTTACCCCCATGTTAGCAGGCTGCAATTTTATCTCAAACCCTCAGATTTGCTTTAAAAAATATAGCCCCCCCCCCCCCTCCCCCCACAGTCCGGGTTTCACCACTGTCTGTCTTGCAGCTTGCCCCCCCCCCCCCCCCCAACTTGAAAAGCGTTCCTACGCGCCTGGTAGTGTGGCATAAAATTGGAAAAGTCGGCCAAGTTTGGAACCGAAAAGAACCTTTTGGAACGGAAACAGAACCGTAACTATTTATTTCGTTTCCGGTTCTTACTATTTTCTGTGTAAGGGTTCCGGTTCCGGTTAAGGTTCCAGATTTAAAACGGTTCCAAAAGGTTCTGGGTTCCGGTTCTGGTTCCGGTTCCTATCCCTGCGTGGCACTCTCATGGTAGGTCATGATACCTACTGTTATCAAATCTCAGATCTCCCAAATGCAAGGCAGACGTGGGCCTTTGCTAGTAGGATAGCCTGTCACGAAGATCGATCCTGCGTCCTCCTGAATGCAAGGTAGACGTGGTGCACTTTTGTTCGGCTATTAAGAGTGCTCCAGTCAGATAATCCGTTCACCCCCACCCCCACAGTAATATTGAATGCAGAGGTCCACGCGCAAGGAGAAATGAACACCTAAAAGTGATCCAATCTTTAATTTTAAAATATCAGTAGACGAAGGAAGAGTATATCTTTGGTCTTGAGATCTTCTTAATTTGACTTTTACAAAAAAGGTATCAGGTACACCCTTTCAAAAATAGCCTAAATGAGCTCTAAGCATCGACTGTAAATCGATAGTCATTCGTTATGTAATGGAAAAGCGCGATTTCAAGACCATGCGCGCACTCTTTCGCTATGCACAGTTTTTTTTTCAGAGATTTTGGATCAAATTTAGACCCTCACTTTTCCTGACCCGTAAGGGTCTGTACCAGTAAAATGTTGGTTATCACCCTATCCCTAAATGTCAACAAGAGACATTTTGTTACGTTTTTTTAGTTTCGTCGAGAGCGGATGTCAAGGATTATAGCCGAGCCAAAAGTTCGGAGCACGGATTAATTTGTATGACTCCACTTTTGAAAGTCAGAAAGTCTTGTAGAATGGCCATTTGGTGCACGAAAACTTTGATTCAACATCGATTGTAATCAGCTATCAAAATCGAACCCTATCGTGTTAATTACAACTCAATGTACAAGAAATTATATGTTTTTTACATTTGATGGTATGAGTTTGTGCTAATCTCGATTCCCGGAACATTTTAATTGCACTAATCTCCGAGATTGTTAATTATTTATGTGTTCGCACTTGCCAAGATTACTGTGGTTGTTATCTTAAGCTGCGATAAGCTGATCATATGCAATGAGGACTCTTAATGATCGAAAGGTGCACTCACTACCAGGGTAAGCGGCCACCAGGATCGTACTTGGGACCAAGGTACGTGACGCTCTCACTATTCTAGGAAAACCAGCCACCTGGATTGAAACTGGGGCCTCTCCCTTTCCAATGCGAGAAACAAATCTGCAATAATTCAAGCATAGTTAAAATGACACGAGTGTGCATTCTTGGCATTTTGGGACAGGTTGGGTGTCGCATTATTTATTTTGGCCAATGGCCGCCTTATGCTTTCACAACTCGCAGTTTTATTCACTATTTAATATTCATTATTTTTTATTCATTTAAAATGGCCACAGATTATAAAAACGCTCCGGCGTTCTTATTAAGCAAAATTCCCTCAGCCAATGTCTTCGTTAGATTCTGATGCCCCTTCTCCATCATTTTCGGTTGGGCACAGACAATTTCCCAGCCATTCTCAAAAAATTGCAAACCCGAGTTGTATTTCTTCACTGAAGTTATTTCAGATTTGTTTCTCGCCGCCCGATGCAAGGAAGGTATGACGTGCCTTCACTAGGATAACCGGTCACCAGGATCGAACCTGGAGACTCCCGAATGCAAGGCACTCTCACGATACCAGGATAGTCCAGGATAGAACCAGGATAGTCGGTCATCAGAATTTTTATAGAACGAACCTTCATAATCTCGTGTGAATGCAAGGCAAAAGCTTTTTCCAAGTTGTACTACACTACAATAGGGACTGAATTTCGTGGGTTGGTTATTACTTATTACAGACAGTAAACCATATCAATCGACAATCAACAAACCATATCAATCGACATATCAATCGACAGCAGCACCTTGAAACTGAAGTTTGTTCTCAGAATTGGGGCGTATTTCCCCAAACTAGTAGAGTATTGCCAGGAAAGAATGTGAGGAGCAATATTTCATCTCTGTCTGAAATGTAATAAACTAGTTTCAAATGGATAGCTGAAGTCAAGCAACACTGTACTGAGTCACTGACCAGATAGGTGACCCTGATCACCCTTAAGCACATGGTAGTCCCACTCATATGTAAACACAGAGTCTAAGGTGACAGAAGGGGGGGGGGGGGGGGGGGGCGTTTGGAGTTGAATAAAAAAAAAAGAAAAAAGACTAACTCCAAGGTAATTTATCAAGCTCTCTAATAAAGTAAGAATTATTTGATCTAAAACCAACAACATACTTTCAAATTACTTTTTGAGAGTTTTGGATAATCTCCAGCAAGTTTGATAAATTACCAAGGATCACAGTTTTTTTTTTTGGAAGTCACTAATAGTTTGTCACTAAAAAGATATTTGATAGTTATGCATAACTTAAGGTGTACAACGCACAGTCACAAATAAGTAAACAAGACCAATAATATTGACTGAAAAAGGAAACAGTTTCTTAGCCAGGAAAAGCGAAGGAAACCTTTTGCATGCCATCGCAGCCGCGATTAAAGGAAATGAGTTACTGAATTAATTGCTTGAGTAATTGGATTTTTGTTTTATACATTTGTTAGCTCAAGCTTGGGCTAGTTGAAACGTATAGCAAGTTGCATTGTAAATCATTGTAAATCTACTTCACCTTCCGATCAGTTTTGGTAACCACAACCCCAAAAACGGTAGATTTCGCTGGATAACTTTATCAATATTTTCCATACAGAATTAGAATATACAGAATGTCAATACCAAAGATGTTAAAAAGGTCTGAAAATTTGGAGAGCCGGCAAAATCAGCTATGGTGGCCACACGCACAGAATGTACTAGTCTTTTGTCCCATGGTGCTCTTCTAGAAGTTAAGGCAGTTACTTTGCAAACATGTGGCCTAACGATCCATCATCACTCTTATCATCTTATGCCATAAGACCAGTGCATGCTGTCGAAAAAAAACAGTTGAATTTCATACTTTAAAAAAAAGTCCTATCCTATCTCCTACTAGTAATAGCTGTGTTTGTGAGTATACGTTTTCACCACTAATTTCTTTCTTTATGCATTTCTATATTTTCCGAGATTTTTTCTTCAAATCATACTATTTTCGGCGTTCTGCAGTGCGTGGTGGGGTTTTCGGGGTCGTTTGCCCAAAAATGGGCCCTTTTTTGATAGGTCTCGAAATTTTGATTCATATCCCTATTTGAGTTCTCCATTTTGTAGAGCTCTCCTTCCGGATCCCGAAAATCGCGTCCCGATCTCTCTCTAGCAGCGCTTTCGGAGGGTCATTTTGACTGCCGGCATTGACCGTACGTACAAGCGTGGACTGTTGACGGAGACGCGTCAGCTACTACGCATTTCAGGACATCTCTGTGGATCATTGGTTACCATGTTGAGATTACAGGCCAGAGTCCCGGGTTCGGCTCTGAATATCGTGCCAAAGTTTGGATTTCAGGGAGACTTTAGTTCATACTCTCGACACCCTTTTCTTCTGCTAAACTGCGCGTTAAATTGTACGCGTTCCGCAGCGCATCCGCATCCGTAGCTGCTGGGTGAGACGTTCGAGTTCTAATAGCGTGTGGGGCAACCACATTTTTTCTACATATGTGTTTCACCCTCATTTCAAAATTTCAGGAGCGTGAATGACTCGACGTTCGAGGTCCCCAATGAGCCCAAAATGGATCTACTTTCGGGGGTCATTTTGACAAATAGCTATGTATATCTACTTTCATACTGTTTGCAAATATGAGAATATCCACTAGGGAGGGAATAATAATGCAAGGGGGGTTGTCTTTATGCATTATCTGTTCCTGGGAACACAATTCAATGATCGGTCCACTTTTTGTGCAAAACACTTTTCATATAAAATAATATTTGTGTGAGAGAAACTGCGTCCGCCACGGCAGAAAGAGGCATTGAAGGCTTGAAATTAATTTTTATCATCAATTAGGATGATTTAATAATGGCCTTTGGGCAGCAAAAAAAACTTCTTGTGTCTATGGCCATCCGTACAGAAGTTACACTTTCATTCATCTATGCTTACACTCTGTCCCTTGAGAGAATATGCTTTCCGCTGCAGCGCTATTGTCGCTTTTGCTTCCTTTTTGTCAAGTAAGGGCCGTCATCTTTCAGATGGATGGGCCAAACGTAGGCTAAAGTGCGCCACTAGCACTGCAGTGGAAAGCATAATCTCTCATGGGACAAAGTGTACGCTATAACGATGCATCACAATAAGCAAGAGTGAAGTTGAGTTTGGTGCCATTTTGGTTTAATAGTTTTAAGAGATTTTCATCTCAGTCCTGTCCATTAAAGACAACAGAAAGTACACCTATCTAACTGAGAACAAAGCTACTAACTAGAATAGTTCTCATGCAAATAAAGGCCTACACAAAAGCCAGTCAAAGAGTATGCTATAAGACAGCATGTTCTTCAATCTTCCCACAGAGGTCGGAAGGGGTTAGGTCTGGCTGTAAGTTGTTCATGAACACGTCCAATTCGTCTTCTTCCATGTCATCTTCAATCGTCGGTTTCACACAAGCGTCATCTTCTTCAGGAGTTTCAGAGTCAAAATATTTCTCCTCTTCGTCTTGGGCTCGGACTGCCAAACATTCACAATCTGGATTGAAGTCAACTTGGCTAGAAAATAGACAGAAACATTATTTGTTATCACGGTTCCCAATTGAGGTGACGTGCTTGGAGAAGTACGAATCCAAATATAGAATGTAAAATAGTCAGAATCTTCTGCCTGTTACTGCCTATATGATGATTTTGAATCCTACTAACAATGATTTTTAATATGAGCCAAAGTTACATTGGTGCACCACTGGCACACAGGAAAACGTCTAAAATCGAACTCATCTTGAATGATCTGCATTTTTTTACTCTTGATAACTAGCAGATCCGGTAAAATCTGATCACCTTTATACCTTCAACTAAACTGATCAAATGGTGAACAATTTATTAATGGTTAAATTGTGGTGTTTATAACAACTATGATGCACTGTTTTGACAATTGGCCTCTTGGTAATAGTAATCATAATATAGTGATTGATGATGAACTTATTCAAACCTAGAAGGGAGGAGGGGAAACCCAGCTTGGGCACACAGCCTATTCCTGTCCAAAAGCACAAAGGAGACCACCGGCCCAGGAATCCCTTCCGAAGAACAGTACAATTTGAACTACAGGATTCCTCCACTAACCCTTGCTGTCGATAAGCAAGGAAATTGACTCTGTATTACTATCTTCAATCCCTCCAACCTGTCTTCCATACAGAGCTGATCATGAGTGTGACCACAGAGTGGTGGTCACCCATCAAATACCTGACTCGGTACTAAGATGCTTAACTTGAATGATAACTTCAGGGAACCCGTGTTTCTGACCTGATCTATCCACAGAGTTGTGGTACTAATACCAAATGTATTCAATCCCCCTTCCCCTCCACTCCTCAAACCTGTTAACATAAAATATAACTTTTTGAAGAAAAATCACACTTTTAGCTTAAATATCGTTTTATGCAACAAACTTTACTTCGTTTTAGCACACCAAACATCACAGAGTCTGCCAGCATGTAAAGTATCTCATCTTTTCTAATGAAATAAAAAATGTAGGGTAATTTTCCCAGCATACGAACCAAAAAAAGTGCTAGTACAATATGCCGTTGTCACAAAAAAACGTCCGTCTGTTCTGTTCCAAACCTACCTATAATCAAACTCTTCATCTTTTCCATCCAAAAAGCTGTTATACATATAACTGTAGAACTCTGTTTTAAGCAATTCCTTCTCAGAAAAAGTCAGTGGCTTCTTCTTCATTTTCTTTTCTTTACAAACATCGTCGTCCTCGGATGAAGTGTCGTCATCTGTGACCATTTCTGGTTCAGAATCTTCTTCGCTCGATTCAACCTCTTCTATGGCCCCATCCTCCGTGTCTTTTTGAAGCTGGTGCAGCTTGTTAGTCTGTTCTCGCTCGATCTGGGCCAGCAGTACACCAACGAGCCTAGACAACAAGCACAAAACTGTCATATATAGTACACAGTCTAGTTTTATGCCTAGTTTTCTGGACATAATGAAGCATATATTATAAGACAAGTTAAGTACCAGATACAATTTTCATATTTGAAAAAAACGTTGGCCATAAAGGTTTTATTGATCCATCAAAGGAGAGCACATGAGATATTACTAGTTTAAAAAAAATCACCACCCCAAAAGACTAAACAAATGTAACGTAATCTAGGCATTACATTTTTTATAAACTAACAAACAGCAACCAGATATTAATTAACAGGATGCAGGGACATTGAAGGTGAGTAGAATTTTTTAAGCAGTAAGTCCATCATGATAAAAATGCTAGACAAGAACATTTAATAATGCTTCAAATACTGCTCCGGTACAGGATAGGCAACTAATATGCTAAAGCCAGCGCGTACTGCATTCAACATGCATGCTGGTTTCCACTACATCTTATAAGCGAATAAACACGAATACTAACAAACGAGGGAATTATTTAGCAAACTTTTAAAATTCAGTTTACTTAGGTACTTAGAAACCACTAGTATATATTTAAGCTTTTAAAGAACAATAAATAACGACATAATCTTAGTCAAAGAGATGATCTGACAGCGTGATGACAATTGCCAAAGCTTGGGTTTGTCCTTTGTGAACATGCTTGAATGCTAAATGGTGCGATCCAACTGATTTCAAGCTTGCAAAGCTAGTTGCATATCACGGCTAGCAATGATCGAAGAATAAAGCACGGTAAGAAAAGGGACAATTTTATAGCAATGAATATGATCAAAGAACAAAGCACGGTAAGAAAAGGGACAATTTTATAGCAATGATCAAAGAATAATGCACGGTAAGAAAAGGGACAATTTTATAGCAATGATCAAAGAATAATGCACGGTAAGAAAAGGGAAAATTTTTATAGCAATGATCGAAGAATAAAGCACGGTAAGAAAAGGGACAATTTTATAGCAATGATCGACAGAGCATGTGGAAAAATGTGTGATAAAAGTGCGCCGGAATCCCATTATTTTAATTAATTAGCTTGTAGTTGTACGTGAGGAGAATCCCAGAATTTAACTGTGGAGCTCCTTCCTTGGAGATTTTGCGTAGCCATTTCATTAACACAGACGAAGACACGTGTGCAGTTCTGTACGTGGTAAAAAATAAGATGTATAATAAAATAAGACGTTACAAATAAAATAATCAGGGTACCTACGTTGAATTTGCACGCATAGCTTGTTGCGTTCGTTCATCAATTTCATTTTGTGACAAGTACTGTCCTATTAACTGCTCGTAAAGTAATGGGTTTCTTGCCTTCATTACAGTTTCACTGAAATATGTTCCTTCGTCTTGTAGTCTTTTGAGTGCCTGAAACCGTCGATTTTTTATATCAACCTGCAAAAAAATGATTAGTTGATTTAGGTCATGTAAATTTCTAGTGCTCAAACCCAAAGCAGACACACGAAACATAAGTGGTGAGTACATGCCTACCTGTTTCTTTTCTTTCGAGTGAAACCTCGTAAGTTCTTTTAAATGAAATGCTAATTCATAATCTTCCCCATTAAGCTTGCTTGTAAAATAGTTCAGATGTTTCTCTTCTAAATGCCGCCCAAATTGAGACAAGAATTTGGCTGGGTTTTCTGCTAAAACTTTTGTAGCAATTTGTCGCTTTTGATAAGCATCAAGTTCTGGTTCGTTTACTTGTTGGCTTTTGAAGTGGGCTGTTGAACTAAGAGATAAATGATCAAGCATTTCCTGTGATTCAGCATCTGTTTTTATTCTTGCACTTATATCTGTTTGTATCGGGGTATCAGGTGTTGGCCCATCAATCGCCATGTCCTCGTCACCGCATTTGCCAGGATCAGCTTCTAAAACGATGTTCACATTTTCATGTTTGGAGACATCATCCTCTCTGTCTTGGAGGCTCATCTCAGCAAGGATTTTCCCTGTCAACATGAAATTTCCTTGTAATTTTAAGAAGCGCCCAAAAATTGAAAGTTGAGGTTATGAGAGTATCAAGAGACATTCAGTTAGGTAATTGCTTGCGCAACAACATGCATAAAGAGTTCACGGACCTTTTTGTGTGCCTATTACAGATGCAGATTTCAATAACAGTTGGGAATTCTCTGCTTCATAAGCTAGCAACAGAATAAACAATCTACGGCTGACAAAATGTCATCAAATGCGTAAGTTTTAAATGTCGAGCGCGATCGCGACGTTGGTGTCGGCAAATCTCGCTGATCTTCGTAGAACGTCGTCATTTTTACAATCAAGCGCTCTAAATTGCTATACAATAGATAATTTTTAGTTCTTATGCCATTGTAAATTTCAAAGTTCACCAATAAATTTGGAAGTCTGTTAAAAATTAGATTACAAAGAGTAACAGGTCGTTTGTGCATGCATTTTATGGTGTACTTTCTTTGGTGTGGCTCTAGTCATTTCGCTAATCGCATGTTGTGGAAATAAACGTGTTGGATTTAAAAAGCGGGAGGGGACTGTCACGTTGGACTTGTGGTTGACTGCGGTTTTGTTTTCGGCTGTCAGTCACATTCGATCGCACGAGAAAGATAACAACATTAATTGTTCCACGAGCGGTAAACGCTATAAAATGTTAATTTTGAAGAAAGTTTAGTTGTAGACCAGTCACAATCAAGAAGCTGACGATAGATGAAAATATGGATCACTTTAATTACACTGACTTTTTGGTGTCAATGTGTGGACCAAATGGGTTAAAAACTTGGTCTGTAGAACTAAATGATTTGGGTGTTTGTTTTCAAGAATTGTGCCTTCAAACTCCAACACTGATACTGCTGGGGCTCCTCTCGGCATACTTTTGTGGCAAAGCATATACTGGCCCAGGAAATGTTCGAAGAGAGAGGCAGATTGGACAAGAAAATTGGAAGTCATTTGCTCGCAGTCTCATAACGGCAATATTGGCTCTGATTCCGATAGTGAGGATGGGCATCGCAACATCAATGTTCCCAGGAACAACAGTCTACGTAGATTACCTCATTGCTGGAGTGGAATGCATATCTTGGCTAACATACTTAGCATATTTAAGAACGAGTCAGATTCATCATTCTAACGGTGGTCCTTTTGGGCCAGCCTCTCTATGCGTAATATGGGCGTTAAGTTTAATCTTGTCCGCTATGTGCTTGAGATCACGGTTTATTCTGCATCACTCCACCCAACTGCCGATCTTCATTCCGCTCTTTACGCTATTCTACGGATTTGGCTTCACGGCTGTCATTATACAAAGTTTGTTTGTCGTAACAGTTATCCCTTGTGGGAATGAAAATCTAAGACAAGCTAGTCATGATAGCGGTGAGCAAGATTCACTTTTGGGTGAGCATACAGTACTATACCTATTATATTTTTAAAGCAGTTGAATTGAAGTTCTACCTCAAATCTAGATCAAATATATACCCAGATCAAATAATAAAAACAGTGGTTAATTTGGGCAGAAGCCCGAGTAAGCCTGTACCCACCTATTTTCCGTGGGTAAGCGCGCTTACCCACATATTTTCTATGGGTTAGCCTGCTTACCCACCTATTTTCTATGGGTGAGCCTGCTTACCCACATATTTTCCATGGGTAAGCGTGCTTTCGCACCTTTTCTTGTCTATCAGACGCGCGTCTTATTATGCAGTCGGGCTCAAGAAAATATTTTCTTAGCGTTACATCGGTGATTAACATTTTTTCTTGATGTTCATTGACCGTATTTCAGAATGATTCGCTGAACCCGGAATTTTGCTTGAAATGTGAGCACATGCAAAAGTAGCATATAAATCAAACGCCTTGATTTCAAAGAGAAAACACATTGCGTGCACAAAAATTTTGCTTTTTCCTATGTTAATGCATTAAAAATGACTAAACATCTGATAGGCCCAAGGAAAACTGAAATTTTCTGAAATGTATAGATTTGCTTCGAAAGGACCTTGATTCTTCAAAAAAATACCAGAGGCTGCACCCCTGGCCCCAAAATGTTGTATCTTTTTAAATCCATTATATTAACTTCGATTTTGTGACGGCCCTCTCACTCATCCAGCCCACTTACTCACCGGCCAATCTTGCGACGGCTAATTAACCCTTTCCCCGTCATCCGATCGAGCCATTCTATTAAATTTTGAGCCCAGTTCTCCAACCCCTTCCCCTTCAAATCACACATATGAGAAAATACCAGAAATTGGGAACATTTGGAAAAATACCAAAATTATGCAAAAGGGGAATTTTCCAAATTTTTCCAAAATTTCCTGTTACTGTTTACATGTGAGAATGCTCGGTCGGAGAAGTAGTGCGGGGGTTTGGGGGGCGCAGCCCTCAATATTTGAAAAAAGAACTTCGACTGCGTACGCATGAAAATCCCGGTCGGAGAAACATGCGGGTATTTGGGGGGCACAGCCCCCCACATTGGTAAAAATGTGCAAATGCTCCCTGTATCACGCAGTACGGGGCGGGGGGTTAGGGCTGGCGTTGGGTGTGATTGGAAGTGGAAGGGAAAGGACGACAAGGAACTCTGGTCTTCTCAGATCTAGGTTAAATGCACATATAAAGCAGCATATAAAGGATTTATACGAAAAACATAGTTTTTACGGGGTAATATCTTTTAGATTTAAGAATGCTTACCCACCTGTTTTGTTATAAATTAACCACTTAGTACAGATATTTAAGTAATGTTGAACTGCAAATGACAGAACTATCTACTTACTAGGTATTATAACAATTAACTGTGCTTATCATTTTGGTCATTTGCGTCCTTACCTGACTTGATAACCAAACTTATAAGTAGCATTTGAGTTTTTTGCCATCTTATTTTAAAAGTATACTAGTTAAAAATTGTTCC
This sequence comes from Nemoura dubitans, assembly GCA_921293005.1. Taxonomy (NCBI): domain Eukaryota; kingdom Metazoa; phylum Arthropoda; class Insecta; order Plecoptera; family Nemouridae; genus Nemoura; species Nemoura dubitans. The sequence goes on along the minus strand of OV121073.1, from coordinate 30,218,709 downwards.
TGGCAGTAACATATTTTATGAGGACGAACTTTCCATGTGCTTATTCCTCGGCAAGTTTTCCTCAATTGATGAAAGTACCTAAATGACAAGATTAACAGTAGGTAGGTAGCTAGGTATAGAATCAAACGTACAATCACACTAAATTAATTGTTTAACAAATGAAACACAAGTTAAATGTCGCCTAGGAATCTGTTTTTTGTGTCTCAACATCTTAGTTTGCAACTATTAAAAGATAGTTCTTTAATAGTAGGGTCAGAACAAGCCCAATCGACCAAAAGTGTGCTAGTGGATTTTTAATTTTTTTAGGAAAATTCTGGGTTATTCCCCTACCTTTACTGAGTTCAGAACTTTTTTTTTTAATTTTGCGACAAACCGTTCTCCAGATAGAGTCCCTCAAAGTTAGGAGAAAAACGAATATTTGGCAGTTGCAGTGTGTCACAAAAGCCAATGCCGAGTCTAAACCGTTAAAGATATCAAAAAACTTCAGTGAGATAATTTGTTCGGAAGAGTTTGTTTTACTATGAACTGTAGCTCAAAAGTCAGAATTTTTACTTTTTATAGGGTAATTAGAAGGTCAAAACGTAGGGTAAATTTTTTGAATTATTGCAACTTCAGGGTGCATTCTGAACAGCATGGGATGAAAAACGGGAAACGATAATTTTTTTGTAGGTACCCTTCATGTAAACAAATGTTTACATATTGGTTTCGCTAAGGGTTTCTACCACCTTCATCCCTTAAAAAAATCATGAAATTCGAAAAAAACCAAAAATGGCTGTTTTCAGGGGTGTTTTTTGTCAACTGGAAGTGAACTTAAAAAATTAAAAATGTATTGATTATGTGCTTTACTTTACAGGCACATTGACTCTGACTTTAGTAGCGAGCCATGAGATTGGTTGATTTGACTTCACTGCACAATGATGATCGTTTAAAAAGCAGTATGCCTTCTAGATAATGCTATCATCGTAGCACCACCGTAATACTGGTTGCTAGCGGTGCTAAGAAATCAACAAACTGTCCGTTGTCGAAATGGCAGCTCTAGGTCCGGGTAATATAAAACCAGTGGTCGTATTACATAATACCTCCGTAGCACCACCAAAAGGCCGTGTTAGGTAAGACCCCTGAGCTTGCGCCTGGGGCCTCGGATCCTGAGGACCGCCTGGGAATGTGCGTCCATGGGGCACTGCATGCGAGCCCGTGGACCTAGCATAGTGTGTGTCTTGTATTTTGAGTTGACTAATTAATGTTGTAAAAGTTGTAAAACTTCCTAGCTGTATAGTTCATTTGTTTGCAAATGCCCCCCCCCCCCTCCCCTCATCCATAAACTCCAGGGGCCCCGAGGCCCTTGTAATAGTGTGTTCTGACCACTTTTTGAACATTAAATCCGCGTCTGCACGTAAGCCACTCGCCGACTCGCCATGCAATTGTGCATGAAATTTGAAGGTAGTAGACCCTTTAAAAAAAATTTTTAACTTCTAAACGAATAAAATACGGGAATCGGGACTTTCAGGGATTTGAGTTCAAATAGTAAAGCACATAATCAATACATTTTTAATTTTTTAAGTTCACTTGCAGTTGACGAAAAACACCCCTGAAAACAGCCATTTTCGGTTTTTTTCGAATTTCATGATTTTTTTAAGGGATGAAGGTGGTAGAAACCCTTATCGAAACCAATATGTAAACATTCGTTTACATGAAGGGTACCTACAAAAAAATTATCGTTTCCCGTTTTTCATCCCTTGCTGTTCAGAATGCACCCTGAAGTTGCAATAATTCAAAAAATTTACCCTACGTTTTGACCTTCTAATTACCCTATAAAAAGTAAAAATTCTGACTTTTGAGCTACAGTTCATAGTAAAACAAACTCTTCCGAACAAATTATCTCACTGAAGTTTTTTGATATCTTTAACGGTTTAGACTCGGCATTGGCTTTTGTGACACACTGCAACTGCCAAATATTCGTTTTTCTCCTAACTTTGAGGGGCTCTATCTGGAGAACGGTTTGTCGCAAAAAAAAAAAAAAAAAACGTTCTGAACTCAGTAAAGGTAGGGGAATAACCCAGAATTTTCCTAAAAAAATTAAAAATCCACTAGCACACTTTTGGTCGATTGGGCTTGTTCTGACCCAGTAATGTCAAAAGAAAAGAAAAAATTAACAGTTATCGATATGAAGATCATTGTTTTTAAAAGGCCCCATGATAATGAAATGGCAATATTTTAAACAAAAAATACCAATGTGATTTTCAATGCAAGCAAACTGATTACATGGTACTTTTCCATTACTAATATAGGCTCACTTATCATTTCTCAGGAGGATCAGTAAATCGGAATGCTTACGGCGGATTTCAAGAAGAGCTAGACCCCCATGATCTCGGCATTGCCCTCGAATCAGCAACCTTCCTGCAGAGACTCTTCTTCAGCTGGGTTAGCCCGCTCATGCAGAAAGGTTCCGAATGCAAACTGAAAACCGCTGATGACGTATTTGACCTGCCGATAGATATGACACCCGGCATTCTCCACGAACAACTGAACTCCATTATAACCTCGGAACAAACGCAAGAAGACCCTTTACCAGTTGATGCAGGATACCAGTCAATCAATTGTGATCAGTCAAATTCTGATATTTCCTCGAGATCTACGCTATTGACTAACGATGAGCCAGTACCAAGAGTTACTCTGTTTAAAGCCCTTCACATTTGTTTCGGTGTGCGCTTTTATGCAGTCGGAATTTTGAAGCTAGCTGCCGACTGTGCCAACTTTGCGGCTCCGCTCCTGCTCAACAGACTGGTGACGTTCATCGAGACGCGAAGTGAGCCGATAACAAATGGCTATTTGTATGCAGGTGGTCTTTTTGCGGTTACACTCATTTGTAAGTACTTACAAGTTCTGATATTTAGCCGTGGGAAGCGTGGTTTGTTCTGTTAAATGCTAGCTCTTATTGAATCAAAAATTTCAGCTGCATTTTGCACGTCACACTTCAATTTCTTGGTGTCAGTTTTGGGGCTGAAGATCCGCGCCGCTCTGGTGACCCAGATTTACCGCAAAACCATTACCCTTAGCCATGCTTCAATATCTGGATTCAGGTATTGGCTCCATCGACATAATATAAACCCTAGCTGTATCAATAAAGCAACATTGAAGTAATACTTATTGCTTGCATTACTTTTTCTTTCAGCATCGGTGAGATCGTCAACTTCATGAGTACCGACACTGACCGCATTGTGAACTCTTGCCCGAGTTTCCACTCGTTGTGGAGCATTCCGCTGCAGATAGGGGTCACGCTGTATTTGTTGTACAACCAGGTGGGAATATCGTTCCTAGCTGGCGTTGGATTCACACTTGTTTTAATCCCGATCAATAAAGTAATCGCTTCAAAGATTGGTAAGTTTACATAAATCCCATTTATCAAGTAGAAACGTCATTGTAGTTTTTTTTTCACGTGCTTTAAGATCAGGCATGGGCAACCCCCGGCCCGCAGGACTATTTTGTCCGTACCACCGGGCCTTGGACAATAAGATGAAAGATAGGCCCAGACTGTGTCTGAAGAAAAAATAAAATAATAATAATAATAACAATAATTTTTCAGATATATATGTATTGAGCGCTTTCTAGTAATTTCAGGGCTCATATCTATTCTTGAACATCTCTCTCTGGTAAAATTATATTCATGACTTGCAGAACAGTATTTGCATTAAGGTAAATATATAGGAAATGTCTGATTTTGACTTTGTTTGGGTGAGATTTTTAATTGAATGCATACCTCTATTACCTATTATGCGTGGAGGGCTCAATTGGATATACCTATTCTTAGGACAATCCCATGCTTGGGGAAGGGTAAGAGGCCCCACCCAAGCACAGCTGACAAGATTTTTTAAAATTCAATGTTCATTTCAATGTTTCAATGTTCATATATAATTCAGTGTTTATATCTATGTTTTTTAGGTCAATTTGAGCATATGTATTTGGATGGTGTTTCATTTGACATATTTGACCCCCCCCCCCCCCCCCCCCCCCCCCCCCCCCCCCCATTAACGAAAGTGGTCGTCAGGCCCGCCGAACATCCAGAAATTTTGAATCAGGCTTGTGACTTCCAAAGGTTGCCAACGCCTGTTTTAGTTGGTACCTAGCCCAAATAGCACAAAAACGTTCAGCGAACGTTATTTCGAACGTTCGGTGGACATCGAAAAGCTAACGGGGGATAACTTGCGTTCAACGTTCACATTCGCCTAACATTCGATTAGGTTCTACCCGAACGTTGAACGCAAGTTATCACCCGTTAGCTTTTCGACGTCCACCGAACGTTTGTGATAATGGTTTTTGTGCTACTTACGCTGGAGGGAAAATAGACTTAGCATCATAGAGAAAGCCACAGAGATAGACCTAGCTTATGTTAACAATGTTAGCTCTGCAAAATCATCAGGGAAAGAGCCACACAATTGCATTCTGTCACCCTCCACACAGCCCACTGTTATTATGGCTGTTTTAATTGCTCTGTTGATCATTGCTATATATTTCTCTCTCTGGTGTCTAACATATGTCACTCACCTAACTAGCAAACATTTTTATTGCTAAGCTTAGATTAAGTGTCTGTATAAAATAAACTCATCTGTGATAGCACCAAAACAGTTATAGACATTTAGTACCTTGCTCATGATTGAACATTGCTCTGGGGCCTTACCTAGCTCGGCCATTTGGAGCGGCTACGAAGCGGCTAATTAGCCGCGCTGGCGGTGTTATATAACCCGGACCTAGAGCGGCCATTTCAACAAAGGGCAGTTTGTTGATTTCGTAGCACCACTAGCAACCAGTGTTACGGTGGTGCTACGATGATAGCATTATCTAGAAGGCATACTGCTTTTTAAACGATCATCATTGTGCAGTGAGGTCAAATCAACCAATCTCATGGCTTGTTACTAAAGTCAGAGTCGATGTGCCCCGGCTACCATAACCCGGCCGTAATACTGCCGCTCTAGGTCGGGGTTACTGCTTGGTGCTATGGTGGTATTAATTAGCCAGGGTACATTGCTAGTAACCCCGGGACTACAAGTGGCCGAGCTAGGTAAGGCCCCTGGTTCGTTCTGCAAACTAAGGGCCAATTTTCGCGGTATTGCTAAATGAGTTGTAGTGACGAATAAAACAGGCTATGTAATATGTATACCTTCCTGTATAACTACTAATAACATTCCAGGACAACTGAGCACTAAGATGATGTCCCGGAAAGACGAGCGAGTGAAGATGACCACGGAGATGTTGGGTGGAATTCGGGTGCTCAAGGCCCACGTTTGGGAAGATCACTTTTTCAATTTGATTGACGGTAAGACTCGACAGCATCCTTTCCGCAGGCGTTCGCAGGGTCTCAATTTAGTTGGGACTGAAAAGCCGATAATGGGGAGAAGGGGTGAGGCTGTACTTTTTGTGGAAATAATATTGCATTCTTTCATAACTATTGGTATTATTAATTACCAGGCTTGCGAGTGCTGGAGTTGAAGTACTTGCGTGGCCGCAAATACCTGGACGCTCTGTGTGTCTATTTCTGGGCCACGACACCTGTTCTCATCACGATCCTCACGTTCACTACGTACATTCTTCTGGGAAACCAACTCTCTGCTGCCATGGTAGGTAATCATTTAAAATGTCCATTCATTTCAAAGCTTAGGTTTTTTTGACCGAAAAGAAAAAAGGAATCTACATGACGTTGAGACTTGAGTGCCGGAAGCTGCTGTAAAATTCTGATGGCCATAGTTTTGGCCAACACTGCTCCATTACTATTACGGCTAACATCACGGAGTTACCCCGATTATCCCCTCTTAACATAGCTACGACATGATGATGCCTTGAATAACATGGTGTAATTACCATTGCCATAATTAAATCGGCAGGTATTCACTAGCATTGCGCTGCTGAATATGCTGATTGCCCCGTTGAATGCGTTCCCGTGGGTCCTCAACGGCTTGGTCGAAGCATGGGTGTCGTTGAAGCGTGTGGAACGTTTGCTCCAACTGCCAGACCTCGACCCCAAAGCGTACTACGTCGAACTACTTCCTCCGCGGCCAGGACTGGACATTCTCGTCAAAAACGCTTCCTTTGCGTGGAAACAATATGACGCTGCTGGGAATCCACCGACTCCCACACTCCAGAATATTCATTTGACTGTGAAACGGGTACTTTTCTTTTTTTTTAGTTATTGTTAAAAGTTGGTTACGTTTTCTACAGCCGTATAGCAATCAGAATGGCCGTAAGAGCCAATGTAAAACGTCTCCATTTAGAAGGCTGTGAGATGGTAAACTCATATTAATCATATAGTTTATTGATGTGAATTTAAAATATATTCGTTCTGGACTCTGGTTAGCATGAATGAACGTGCACGTTCTGTGTTTAGGGTGAGTTGATTGGCGTAATGGGCCCAGTTGGTAGTGGAAAATCGACACTCATAGCCGCGATCTTGGCAGAGGTGGAGAAAACCTCAGGCACCGTTTCGTTGGTGAACCAAATAAATGGTATGGCGATATGAAATATTGTACATCTTACCTTGCTTGCATTTTTTAAATTGTTTGATCATCATTTGAATTTAAAAGTCTACTCTTTTATTCCACATTTATTTTGCAATGGGTGTGAATTTCAGGATACGGATTAGTGAGCCAGATTTCCTGGCTTCAACGTGGAACGATCCGCGACAACATCCTGTTTGGAAAGACTTTCGACCGAACACGATACAAGTACGATTGAACTTAAACAGTTAATCAATTGCGTTTTTCCAGTCTTCCTTGCGTGTGGGAGGTCCCAGGTTTGGCCCTGGGCCCCGAACTAATATCAACATATCAACAATCGGCAGGGTTCGGTGGGGCTACGACAGTGTTGGGCTAGCCTGGTGCTTCTGGCATGTTAAAACATAAACAAATGAGTAACCCCTTTGTAACTTGCGGTATCAGTTGGGGCGGCCAGGCTGTTCTGGCTTTGGTTTTCCATGTTTTGCTTTCAAAAGACTCGTGAAGGGAAATAATGGGACAGGGCCGTATCTGTGCGTAGGCGACGTAGGATCAAAGAGGCACTACTATTGGGATAGAATTGAGATATTTTTCGATAGTTCCTCCGTGAAAAGAACAATATTACCCCCTTCAGACAAGCGAAACGCAGCTCTAGATCTTGAATGGCCTTTCATGCTTCACAAACTGCATGTAGATATCGCCAACTTGGAGATTCACTGGCGTGGCGTATTCTTCTGTTTTAGACTCGTCCTGGATGCCTGCTGCTTGGCGGATGACATTAATGCATTGCCGATGGGTGACTTTACGAACGTGGGAGAGGGGGGAACGACCCTCAGTGGAGGCCAGAAAGCTCGTGTTGCGTTGGCCAGGGCTGTCTACCAAGACCGGAAGATCTACTTCTTAGACGACATCCTGTCGGCAGTTGATGTGCAAGTGGCGAAAATGATCTTCAAGAAGTGCATCAATGGGCTTCTCCGCAAGAAGACCAGAATCCTATGCACTCATGATGCGGTGTATTTGCAATCTGCCCACCATGTTATTCTCTTGAAGGATGGAAAAATTTGGAAACAAGGCATGTGAAAATGTTTTTTTTTGCTTGTTTTTTAGAAATCGATAATGCACGTAAATATTTAAGAACTTTGTAGTGTTAGTTGTGGTAGTGTTAGTTGGGGTGGTATCAGTTTCAACATTTTGCATAGTTTTAACTTGCAAGTTTTTCTTTTTTTTCTTTTTCAGGGAAGCCATCTGTTATTTTATCTGAGTATGAAGAGTCGCTTTCGTTGTTATCTTACGATGGAAGCTTATCGTTGGGAAGTGTTGGCTCTGGTGACGACGATTCAGGAATTTCTTCTATCGTCCACGACGTTGATGAAGATGCAGAGACATCCGAAGTCGGAACGCTACGGTTTGACGTTTACAGGTCCTATTGCAAAGCTATTGGCTACTGTTTGAGCTTCAGCATCCTTGCATCGATTGTCCTGATGCAAACTTCCAGAAATCTGACCGACTGGTGGCTCAGCTATTGGGTCACGCACATGAAACCAATTCCAACCAATGTAACGTCTGGATATCGGAACGAATTCAGTGATCAAAACTCCACGGGCGAAGTAGAGTACTATCTTAAAGGCTATGGATTGATAGCTGCTGGGAACTCGATCTTCACTTTGCTCCGAGCGTTCTTGTTCGCCTACGGTGGAGTTCGCGCTGCAGAAACGACACACCGCTATTTGCTCACAACGATTATCCGAGCTCGGCCAGTGTTCTTTGATGAAACGCCCATGGGCCGCATACTCAATCGATTCTCATCAGACACAAGCACCATCGACGATTCTCTTCCATTCATTTTGAATATCCTCCTAGCTCAACTTTTTAGTGTTATTGGTACACTTGCCATTGTAATATACGGTCTTCCGTGGTTGGTTTTAGTTCTCGTTCCGCTTGTGCCAATCTACTATTACCTTCAAAATCTCTACCGCCTGGCATCCAGAGAGCTGAAAAGACTGTCTAGCGTTACACTTTCGCCAGTTTATAACCACTTTAATGAAACGCTGTCAGGTCTGACAACCATTCGTGCGTACAAAGCTGTAGCAAGGTTTGTATTTTCTTTATTTTCGATACTTTTATTTTTTTAGCTGATTTAAAAAATCTAATTAGTCTAATTAATCCTTCAGAATACAGATGGATGGTTGTTTCTTAATTACCTATCATGTAGGAAGTTGACGGGAATTAGTTGGTGTAGTCAATTCGCAAATTTCTGGTCAAAACCATTTCAGGTCTTCGAGCAATGCCATTGTTAACACAGACATGTATCTTGACAAGAATCGAGAATTTCCACCAGCTCTATCCCTTTCTCAGCCCTTTGTTGCCAATTTTCGGAGAAACCCCTTCATGGCCAATTATCAGGTAGGTAAGCACACAAGAGGGACCAAAGTGACAACGCAGCTATTTGGAAGGAGATCTGTCAGTTGTCACTCTCGAAGAGAACACAATAGAGCTTAGCAGAGCTTATAAGGGTCGGCACGCGTCTTCCTACACCAAAATCTCAAGTGGTTTTGACCAGTAATTTGCAAATGTGCTATACCTACATGATATTCATGGTTTTCCATAACCATCAGCTGTTGTTGTATGGTAGAAATGTAATTTAGTGAATACTTTGGAAGAAACCTTTTGCATCCAATGAAAATTAGAACTTATATTCGACTCCTCTAAAGGTAGATGTTTTTTGCTCCAACAGATTCAAGCTAAAGAACGAGGTGAATCTGGAAGAGAACCTTAAGTGCCAGTTTGCGAGCCAAGCGGCTTGCCAGTGGCTTGGTCTGAGACTTCAGTTCATTGGCGTCGCCATCGTGACGGGCGTCTGCGTCATCGCCGTCCTGCAACACCAGTTCGACATTGCCAACCCCGGACTCGTTGGACTTGCCATCTCCTACTCGCTGGCCATCACCGGTTTGTTCTTTAAATTTTTTTCTTGATTGGCTACATTTTGTCAGGCATGAGGGCTGTGAATAGGTAAGGAAGGAATTTGGTGCATCCCATTTTCACAGAGAAAGTCCTGGCATTTGACCAAGATGGTCGTGGGAATTCACGGAAAACTATTGCCGTTTAGCCAGGTCCTAGCATTGAATCTGGGACCTCTTGGGATGTGATGATCTAAATGAACTACTCCCAGCATTGTTTGCATGCCCTGACATTACCCATCAAACTTCAAAGCACCGAACCCATTTTCATTGTCCCCTTTTCGTAGGAATGCTGAACGGAGTCGTGAATGCGTTCACGGAAACGGAGAAGGAGATGATCGCCGTCGAACGCGTCCAGCAGTATATCAATGAAGTGGAGATGGAACGCAGCACCGAAGTGAGTCTCCCGTTTGCATGGCCAAGCCAGGCGGTTGTGTGCTTCGACAACGTAGTCCTACGTTATCGCACGCATCTCAGCCCGTCGCTGAAGGGCGTGTCCTTCGTCACCCGGCCCGCTGAGAAGGTTGGCGTCGTCGGAAGGACTGGAGCGGGAAAAAGCTCACTGCTGGTCGCGCTGTTTCGGTTGACGGAGCTCACACAAGGAGAGATCACTATCGACTCGGTCAACATTTCCAAGATCGGTCTAAAAGGGCTCAGGTAATTTGTTCTGCTCAAGTGACACTTAACTTGTGTTGGAAGCTGATGGGATTGTCAATTGGCTGTCTACAGATATAGTTTATAAAGATTATCATGCATGGCAAGCAAAGGTTGCAGATGAATATTTGGTGCTAGTACTTGTGCAGATGGTTGCTAGGGTGTGTTGACTTTGCAATAAATAATTGCCAGCAGGAGACAGAGTGAACTGTAGGTACAGTGTTGACAGGCTTAAAAAAACACATTTAAAAACGTTGTTTTGGTTCCAGGTCGCGCCTTGCCATAATCCCCCAGGACCCATTCCTGTTCTCTGGAACAGTTTCAGAGAATATCGACCCGCTGGGCAAGTACAGCAGGGTGGAGATCTGGAATGCCCTGGCTCGTTGCCGGCTAGACGGGTTTGTTCGGGACCTGGGGGGACTCGATTACAGGATCGAGTTCGGGGGCCAAAACCTGTCAGCCGGGCAGCGCCAACTATTCTGTCTAGTCAGAGCACTTCTTCACAATGCCAAGGTAAACTTTGTTTTCTGTTCTCAGTTTTTGTTTGATTTAGACGCATTGCATGGAGAATCTTGCGAAGAGATGAGCGTAGAAAAAAGTTTTGTATGTTTCTTTCATTTTTTTGTAAATACTAATTTTTGAGTGGGTGAAACCTGGGTAGCAATCATGTAACTTTTTTTCATTCGATTTGGCTCGAAATCATTCGATTTCAAATCACTGCCCATGTTAAACCATGGAAGGAACTTTCCAAGAATGTTTGTGGGAAATTACGGAAAACCAAGACAAGATAAACTTGGGACCTAGCAAATGCAATGCAGATATTCTCTCTCTTTCGTGACATGAGCAAAACTGGAGATCGAGTTTTCCAGTCCCTGATTTTATAGGGAGTTTCACAAGTTAGTAGTTGTTTTACATATGTTTTGTTTTATCATTTTGTTCTCAGGTGGTATGCATTGACGAGGCTACAGCAAACGTGGACAAGCAAACGGATTCGCTAATCCAGCAGACGTTGCTGACGTCTTTTCCTCAGAGCACCGTGTTCACCATTGCTCATCGCATCAACACGATTATGGACTCCGACAGGTAAGATGCTTACTCTTCTTTGTTGCACAGGGTACAATTAAGCTTTCTCGAGAAAATAAAATAAAAACAAATGTGTGGTACAGAACAAGCACAGAAATTCCATCATATTGAACAAAGTCTAAGGCCGTGTCTCAATTGGCTGTTTCATGCGGTCTCGCATACTCGTTCTTGTCAAATGACGTCACAAGTACTGTCCGAATTGCAAAACCACTGAGACCAAGAGCGCAGAGCAGAGAGAGTACGCGAGACGTTGATGATGCAGTCTCGCAGACTTGGTCTCGGTGACTTGCCTGTTATCAAATGGCGGTCGGAACCGTAATTATGTCAGGTAGCAGAAGTTATCTGTACGAATATGAAACAAATGAAGTCATTGAGACGAAGTACGCAAGACCAAGACCAAATCGCGAGACCGAGACCGAATCAATTCAGACACGTCCTAAGCAGGAAAGCGTGACTCTAGTAGTTGAGAATTGCGCTTTGTGATAAGCATTGCGATGAGCATTGCGATTAATGTTCCTGTGATGATGTGACTATCTAGAGCACTCTGATCCTTATAAGAATATACTTTCCGCTGCAGTGCTGTGTTGCTACTGCATGCCTTTTCCTGGGTACCCCTTACCGTAATTAAAGGCAGGCAAAAGTGACTACTAGCGCTGCAGCGGAATTTATATTCTGCTATGGACGGAGGTAGAGATTAAAATAACGGCAGAGCGAGTGTAACGGTAATAACAGCCCCACTTCTCCATTGCGTTCTCAGTTATTGTGCTTGTCGGTGTTTAGGCTCCAATCACACAAGATTTTGTGGTTCAAGGCCACACTATCTAATATGTGTGTTGGGGTAGTGGGGAATTGCTAGTGCCTGTTTCTTCCTATGGAAGGAACTTTGAAAAGAGTTTGAAAGGTTCCCAATTTGAATCGCCTCGATAAAATTCACGTCATCGTTTAAACAAACAATCCACCCTAATTAACTTTTATTGCACTGTTTTGTTGTTTAGCTAAAGAGGTGCGATTTTTTTTATTTTTAAAGAGGGGTACGATTTTTTTTCCAGGGTGATAGTAATGGGAGGTGGTTTGGTTCTGGAGTTCGATACGCCATATAATTTGATGCAGAACGAAACATCTCGATTTTTCAAGCTCGTGAACGGTGATTTCGATTAAACAAATTTTAAATGTGATTGTGATAATATAATTGTATATCAAATTAATAATGATGTTATAATAAAGGACTGATTTATTTATTAACTTTGTGCTATTGTTTTATTTGGCACATTAATATCACCACAGGAAACATGGATAAGATTTGGAATCAAGACATCTTAATTTATTCAACCATATCCATTACCTACATGATTAAACAAAAACACCAAAGAATCCATCATATTAACCTAATTGACGTTATTTTTTGCGTCGTTGCTATTTGTTAATATTTTTTGCGCGACGCTATTTTGAACCAGCCCGAAGAATCGTTTAAAAATGTCCGTTACCCGACTTGCCTTACCTGAGATACCTGAAAACTGCGCATGCCTGCCACTCTTGTCCATACCAACAAGGTCGTGACGTTTACCTTTGGTCACGTGAATACAAAATATATTTGAAAAATAACATCTAGCCGCACCTACAACAACCAATCAGAAACGGATAAAACAAGTGGTCGCCTCTGAACGTGTTTCCAGCGAAAGTGCATAGCATTTGATAGTTGCTTGAGGCGAGTGTGGTGGACGACTGCTAGTGGGAGCTTAGTGCAGGATTCGCAGTTTTACGACGGCAAAAGAATTACGGTTACGAGTAACAATAGGTAGAAAATGCTGACACTATTTGTTCTAACAACAAATTATGATTGATCGTTAATATGAGACTGCGAATTATTGGTTTATGACGACGTGATTTGTGGGTGTTAACAATGGTTCAAGATCATAACAAGAAATGTGAAGATATGTGACTGGCGGGTAGTATAGGTACGTACGCTCTCTTGTGCCCTCCGGTGATTATAAGAATCGAGATATTACGTGCTGTGATTCGCGATGACTAATAAGCTGTAAACCATGAGTGTTTCGCTGTGAAATTTTGTGCGTGTGGTTCATGCGATTTTATATTATCCGAAGGAGAAGTAGAAGAGTGACAGTGCAGCCGTTTATTTCGGTTTAATTAAAACCAGCCGCCGATAATTGCTTACTTATGATTTGAAACGTTTTTGGCCGTTGCGAAAATGGAGAGAACAATGTGCTTCCAAACACTTTTTTTAATAAGCCTTTTATATTTAGCAAACTGTGATAGTGATGTGGAGGAATTTGCGTATGAAACGTTACCGACGCCTCAATCAAGTCGTGTTACTGAAATACCTGGAGGAGTGATCGCTAATCGAGAACAAAGGCTGGAGAAGAATCGTAGTCCTTATCTTCTCAAGGAGGATTTGATAGTGGACTGGACTGGAATGTTGGTGATCGAGCCCGGAGTGGAAGTGAGATTCTCGCCTCAGGTGGGGCTGACGGTTCGAGGGGTGTTTACTGCAAGGGTAAGTCGTCCAATCAGGTGCAATACCTCTCAGCTCTCAATGCATGCTGTATTGTCAAATTTATCATCGTTAAACCATTGCACCTTGCGAACGAGATGGTTTGTTTTACGCATGAAAGATGACCCCCGTTGTTTGCCGTGGAGTAAACGCTTCAAAAGACAAGACTTGTAACTTATGAATATTTTAGCTCATGTATACCTATAGTAGTAGTAGTTTTTTGAACTTGCAAATCCCCTTGTAGTAGAAGGTGATGAGATGTGTTGCTAGCACACCCCTAAGGATAGGGCCAGGGTAGCACCTCTGGCAACACCCTTACTTCATTGTTATCACCTTGGCAACTACCAATCACGAGTTTACTGCTAACTAAATGGCAGTCGTTCCCGTGTTTCACTCATATGATGTGCAATTCACATTCACAATCAGGGTAGGTATTGCACGACTAAATTCATTTTTTGTTTTTGTTGTAGGGGTAAATTTCAAAATTCTTTGCGATGAAGGCTTGTTGACCACTTCACAGCAATTTAGGGACCAACGTGTATGAACATTAAAATTGGAATTTAAAGATGCATGGCTACAAATCAAAAAGGTAGCTACAAATAACAGATATTGGGAACATTTATAACCTGTGCACAAATCACACAAAAGAGACGTGTTTTATTCAGGTTTCTATACCTACTGCAAACTAACCACAAATTCTTGTTGTGCACCATTCAGCAAATATCATTTACTTGACTACACCCACACAATCGCGCTTGAAAGTACCGGTTCACTTCTTACACCGGTACATGATCTTGCTGAGTTCTTTAGCTGAATATGCGACACTACTCCAATGACAAATCATTGTTTTTTAGATGTCATTCGTCAGAAAATGGCTGTGAAATACGATAAATGACCATCACCCATCATCAAAGAATGTCCGTATCGTTGCCACCGTGGCAAATAAGAATCGGATGCAATTTCTATTGCACTTGAGGTCGAATTTAGTTCCGTAATCCGAACTCGAGTGGCTGAAACGGCGGAGTTTCATGACAATGCCCGTTCCGGTACATACCGTTGCAACGAAAGTAAAGGCGTCATGCTCGGAGAGATTTTAAGCACCAGTAAAGTTCATCTTTCACGCAGACGCGATTACTCGGGTTATCTTACAATCCATTGCTACGGAAATTACTTTTTCAGTCCAGGGTTTTATATCTTTACTTGTCTGTAGCAGTTTGGCCGTTACCTGTTTCGCCTTGCTGTTGCGCCAAAGTTTTAATCTGTATCTTGATATTTGAATGACTAATCCCAGATTTATGTCGAAGAGTATCGGTTTGCCTTACATGAGTTTTTAACGATTTTAGTAACCTGATCTGTGCAAGGATATCGATTGAGAAACATTGCAATCGATCTATGGATGCCTGTGATTGAATTTTAGGGCAAGACTGTAAAGGTCTTTGAAACTTAGTATTCTGAGCTGGCAGTGTTATCACCATATGTTAAATGGTAAATTTCCGGAACTCTGAATCATCTTTATCGTTTACCCACTATTGCCCCAACTCTTTATTAGGACGGCGACAGCATATCATAATTATCAGCCACAGCTTCACCATATCTAATCAATTAGTATCTCACTCGCGTGACGCAGGCAAGAGATTTCCTTCAGAATCAGAATGTACTCATTTAGTCGTTTCCCACCTTCCAAGCTTCCATCGTTTAGTGTGATGAGTAACTTTGTGAAATTAATTTGACATTTTGCTTCCAAATATAATTTGGCAAATGACACGAATAAGTGACAGGACAGAGCGTACGCATTTCAATGTTAATGCCCCTTCCACCCCCCCCCCCCCCCCCACCCGTCCCCTCAAAGCAATTGTCCACCCATGTCCCAGTCTGACTAATAAGTAATAACTTTCGCACTCAAAAGTACGGTACCTATACCTAATTATTTGCTCCCATCTCAGTGTAATGGGCACTCCGCACTGTTATCAACATCGATTGTGATGCTGGAAACATGCAAAGCTACGTAAATAGATCTTCAGCTCCGGAGCTAGACTTGATATCAGTATCGTCGTTGCATCATCGAGGTGTATTTCCAGTTGCCTTTGTCTCTACTCTGACCCGTTACCTATGGGCAAATCCCTTAAAACTATGAATCACCAATTTCTCCACGTTTATAAGAACAACATCTGTAACTGGTAACTGGTATAAGACGGTAACCTTAACCCCAGAATCTAGTTTATAGTGGGAAGAACCAATCGGACATGAGGGCACATTAACTTACTACTACTAAGGGTGCGCCAAACTCGCATCCCCATTGACAACGTATCAATTCCCTTGAAACCTGCAAATCATATTTCGGTCCACCTGTTTCGAGGAGTGGTCAACATCGTGGTCACTGGTCGCACTTGTTTGCAAATGACATACGTAGGTACATGCGTAGTCAACCGTTCGCGTCCACCGTTATTCAATAGTCAATATGCGCACTCTTCACATCCGGTCAACACTGCGCTGCCGCGAGTCGAGACTTTTACCAGCACTCTCTGTGTACAAGTTCTATTAGCATTCCGCACTGGCAATCGTAATTGCCGATGATTTATCTCACGTCGGACATGAATGGCGTGCTTTCAAGACAGCAAGCAAAACGAGACAAATGGCGTTAAAGCAAAACTAGGGGGTTTGAACATTGAACATATAAGAATGAGGAACACATGTATTACCTACATATTATTACATTACACATATGAGGGATGCATATTACATTCAAAAATATGTAGTGAATATATCGACACATTTTGATAGATACATACATTTATTTGGATACATTTGTGGACTATACATCTATTTTTTAAGACTACTCTTTTCCCGGTTAGTCAAATTAGGATTTACCTAGTCCAATGAGTCATATCTAACATTTTGAGGCTTCTTTTTTCCTCCGATCTCCATGTAACACCGCAAGCCAGGATCTTCTGTGGACATTTTTATTGGCAGTGCATCGCTCTGTTTGATAATAGTTGGCCTGCCGTGTAGTTTAAAACACATGCACAGTTTTAATTAGTATGGAGTAGGTAGGTGAATGTCTGCATTTCCTCTCCGCTGATAATGACATTCTGTTTATAGTAGATAGCGTAATGTGGCAACACACATGTCGCATGCCGCAACGATAAGATAGTGCGTGGGTTACATTACACCTGATAACTCCTACACCTTACGCATAATGACACACTGAATTGTTATCAACAATATTTTATCGTTTGCTATGCGGTTTGGTTTTGTACGGGGTATTGTGGAGTCAAGTGAACATGTTGGAAGGGTAATGCTCCCGCACAGGTGTAAAATCAATTAATCGATTTTTACGAGGAATCTATGTTTTATTTCTGCCAACTTAACTCATGAATAAAAAGAAAACAGACAGTACTCCGAAAATCGTGATATATTATCAAGTTGTAGCAAGCTGGGTATACGGAATGATTGAAGTAAATTAGCTAGATTGTGAAGCAAGCAAGGCCTCAGCGTACTGGCAGAGGTGTAGCGCATTGGTGATCTGGCGAGAAGCTAGAACGTGAGCGGGCGTCGTTGGTACATCTGCGTGACAAATCGCTTTGTTTGTCGTGTGTCACCGGCTTTTCATGTCTTCTCATGCCTTCTCCTTGCGAGTCGGATGAAATTTTAATTGTAGCAAACCACATCTCTCGCACTGATTGGCGTGGAATGGCGTTGCTCTTCTGGTCGTAGCAGCTAGTATCCTGTTTGGAAACCGAAGCCGAAACGCTGCAAGGTGCATCCGCTCAGAAGCTGTGGCCTGTGGTGCCGTTGCCCACGGTCCCTAATCAGCAGATCGGCTCGTTTGTTGACACTCTGTTAACGTTCATGAGTAAGGACTGCGGAGTGACGCTCTGTAAACCTAAGATGTGAAGTGTATGTTAAACCCAACCCCAGACTTTCATTGAAGTTAATGAAGATTATGGGTCAATTTGTAGGGTCAGCATTTGTAACCTCAGGTCCTAAATGAGTGTTGCAAGCGGTATAGTTATCAAGCAGTTTTCTTTTTATAGTGTCGTTTAATCTGAGCGTAACATAGAAAATGAAACCGTTTCTGGTTTAGAAATCAACTCAATTAGTATTTTCGTATGATGTGGAGTTTGCGGTGGCATAATTGATGCGTTTGTCTATCCGTAACGCGGGCCCGCACGAGTGTAGTCTTTGCCAAAGATATTCCCAAAATTCCACTGTCAAGCACGCCGGACTCCTGAGGTATTCCATCTTCTTGGCTAAAAGACAACGAGTCAATCTTCCCATTTATTTTAAGAAAATAAAAGTGCAATGACCCGACCGGACCGTTCCATTGTCTGCTTCCATCAGTCAAATTTAAATAGTAACGTAATTAATAAATTTCACGACAAATCCGATTAACCCGCTCTCTCTTTTAATCAACTCTATACGCGCAGAAGGAAATAATTCGTTTATTTTATAAGATCAATACGATCAATACGATGCAACGTCATTTTCCCGAGTCATCTTAATTGCTGCACTTCTTATGTCGGATCAAGGAAGACAATGGCTACGACCCAACTATACTTATACCATGGGCTACGACTAACGCGAGAGTGGCTAGTATATGGTAACGTGTGTTAGTGACCGCAGCCTATGTCTAAGGTAACCAAGAACTTCCCAAGGAAATGCACAAGTTTGGCCTTTCACAATTATGTTACACAATGCACTGCTCTTGGCGTCTTTAGACAGAGTATTCACATTACGCACACACACAGGTAGGTGAGTTTTTCTGGGTCATTGGGCAAAGAAGGATTGAAAACAATGACAATTCACATGTTGGTGTCGGGTTGTATTATTCTTTTATTGTTCTGCATTGTAGTATAATAATAATGTGATATACATTGTTCGTACCTAAGTAGCAAATACCACAAATAAATAAAGACACGGTATACCTACAGTAAATTGAATTGAGTATAACACTGGAGACTCACTGCTCCTTCCGGAGCTTGTATTGGATTGCGAAGCATACAAAGCAAAAATGAAAGTGAGTGCAATCTGTGTTATCGAGTAATTGCTAATATTGCGGTATCGAGTAACTCAGCCCATGGAATTGTTCTCGATGCTTTCTGCCTTTGATTCGAAAAATAACTTTCGTTACTTCGGGCATGCCTATTCTTCTCGAATAGCGCAAATAGCTGTTCAAATTCAGCACATACCTATACTATACAGATACTGCCGAAATTAGACGTACAAGTAACAATACGTCAGACGTACGACTGGTCCGACGAACAAAGAACAGAATTTAATAGTGGACTAATTTATTTCGTGGAGGTATCTCTTGAACTTTGAATAAGATTGGTCCAAATATTTTTGTTCTCGATTATCTTAACTGTAGCTGTTAACAGCGGGTTAAGTTAAGGTCTGTTCTGGATACCCACCGAGTTAATTTGTTCGATCTTTAGTGTCATACTTCCGGTAATGGTCGTGCAGTTGGACCAAAACTTGAAAAAATGGTTCTTCCTCATAATTTAGCCAAATAAAGTACCTGCCAAAATATTGTCGAAGAAGGTAACACAACATAGCACGTATTGTCATCACGTACACCAGCTTTAACGAAGTATTTCAAACTACACAAAAGCGGAAGCGGATGAATCCGAATATTTTTCATCACATGTAAAGTGGGAAAAGAGCAGACGTGAAAATATCTAGTCTAAGCGTGAATGCGAGCCCACCCCACCCCACCTGCGTCCGTTCTGGTTGGCTGACAAGGGGGATAACGTTTGGTATGCTTTGGTGGGTGGGTTACCTGTCCACAGTGACACAGTCCACGAGCATGCTCACACTGCACAGCAGCATGATACACAGCAGAGCACAGGTAGACCATGGCTGAACAGGGTGGAAGAATGGCAACAACACAACGGGCTCAGGGAGGGAACACACAATGGTCAATAGACATTCCACTACTCCCACGAACGATACGTGTTTTAAATTAAAATTACTGTATAGTGTATTATCGATTTTCTAATCTTTCATGTTCAGCTTTTAAATCCTTGTTACAGATTTCAGATGATAGTGGATAAGGTCGGCTGAATATAACTATGGCCGCTTCGTAAAAATTTAATTGCGAGAAAAGAAGGCTAATCAGTCACTCATGATTGGAATAGTACATGTTCATATTATGTATGTAGGTACAGGGAATTTCTACCAAATAATTATCATGTAATTTTTTGTGCGTTCATGTTGAGAAACTTTTGGATGTAAAAAATTCACTTTTCTAGTAGATCCTGCCATAGTTTCGTCTTCGCTAACGAAGTAATTATTTGCTGCTTTGAAATGATATTAATGGCTACTGGTAATTATAACAAAAGAAAATAAGAATGTAATTATTACCCCATTAACGAGGAGGCTGGGACCAGGAAAATAAAATGACAGGTTGTGTGAGGACTCGGTATCCATTATGGAACACGTCACGTCAGATCACTTCTGAATTTACTTCACCACCTCCGATTTTGATGAAAATTTAATCATATCATCAGAAGAGCAAAAAAAAACTCATCTCATTTTGTTTCTTCCTAACTCGACTCGAAGTCGACATTTTTCACTCGACACCCCTGAACGTCGGAACGTGTAACTTAGGTATGCATGAAGATAGAGGGATGAAATTTTTTTGCAACTAGTCAATGAATGTATGATCAAATGCAAATCAATTTTTTTTTTAAATTGCAAAATATGCATTTTTTATATGTATTTTTTATTGTTCACTCCCTCCCCAAAAGGGTACTTTTTTATGTCTGAAAAAAATTAAATTTGTGAGGATTAAGATAGTGAACAAGGCAGCCAAGTTTCATTAAGGGCCGACATTCATGCTGAGAAAAACGGTAAACATATAACTTAATGCAATGAAAATATTCAATTTGTTCCAGGTAAAAAAATTAATTTTCATCAAAATAACTCAAACGTGGAAAGTGAAATGTAACTTTGGGTTAAAAAATTTGAAAAAAAACGCAACTTCAGATTTTGAAAATTTTCCTCGTAATATGATCTATGCCATGATTTGAAAATCGGTTAACTCTAACCTCACATTCCTGAAATCGGCTAGAAAATGAGCCACCTCAAACACATAATAATTAGCAGCTGAGCCCAACCTCGGCCCATGATCAAACTTTGCACACATGTTTAGCACAATAGCACATTAAGAAATATAAAAAAACCACCCCAAAAAAAGACCCTTTTAGAAATAGGGGTTGAAATGGGGCTAATTTTAAAAAACTACCTCATATAGGGGTAGAAAAAAATAAAATGTTGCTGACTTATAATTTAGACTAGTTATTTAGCTATCCAAACATATTTGGAGATCTAAGTTTGGACTGCTGTGAATGGAGATATTGTCTATTTTCTAAAAGCCTGGCACACTTACTGGCCACTAGGGGCAAATCCTGCACAGTTATTTTTTTTTTGTATTATGGTAAAGGTGTATACCAAGTTTCGTAAAGTTGGGAGGGGGCCAGGTAAATTTGGCCGATTTTTCAGTTGATTTGAGCTGAAATGACCCTTATACAAGATAAAGATTCTGACTTTACCAGCAACATGAATACTTTGTTGACTGAGTGTGTTAACAGAAAGTGACTGACTGTACCTACTGATAAGAGCAGGTGTTAAGTGACACAATTACCTACCTTTCCATGGGAAATGATTGAGAGGCTATAGGGTTGAAGAAACAGGGCTTTCTAAGTGTTATATTTCTTAACTTGACTTGCTTCTTTAAATAGTAGCAATTTTCAATCCTTTGGGGTCCAGCTCCATATAAAAGTCCCAGAGAATTGACGCGTTACTTTAATTAGCAAACAATGCTAGGAGTTTCAAGAGCAATTACATGTATACTGTTTTTGTATTTGAAGCTAACTGAGTGCTTCCTTTTTCCAGGGTCTTCCGGGAGATGGAAAGATCACCCTGACCAGTGCTTCCAGGCCCAGTTCACCACCCGAAGTGCCAAAATTGCGTTTAGTCGACGGGCCCTCAATACTTGCCGGAAGACTGCAGATTCTTCACAACAACCACTGGCGATCCGTGTGCTCAAATTCAAGAAAGTAAGGTCATGTTATTGTAATGCCGACTTGCCTCATGTATTCCCTGGGTCTAGCAAGTTTGTTGAAGTTAAGCAACATTGCACTGGGATTGGTACTGAATGGGAACCCAGTTATGTGTGGGGGAACTTTCGATGGTTTTCAGTTAGAGTAGCAGCATGCTCTTATCACACTTATTCTATGCCTTTTACTTAAGCGTTTCATGGGGTGACGTAGAATTTTCACACCCAGAATATTGCGAAAGGGTCATCAACGTGACAGAACTTATTGCAAGAGTATGGGATTAGTGTTGGCTCCAGAATTCATTCAGTAGCTGCCTGGAAGGATCAATCAATAATCAATCAATTGTTTAAATCATATAGGGTGTGAAAGTGGATATCATCTGTTTGAAGATGAGTTTGTGCTCTGTGTCTCTCGGAGTGCTTGTAATATTATGCTGTGTTAGATTTCTCACAGCCATTTGAGGATAGGACAATTTATCTAGCTTGTGGCTTGGCAGGCTCTTTTGCAGCTTGCATGCTGAAGCCAGGAGCCCCATTACACATACATATTATGATGATGATACATATACTTATGATGTAAATAGTGTGGAAAGTGCTTGAACTGCTTATTGCTTAGTAGGGACATAATATCATAGGTAATATACATATTATAGAGTTTTTCACAATTTATTAATAAATATCAATTCCATTTCGAACACAAACATCTGAAATAACACTTCAATTTATAGTAGACAAAATAAGAAATCTCAATAAAATAGGTGTACCTGGACATATTTTGGATTTCATAGGCATCTTATTGACAATGGTTTCTTTGGGTCTCCAGCTATTGCCTATTGAGACTGAAGGACAGGATAACTCAACAGATCTCTGATTTATTGATTGATTAGCGGTGTTTATAGACTCGCTGTTTCGACTTCCGGCCCTGTGGCACTGGTCTAGTGGTCTGGTGGTAGGTGATGATGAACCTAACTATACATAGATGGGAGGAGACAGCACATATCCTACTCCTGTCAAAAAGTGCCAAAGGGAACTTTACAGAGGGGATTTACATCACTTCCAAATGACAGAACAACTGGAACAACTGGCTTGCTCCTCTAATCTATGCTGTCAAGAGGCTGATAAGCAAGGAGATTAAAGCTGTGTTACTACTTTCAATCCCTTCAACTTCTCCACCAAACAGAGCTGGCCATGAGTATGATGGTCACCCATCCAATTCTTGTCTTAACGTAGTGTTGCTTAACTTTGCTGATTTCAGAGAACTGGTGTTTCCAACATGCTAAACCATTCGATCAACAGATCCATGAGATCACATTTTCAGACAAGTGACTTTGAATCATAATGAATCATAATTTTCCAAAACCACTGAAACTTATATTATTTAAGCTCCATAATCATAATTGGAAAGCAAGGTTGGCTAATTACCCAAAATTGTTGGATAATAATACCCAACTATTATTGTTTCATCAGTAGAATATCATATGTCACAACTGTACCTATCCTTAACAGTCTCTCTGTTCTTACAACTGAGAACATCTTTTAAGATCAAAACAATACCATGTACCTCTGCTAACTGTTGCAATTTTGTTTGCAGCTGGACGACAGCCGATCTGGAGACGGCTTGCAGACAGCTGGGCTTCCAGGGAGGCTCCTGGTGGAACTGGGTTGACCGGCAAGCGGGCAACAAGCCCCAGCTGCTCTACGAGGAGCCCAAATGCCGTGGGACGGAGTCGTCCATTTTCGACTGCAACTGGGCCAGCAGACAACTCGGAGCTGGAGTGTGCGGTAAGTGAGAGTCACGATAATATTGATTTAGGTTTAGGCAAACAGGATTTATTGATTCAAATCTTTTTAAAAATGGCCATACCTTCGACGAATCGTAATACTGCAGTGACAAAATGTACTTTGCATGTTCTGGAGTTAAGTGGTCACAGCATTAGCCGCAGAAGACTTTTCGCTTGGTGGTCAGGCTGGGTTCAAACAAAATAAAAAAAACATTAAATCTCTCATTAAATTTCTGATACTCATGTCTACTACATGGCCTATCTTTAGCACTAGTTTTGAAAAAAAACTATTTCAAACTGGGATTTGAATGCTTAATAAAAGTCTCACTGGTTTCCCAATGTTTCGTAACATATATAGGTATACTAGTGACTTTTTCAAGGGTGATAGCTCGATTGACGTGAAAAACGTGAACAACAGAACCACCGACTAATCTCTGCTATCCTTCCAGACTACCACCCTGACCTAGGAATCCAGTGTCTTCCCCAACATGTGAGCTCATCCAACGTGGTCCACCATTGGCGAGGCATCCGCTTCGAGAACGCCCGCTCGGAACGTACCTTGACGCAAGAGAACACGCTTTACGTGCGACAGTCCATGTCGGAGCTGTCGTTCGTGGACATCAGTTATGCCGGCTCCGGCCGCGACTACAACGCAAGCTCTGCCGTCGACATCAGCGGAACGCCGCCCAAGATGGACAACGTCGGCGTACTCTACTCGGCGTACAACGGGATCAACGTCACCATGCCGTACGCACCCGTAGTCTTGAGTAACTGCACGCTGCGGAGCAATAGAGGTTTGTAATGATGGACTTATTTTTCCGTTGGGGTTTTTGAAGATCTAGGTTTTTTGGCACTTTTTACAAAGGCTTGGTGATGGTGCTGATAAACAACATCAAGGCTAAAGACTAGTTTACAACCAACTTAGCCGTAAGAATTAACAGTAGCAGTAATGTTGCTGATAAACAACATCAAGGCTAAAGACTAGTTTACAACCAACTTAGCCGTAAGAATTAACAGTAGCAGTAATGTTTGGTATATGCGTATCTGCAAGCTTTTCTACAACAAACTTAAGAATATGACTTCAACTTAACGTTAGCAAAATGTTTGACCGTGCGCATGCCAAACATTTACTTTAACTTAACTTAACGTTAACCAAAATGTTTGACCATGCGCATGCCAAACATTTACTTTAACTTAACTTAACGTTAACTTAACGTAACTTAGTGGAGAACCAATCTAATGCATTGAAGATTTGCTGTTGTTTAATTGTGGTAATGTTACAATCCTATCACAATGTGGCACCATCACCATCGAAGTGGGAATTTAACTTTTGCCCTGTTATGGTTCTGACCGGCAACCAGCAGCTCCTGGGTTTGTATCCCAGCTCAGCTAGACATTTTCATAGCTTTACTTTCCTTACATTCTTTGTTTGGTGATTAATACGTGTAACTAGGGAAAACCAAACACTGCAACATTCCTAATTCAAATTCAAATTCAATTCTTTATTTTGCTCGGTATCACAATTACATTGTGTTTACAGGATTTGAGCTCGTCAAAATTAGCTAAAAATTTAGACAGTAAAATATTTATCTTTTTTGAAAAAATCTTAAACCATATACCTACCTATATCATAAATCATAATACATTTCAGTATACATATTCATATATGTAGTATGCATTACTTTATAGTAAATTCACACGTTTTAGCCTGTATTCTGTTTCTGTGACAGTCAGTGTTTGTATTATTCTTCTAAATGGGAATGCAAAGTGTCTGACGGTCGGTGTGTGCTTGCGTTCCAGGCTACGGCCTGTACATCAACAGCACGTCCGGAGCGGCGCTCGTTGACAACTGCTCGGTCACGGAAAACGGCGCGGACGGCGTGCGTTACGTTCACCACGACGAGATCACCGACGAACATCTCGATCGAACCGACATCTTCGACTTCTGCACTTTCCCCACGACTGCCAGTCAGACCTTCCCCATCTCCATCAGCGTTGAGCAGAACAAATTCATGCCCACCGAAAAGGACTGTAAAAAGGTGCTCATTTTATTTTCTCTTAAATTGGAATTGAAATTCAATGCATGTTGATATCGCCGGCTATGAAGCTCTGGTCTCCTAAACAAAGAATCTTCACAACAGCCATTTGACTCTTTTGCTGATGGACTAATGCATTTACTATGGTAGAGCTTTGATTCTATTTGTATGGAATTCAACTGGAAATGCGAGATTTTGGCAATGGATAATTTACATTTTCCTTGGTGTTTTGATTACCTATTTAATAAACCATTTTCAACAAAAGTGGAGATGTGAGGTTATCCTTCTAACCCAGCTCAATTACCTGTACTTTTCCTCTTGTACTTATTGTTTGGCAAAAGCAAAATATTCTTTTACTCTTAACTTCAACCTTAACCAAGTAAATGCTTCATCCCCTTATCTTTTACCTCACAGTAACAGTTATACTAGTTAAACTCTCATTTGTCACATCAAACCTAACCTTTCAATCGTCGTTTGCTTGCAGAACTTCTTCACTCAGCGCGGCCACGTGTTGACGCTCCACTTCGTGTCGATGGTGACCGACCGCAACGGCAGCGGCACCATCGAATTGTACGACGGCTCCAGTCTCAACGAGCGGCTGTTGGCTTCCATCAGCATCCGCAACGGCACCAAGCCGCAGAGCATCACCACCACGTACCACAACGTTTTCGTGCGGTATCGGGCAGAGCCCCGCACTCAGCTGCTGGTCTTCATGAAGCTCACGTCGGGATACAGTGAGTTTTGAGCTTAGATTGGTGACATTGATTTAAAAAAACATGGTTAGAAGAAAAGGAATGAAGGATTGTGTCATTTCTAGTTTGAGATGCGATTGGTTAAGTGATCTGGCTGTCATAATAAGTACCGAGCTTTGCTCATTTGTGGTAATATAGGTTATACTCCATTTCACGTTAAGGAGGGGAGTGGATTTGTGGCTTTCTCGAGGACCCACCGTCACTAGAATTGAGTCAAGAGCTCGTGTCTAGCAGCAGTGAGTACTCGAGGAATATGTAAATCTACTGCCAGCCAAATGGCTGACACAAGAGATGGATAGAATGCAACTTATTAGAAGTTAAAGTGGGTTTCTAGAGAATATCTGAATGCTAGACATTTCGGCCTCAGCCTTTTCCCGCTGTGAATGTTTTGATGATTTCTCTAGTATTGAGACCTAACATGCTTCTCCCATATAATTTATAATCATTGTCTTGGCATTTGGCATGCATGTAATTGGTATAGCTCCTCTTCCTTCGTCTCATTCGAATTTTCTTCTCGTTCATCACAGGCAAATCGTACGACTTGAATGTGACGAGCTCCACACTAGCCGACAACAACGGCCGCGGGGTCGCGATAGAAGGCCTCCGAAGCCTGCTTCATGTGCACCAAAGCTCCATCTCGAACAACAATCACGTGGCGGGCATCCACGTTTTGGACGGAGCGGGAGACGTCAATGTCTCCGACAGTCGCATTGCGTTCAATCAGGGAGACGGTATCAACATCACGTACATGGGCGGCAACCGTAACATCACCAGGAGCTCACTGTCATCCAACAAGGGATATGGCATCGCGGTGTGGTTCAACGATAGCAGGGATTCAGAGTTCATGGCTTTGACCCAAGAAACTGTTGTCTCGTTTACAGAAATCTTCAAAAATGAAGATATTGGCGTGTTTGTCGGTAATTTCTGCGGGAATGCGTTGGTGAACATCACTGGGAACTCGTTTAATAATAGTTTGGAAACAGCGGTGGAGATCCAATCGTGCTGGAAAGTCGCAGATGGAATTTTGAAAGTACAGATTGGGCATAACATTTTCATTCGGAATAACAAACTTGGCGTGAAACTCAAACCGGCACTGAATATTGATGCGAAGATCGAATATAATCACTTTAAAGAGCATAAATTTGGAGCGATTCTTGTGAAAAATCAGTTGGATTATCAACAGACTATAGAATTTGACATTTTACCTGGTTACGTTGCCATCGAATACAATGAATTTGTGGACAACGAAGGTGTTTATGTTGTGAACCTGGGACTCTCCCCATACAGTGAAGTACAGAAGCTTTTATTCACTCGGAACTTTGTGAGGAACAATCGTGTGCGGGAGCCGTTCGATTTCGGAGAAGGTGGAGTTGCCAAACTTGTGCCGCGAAGCAGGGTGGCCGCTCCCGTAGTCATCAGCTCCAGCAACGTCGATCTCTTTCGCAACATCCTGCACAACCCAGAATCACGCTACGAGATCGGATCTCATCTCGAAGACCAGAGCAAAGTGATCAACTGTACTTATAACTATCTAGGATTTGATGAAGAAAAACATATATTTTTCAGGCTGTTTCATCGGTAAGTTTTTTGCCAATATCCATGACAGATAAATTAAGGAACTGGTCAAAATCTTTTTGATATTGTGTCAGATTTTTTCGCATACACTATGGTTGAGTATTTCTTTCTTTTGTGCACTCAACATGTTGTAAAATTGTAGCAAACCTTACCTGCTTATTGCAAGATTGTTAAATACAAACTGCAAGGTACACAAATTCTGCTCTCAAAAAGCTTTAATTGCTCTAATAATTGATGCAAGTAACATTTGTTTGGTTCGATTTCCTATTGTTTAAAAATGTTACGTAATTGTACAGCTTGGCACCAATATATGCACAGCATTTCAATCCGATTGTTCCCAATTTTAGAAAAGACCGCTACAACCTGGCAAAGATCGTGTACTTGCCATTCTTGCTGCACAGCAGTAATCCAGGGTCAACGTTGAGCATCAATCAACAGACTTTCGTCCCTCAATTCAACGAGCCTGGCTCAAACATAGTAGGAGGAGAGGTAAGCATTTGTAAAATAAAATACTCTTCTTAACCCAACGCTTTTGTACTGAATCAGTGCGAAGACTTCCAGCCATAAATGTGCCTTTTCCCAACGTTGCATTTCTGACTTTCCTTGACAAATTCAAGTATGCGGTGAAAAAAATTACAGTTCATGTAATCTCTAGAACTCTAGAGGTCTAAAATGGTCTTTTTAGCTCAATGAAATCTATAACAAAAATCTTGCAACCCTTTCAGGTGGATGGTCAAGAAAGCTTACGAGAAGGCGAATACATCGTTGAAAGAGATATCAACGTCCATCCCGGCGGAAGATTGACCCTTCAGCCTGGCGTAACGTTGCGTTTTCCTCCTGGCGTCGGAATGATGATCGCCGGAAAGCTGGAGGCCAAAGGCCGTGGACCCAACAACATCCGGCTCACTCTCAAGGAGGAGAGAGTCGAAGTGAATGCTATTAACGAGACGGAAGTGTCTTCGGATCCGGTGGAGAGCAAGATTCCCGTTCGTCTGTTGGGTGGAAAAACACATCACGAAGGGCGCTTGCAGGTTAGTTAGATTTGGTGGCTGTCAACTGTTTTAGTTTTGTAAAACTAAGCTGGCATCAAAGACTAGTTTGTCTGAAGGATTAGTTTGTGATCATGTGGCGTTTTCTGCCCTTCTGTCGGATAGTTGCCTGGCCCTCCACCTGGGCAGGTAAGTCGAGAGAGCGTCTCGAAGGGCTGCGACCCGGGGAGATGGCAGTTTTATTTGGGCACTGGCACTGTTCGGGCCTTTGAGTCCATCAGTTGCTCAATACATGTCATGCCATTGCAGCATAGCTATGTTGTTTATGTTTATTTAAATAAGGTACCACCCTTACATAGGCAGGAACCTTACAACCAGGAATGCGAAAGAGGGAGCGTAAGTGGCTGATATGAATGTGGAGCTTGGTAGAAATGTTGGGAATCAGTAGGTACTAGTAAGGCAAGCTCTTATTGCGTGCTTTATCAACCTTCCATTTGGTAGGGAAGATGGAGAAAAGGAACTGCACAAATGACTAAGAAATTTAAACATGTCTAGAAAGAAAGGAATTGTTGCTTTGACGTTGCGCTTGTTTTGCGTCCAGGTTCGGGTGAACGGCAAGTGGGGAACGGTGTGTAACTACGGCTGGACGATGGTGCCTGCGGCTTTGGTTTGCCATCAACTTGGGCTCGTACTGAACCCCGACGACTGGCTTTTGGAGCGGTCCGAAGTGCCGTCTGCAGGAACAACCGAGGATGTGATTCTCAGGTAAATATACACCTCGTTCTACAATGTAGCAATGGTTTTGTAAGGCCAGTTATAGCTTGTTTTGGGTGGCTTTTGTTGCTTTCTTTACTCATCTCTATACTCTGGTTGAACTCTAGTTACTGCTTGACACAGGAAGGAAAACACTGAAATGAGACATAAAAATAAGGATTTGGGAAAAAGAAACCTATTCCCACTGTCTTGGGGAAGGAATGATAGTAAAAATAAACTAATACATCTGAACTTTAATTGTTAAAAAGTTAAATGAATACATGCAAAGCATCTTGCCAGGCTTGAGTTGGAATCAGTCCCGATTAGGTATCTTTGTAACTTTTTCTCTTGCTCTTGTCCCTCGTACACGACAGTAAAATAACCCGACCGTTATTTCCAGCAACGTGCGGTGCACAGAAGACGACGTCGACATAAATGCGTGCCGCTCCGAGCATTCCGACGACTTTGAGAACTCGTGTTCTCACGCTAATGATGTCGGATTGCGCTGCTACGACTCTTCGTGGGCGGGAGTCCGACTGGGCGTACTGGCAGAACGATCGGACTTGCAGTTCATCACCGTAGAAAAGGCTGGACTCTTCGACTATGCCACAAACACATTCAAGCCAGGTGAGATTATTCTCTCGTCGGGTTTGATCTTTCCCCAATCGAAGCTAGGTTTTTTTTCTTTCTGATCTGGCCTCGTCGCTTTATTCACAGACATTTTACATTATTTACCATAGTAGTCGTTAAATATCTCAAATTAATCAATATTACAAGACTGCTTTAACAAAGCCAGGTGCCTTAAAACCAGTAGGAGGTAAATGAACAACTCAAAACAAAGGCAGAGGCACCTTTGTGAATATTGGTATTTTATAAAAGATGTAACTCATCATTAGGGACATGATTAAACTTCATTTGCTGAAAATAATTCTGCTCTTTTAGACTATTTATCACCTACCTACTTAGGTTGTTGGGAAATTTTGACATAATTTGCAAATGAATTGCCTATCCTTCAAGATAATTTCATTTTGAAAGCATAATTATAGGCTAAGCAATCATTTAGGTACCTGAACAATGGAGAGGACGTATTTGAACAAATTTGATATTCCGTTTCAGCTTTGCAGATGGACTTTGCTCGCCATGCGTTAGAGAACGTTAGGGTGGTGGACAATCTGCAAGATGGCTTGGGGATTATCTACTCCGATCTGTACTCGATGGGAGCCGTCAACACGGTGAAAAACAGCGAGTTTAGCAACAACAGAGGAAGCGGCATTAGTTTCAAACAACTCGGACTGAAGATTTCAGGTATGTTTTGACACGACATGAATATGTTTGAGTAGAGAAAGTAGTTTTCCATCATCATGCACATTAACTCAACAAAGCTGGATGATCTTAGGACAAGCTGAGGCAACTGAGTTGAGATATGCTTTTAATTTTGTTCCATTTGTAGTGGAATATCATCGATCCCGATATCAGAAAAGAATTCTGTAGTATTTCAGAAACTGAGCAGTCGATACAAACTTCAATCATAGCTCGAATATTTGATATGTGCTACCAAACCAGAACCAAACGCAATGGGCGAAATACACTATGTCCCGCAGCAGCGCTAGTAGTAACTTTGGCATGCCTTTTGCCTTGCATATTCAAGATTGTGGCAAGTTCTCTCTGGGATAGAGCGTATATATCTCCGTCTTCTCTTTCAGGCTCCACGCTTGAGAACAACATGGTGGCTGGGATCCGTCACAACCCCGCGCTGACTAACCAGGAACAGCGCGAGCTGGCCGGTTGGTTTGTCCCGGGGGCAGACTCGCGGGCCACCCAATACTCCCCCTACAGTCCTGTCTTCATCCCCTCCAGCCGCAAGGAGATCAATTTCGAAAACGGGGAGACCAAGTACTTCGTCACGGAGCGCGTGGAAAGAGATGACATTCATGACACGTTCTTCCTCAAGGTATATATTTTGTTAATTGGATATTTATTGGTTTGATTCGTTTTAACGAGATGGAAACGGAGTGGTAACGAAATCTCGGTGATGTAAACGTACGAAATCCCTCAGTTTTAGAATGATTTGAAAATACATATTACTACTAACGGGTAGAGATAGTAGGTAATGAGAATGTAATAACAGTAGTCATTCAAACTATGTTCTATTTCATTCTCAAGCGTTAACAAACAAAATGTTTATATAAACGAGGGTATGACCAATCGGTAATCAGATAGATTTTCAAGAAATGATCACATCTCTATCAAAATATTGTCATCTTATTCAATCTTGCTAGCTAAAAACTGAAATAGTATAAAACTGTATTCTGCCCGCATGATTCAAAAGTAAATTAGTTATAAAATCATTACAGACACACTACCTAATTAAAATACGAAGCTGAGAATAAGTTATGACCTTGCCATTGAGCTTATCTAACACTGAAAAAATAACCAAGCAGTTCGAACCACAGGTTCTTCAGATTCCCAGCAGATGTAATTTTTTGCGCATTTGCATGTTTCCTGCAAGGAATTTTTAGTGTGGTATATGCCACAACTTTAAAATAAAATTCATCGAAAAGAGCATGAAATTTTGAAGGGTATAATATATTTTCGAAATCGTGGTGCTTTTATTACTGTAGGTAGAAGAAAAATGTTCAAAGTGAAAAAAGGTGCTTGCCGATCTCAGCGCTTGTAAGCCTTAAAGAATTCCAAAATTTGTTACTAATTTCAAACTTTGTTTCAGTGTAAGCCTGGCTACGTTATAGGAATACAGCTGCTGAATCCCATTCAAAATCGCAGCACGGAACAAATCCTGTTCTATGACTCGCAAAGCGTTAACCAAGAATCACAAGTGTGGAACTTGAGGCGAGATCTGGTAGTGTTCCCGACCGTCAGCAGCTCGTTTGGTGTCGTAATGGACTACCGGAGCGGAGACACTGCCTTGGGAGGAGCCGTCATCGTCATCTCCACAATCCAAGGTAGACACTCCTTATTCTAGATATTCGGTTGGGTATTGAATTAAATCTGACACCCTGGGCCGAATAAAATGTCTCAATCTTATAGTTTTCTTGTAAATTGCACTTTTTTTATTGATGTTGTTTTGTTCCTAAATATTGCCACCCCACTGTAAATTTTACTATCCTTGGCCATGTACCACATCGGGCCTTGTGCCTGCTCCAAAGCATCCACGAGTCTCGAAGCTAGCTCTCATACTGTGTGCTCCGTCTTTGTGTTCAGCGCCGGTGCAAGACGTGAAGAACCGAATCGTACGTGGGCCGGTCCCGACGCTAACGGTGGTCGGCTCACGGATAAAACGGAACCAGCACGGAGTCTGGGCTTCCTACTACAACAGGTATGCTCCTGGGATGGGCAGATTAATACTCATGCATTGTAGTTGTTTTACTATTTGACAATTTGGGTATTTAAAAAAATATGGTAAACAACTAACTTTAAAACCTGGGTTTTTAATTTTGAGCTCATCTTCAAATAATTGCTATGATGCTTTTCATACAAAATAAGAACAGAGCATTATTGGTACCAACTTCAAAATCCAATGTGTCATTTAATTTCATGTCTTTTGTTGACATTTTGTTTTAGGAATTTGTACCAAATGCTAATATTGTTGTTACTTTGTATGTAGTGTATGAGATTTGAAATGTGCCTTTTTCCCTTGACAGATATTTAAATGACGTAGAGGATCATCATCTACGGAAAGCGAACGAAACCATCCAACTGTTTAGTTGTGACATCTCCCATAATACAGAAGAAGCCATTCTAGTCAACTCTCCGTTCTGGGACGTTCACCATTCCAACATTTCGGAAGTCACGTTCATGATAAACAATTCTCTGATCACGGACAATGGCAGAGGAATATATCAATTCAGTCGCGATCTCCGAAGTTCCAACAATCTGTTCCACTGGATCCTCCAAGACAACACCATCGAGCGGAACAGTGCAGGAGGATTTGACGTTTCACTGCCGTATGTTTGGCAATACAATGAGAATTTCACACACTCTCTGTATTTGGCTAACAACACGTGGCGTAGCAACGAAAGGTTTGCTTTCGTCGTTGATGGCCACTTTGCGCAATTAAATCTTTCGAGAAATGTGTTCAGTGACAACAAGTGCAAAACCGGTTTGATCTCAATTCGAGGCATGGAGAAGAGGATGAAGATCGATGAGAATCGGATCGAGAGAAACACCGGGATGTTCATGATCGAATTCAAAGCGGACAGCCAGTCGGAAATTCTGGGTGAGGTCGAAGCCAAAATGTTTGAGAACGAAATAAAGAACAACAGATTCCGTTCTGGTACCAAAGGATTCCAGCAGGTGTTCAAAACTCCGTCATTTGTCGTCGGTTTCCATGGGATTCAGAAAGTGTCCGTGAATAGAAACCTGTTCGGAAACAATGCACTGGATTACGAATTGCTGGCTGGTAAGACTTCCCTTCCATTTTATTTCATTCCCTTTCAAAAATCCAGGAGAATTACTTTCATTAGATAAGGTTGTCGTAACCATTAATAACTCTGAACTCGTTTATTTTACAGGTATACGAACGGCAAAAGTAAACAATGCCATCAACGTCGTGGAAAATTGGTGGGGAACTAGCGACGTTACGGAAATTAAAAAGCGCGTTTTTGACTTTGACGATTGGAACAATCACGCCATCGCTACATTCCGTCCATATTTGATGGAAGATTCCATTGATTCCTCGGTCTCTGTCTCTTGGGAACAACCAGCGTTAGTGGACCTGGATAATCTTGGTGGACGTCTCAAGTCTTCACTGACTTTGCAACCACGAGGAAGACCTTACGTTGTCAGTGCAGATATCACCGTCATGCCAGGGGTAAGTGAGAATAATATCTTTATGCTGCCCTCAAGCAATGAGGGCTGGTTGTATTTAGGTGTTGATCTTTCAGCTATTCTTAAAACTTAAAAGTAATGTTTGTGTGCTGTGCTCTCATAGCTTGAAGATTTTACGATATTAATAAGGATTATTCATGGGGAGTGCCAATATTTGTTTTAACACTACACCACTACATTAAACCTGACCAAATACATACCTAACTGAAAGCCAGCCGACCGACAACATAATCGGCAACAGAAGCTGCACCAATCGATTTCCATCGTGTTCACAACGGTTTGCTTCCAGGTGACGTTATCCATTGCTCCCGGAGTGGTGATGGAGTTTGCACCGAACGTGGGCATCCTCGTGCTGGGAGTTTTGATGGCCAAGGGTCGGCGGGCGGAGGAAATCATCATGCGGCCGGTGCAAGAACACAATGTGGAGGGAAGGAGGACTCAGAGGTCTATCGGAACCATGGGAGCAGAGACCATTCGACTGTGCACCGGCAGGAATTGCACTTACATTTCTGCACCAGATCAGCTACTAGGTAACACTTGCACGTAGACACAAATGCTGTGGCCTGTACGGCTGCAATTGTCAACGTGGTACACAGACAACTTAGTACGCATTCCACCCAATGAAATATTCTTATCTTAACCCTTCATACCCACTTAGAGTAACCACTTGTTTGTGACTATTGATTGACTATTTTTGATAGGTAGTTTGCCTATTTAAAATTTTAATCAATACATTGACTGTAGTACGTCTCAGGTTAACAGGCCCCGGGACATAGGTAAGGTACTGCAACTTTGCACAGCCTTTGCTAAAGGTAGCAGTGGTTCGCTGCCAGCACCATAAAAAAGGTTCGGAAAAAAGGGGCTGCTACCTGTTTCGCAATCAATTTGAGCATTTTACAAAAGATAATTCGCACTGTTTACGTGACGTTGAATGCGATGAAATATTAATCCCAACAAAAAAAATATCTGTACATGACTTTGAAATTTAAAAGTCGAAGCAGAATAAGAACTCGTAAATCACTAGGAATATTATTTTGACGACTGATCACTCAGTTTATTGATCGTTTATTAGATTTGTATAGGTATGCCACAATATTATGTTTAATGACCAGGCAGCAAAGACCGCACCAAACCAATTACTGATTAGAAAACAAGTTATCCAGACCGACATCGGCCAACTCAACACAATGGGAGAGTAAGGGGTATGCAAAACGAGGGGTCTCACGGAATTATAAAAAACGCTTTGTGGACTTCCGAACCTGAGACGTACTATAGCCAAGATTATTTTACTGCATTGCAATTGTCAATTTCCAATTTGGCTCTTTTTGCATTCTCTTTAGAAACGCCGACAATGAAAGAAGGATTCTTGGAGTACTACAACCACACGACCATGCAATGGGTGCCCATTTGTGACGACAACTTCTCGGAACGGAACGCACAAGTAAGACGAGCATTTATCAATCATGCTTGTTCTATAAAACTAAAAAAGCATCAATAACATCAATCCAATGGGTGGCTATTAAATTTCTACAACTCATATCTAATGGTTCTTTCAACTAAAAAAGTAAGGGGGTGTCTTTTCAGATCACAATTGAAAGTACTTGATCATTGATGACAAAACAGCCAAGCCTAATTTCTACATCTGTTTCCAGGTTGTGTGCCGGGAATTGGGATTCAACCCGCTGAACGTGTACATTTCGCACGGGACACGCATCGAATACCACTCGAACTCGCTGACTCGGATCTGGTCTTGGCCCGAGCCCTTGCAGTGTTCCGGTGAAGAGGCTCGCTTCAGCGATTGTCCCATTAGACTCAACGGCCAACTCTATGGACACCACCACGAGTGTGCTTGGAACAACCAGTTCGTCTTCATTCACTGCGGGGAGACCAATCTAGAACCGAGTCTGCAGTACTGGGGTGGAATCAGGTTGGTTTGAAAATTCAGTTTTGACAGTTAATCGCTACCTACCCTAAACTTCAAAAGTTTATCATCTAGAACCCAGCTAGATGTACTGGTGTGCATCAGGATTTCCAGGGCTCAGTTTTGGTTTTTATGATGGAATAGAATATAGATTCAGACAATTTAGAATTATCTTGTGTAAACTTGCAAACTTTTGAATTTTTCCTTGCGTAGCCATTGAGTTAATGTAAATCTACTCTTTCACTCAGGTTTGCCAACGGTGAGTTTGAGCAAAACACATACGAGAATCGAATCCACGACGTAGTGACGCACATGACGTCGCAGAGAGCCGAGTCCGTGC
The DNA here is from genome assembly GCA_921293005.1 of Nemoura dubitans. Taxonomy (NCBI): domain Eukaryota; kingdom Metazoa; phylum Arthropoda; class Insecta; order Plecoptera; family Nemouridae; genus Nemoura; species Nemoura dubitans. The sequence goes on along the minus strand of OV121073.1, from coordinate 30,181,973 downwards.
TGGAGTTTGTCAACATCACGGGCGCAGGAATCCTGCACAACGAGAAGTCGCCCGCCGTTCAGAGCATCGTTCGCTCACCGACCATCACCAACGTTAACATCAGCAGATGCGCTTCACATGGCATCAACCTCATTTCGCCAACCGACACCACCAGGCTTTTGTTCAACAGGTAGACCTCTGTCATTTACATACAATAATTTAACATTTTGTTATTTAGGTACTGTAGTTTTTCTGTGTCACTATTCATCTTTACTCTGAGAAAGGCTTTGGCATAAGTGAAATGCAACTTATTTGACATATTCTCCATATTATTTTCTAGTATTGAGAATACACTCGGCGTGGGCATTTCGGCCCTGTCCTTGACTGGAGAAGGGCGGCAGTCAGATGAAAGCTCGTTCATCCCACTGAAAGAAATACAGCTGCCATACCATCTCTTCAGCTTGATCGATATCTGTGATACAGCTAAAGAAATTACAATTGAAGAAAGAGTTTTGGTGTATTACAAATATGACAACAACCCAGTGAACTGCGTGAAGATATTCAACAGTGTCTATCACTCAAAACCTTTTGGATTCCGGTAAGTTTCCGGATTCCAGTATCGTATGCTTACATTGTGCGAACTATTTTCAATAACTATCAATTGACATTTAGTTTTAACTTTTTTTTATATTCATTGACAGATTGCTGCAATTTAATCTATTGAACTCTACTGGAAAACCGGGACGACCCGACAGTATTACCTTGTATGATGGAGATATCTACAATGTGTCCTCCAAAATCATCGGCCAAATTGAAGTAGGAAGCAACAACGAGAACAAATTGTTCAAGACATTGCTACCAAGCATGAGCATCAAGCTTTTTGCTCATGGTGGTAGTAACGTGCATGGATTTATTGCCGAGATTGTTACGCTGCCAATTTCTGCTATTGGATTTAGTAAGTTTACATTTCCATTTGTTCACATTACACCATCCAACTTTTGATGAATCTGTATAAATTTCTTTGAACATTGTTTTGCCAGATCGTGATGTACAACACAACATATCATATTCAACTCTATCAGACAACTGGGAAGGAGCTGTAAGCTATGCTAGCGCCGGAGAGGTTAATCCCACTGTTACCATGGAGTGGAACCAAATAAACAGAAACTGTCAGAAACTGTATGGAAATTTCACTACCTGCAAAGCGGCTGTACACATGGACATCCAGAACACGCAAAACATCTACTTCCGGGTAACTACGAAATTTCAAAAATAGCTACCTACAAACATTAATTGTGCACATAACTTGCAGACTAACGATTTGTTTGATATTACAGAACAACCTCGTACGGGAGAACCAAGGTGGCTTGTTCATTCGTGCCGATTCGCATGGATCAGCAACTTCGCTGAAGGGTTGGGTTCACAACAATCTGTTTGCTGACAACATCAACAATCCTGCACTGAACGTAGAGGGGCGGCAAAGTAGTCCATACCAAGAAGTCATAATTTACAGAAACTTTTTCACTCGCAACAAAGTGCCTTACGACAACGTCATCATATTGAAGCAGGTACGAGATTGAGACAAAATTATTTGTTTACGTTCGGTAGTTGCTGTTTTATTTGGCTGACATCAGCAGTGGTTGCAATTGATAACATACCTAATTTTCTTTTTATCAGGTGGTGTCCAATTTTACATACAACTACGTGCAGGACAACACTGGACTTCACATTTTGGAAGTGTCTGGCTTCGAAAGAGTGCGGCTGCCAATTTATCAGACTACGTCTCACAACGGGTTCTACAAGAACTTTGCCATTGATCGCGACACCAGGGGAACCATCGTTGCTGGCACTGCGGGCCAGCACTACGTCGACAACATTCTCTACAATCCGGAAAATGATTACGAGATTGTTACAGTCAACACTTCGCTGTGAGTACTGGCTGATCATCTGACTATAATAAACAAAGTAGCTGATAGGTGCATCACATTGATTTAAACAATATTTAATTTTAATATAAAATCTATTAAAAATCAATGTTATGACAATCCAAGAGATTTTACACAGGGAAAGTTCTGTATAATTCCAATACCATACTATAACACTGTCTTTCAGATGAGTGTGTGCCATGAAAACTGTTAGTCCAATGCAGTCCCACTACACTATTTATTTACCAAAGAGACATTAATAATATAAAAAATATCCGCGTGTAATTTATCATTCAGCAATCATCAAATCTGTAACCGATTATCCAGGAACCAACAAGCGTGGAACTTTTGGAAAACACCCATCGATGCGAAACACAATTACTGGGGCTACAACGAATCATTGGCCGTATCGGGAAGGATCCGAGACCGCACAGATGAGCCAGACCTACTCGAGGTGGATTACCGTCCGTTCCTCATGAACAACGAGAGCATTCTCAGCGGCAAATGCCCCCCAGGCTGGATGCAAGTCGGAGACACATGCTACATGTACATCGGAGCTCCAATGACCTTTTATGAAGCTCGAGAATTTTGTCGCGTGAGTGTATTTATGGATTATTTTGGTTCACCGTTGAAAGGACGTAAAACTGGTTTGAAAGTTAGTTGATGTGGTATCAAAAATTGGTTGAGATAATATATGTGTAGAACATGTCTTGAGACAGTTAGAATCACCTAGTTGAAATGAATTCATGTAGGCACATCCATGAATGATTAGTGATGACGTTTTAACTGAGGATTTTTTTGCAGTCTGTGAACGCTTCAATGCCGTACGTCCAGGGCAACTACCTAAATCTGTACAAATTCCTTCGTTTACAACAAGAAACTTATCAGTATTATGACCATGTGTGGGTTCAGAATATTGATAGAATCAACAAATGTACTGCGTTTGCTTATCAAACAATCGATATTGATGACTGTAGGCGACTAAACCCATTCTTGTGTGAAACAGGTAAATATTCTATAGACTAACATTATTTTGATTAGGTATTTCTCATTTTATTTCGATTGAAGTACCTACCAAGCAATTCTTCCAATGCATTTAGATGCTAATTGGGATATTATATAATCTAACCTAGGGACCTTCTTTGAAGCCTAGCCCTAAACGGTAGTGCAAGAAAATTCAACTGTATATTTGTTTTACATGACTAGCACTAGAAGATTTAAAAACTGGTGTAAACCACGTAAGAATGGTATTGAATCGTTCCTCACCATACCTGGTCATAAATTTCAGACCCGAAAGTGCTGATTGACCCTCTTAGCTGGCAAGACGACGTTCTATCAGTAGCTGTCATCGGCGTCGTCGGTCTCGCAATCCTGCTCGTGGCAGTCGCGGCCGGCTTCTGGTACTCGAAATCCCGGCACCGCCACATCGAACGGCTCGAGAGGCGGAACTCCATCAGACAGTCGCTGCATTCTGTGAGGTCGATCGGACTCGCTTCTTCACAGGCGAATGGATTCCCGGAATTCGGCAGTCGGAGAAAGAACGTCGTTCCGGTGAGTGATTGACCTACCGGAAATATGATCCATGGCATCTCTATCTTCTAAAGGCTCAATCTAAATCGTAACTTCATTTTTATTCACAGCATCAACGATCCAGCCCTTCAATGATGCAGAGCTCTGACTACAAAAAGATGATGAACGGAAGTCTGGACTCGATGGACAAATCCCAGTTCAACTCCTCCGTCGAAGACAACCAGAGTTATGACATCTACGAAGCCCACAACCCTAACGCCTCTCTAGCTAGAAACCTGAACTACTCGCCAGGCTTTCAGGTTTCGAACGATGTGGCCAACCCAAGTTTCGATCTGGCGTATAGAAACGATGGCTTCAGAGACAACTCTACTTTTACCTCGAGGGACAATTGGCAATCTACTACGAATTCCGAATACAATGATGGGCTTAGCACCCCCGACTATTTACAAAATGCATCTACTCTTCCATTGGATGCTAGTCTTGCCATGACCGATTCAACCCTAGGCATGAAACAAGGCCTGGGGTACGAGAATCATCATGTTCAGTACACGCCACGGAGAACAGCTGGAGCCGACACAAACGTGCAGTTGCCGCTAGACAATTATCATACGATCGGTCTTCCTGCCCCCGAAACAAACAAGTCTGTGGAGTACTTGCCGTACACCCCAACGTCAGAATACAGTTACGACGCGAACCTTTTGGAGACTGATATTGATGCCCCAATCCAAAGACCCAAAAGTCGGACATTAAATCATACAAACTTTGATGGAGAACCAACTCCATTTCGCTCAAAAAGTGAGATGATTCTCGAAGCTAATCTAGATCTCAAAGAACCTTTGCATGAAGGAAGCACCATCAATAGAAGCAAAAGTCAACCTTTGGAAACGGCAATGTAATTTCTTTATTAAGTGTGCTGAAACTAGGAATAGTGCAAAAGTGATGTTAGAATGTTTTATACTATTTTGAAGAGTGATGAGTGATTGAAAACATTAAGAAATGTGAACGGATAATATTAGTTTTATATTTGTTAATCACTGCATGAACTCCTACGGCAAAGTGTCTTTGTACATGCAAGTGTACGTGAGCGAATGTGTACAGAATATTTTTGCGAAGCTTTACTTGAGAATGCAGGCATCTTACACTTGTATATTTTTCTATGTCATTGCAAAGTCTGAGTAAATTCTCTTTTTTATATGAGGGTGTTCAAAGAAGTTTTTTTTAGCAGATATCGAGTCACTTTTTTGCAGGACCTTGAAATGTTTGGCTTATTAAATAGGGTGGTTTGATGTCAGATGAAATGTTGCATTGTAGGTACTTTAAAAAAATGGCAGAATTTTCAAAAAGAGCCTTAAAAGACGTCTTTAAGGAATTTTTGCAGAGTTCTTTTTCCAGGCTTTCTAGCCCGTGGGCTGGGCCCATCCGAGCTTGTCAGAGCCCGAAACCCTGTAAGAGGCCGAGAACGAGGTGGATTCGAAATACACTACGCTTTGGAATCCGACTGACAGCGTGATGTATGTTGGCTATAAGGTATACTAAACTTTTTCGTAAAAACATGGCTGGTGCTATTCGCACGGCTCCCGTTGCAAAATCAACTGAAAGTCAAGAGAGAAGGAAGCTCGAGACCACACGCAGCACGCACTATTGAGAGCAAATTTCACATCAGGTTTTAGCCGATTTGACGGTGAAACTGCAGCTGAGGAACTGGCCCTTCTTGGCCTTCGGTACAGGCTGGCCTTGCATGCCAGCCTACCAGGTAAGGAGTTCGATCGAAGAAGTTCATAGAATGTTCATACCCTGTGTGCTTTTCGAAATTTGGTTTTAATGACAATATCGTATTATAAGACGAATCGTTTGCCACCATGAAAACATTTGTCAATTGTTTGGTTCAACTAGAAAACTGTTTTAGTGATAATTTGGTTTTAGAGCAATACGATGTTGTTTGCCACTTTGAAACCTTCTGTGTTCGGTATTTGGTATTCGTAAAATCACGACCGGTCAAAGTAGTATCATATATATTAAGAAGCCATTTTGTTTTCATGGTAACAGAGGCACTTGATTACAAGGGACACCTTGGCCGCCTCCAGCCTGGCAAACGTGACCGAAGAACACGTTGGGGACGGAACCTCCACCGACCCAGCACCACCATCTCCAAGCTCATTGTCACCCAGTGAGAACTCCCCCTCCCCACTGCTCAGTGCCCACAAACACCTTCTATCCCACAAGGCACAGAGAGGGCATATCAAGACTGACAACACAACAGGAGCTTCAATTGTCAGAAACTTTTCAATTGTCAGAAGTATCTTAACAACACACCCAGCACAAGACTCGGGCACTCGACAGAAATACTTTACCCAGAACCACACAGCCTTGGGACATGAGCTACCCGTGCTACTTAGCTGCACTGCTGTAGCTGCTGCTGGGATGTGATGTTGGGATAAAAGATAATAGACACGGTCACATTTTACATCAAAGTCGAATTTTATTTCACTTTTATGTAGTGATTGATGACTGAAGTGAAAGTCAGGAAATGTGATTGCAAAATTATGCCAATTATTGGCTTAACTGAAAACAAATCATAATGCTAGTAAATGATGCTAGATGAATGTGTTTCACCTCGTGTTGGAAACCATGGCTGCAGTCTGAATAGCAAAAGACGACCGATCCTCGCGAGACTCAAGTGACTTGCCAAAAAGAATCGCCGTGGAGGTCGCTGAATTCGAACCCAGGCCCGCCGCATAGAAGTCGAGTGCCTCTGCCGTTCGACCATGCGGTCCACATCGGAGGCTGTTTGCGAAGTGCCACAAGTCTCCTGCTGATTGCGCTGTGCACACAGCCAAAACCGAATTGGGCCGGATAGAGCAGTCGCCAACAGATTGCAAGTCAAGCGAGCTAACCACCTGGCCACATACGCTTCTGAAATACTAAAAGATAATTGTTGTACATGAAGTTTTAACAAAAAACTAGTTTCAACATTGAGTCCCTTTCTCTTCTGATTTAAGTATGATTCCTCAAAAGTAGTTAGTCATAATATCTCACACAGACTTTTGTAGCAACGTCGACGTTATGAGATCAATCGTAGCTTGAGAGTCATCAGCCACCGGGTAGCAACGAACACAACCCATCATAGAAAACGCACAAACGCAACTTGGAAAATCCTCGTCAAACACGCGGACCGCTTCTACGATAGTGAAACGCCACTTCGAGGTCCAGGGGACGCCAAGACCAAAGTCCGAAAAATTACCCGAAGTCCGCGCAAGGAGATCCGGCTGGGCCATCAGCGGGGATGCAAGGGGTCGAACCGGCCCCTTGCACCACCGCTACATCGATATCGAGGCCCAGACATTGAGGCGACATCGAGGCCAGGGTCTTTAGACGATGTACTTGAAACGTATCGGGTGTTAGTGCTTGCGCAGTCTTCTGCACACGTGGCTTGGTGAGATAGCGATTGATGTTGGTAATAATTCGACCGAACAGGACATCGGCTCGTGGCCGAGTGGTTAGCGAGGGGGATTAGTAGCCAGATGGGACCCGGGTTCGAGTGTGCCGTGATTTTACTTATTTTTAAATCGTTTATATTAACTTCGATTTTGTGGCACCCGGCCAATCTAGCGACAGCTAATTAACCCTTTCCCCGTCATCCGCTCGAGCTGAAATTTGGTACTCTGGCCAGTTGCTGGTGTCACATTCTATTAAACTTTGAGCCCAGTTCTTCAACCCCTTCCCCTTCAAATCACGCATATGGGCACATATCAGAAATTAGAAACATTTTGAAAAATACCAAAATTATGTAAAAAGGGAATTTTCAAAACTTTTCCGACATTTCCTGTTACTGTGTACATGTGAGAATGCTCGGTCGGAGAAGCAGTGTGGGGGTTTGGGGGACGCATCCCCCCACATTGGAAAAAAGAACTTCTTCTGTGTACGCATGAGAATGCCCGATTGGAGAAACATACGGGTGTTAGGGGGACACAGCCCCCCACATTGGTATAAATGTGCAAATGCTCCCTGTATCACGCAGTACGGGGGGGGGGGGGGGGGGGGGGGGGGGGGGGTTAGGGCTTGCGTTGGGTGTGTTTGGAAGTGGAAGGGGAAGGAGGACAAGACTTTTCACTTCTCAGATAGGTTAAATGCACAAATAAAGCAGCATATAAAAGATTTATACAAAAAACATAGTTTTTAAGGTGTTCATTTTTAAATCCTCTATATTCACTTCGATTTTGTGGCCGCCAGCCCGCCAAATCTTGCGACGGCTAATGAACCCACTTCCCATAATCCGATCGAGCCAAAATTCGGTACTCCTAGGCCAGTTTCCAGTGACAATACATACTATTAAATTTTAGCCCAGTCCTTTAGCCCCTTTTCTTGCAAATCACACATATGAGGACATATCAGAAAATGGGAACATTTGGAAAAATAAGGAAATTATGCAAAAGGAAATTTTAAAAATTTTCCCAAAACTACATGATTTCATACTGTATTACATTTTTGATACAAGCTGTACAGCTTGTATCAAAAATGTAATAAAGTACGAAACTTTCATTGACTGCGATTCTTCAAAGTTTCGCAGGTCTCGGCAGCAACTGTCGACTAGACATTGCACAGCAAGTATCCCTAGTATCGGCAAGTAGCCCATAACTCTCGCGCCTGTAGGTACATAGGGAAGAATCAGGCTGTCACTGGTGTGGCGGTCAATGGTGTGGTGTGTTGGTGGTCAATTTAAGTTTCAAATATTTATTTTGATCAACAATAATATAATGACAGTCACACAGAAAAGATTAGGTACTAATTTTAGGTCATAAATATTTTATTTTTAAAATGTCTTTTGACTAGTTATAATCAGTGGTGTAGTGCTGAAAATTAAGGTGGGTACGTTAATATATTCTTCTCAATCTGGGGGGGGGGGGGGGGTTGTTATTACTCACTGAATTCTTACTTCTGCATTTTCTTCGTTGACCAATTTTCACATATCAAACAATATTGTTTGGCTTTGGCGCTTACGACTAATTTCGCTTGGATTCACTAAAACACGTCCACGTATATCTTGATTTGCGCATCAAAGGTAAATGGGTGTGTTATGGGTGGGAGGAAAATGGGTAAGGTATAAGGTGAATGAGTATGTTAAGTGCAAAACAAAGAACAAATATGGAAAACTAGCCAAAGTTAGAAATATAAAAGTTAGACGCATAACTTAGCGTACCCTAGCGCAGACCAGCATATTTCTTTAATATAACCCTTAGGAAATATAACTATTTGGCATCAATAGCAATTTTATTTTAACTATTTCGACTGAATAGTCATTCATCATTCTGTCGTCAGGCAATGGTATTTTTAAAGAGGTCTACCACATAGAAGAGTTTTCTAGGTTTACTACACTTTCTTCAAAAGCAATATGCTTAACGGTAACATTCGGCACTATTAACGTCAGTTTAATACTAGGTCTAAATAGAAAAACCTAGTAAAAAGACCTGGTCTTTAATTTGTTAATTTATTTTCATTTTTCAGAAGAAAACACTCTTAGTACATATTATAACATGTAGGAGCATGGAGACAAGTCTAAAATTTTACATAGGTGTACATAGGTCTTTCCAATAAAAATTATCATCGTCACATCCATTCTAGAAATAAACCCTACAGTAATTACAATTACAATTCTATGATGCTTCAAATTCGTCTAGTGTATAAAATGCATGGTTCAATAAAAACATTTTTGTCAATTGTTTAAACACCTGTCTGCTGGAGCTTCTGATTTTGATACGCTCAGGTAAACTTAAAAATCTTTGCTCCTATGCTCAATGGTGTTTTTCTGCAATAGTCAATCTTGTTTTCGGTTGTCGGTAGTTGTTACCTCGTCTTGTATTAAAATCATGTACCTACATTACTTTGCTTTTTAAAACTTTCAGGATTGTCAAATACAAACAAAACTAAATCTAGGATATAAAGACATGTCATAGTTAAGATCTTCAACTTAATAAAAAACGGTTTACACGTTTGTCTTTTTTCTGCGCCCTCTTTTGCTTAATGAAAATACATTTTGCTGCAGGAGACCCTCCCCAAAGCAAGATACTATATTTGATTTTTGATTGTACCATTGCGTGAAAGGCTATTACGGACCTGCCTTCTTAAATTATCTAAAACATAACACGCAGAGCTTATGTTGCTTGAAACCTTTTTTACGTGTTCCTTCCATTTAAGTCTAAAATCGACTGTAGTGCCTAAGAAGTCACAAAATAGTAAAATAGTCTAAATAATAAAAACACTAATAGTTATTAGTTATTTACTATTATATCCTCAAAAGTGATATTAATTTAAAATTAAGAGTCAATAGTCTTCTGAACACTTTTGGCTTAGCTTATAGTAAAGTACAAATGTTTTCAAGTGTATTTTCCTAAAGTACTGTGTGGCAGAGATGCAACACATGGGGTATCATGTTTTATGGAATGAACGAATGGTCCAATTAACTGATACCTACTTATAAGTTTAATAAATTGATAATTTTAGATCTATTACATTGAGAGTTCAAGTACAGTGTAAGTACAGCGTAAGGGTAACTAGGCGGCAAGTAATTAGCTGGTGATAAACAAGCTCGAGTACCTAAACGACAGGCCAGTTAATAATTGGTATTTGGGTTAGGTATGTTCCTGCGTTTCAGTGGCATTACAAGCCTCGAAGGCCGCTACCCAATCTGGCAAGGTTGTTGGCTCAAGGCCAGCCTCAACACAATGACCCGAATGCAGAGTCGTCACTGAGGGGACAATTTATCATAGCAAATGCCAACTAAGTGTGCACTGAGTGCGGACTCAGTGTGCGCGCACTCACTGAAGACTCTGCATTTGGTCAATATGTCAGCTGAAGAAAATAGCAAATCTTAATGGGAATTGGACGATTGCGAGTTCATCGTGGAGAAGGTTCTCGACAGACGCATTAACGAGGGGACAGTACAATACTTATTGAAATGGAAGGGATATGACAAGGGCAACAAGTCATGGGAATCAGGGGAGCATTTTAACTGTCCGAAATTGGTTGCTTGCTATGAGGCAAGCCTGCAAAACAAAGGCAACAACAATGCGTTACTACATTGCATTGACAAAACAATTATCATTTTGAAGTGTGGTAGGTACTGGGTTTGATTACCTGCTCAGGTTGTCCTGATATGTTTACTATCTTACATAAATTTGAATCCAAGAGGATGGGAAAGAACTCACATCTTCAATATTTAATTTACGTTTGCACATGTACAACACTGTTATTAGTTACATTATCCTACAATGTACCATTCGTTAATGAACATAATATTATACCTACCATGATACATAAATATAATAGTACATGTGTGCTGATGCTGCATTACTTATTTCAGGGACTTTTCCACCACACTTCAGTGGTTAAAAATTCAGTGATTTACAAATGGTAAAAATGGTAACTAATAATAAAAACCATTTTTAATGGTAATGAATATGATAAAAACTTAATCATTCGACTCTTTGGTATGGTACTTTGTGATATGAGATCCCCAGAAAGTGACAAACTAAAATTAATTCTTGTGTACCCAGTTGTGTTCATGTTCACTGTTGCCACTATTTATGAAACCTCTGTGCGTTGAACTCAAAATTACGTTGAATGAGCTGCGTTGCCAGAAATCTGTATGTTCTGAAATTCCCATGTCGTTTATTCATTCAAATGGTAACGCAAAGCGGCCCAATAGTTATAAAGGATATTTTTCCTGAAAAGTCAAATTTCCAAAAATGTCCGAATCACTTTTGGCCAGGGCTTTGAACCGAACCAAAGACCGAAAAAACCGTAATTTTTAGCCGAACCGTAACTGAACCGGAAACGAAATAATAAAAAGTGGCCTGAGCCATAACTGAAACCGAAATTTTATAATGGTTTTTTTTTCGGTTCATTTCGGTTCACCATTAGGAGAAATTTGCCTGCAGAATAGATTTTTTTAATCTTTACACAATAATAGATCCAAATCATGGTATATGATCCCAAATGACCTTTTTTTTGTGTTATAAATTTATACTGTATACTAATTTCTGACTGAGAAAATGTATCGTCAAAATGTATCTCTCAAACTATGCAAAGACACTACAATGCCAAGGAAACGGTTAAAATTGTCAAAATTTTTGCCAAATAAATTTGCTGTGATGCTTGCAATCAAGAGACCATGTGCGTTTGGTGGAGTGGGCATCGGATGGGTGGCTATTGTAGTAATGGCGAATGGATCATGACGCACACTATCATGTCACAACTATCATGTCCCTAACTTTCTGATTGTATTATTAGCAATATTTCCCATTTAAAACACAGTTTTAAGAACTTGCAGTTTTATCTCTGCTTCATTTGGCAAGTGGATGAATGGAAAGTGACGACATATCGTCAGAATTTAGAAATATATTTAGCTCAGTGCAACCCCACCACAGCGATGCTATTTTGGGTGCCTACACGATAGGGACAAATTTTCCTTCTGAACCGAAAAAAACCGAAACGAAAACCGCAAAAAAATAGGGGTTCGAACCGAAACGATATTACTTTTTTGGTCGAACCGAACCGAAAACCGCACCAAAGTAGTTCCCCGAAGCGTAACCACAACCGAAACGAAAAAACATTACGGTTCAAAGCCCTGCTTTTGACTATGTTTACTATTGGCACTCAATAGTGAATATGAACAGCTTTTATTAATGGTAAAACATCCAAAAATGTCCGAATTTACTATGTAGTAGTTTACTATTGCAAAGCAAATAGTTTTTTTTGCCAAGGGAAAGGTGAATATAATATACACTAATTTCGAAAATATAAGGCTAGTATGCCGTGTACCTGCGTATACCCTGGACTACACCACTGGTTATAAAAGGTACTTATTGTTTAATAAATAGTATGACGGATATAACACATCATTTTGTCACTACAGAAGCATAAGGTAGTACACCAAAATTACACCAAACGATACAGATTTTTAATATGGCTATATTTTGGCAAAGAGGTTGTATATGAAAGGAGGCTGAATATATGTGTACTACATCATCGGAGACAAACTGTCTGGGATATGTCTTAAAGTTCAACAGTTTCGCTTGCAAAAAGGTTGTATGCGATGGCATCAATTTCAAATGTACCTAATTATTGTAGAAACTAGAAAGGCAGCAGTGTTGGGTAAGTTCCTTGAAAAAAGGAACTAAGTTACAAGTTAAGTTACTGGCTTAAGAAAGGAACAAAGTTAAAGTTAAGTTACCAGTTAAAAAAAGGAACTTAAAAGTTAAGTTACTTTCAAAAGGAACTTACAAGTTCCTCGAAAAGTTACTTTGCAAATTAGCAATAAGCAAGCATTTTGCGCTTATATTTAAACCTTTTATATATTTTTCACTTAAATGAATTAAGGATTTAAAATGAATCCAAGGAATTACATTTTTTTTCCTTTCTAGCGGGCTACTAGCACTAGCCATTATAAAAATAAAATAATATATTACAAATCAGAAATCACACCCTGCACAGTCGACTGACACCAGGAAACGCTATACAGCAAGTGCAAATCACTCCGGCGTTGCTCCGGCGCTTGAAGCAACTTGCAATGGTATCTCGGTTGTAATTGGTCGAATCACAAGGACTTGCCTCACCCACGTGATGCGTACTCGAGTAAGGGTAGGGGGTTGGGTTAAACACTTGGGTCATACCACTTGCTAGAAGGGCGCATAGTGATTAGCGTGAGTCACGACCAGCAGAAACAACACCTGGCCAGCTTTCTACATACAATACAAAGACATCTAAGAATAGAATGACAAGGGTAAGAAAGGAAGCTTCAAGAAACTGACCATATTCGTTGAGTTCTCAACAAACCAAAAAATATGCACGCTTACAGCACAGTATAGTGTGCCCCAAAAGTAACATTCAAAGGAACTTAACTTATTCGTTTAAGTTCCCCAAAAAAAGTAACTGGTATTTATAAAAAATATTTGCTTAATAAAGGAACGCGTTACCGTACAAGTTCCCAAAAAAAGGAACGCATTCCTTTCGTTAAGTTCCTACCCAACACTGAAAGGCAGTATGTTTACATGGCAAATATACGTCCTTTTCCACATAGGTACACATAGCAAACTTCGTTTTTATTAACCTACTCAAGACCAGTCATTTATACATACTACCTCACGCATCTGAGGTGATGATTTGAATAGCCCCACTTAATTGAGAAGCATAGCAAAATCTTCAATTTCACTACCCGCAAAAACACTAGGTAACCTGTGTGTGTTTTTGTGTCTACCTTTGTTCTAAACATAGACCCCTGTGTTCTTCAAGAAAATCCTCCATACCCCACCTCCTTCAAATCAAAAATAAGTAAAAATATAATAAATTTTGAAAATTTTTATAAATATGGAAAGTAAACAACAGTGTGGGGATTTACCAAAAATTTTCAGAAATTCTTAGCAACTGTGAATGCCCATACTAGGACTGCTAATAAACCTACTCTATACCATGAAATCAAGCTACGCTCATCCATCAATGCAGGTGCTTGGGCCAGTGTTTCCTAATAATACCATAATATTGAATTGTAATAAAAATAGTTTGCATGAGATCAATATTTGATCAGTGCCGTTACCTTTTCAGAATATTAAAAATATCATACACTTGCAATCTGTTCCTCTATTACCTCAATCATGATTGGTGCAGCGAAGTAGGTGATTTCTATAGTGTCGTGTTTCGACTCCGTGTGGTTACTTTGCGAGTGACCCTAGTGCTAGCTATCTCGTAGCTGGGCTGCGCGACATCTCAACACAAACAGATCAACGACTAACATCCACCATCGGCTCTGCTCCAATCCTATCACGCGATTGTGCAATAGTATACTGACTTTCACAGATAGAAGGGTTACCCAGAGATTCTACCTTATCTAGGTACCTATGGCTATGGCTACGGCAAACAATTGATGATAGTTTCTTCGCTGTTTCAATTTCAATTTATTGTCCAGATGCAAGTACCCATGCAGTGACCCATTTTCAGGGTTTATGGGCAAGCATTGAGGTGCTCATGGCCATAGCTTTATCTACCAGGCCATGGCACAAGGTAAATTATAATCAACGGACCCAATACGCCACAGGAGGTTACAGTTACCATGGTTGCAGTAGATTTATAACGAACAGTGGTTCCATGCCGTGTCTGCCGGCGAAACTGTTTTGGCTTGTTGGTGACGGGAACACCGCGGAGCTTGCAAGGGGAGGGCTTTTATGTAGCTGCTGTTAGTATAGGAGTGGATATCTGGGTAGTCCTTCTCTCTGTGCGGCTGTGCTCGCTAGATATTGAAGAAATACTGGCAATCTGGAACTCCATCGCCATCGAGGTCGGTGCAGTAAACGGCATTCAAGGCGACCGTCGTTCCGAATTCAGCGCGGATAGAGTCAGGTCTCAGCATTTTGGCAATATCCTAAAAACAAAACAAATAAATTATCAACTACTTGCCATGATTAGTGATGCTAATATCATAAAATTTCATGTTGTTGAAACATTTCAGGACACTTCAGCCTGTTGAAAAGTTTTGTGTTCATTGGTGCTTATATGTGGGAGTGAACTGCAGGCCACACTTAAACTATTTGCTGCTTTCAGTTACTTTTAGAAATATACTTTCAGAGAAGAATGCTTCAGAGCTATCATTTAGGGAGATCTCTTTTTAAAAAATGCATCAAAATAGAGGAACGAAGTACAGAACTTTTCGTGGCTCTTTGAATGGTAACTAGAATATTATGACAAAATGTAATTAGGAGTTTTAAGTATTGATTAACAAAGTGGCGTAGCGGAGGCCCAAAAGAAAGCGGCCACGAAAGGCTTGGAGGACCCCCTGTCCTCCAAGCCGAGAGTTTTTAAAAAGCAAAATAATTTCAGGAATTACTACAAGCCTCCCATTGAATACCTCAAAACAAAATAATATTATGAACTGCGACATCAAATTTTGCTGAAATGGGTCGTACCACAGGTTGTAAGATTATCGACTTTTCAGAATGCCAACTGTGGGCTTTCAGCTTCAAAGACACAGTACTAAATAGACAATAGAGATCACTTTCCGAGTTCAAAAGTATCATACATTTTCGTGGAACACGACTGCCGAAAGCAAAGCAAAACAATTTATTCATTGGGTTTACATGTGAATCGCCACAACTCTATCAGTTCCTTAGCTGCAATTCTCTCATGGGTAGTTGTGACAACAAAAAGGTGCTTGTTTCCAGTAATGACACTTGATAGTGAAGTCTAATAAAATTAAAGTAGGTAATGGACTTTAAAAACAATATTTTTTTTCAGGGATTCGAACCGAAATCAATAACGGTTCCGATTCCGGTTCTGGTTCTGATTTTTTTTAAATATCGGTTCTAATTCCGGTTCAGGTTCTTAATTATTTAAAATTACGGTTCTGGTTCGGGTTCTGGTTCCATGATATTTTGAATAACGGTTCTGGTTCTGGTTCCGGTTCTTGAAACAATGAATTCAGGTTCTGATTGCGGTTCCAGTTCCATGGATAAAAATTTAGGTTCCAATATCGGTTCCAACAAAAATAACGGTTCTTATAAGGGTTCCAATGAAAAATTAACGTTTTGAAGTTTTCCTTCCAATTTTTAAATTACGGCACCCATAACGGTTCCTCTAAATATGATTATTTCCGTCGCTGCCTTGCTGTGTCTTACGCAACTTCATTGGGAATTTATTAGTAAATTTTACTGATGAAAAATGTCACAGCCACACTGTAGGTCCGTCACGTCAATCCACAATCACAAATGCTGGCTCCTAGCTGATAGCGGTCTTCTTCGAAGTGGCAAAAGCTGCCTGATGTTATCAAAATTGTTTACCTCCGCTCACTAAATCACTGCACCGAATTCTCGCAGTGCATCGCTCTACGAAGTTGCAACTCACTCTAGGCCACAGACAACAGCTCAAATGTTAAATTTTTCCCAATGAATGAAATAAGTTGGTATTTTTGTTCTGCTGTTTTGAGTTTGTGGAACCTTTATGAATTTGAGAGGAACTGATATTTTTTCGATCCCAATAGCGATTCCGGTTCCGATTCCACAAAAACTTAAATTGCGGTTCTGATTCCGGTTCTGGTTCACAAATTTTTTGAATAACGGTTCTGATTCCCGTTCTGGTTCCATGAAAATAGGGGTTCTATCGAGTTCCGGTTCCGGTTCGGATCCCTGATTTTTTTACTTTTTTGAAAATTTCACTCTTGGATGTTGCACTAAACCAAGGTTTGTATATTACTTGCCCGGGTTGTCTCGATCGGGCATTTTCATTGTAACACGTTTTTCGGTTTACGCGGCCTCACTGTACCCATAAGGCCCCGAGGATAATGAGTTTTCCGTTTGTAACGACCTCGTATACGAGAAGCAGTGGCTCTGATTTTTGAATAAATGACACTTTGGGATGTCATACAAAAAATGTTTGACATATAGGAAGGAATAGGTGATACCTTTGAAAGAATGAGCAGATGGTTTACTTGGGTACATGGATTTTATTTGTAAAGATACACTTAAAATTTAAATACCACAAAAATAATGTCTGCCTACATTTAGCTACATTTAAAAATTCGTTCAGTCCAGTGGTGCTTACTCACAGGTAGCGCCTTCCAAAATCTCTTGGGTACTAGGTATTTTATTTATTATAATTTATGAAAGAGGAGCCAATTGATAACAACCGTTTGGACTGAAGTTAAAAACATTACCTACCTATGGATGGTTATATTTAAAAAGTAATAAATCTATAAATATATTTTGGAGTAAAAAGTTTAGTTACATCCGACATCTACCTTCATAAAGGAATGTTTTTAATTTATATTCAATTTTACAGGATAAATCAAACACAGTTTAACCCAAATTTATTCTAAGAAATTATTTTAAGATAAAGCCAAGTTAAAACCTTGCAACTCCCCTTAAGATCAAGCTCGTAATCTTGTTCCGTAAAGTATATCGAATAGGATTCCGCATTTGTCAGGATCCCATAATCCTGATTGATGGAAGATCTCAATCCAAATAATTTGGAATCTAATGTGCAGGACAGTGCCAGATTTATGCCTAGGCTGACGAGGCTGTAGCCTAGGGGCGCCGCGTCCGAGGGGGGCGCCAGAAAAGACGCCGTAAAGGTGTAGTATAGATTAGACTTTTAGGGAAAAAAATACACATCTTATAATGTTCTCTACAGTGCAAAGAACCCAAGAAGTCAAGTTTTATTGAACTGCAATGTTTGACAATAATAAAGGCTAAAGCACTATGGTAGAAATTTCACGGAAAATACAACCGTCGATTCTATGCAAATTTGAACAATTCCGACAATATAGTGCGTCTTTGCTGGCACATGACAACAATGTTCTACCCGGCTCCTTGGTTGCTTTACTTTTGTTGAACATCAGTCTTCTTTTGGAAATTTTAGGAAATGATCATGAGGTTCGAAGATACCAGCGTCGAAACATTGGTTTCCAGGTTTTCCTCACGATATTAATTCCAAGTAATGTATTATACAATCGTAAATAAATAACGTGGCATTACACATGGTCAGTAGCCACGTTAGCTGTGATGGGGATGGTTGTGTTCGTGGCGTGACCTGATCCTGGACATTGTCATCAAAATTAGTTCCGAGGCCTCTGGTGCCTGTGTCGCGTCTTGATCCATCGATCGATTGTATTGTGTGTGAAGTGATTTCAAAAGTGCGATTACTTTTTCAACGCTGGCAAGGGTTAAGAACCACCTCTGGTCAAAAATGGCTGAGAAATGACTCTCATCGATGGCCAAAATGTCAATTGAGAGCGATTCGTTGAATAAGTTGATTGACATTATTGAGAGTTTTGCGACAGTGAAATCACGGCGCAAAAACCTGTAGTGTGTTGTCAAGACATCACATCGGCATCGCATTTGTTGGTAACATTTCTTCCAGTTAACACAAATTATGCTCTACAATTCGTCATAATATCTTAGCCTAGGGGCGCCAATGGTATAAATCGGGCACTGGTGCAGGAATGATAATGCTGTAACGCTGTAACACTAGGTACGCGTACAGCGCATGCGCATGCAAGTCATCAAGTAATTGCGATGTTTTCTGTGACTTTTAAATAAAAACTTTCTTGTTCGCCTCCCGCTTTGGGGAACCGAAAGAACCTTATTCCAACCGTACGGCTTATAGGGCATGATTATAGGGCATGATTAAAGCTTATTGAAAATAAACTAATTAGATAATGCTCTACTCGTATGTTGTTTATATCACCTCAATTATACCAAAGAAATTACAGCTTTAGTTCAAATTGTGGGAACAAACTTTGAAATTCAAATTTGTGCCTAAAACAACATTGCATGTATCTGTGTGGCCGGTGTGGGTGCACACCCAAGAGGGCGCGTGGGTACAGTGACGTCACCGTAAATTTCCCGATCGAGGCAACCTGGGTAAGTAGTATTTTATACAAAACTTGGTGCTACACCACTGTCTCAACAGTCGACATACTTGTTGATGCTACTTACAGGATCTCTGGGTCCCACAGCCTTTCGTACTCTAGCGACTGTTTCTCGGTCGAATCCCGAAATTTCAAACCCAATGGATGGGCCCACTATAAATCTGTCGATCATCTCCTACAAAAACAAATGCATCAGTTAGAAGTTTCAACCTTGAAGATTTATATGATTTGCTACTGATAGGACATATTATAAGGTAAGGTACTAAATGCAATCAGAGATTCTAACCTTGAATTCAGGTAAGACACCGCGGTATATTTCAAATAATTCTTCAGCCTCGGCCCTGCTCAAGTGGTGCATTCTCATAGCATTGATTCTAAATTTCAGATCCACAAGCTTCAGCATAATCTTTGGGTAGATGCCTGAAAAATCAGACAATTGGTAAACACAATATTATTGTTATATGTAGAGACAAGAATTCTATGCAGGAAAAAACTCAGAAATATGCAGAAACAAATGCCCAATTATGCAATTATGCAAAACGTGCAAACGTCCAAATTTGCGGCACGGAAGAGTAAAGTAAATAAAATCAACCATCGTTTACTGTTCTATTATTGTATTATATTTATTGATACACTATGCAAATCATTGTTTGGCAAAGACTTAATCTAAATGTTCTGATTTCTTACTACACATTGAATGACGATCATCAATTCAATGTTTGTTGGCGTCAAATTTCGTCTCCTGTCTGTTAGTAGTATGCCTATGTTGAGAAGGACCTCTCTCCATCAACAGATATAATCGGGCAGTATTTGAGCATTGCAAGCTGCGCAATTGTTCTCACGCCCAAGATCGAAAACTTGGCCCGACATGACAGTTTAACACCGCATGAAAACGTAGCTAGGGTTCTTCCCTACAACGACCTCTAGTTTGTATACGGCAACTTTAGCTCGGCCTCCCACAGCTTGTCTTAAATGAACTCGCAAGTACCTATCTTCAATCTTCTGTAATGACTTTGTTATCTGCTCCCCTTGCGTCTCTAGAGACTTGATGATTTTGGGTATGAACCAAAGTGCTTTTATATATGT
Source organism: Nemoura dubitans (assembly GCA_921293005.1). NCBI lineage: Eukaryota > Metazoa > Arthropoda > Insecta > Plecoptera > Nemouridae > Nemoura > Nemoura dubitans. The sequence goes on along the minus strand of OV121073.1, from coordinate 30,162,044 downwards.
TGAAAAACAAAGGCTGAATCAAAGGCTGAAATGCCAAAAAAATTTATCAAAAAACTAAAAAATGCGTTGTTTTACGACAATTATTGTCGAAAATACTCGGAAAATGTTCAAAAGTGGCCAAATACGCAGTTTATGCAGTAAAAACCCTAATTATGCAATATCCTCCAAAAAAAAGCCAAAATATGCTAAATAAAAACCATGTATTCGGAATCAGTGACGTCTGAATCGGAAATATCCACGTTTTTGCATAGGCTCTGATGCTCAACTAAAAACATGCAATTGCATAGAATTCTTGTCTCTAGACTTATATGATATCCATATCACAGTAATAAATTAATAAATTAATAAGTATTTATATCAATTCAATGCAAATGATGGACAGCAAATTAGTATGTTAGATGTATGCACCTTCATTAACTGCGTGAGGTTTTATTATCAATAGCGAGCAACCCTTAAATGTATTTGTTGGCATCAGAGATATTTTTGAAGCCGCATTCTTCGACAGGAAAAATATTTTTTTGTCCTGAAAAAATTCATAAACAGTTAGCGTAACCCACAAGAAGTAGTGTGAGATTTTTTAAAAGTTATCAAGAACCCGTGGCAATGTTATGTTTTTTTCTGCTAATTCATTAAAAATATTAGCTTCCAAATGAAACAATATTTGTGAAGAAATAAGTTTTTGATGGCATTTATACAAAAATAAAATAAAATGTCAACTGAAAATTATTTGAAAAAACAAATGGAAGCAAATGAAAATGAGGGTTGTAAAATTGCAAGCGACTGGTCGTGTAACTTTTTCCACACAACTACTGGCGGGATGAAGGTTACTATGGTAGGTACTAGTACTACCTATGCCACAAATTGCATCACAAAGATGAATTCATGATTAATTATGATGGCATTGGAATTTCCATGTCATTTTAATGCCCTTGGTTTTATAGTTAGCATAAAAGGAAAGCTAGCAGACCAGCAGTTGTTTCAAATTGGTAATTAATAATAATAGTGGGAAATTTTATCCGCGTGATATTTAAATCTGATATATTGGTGTCACAATAAAGGTGTGATATTCTTGATTGTCTCGCATTAATATGATCGCAAAATTAAAACAAAACCGCAAAAATTAAAACATTCATGCTTGATACAGTATGTTAGTGAGTAGGTAATTCAATTATTTTATTTTAAATATAGGTACTATTGTGTTAAATATCAAATATATTATATAATTTGACGGTGCCTTTATTACTATACAATCAGTTGGAAAATAAAATCACATAAGATCATTGAGGAATATTGGTTTTGAATTTTCATTACGAAGTAGACTCTAGACTAACCTTTTCATATTCTTCCATAGAATTTGATCCGTAAAAAGCAATCCGCTGATCTCTGATTCCTAAAGGATCATCTCCTCCGTTTAATCCTGGATCAATAATTTCCAGCCATTTGGCGATGGCACATTTCCCAGTTATCTCCAAAACGACAAGTTGGGTAGAAAAAAACTCATCTGCTAGGTTCCTAAACATGGAAATTGTATAAGAATGTAGGAACATGGAAATGTTCAGATCTACAAGTAGACTCCACTAGTTACTAAAATAGAAACTGGGAAAATTGGTATCATGTTCCGATTACGCTTCTCTTTTTATTGTTCTAATTAGCATAATTTAAGATACCCTTTACTGTTGTGCAATGTTGTAGTACAGAATGCAAATCAAGTACAATGACGCAGTTCCTACTATGACTTAAGTACATTTGATATATCCATTAACATAAACAGTCGATTTTAGTGATCAGAGCACCGACCGCAAAAGCCAAAGGACCTGGTTGTGTGCCTGTTACGGCCTAACATGGGTCTGTTTGGCAAAGTAACAAAAAGTAGGATAATTCCACAATTGATCTAAGAGTGACCGGGTAATGATAGCAGGGATCCAAACCAGAACCAGGAGGAACCATTATTTTCCATAAAACCAGAAGCAAAACTGTTATTTTGATTGAAGAATATTGGTTCCTATGCGGTTCCATAAACTAGAAGTTTTTTTTGCCCTTTTGTCGTTCTCGTGTGAATTTATAGAGATCCGAACCAGAAGCAACAACCGAAAGAAAAGGTAATGTTATCGAACTGGAATTGTTGTCCTGTGTCCATGATTTTTAAAAACCAGAAGCAACAACCGAAAGAAAAGGTAATGTTATCGAACTGGAATTGTTGTCCTGTGTCCATGATTTTTAAGATCCAGAATCAACACCGGAAATTGTATTTTAAATTTTAAAAAACTGGGACCAAAACAGTAATTAGGAAATTTTAGGAACTGGTACCAAATAGAACCATTATTCATAAAAGTTTGAATGATAGGTAAAAAAATTAACCAAGTTTTTTACCTACCTTTAAAATGGTTTTGATCAATGAAATAGATGAGAAAATTTACCTATACCTACAGATATTAAAGAAACTCTGAGATAGGTATTAGGTAAAGATTATCAAGATATGGTTTACTACCATTTGAAAAATAACCCTTTAAATATCTGTGCCCATCATGCAATATTGTCTCTGTAGATTGACAAAGGTTAATAATTACTTACGGACTTTTGTGGTTAGCTTCCTTTTCTTTTGCGATGTACGCTGCATCAGCTTTGGTCAAATCAACCATTTTCATCTTGGATATTTTACATCCAGTACTTATAATGGTGAGAAATATCTGAGCCACCTTATCCATTTCTTCTGCCTTTAATAAACCAACAGTCCTGCAAGAAAGAAAAGTGCTGTTATATTACTCATGTGTTATCTAGGTGGGTACCTAGAAGTCAGTACTAGACCTCAAAAATAATAACTTAAAAAGAAAAGATTTCTTCCTGCACTCAACACTTACTTTTCCGTCATTGCTTTGAGAGCATTCTGAGTATAATCGTCCCCATACTTGACAACTTCCATTCGCCGAGAGAATATATCCACAATATTCCCCACAAATAGGTTGCCCATTTTTACACCATCACACATTACTCTTTTCAGAAACAATTTACCAGTCTTCATATCGATCTGTTAACAAACCACAAAGATAAAAAATAAATGGCTTGAAAAGATATTGGTAGAGAAAAACAGCCTTTGTCATTGCTGGTGCACTTAAGAAAGAAAGTACTTGTTTACCTAGAAGTATCTAGAAAAATCTAGTATGTTTACATACATTTATTTCAGGGATACCCGGTGGGTTTTACTGGGTTTTGGTGAAGATATGTGAAGATATGTAAAGAACTTTGACATTTACAGATTCAATATTTTTAAAAAATCGAAAAATTTTGCAAAAACTGATTTATCAAAAAAGTTATGAACCTAACAAATGTAGGTCCTCAGAAATTTTCATCCAAATCGGGTCAGGCATTTGGTGTAGAGCGCGCGCGCGCAAACACACATACAAAAAAAAACCACACACACAAGTTACTTTTTTTGGGGGTAGTGAAATTAAAGATTTTGCTCTGCTTGCTACACTAATCAGTCACTCATCACTAATCATTCCAGACCACCATGCCTCTTTGACTGCTTACTTTTTCATTCAAGTACATTTTATTTTCCATCAATTAATATTTTTAATATGATAAACCCAGATAAACCCGCCCTGGGCAACAACCCAGGTTGTTGCCAACCCCGATTCATATAATTTGCTCTCTAGACCTTGTACCTAGGGATCTGAACCTCGTTAAAAATGGTTCCGACTACGGTTCCTAAAATTTTCAAATTACGATTCTGTTGCCAGTTCGTTAAAATTCGAAATAGGTAGGTACATGTTCCGGTTCTCAAAAACCAATGAATAATGGTTCCGATTCCATGAAAGTCGTAGTTAATTCAGGTACCGACTCTGGTTTTGATCTCTGGGAAAAATCAAGCACAAAAAACTTTTTCGACAAAAACTATAACTTTATTGAACCGCAAAGATACCGATATTGTTGAATCCAAAAAAGGGTTCTGGTTTGTAAAAAATAAAGAATATTTTGGGTTCTGATCTCTGCTTATACCAGACTGCATCAGCTACTGAATGTGGCGGATTCAAAACAAAGAATTTACTAGGTGAAGGTATTAGATATGAGCAAATCAATTAGACCAACAAATCTCAAAATGCAGAACTGCGCATTACGACCCCAGAATCGTGGCTTCCAGGCAAAATGCATTAAGTGAAGCAGTTTGCAGGGAAGAAAAAAACATTACAACTAGGAAACGCTGGCAAAGTGTTCGAGTTGAAGATTAGCGTAGCTGTTTGTAGCAGATAAGTTGAATGCAGAACGACAAAAACAGCCGATGTGTTAGTTAGTATTTCCAAGTTTGGTTACACATACATAGGTAAAGCCACAATAATTTTTTGGGAAAATTTGGAAAAAATACACGCTTTCATATAAATTCACGTATTTTTCAAAATATTCCCAATTTCGAAGATTGCTATATTTCTGATTTGAAGGGAAGGGGTATGGAGGATTTCCTTGAAAAACGCAGGGGGTCTAAGTTGAGCACAAAAGTAGACACCCTGAAAATTTCATCGCAATTGACGTAGGCGTTTGGCCTGTAGAGCGGGCGCAAACACACGTACAAACAAACACACACAAGTGCTTTTTTTTACCAGTAATGAAATTGAAGATTTCCCTTCGTTCGCTACGCTCATCAATAACTCTACATAAATCAAGAAGAGTGATATCCTGATGACGAAGATACAAGTCAGTGTCTCTTAGAGAGTTGAAGCACAGACAAATGAATAACAGCGACAGAACAAACGAGACTAAAATATTGGAAATGGAACAAGACTTGAAATAGAAAACTAACTAGGTAGGTACTAGAAAGTACCTAGGTATACTAAGCTCATTAATATAAAAATATGCTCATCTGGTGATTGGCACAGTGAGCTAAAAATAAATGTTGAAATATCATGCAGTAAGTAAGAAATAATATATTATTACCAGCTCAACACTATCATCAAAATAGCAATACAGAATGAAATTTTTGCTGAGAGATGATTCACCATCCTGCCATTTCACAACAAACTTGAAGCGCTGGTGGGCATTTGCCTGAAAAGAAGTTACGAAATGTTTATTTACAATCCACATTCAAAAGTTGAATTGTGAAAAAGAATAAGTTATTCTGATTATGTTACTCTCCTGCGTAGTAGTACCGACGTATCATACCTACAATATCTGTGATCTATGAAGATTAGCGTCCGATGTAAGTAATTTTAAATTTTCAAAGGGCAATACATATTTTGAATTGACATGCTACCAGTCGTTCATCTTCAAAACATACTAAAGGATACCATTGTTGGTAAAAGTGTTAACAAGAGACAATATTACTTCTTGAACAACACTGTAATGACCTAGTACGCTCACATATAACAATTTTTACGTGTTTAATTGTTTCAAAATGACTTGGGAAGTGATTTTTTTTCAGCCCGAGCAGTTGAGGCCTATTCGAGACCAAAAGGTTGAAACGTTTTTGAAGCTCATCTGGCCTGATTAAATTTTTGAAAACTTTCAGTTAAATCAAGAAGCCGGCAAATTAACTCAAAGCCTAATAAGGTTTACAGCAGGAAGTCAGAAAAATCCCAAAATGGCCAGAAACCTCCGGGGAATTTGAAAAGGCAGTACCTAAAGTTTTTTAAACAACCCGTGTAAACTCTCAAATGCGAGCCCAATATGGCTGCAATTCCCAAAGCCAACAAAGGTAAACGTGGAAGAGAATGAGAAAATTCAAATTACCTATCACAGAAGTTTAAGTGCCTAAAAATTCTTGAACCCAAAAGTACCGGTGTCGTAGCGTCTTAGCCGGGGCCCATCATCAAACATTTTTTTAATGTTCCGAGCCTTGCCAGGAAGTTAGGCTTGGGCACAGGCCCCACGCTAAGATATTGGGCTTTTACCTATCCTTTCTAGGCCCTAAGTTTGAAACGTAATTTGCCCAGTTTTAGTCAACTGTAGAAAACCTAGGTGGATTCACTCAGGTGAATACTCCGTGCTCAATTAGTCAAGTATTTTATGAAACACCAAAGCTCGGTACGAATCTGTCGGTAGGGTCACTTCACAGAAGCTAAATTAAGTACGCAGAGTCGAATAATTTCCCATGCATGGTACAAAAATATTATCTACAGACTTAATTGCACAGGTTGATCAAACTTCATTAAATTGGGCACGGGAGTTAAAACGATATAATTGACAATTTTCAAAACATTCAACCAACGGCTCAAAACACTGAAAATTTTGTGGGTAAGTGTTTTAATGGTCTATATGCCACGGCAATGCACTGGACCAAAAATATTTGACGAATTTCCCAATTTGGCGGACCTAATATTATTGACATTTTTCAAAATATTCTCACAACACTGAAAATCTTTTGGTAAGAGTGTTTTTATGGTCTACGATGCCAGGGCAATGCATTGGACCAATAATATTTGATGAATTTCCAAATTTGGCGGACCTGATACATTTTATGCGAAAACAACTAGGTAATTACTCTTTATTATGTCAATGAAATCAGGTCTGCCAAATTGGAAAATTTGTCTAATATTTTTGGCCCAGTGCATTGCCCGGGCATCAAAACACCCAAAAAATGTTCAGTGTTTTGAGCCGTTGGTACATTATTTAGGAGATTTTATTGCATTGTATCATTCTATTGCATTTTTAGCGGATTAATGAAATTGGGACAAGATTGGAGGCAAGCTAATAGACCAAAATAGCAGTCTATCAAAAATAATGATAAATGCCTAGGTCATAACAACGATTCAAACCTGCTTAGTTTGATCAATAGGCACCAACCGTAAACGTCTAACACCATTGAATTTATAGGCTATATAAGCCTATAAATTCAATGCTAACACCAACGACTAACACACCTACAAAACAACTCAACAATTTAACTGGATGATTGTTAAAGGAATATGTCCATAGATTATCAAAAGTATTTATAAGCTTACCATTTTGTTATTCTGATACATAATCACTGATGATTAACAATGGCTTCACATATAAAATAACATTAACATTCGGAGCGAGATTTCTTCCCCTCCACAGGTCCGAAGTGCCAACGAAGTGCCATAACCAAACTGAGCTCCGCGCGCGAATTTCGCCGCATGACAACCAATAACGTGCGATAAACATCCCAATCCCATGCTGTGCTGAAACACCGAACACACACGGAATTCACCGAAGGAAAACGAACGATGTACTGGCACATCATTTGAATTCTCAACTTCACGTTGAAATAAAATTGCCAAGAAAAGCATATAAACAATTCATAGGTTTGGTATAACCTATGGTATAACCAAATACCGTAATGTAGCTAAGCTTATATAATAAGGTTTTTGGTATAACACTGCCGAAATAGTAATGAAGAGAATAAATGTACACTTTGGATACCTACTCTGATTTGAACTAAGAAGGAAAAATCAAGAAGACCATTAAGAGTACACCAGCAGAGGCTTCAGCCAGGTGCTAAAGAGCCTCAAAAATCAAAATAGAACTCATATTCCACCCAATCATTTTGAAGGGAGCTGTCGACTCAGCTTTATTAACACATGCACTGCCTTTTTGGCAATGCCTAGTTCACACTTCACAGGAGGGGAGAGGCATTGGCATCATCGTACCAATATTTTCTACTTGCAAGACCAATGACACATAAAATTTTAATAAGAGACCACCAGTTATTTGCGATAGCAAGATTTTGCTGCAAGTTCAGAATATTAAATTTTAAATTCAATTCAGAAGTCAATATTTCATCCTAAAAATTGACCAGAAATACCACTGGGGCCAATTCACGAACATTTCACTGTACCCCCTTAGCCCGGGTATAACTTGCAAAGCCTTCTTTAGTCCCATGTTATTCTGCCATAAGGCAGGACTAGCGAGGACTAGCAAGGTTTAGCGATTTGTGCAAGGTTTCAGTGTAATGGAAATAACGCAAAATGGGTTTATTGGAGAAAACGCTGCTTGCACTCAAACAGTAAATGAAATAGTGCATAAAACCAAGCAAAAACAATGATGAAGATGTGTCAAATGATTCAAATTTGGCAGTTAAAATAAAACTTGTCCAATACCTAGCCCTCCCTATACCCACCCTGAGGCGGGTATCACTATGGCAGTGTTATTTTTTCTTCTGTCAGTTTTACGTAAATTACCTTCTCATGTCAACTCATTTAATAGGATTTATGTCATCTTTCAATCCTTTTGGGCGACATCAACATAACAATGTGCTTTTCTAAATGGTTTTTTACGCTTTGGTGATGGGAAGTTATACCCGGACTAAGGGGGTACAGTGAGATGTACGTGAATTGGCCCCCTGGAGTAATCAGGATGTAGGATGTCATTCTCACAAATGGAAATTCTTGTTTCCTGGCTCAGCTAATAATCTATTCTCTGAGCATTTTCCTTGCATGCAAGTCTGTCTGTCCCATTGGAATTTTATTTTTTAATTAAAAGCAAGAATCAACTAAAGTTATTTCTGGAATTTGGCAGGGTCACCCAACAAACCATAAAAGCTAAAAAAAATTTATCTGCAGAGTGCAGCGCCAAAAGAATGGAAAAAATTGGTGCATTGCAAAACATTGAAAGATGTTTTTTCTGGGCAGGATGTAACTGCTATGTAACTGAGTTAATATTCTAATGTATGCTCGTTAGTAAGAATATTTTGGAGGAATTTATTTTCCGACCACTGCGTAGCCCCTAGTTTAGGGCAATTCCTGGCTTGCACATTGGGAGCGTACTTAAAGCATGTCACACTTTTAATGCCACTTTTTGACTTCCCCTCCCCCCCTTGTTATACCCCCCCCCCCCCCCCCCCCCCCTTAAGGTATGTCACAAACCCCTCCCCACACACATATTTTCTAAAATGGAATTCAGACGTTGGAACTGCATACAAATTTGACTATAAACGCTACCCTTCAGAAATTTGACTATGTTTATTTCTAAATTGCAAAGCTTAAGTGGACAGCAAGATTTTTTTTGATATAGCAACAGTTCATTTTGAATTTTGGGTATAAAAATTTCTCTTTTATATACAACAAAGTGTGACGCCACAACTGTCCTTCCCCCCCCCCCGTCCCCCTATCACAAACCGTCACACATTAGCAACCCCCCACCTCTCCCCTCAGGCAAGACATACTTACCCTCCCAAAATAATATGTATGTATGTAGGTTTTTGCATGCATTTTGATCAGGGCTTTGAACCGAAATGTTTTTTCGTTTCGGTTATGGTTTCGGTTCGGGGATCTATTTCGGTTCGGTTTTCGTTTCCGTTCGAACCCCTATTTTTTTGCGGTTTTGGTTCGGTTTTTTCGGTTCGGAAGGAAAATTTGCCCCTATCGTGCAGGCACCCAAAATAGCATCCCTGCGGTACATTTACATGCATACATTTCTAAATTCTGACGATATGTCGTCTCTTTCCATTCAATCACTTACCAAATGAAGCAGAGATAAAACTGCAAGTTCTTAAAACTGTGGTTTACATTGGAAATATGTATTGCTAATAATACAATCAGAAAGCTAGGGACATGAGAGTGTACTTTCAGTGTGCACCATGTCCAATTCGTCATTACAGCAGTGGCCACCCATCCGATGCCCACTCCACCAAACGCACTTGGCCTCTTGATTGCAAGCATCACGGCGAATTTATTTGGCAAAAATCAGTGTTCCCCTTGATCGTTTCTTTGGCAATGTAGCGTCTATGCAATGTTTGAGAGATACATTTTGACTTAAGTTCTCAGTCAGAAATCAGAAATGAACAAAATGTACGTTTATAAAACAGAAAAAGGTTAAATCATTTGGGATCACATACCATGATTTGGGATCTATTATGGTAAAGAGAAGAAACTATTTTACAGGCAAATTTCCCCAAATCGTGAACCGAAATGAACCAAAAAAAACCATTATAAAATTTCGGTTTCATTTTGTTTCCAGTTCGGTTACGGTTCGGCTGAAAATTGCGGTTTTTTTCGGTTCCGGTTCGGTTCAAAGCCCTGATCTTGATCCATAGAAAACTAATTCCTACAATACCCTATCTTAAAACAAAAAAAAAACCAAAATGAAAACATGGGGGACCATGGGAGTTGTTATCAGGCAAGTTTAAATTATGAGGAGGCATAGGTTATCTATTATCAATTACGATGAGGCACTTTATTACGAGTTTGATTACTCTGTTGCAATACAATTGATACGCCTAATTATCTCAAGACATGAGTAAATCAACAATGATTCTTATCCAGCTTGATCCTGAGAAGCTTCATCTCGATCTCGTCTACAGGGACCCAAGGACCGCAGCCTCTTCCGATAGTCCAAGCTGCCCCGATTCACCGTTTCGATTCGTTGGAACAGTGTCACTACTGCCTGATCTGGGATTGAGCCAGCAATGCTCTTTGCTGCTCGAGGTTAGGACACAAACCCATCAGAATGTTAAACTGAGAAGTTGTCCAATTTCTCCAGCCCGTGAATCACTTTCAAAAACATAGATGACATATTTGTGACACTATGTTGGTTTCTATGTACTAGATATGAAATAGGTACCTACTCTAATATCATAAGATCAACTAATGCAACATCAAAAATTAAATTAAATTACTAGAGGACAAAAGGTACCCTCCTAATACACATATTTATTTATAAGTGCATACATCGATACTACGCTAGCATAACAAGACACTTGCAAAGCACATAGATATATTATATCATTTTTTTTCAATTATTAATATAACGTATGGTACTTGATGGTCGATTTCTAGACGGTGTCAGGAATCGCTTCACTAAATAACCACTCTCCTTTTCCAAGGAGTGCAATATGCATTAATACCTGGATAAAAGAAAACACAATCATTACCTTATAGAGTACTATGTACTCATTTTCACCTGTGATGCTTGGTAGGAAGAATGTCTAATTTGCAAGAACATAGGACTTTGAATCGTATTAATACAACAATATTACCAAAGTAAAAACAAAAAGTGTTGTTTCATTTAATGAAATAAAATAATCCTTTAACTGTATTGCTACTCCTATGTTTAATGCAACCGGGTGAATTTTAATTTGGAGCTTTCGGTGAACGGACGCACAGGTATCACCATATTCCTGTCAAAGCATCCACAAGCACAAGTAGTTAAAAAACAAATTTAAATTCATTCGTTAATAATATTGACGACTTATATTAAAAATGTGTGCATAATTTCTCAAATATATGTTTTCCGACATTTTTTCAACGCTAAGGATTATTATTTATTACAATTTTAAATAAGAATGGAACAATTGGTACCACGTAGGTACCAACACAATAAAGAAATTGTCAATGAAAGAACACGAAATGAAGCGACATTTTGTTATCGTTTACAACAGACTTGGAGTCCACAAAAACTTGTTAGCTACCTACCTAAGTTAGTAAATTGCAAATTTAGTTGCAAAGACTAGGTATTGGAAAAGTCACACTTTTATTAAGAAAAAATGATTAGAAAGTAAGAGGAGGTGAAAATAAAATGAGAATAGTACGAGAATCCAGAATTTGTGTTAGCAAAAGAGACTAAATTGTGATAAATTAGAATATATAAAAACTAAAAAGATTAATCCCACAAAAAAAATGTTAAAAAACGAAACCCACCTACCTGTAGTAATTGGGCTTGAAAGGCCCAGCCTTGTTAAGCCCCATGTACTTTGCTTGCTCATCAGAAAGTTCCGTCAGATGAGCATCGAATGTTGGAAGATGAAGGCTGGCTACATATTCATCTGCAAACCAAGAAGGTATTGTTCATAAAGCTCTCAATACAAACACAAGAACACATCATCTCAATAACTTAATAAGACTTGTGTTCAATAGCTGATGTGATAAGTGCTAGCAAACTCTGTGGAACTTCAAATTTTACCACTTGGAGACCTTTTTCGGTATGGAATCTATTTAAAATTTTTCTTCGACAATACTCATAACTAAGACTCTTAAATGAAGTTGTAATGAAAGCAAGGTGGAGAAACCCAGAGCCCTTCATAATTCCAGCTCATATGAACAAGTACGGAAAGCAATTGATTGAATACAATATCCATTTACTTTTAAATAATCTTTCTTCCAAAATTTGAGAACTAGAAACTTTATGTTTAGTTAAATCGTGTGTTAAAGGCCATATCTCATCTCCCGACAAGCTGAGTTCAGATTAAAGATTTTTACTTTTTATAACCCATGGCAGAGGTAAAAAAATATTTCCAACATTTTTTGAGGCCGCAAGCAGCATTTATGTGGGGCCCTCTATGACGTCATCGTGGGCTCTGGGAATTGTTTTTTGGCCGTAATCACTTTCCCGAAGCACCTATTCCCTTCTAACTTTCAGTAATGACTTTTGACAGCGATCACTTTGCAATATTAAAATTTGGAATCGATATTGAAATTTTGAAATTTTATTCTGACATTGGAAAGATGAGACAAAATGGCATATGGTGGACTAAAATATTTTTAAAAATTTAATTTCTTCTGTATTGGATATAAAAAGACAAAATCTATAATATGAGCACAACTTGTGTGAAGGTGACAGAATTCCTTTAAGAATTGGTTATTTGAAAATCAAATCGCAAGTACATCCTTTTTATTATGTGTTACGTTAGGTACTCATGTATTTAATTTTGTTTATTTAATTTTTATTTTGTGTGCCCTATGGACTTTGTGGATTATGAGTGCGAAGACTCATTTTACGTGCATTTTACGGAGAAACCTATAAACATGTTCCTAAAAAAAAAATGAAATTGGGTAAGTAAGAAATCTGTTGTTCTTAAAGGAACTCTCTCACATTCACACAAGTTGTGCTCAGATTAAAGATTTTGCCATTTTATAACCAATGCAGAAGCAATCACATTTGAAAAAAATTTTAGTCCATCTATTGCCTTTTTGTCTAATTTTTCCAATTTTAAAATCGTTATATCGATTCCAAATTTTAATATTGCGAAGTGTTCACTGTCAAAAGTCAATACCGAAAGTTAGAACTGAATCGGTGCTTCGAGAAAGTGATTACGGCCAAAAAACTATTCCCAGAGCCTACTATGACGTCATAGAGGGCGCCACATAAATGCTGTTCGCGGCATCAACAAATGTGGAAATTTTTTTTTGCCTCTGCCATGGGTAATAATTAAAAAGTAAATATCTTTCATCTAAGCACAGCTTGTGAGGAGATGAGATATGGCCTTTAAATAGCACACACCAAGATAAATTTGGGACCTAATCAATACACAAGATATTCACTCTCCAAGCAGAACAGTTGCCGTGAAACATGGTAGCTGGAGGGTCAAATGGTGTCGGCACAAGCAGGCACCACTGGCACCTGGTTTCCCTATGTTCCACACTCACATACCCTAACATTCCCGATTATCTATAATTCACCAGCAGGTTCCTGTGGAACTGCATGAAAGAGCCAATTGCTGAAAGGCTGGATAGTTGTAAGGATAGAATGAACCAGGGCTTTAACCCATCTTAGATAAAGAGCTAATGAGGAGGAGGATGCTGCAAGAATAATTGAATATATCGTATTTCGGTCTTGGCTTCATTCTTTACAGAGGTATTTGAAATGAATAATTTAAAATTTCCTGAATCGACTTACCCATCTTCTTAGGTAATAAGTACACGTCAGACTTGTAGCGACCCTGCGGTGCGTTGAACAGCTCTATCAGCGCCAGAGCCTGGGTGGCGGCGGTTATCGAGACGACGAATGAAGGAAGACTTGAGCAGCTGAGATTGACGAGGCGGCCTTCCGCCAGTAGGATGATCCGCTTGCCATCCGGCCATATAACGTGGTCCACTTGGGACCGCACCTTCTCCCACGTCAGATCTGGGGTGCGAAGGCTATTCTGCACGCAACAACCGACGAAAAACCACTTTTACACCAATCTAGCATCCAGGCAAATGATTGCAGATCTAGGTATAATACAAAGACAATAATGGGACAAAGCAAATTGGCAAATTTTGGAGATGCCAACATAAGAAAGGCTGAGGTAGTATGGCAGCCATTTAAAATTGGTGCTCAACTATGTTAGCATTGTCTGAAATGGGTCATGAAAAATTAAAAGGTTGGCAGTTTCGAGACTTTCCCTTTTCAATTGCAATATACCCATGCATCGATTGAAAAAGTATGATCAACTCACGACGTCGATTTCGGTGTTGGAATGGCCCATGTTGCACACAACGCATCCATTCTTCATCTTGTCCATGTGATCTCTGGACACCACGTTCTTGTTCCCAGTAGCGGTGATGACGATGTCGACGTTGCGAATCACTTCGTTTAGCTTCACGATGCGGAAGCCATCCATACTGGAAAGTGGGAACAAAGAAATAGATTTTAATCATGTAATTCTAATTGAACATTGTGTTACTAAAAATAACCCATACGGTGGCAATTTAGAAACGCTAATAATGGACCCTTTCCTCATGCAAATTTTTTTCACCTACATGCTTGCTTGCAAATCGATCATTAATTGAAGATTGACTAAGAGCTATTGATACAAGGCCGGCCCATCCAGCTACAACAATGACTGCATATTTATGGAATTAAAAATGCCCAAAAAAATTGCGTACACATTTCAGCTGGTACAATATATTATAGCGTACAAGTTTGCAATGTAAATGGTTTCATTCGCAGGAAGCTATCAAGTTCAATCTTCACTAGATAATAATTAATAACTAATAGTTAGGATCTCGTGGAAATGGGCAGTGGCCGAGCGGAGGCCAAGCCTCGCCCCCCCCCCCCCCCCCGCACCCCCCTTTCAGCGGAGCCACTGTGTGTTATTAAAATACAAAATAATTTCAAATATGACTTCGATACCCTCCTTGACTAGCTCGAAACTTCAAATCATTGTGAACTTAGGACTGCGACTGGCTGTCGGCGCAACCACAGTGTACGACTATCAACTTTACAGAATGATGGCTTTCATGTTTCAAAAACATAAAGTAAACACATAAGTAAGTAAGTAAGTAAGTAAGTAAGTAAGTAAAAACATAAGTAAACATAAGTAGACTATAAATGGCTTGCTTAGAGTCTAAAGAAACATAATTTTCCGTGTAACATCACTGTTCGATGCAATAGCAAAATCGCTATAACTCAATCAGTTCAAAGCTGCAACACTGGTGGAGTGGTTGTGTGATGACAGAAACATGCTACTTCTGATGACATGTTGTAAATGAAATCAAAAGAAAAAAAATATTTTTAGAGAAAATTGCAATATTTTGGCTCTTTTATTGTGATGGTTGGGGGGGGGGGGGGGGGGGGGTGCCCACTCACAAACTTTGCGGGCGGGCCCCTGCATTTCGCGCTACGCCACTGGGCATGGAATTTTCAATACATTACATAGCGTTAGGACTTCGGACCATATTATTATGACCAAGATCTAGTACACAATGGATGCATGAACAGATAAATTGTCAATTATATTAATTGTACAGTTAATAATTGTATATTATTACTTATTAGCATCACAGATAAAGTTGATATGGATTGGGATGGTCTATCATATGAAGCTATGGCTACGAGAGAAGAATTGGTGCTATTATTTGTTGTCCCGGCAGCCCCAAGGGTGGGTCGGCAACACGATAAATGATTACCGACATGAAAGAGAACTGTAAGTGACAGAACAAGTAAAAACTGGAAACAAAACAAACAGTCACTATTCCGCAACCGCCGGCAAAATCACTAACGCGTAGGTGAGGGGAATTCCAAGAATCGTGCGGGGTGAGATGACCGGCAGATTACACTTGGCGTAGCCACTGTCCTTCGATCATTGCTAGCCGGGATATCCAACTAGCTCAGTGCTGTCCGTATGCTATGCAACGTTCAAGTTTACGCCTTACCAGCTGTGATCTTTTGTCATATCAACTCTATAACGAAGATTATGTCGTTATGTATCAGGGGAGTGTGGTGAGTTTTAGCTCTGGCTAGGCGGGGGGTGCGTTGCTCCCCCCCCCCCCTCCCCCCTTCCTGCGACACAACATTTCTACCCCTAAATAGGGAAATGTTTGGAGATGAACATGGAGATTTTACACAGATACAGTATACCCAATAATGAAGTGTGTTGTCTCATTTGAAAATAAACTCTATTCTTATCTCCATTTGCTCATTTAGGAGCACGTCGATTTGACAGCTGCCACGAGCAACCGATTCACGAATCACGAAGCACCGCATGTGTTTCTGGGAATTGGAATGAGTGGCTAGTCGAGCATTGAACAGCCTGTTCATATTGTCGTAACTCTGGCCTATATATACCCCAAATCGGAGATTCATTCCGGGATTTCGCCGTCTTGCAATCGCAAACGGCAGATTCATCGGTTGCGTTGGTCTTCCCTTTTGCAATCACACACTTATTTTTCTCGTACGAGTGCACAGAAAACTTATTATTAATATCAATCTCACTATCACACACGAACACGCTCCCAAATCATGTCTCAATGGTTGAAATAATAATAATAATAATGAACACACGCAAACTCATGCCACATGGGAGCCGCCATGTTTTTTCAGACTAGTCCGTCATCACTCATGCGTCACTCATTCACTCATGCGGCGGGGGGGCATGAGACGTACGCAACGTTGGTCTCCAAGCCATGATAGCTAGACAGGTTCAATCGCGGTGATGGAATGGGGGTGCCCTACCAAGCTGTAGCGAGTCGTGTTGTACCTTTATCTAGAGTTCTTGCTTTCAGCCCCTGGCGCTCGGCGCGTCTAGCCAGCACGTATCGAGTAGGCACCGGCACGAGAGCCTGGGAAGGGTGCACAGTCTCTCCAGAAGAACGTTTTGAGACGCGCGAACGCCAAAGTTTGAATAAAAGCAAATCTATCGAAATTTTCTGACAATTCAGATTGAAAAGTAGTTATACTGACAACTTTTTCCCCTTCTCTTCCCTTTTCTCTGCCTATGCACTGCATAGGTTGCACAGCTGGCAGCGCACGCCCCTGTTATGTATTGCTATTTAAAAGATTAATATATATTATATACTAGTCCAGGGCTGCCACCAGATTTTTTTTCAAATCCTTGATGAGGGACTCAAAAATCCTTGAAAATCCTTGATGGCTACTCGAAAACCGTACAACAAAACACACAATTTTAGCGTCACTACCACGCGTCGTATTATGTCCACGTTCATCCACGAGTAATAAGTTGGAATAAGTTGGAATTGGAACAAGTTACATTGTGCTGTGTTTCTTGCATTAAAAAGATACACAGGTATTCATTTCAAAATAACGTCAGCCTGTCAGGCTACATGACATGTACAGTGGAGGAACCACACACAGTTCTGCTGCTCCTTCACTCGCGAAAGAACGGAGTTGAATTCCCCAACCATCGCCTTTGCACCATCAGACGACATACTGATGCATTTTCACCATGAAATCCCATCTTCTAAAAATGCCTTGTTAACGACATTAAACAGGTTTTCTCCTGTAGCGGCCCCGTCGAATGCAACAACTTTGTAGAGATGTGTCTCCACCTTGTCGGCAAATGTTCGAGCCATGATAACCATTTGCCGAATTGTAGCCTTGTCGGTGGACTCGTCGATCATAAGCGTGAAGAAAGACCCACGCATTTGTTGAATAACATCAACTTGGACATCGTCGCACAGCACCTGCTCGATTAGCTGGCTGGTTTTTGTTCGGGAACACTTGAATTGCTTTGCAGCCTCGCAGTCCGGAAACATCTTTGGCACAAGCTTTGTGAATTGGTCGGCAAGATTCATACTTAGGTTGTTCTCAGCAACAAAATTTGCCCAGTATAATTCGGCGTCGACCACTGCATTGCGGTGGTTATTAAAAAAACTGCCAATCTTTAAACTTTCGGTGACGTCTTTTGAATTTCGCTTGTGAAGCTCGGTTGTCTCATGTCTTTTCAGATCTTTAACACCACCCATGGAGATGTTGAGTGTCGTGTTTCAGTACAGGCATGTTGCAGATGTATCTGTTTTACCCGTCTTCAGCCACTTAAGTTCTTTTTCCCACTCAGACTTATATTTCTGTTGGTACTGCGATCGAGTAGATGATAGTTTCCGCCTCTTATTCATCGCAAATAATTAAATAAACTGTATTGTAACTATAACACGAAAAAGTTTGCGAACAACTTGCACACGCCTTGCGAACACAGACCTGGCGTCCCGCGTCATGCCAGCCAATTTCCAAACAACATAACCACAAAATCAGAGAGTCCAAAATCTCGCTTGCCGCGAGAATCTCGCGGGTGAAGGGAGTGGAAAGGGAACAGCAGATGCGCGCGCCGCGCTGTTGCCAAATAGACAACGTCCTTGAACGCGAACTGGAGGGCGGCGATTTGAATACGAGAATGCCGCATGACCGAAAAATTAATATAACTACTATTTGTAATTATCCGTACAACATCATGACGGAACCCTGAATCCGTGGTGATGCTTTCAAATCCGTTAAAACGGATAAAATCCGTTAAAACGGCAGCCCTGTTCTAGTATATCTATCATATTATACCTTCGACCATTGCTAGCCGGGATACGCAACTAGCTCAACTCTGTATGTTTCCCATGCAACGTTAAAGTATAGGCGTTACCAGCTGTGATCATCGGTCCGATCAACTCTATAACCATGATTATGTCGTTATGTATTGCTATTTGAAAGATTACATATTTACTAGTACATTCTAAATAAGTAAATTGAATTTTAGAAGTGGTAAAATAATCCCCTTGTTTGTTTGTTTTAATGTTTATCCAGTTTTAAGATAAGGTAAAAACGGCAACATACATGTTGAAAGCAGTGAGAGCTGGCATGGCATACTAGTTGCCTATCCCGTACCGGAGCAGTGATCGATCATTATACTCTACTAGTCCATTCTTAATAAATAAATAGAATTTTAGAAGTAGCTAAATAATCCCTTGTCTGTTTGTTTTAATGTTTATCCACTCTTAAGATAACATGAAAAGTGAAAACCCATACGTATACATGCATGATTGCAGTAAGAGCTGGCACGGCATACTAGTTGCCTATCCTGTACCGGAGCAGTGATCGAAGCACAGTCAAAATGCCTAGTTTGAGGTATCGCCCTACTGAACGTAGGTTGTACTGGCTTACCAGGCCTGGAGCGCACAGATGGGGTCTATTTCTGTGATGTACACCACACAGCCGAGCCCCTTAAGCGCCTGACAGCATCCCTTGCCAACTTCACCGTAGCCACACACGACCACCTGTTTGCCTCCGAACATCACATCTGTCGACCGCTTCAAGCTGAAATAACAAACAGGACACTTTATGGTCAAATGTCAATGTCAAATAATTTGGAAATCAGAGAAATGTGCGATGCAACTTTTTTTCTGTTAACAGACTACCATTCTCTCAAATCACAAAAAAATATTGAATTTGATAGTAAGTTGTTTTTTTCCTCAAAAAGTTTTAAGTTTGGCTTTTCACTATACTACAGCAATTTACACAGGTGTGGTATCAAATTAGATGAAGTGATTAGCTTTACCTATCAATAATTGATTCACGACAACTGTAAAGGTTATCAAACTTTGTTTTCGTAACGGAATCATTGACATTCATTGCAGGAACGGAGAGTTTACCAGCTTTGGAAAGCTGATATAGTCTGTGTACACCGGTGACGCTCTCTTCCACGATTCCTGTGGATACAGAGAAAATGAATTATCAATAAGAAGCTGTGCAGTATAAGATGTAGGGAAAGAATAGTGTGAAAGAATAGTCCGGTTTTCCACTTTTTGAAACACACAACTCTAACGTTCCGATTTGACTTAAAAGAACACGGTTTGTGCTGAAAAGAAGGATACCTTACAATAAACAACTTAGGTTTCAAAGTGGAAAAAATAGAACAAACAGCCAAAAATTGCAAAGACTTTTCCTATGACAAAAAACAAATACACACGCACCTTTAATCATTTTAAACATGGCCGGATACTTCTTGAGCATGAGGTGAGTGGCGTCGCCGCCGTCGTCTAGTATCATGTTGGGCTGCCAGTTCTCGGCATTGACGCACATGTCGATGCACCACCAGAAGTCCTCCTCGGTTTCACCGCGCCACGAGAATATCGAGAAGCCCGCCTCTGCCAGCGCAGCACCCACCTCGTTCTGCGGAAAGGGAGGATTCGGTGGGAACATAGCCCATGAGTACGCTCATAGCGGCTACATGTAATCTCCCTTTCAAGCATTCATCTCGCCCACAAGCTAACGATTCTTTTAGCAGTTCAAGTGTGGAGACTCAGTTTTATATTATCGGTCCTATTTGGTCTGACCATTGTCGCTGTGTGCACTTTTCTAATGCTATTTTATAAGCATTGCAATTGATAAAGAAAAAAACTGAAGATTGAAGCTTGAATTGAAGCGCTTAGCGGCCTCTTGATCGTAACATCAGGGAGTAACATCAGGACGTAACAGTTACAGTGGACCTTACTGTAAGAACCAATAAGAACAATGAGATGCATTGTGCAAGAAACAAGATTGAAGTTCCAACTTGATTAAACATAATTTGCTGGAATCTGTCGACTTTTTCTGCTCCATTATCTATGGTGGCCATCAACTGGATGCAACTTCTTCAATTAAATCATTTCACTCTACAATCATGTGATGACAGGTGCAACTTCTTATAGTCAGTGGTGTAACTTCACATTGGAGACCCCATAAGCAACAAAACAAAAAAATTTGGCCCCCCTCTCCTCGTTGCGGGAGGAAAACGTACTCCCAGGTTTTTGTCACCTGTCACCTGCCTTGCTTCCAATGAAACATTCCCTGAAAAAAAGGCCTTCTCTCCAGATTAACTTTCAAAATCAGCCATTCCCTTAAAAAAACCGTTGTCGCCTTTTTTTCAGATTAGCTTGGGCCTCTGGGGGCTCCAAAAAATCTAATTGGAGGCCCCCCTGAGCCCGAGGCACCCGAGCACTGGTATGCTTGCTCCCTCTAGTTCACTGTGTATAGTGGTCTATATGCAAAGTTTTGTGCACTTGACCAGCTGCATGATTCTCATCTTGAGAGAGAAGAAGCTGAGTTGTAAATGCTTGACAAGGGCCCACTGCTCTTGTAAGTGAGCTTCAAGTTTGTGAACCTACAGCCCATATCTTGAATCACATAGAGCATGGGGGTCCAACATTTTGAAGCAATGGCCAACTGTATCTTGGAGCATGCAATACACACATTCATCTCAATGTGAAATGGATCATAGTTA
This sequence comes from Nemoura dubitans, assembly GCA_921293005.1. NCBI lineage: Eukaryota > Metazoa > Arthropoda > Insecta > Plecoptera > Nemouridae > Nemoura > Nemoura dubitans. Next base: position 30,140,917 of record OV121073.1, on the reverse strand, counting down.
CTGAAATGAGCATCATAAATCAAATATAATTCCTGGTAATTGTTATTAGAGAAATTGATATTTTTGCTTGTTTCTTGTCTTATCTTCTGATAGTATTGATCTGTTTATACTTTAGGAGGAAAATCAATGCAGAGCCCTCCAAATCTCAGGGGACAATATGTTTTTATCTTAATTGACTTAATCACGTAATACAGTCCATGTTTCTTTAGAGTATACCTTAATACTCTGTGCTTGAGTGAATATTCTTGAAGAGTTAAATAAAATTTACCAATTTGAATAGAAAACATCTACCTAGGTACCTGAACTATTCTAAGGATATCATGGAATGGTATGACAGTTATAAATATAATTCAAACAACAAACCTAGACTGAATCTCAAGGGCACACAAGCCAGAGAAGAATTAAAACTACATAATATCTAGAATTTTTATCAAATCAAATGTGTTTACCAAATTAATGTTAGGGTTTTAGGCTACAATAAATCACATCTTATCTTATCTAAAAAATAATCTGACCATGTTAATATAGTAATTATGCAATCAAGAGGTGAATGAAAAACTGGGTGAGCCAGGTTTGATTAGAAAATGCAAATCAAACACACCTGTGTCGAATAAATGTTGCAAGCGGCCCATCGCACCTGTGCACCAAGCTCGGCCAGCGTCTCAATTAGCACCTGAAAGTAATCACGGCAGACATTTGAAAAATAAACACAATTTCAGAAACGGCTCTGCCCCACTAAATGAATTGTGTCTATAGATTATATCAATTGAAAGTAACTTACAGCAGTTTGCGCATTTATATGAGTGCAGCCCACGATCTTTGCAGCTTTAAGGGGCTTGTCATCACCTGCTCGCTTTCTTAAAGCCATAATGCCAGGCATTTCTGGAACAGACGAGGTGATTGTTTAATCACTGCACATCTTACGAACTATATTGTTTCAGTGAAAGTGGCTTGGTTAAATTTTCATTAAGAATAGCAATCGTGGTCTATTAGTCAACTAGTTCCTAGTTAAAACCACAAATGGTTTGCTTGTATGTTAAATGTGGATTAAAAAAACACTAAAAAGTGAAATGGAATGCTAGATTCTGTCATACCTTGTTCAGCGATTTCGATTTCGCGTCTTCCAAAAGCATGCTGGTTGATATTTCGGATGCAGAAATCAGAAAAGCCAGTCGAATTCTTCTGGCTCTTCTCTCGCGGAGACATGTTATCATCTCCATCTGAGCTGCTTCCTGTGCACGAGGCTGGAACACAACCAACACCTGCCCTGAAGCCAGAATGCATCAAGCGCATCTCAACAGATCACTACCTTGCTCGCAGCGTTGCGACCTGGAAATGTTATCTCTATCTTCTAACAGAATTCAAAAAGGCTGAAAACTTATATAATTTCTCTCCTGCAATAATGGACAATTTAGTTAGTTTAAAACTAATTGACCTTACTAGTTGACAAGGGCAAGTCTTAAATTAGGCAAAGATAAATTAAACGCGCTAAATCTCATTACTTTATTTCCGCTTTGTTCTTAAGAAGGAGGACTTCATTTCATTGAAACAAAATATCTGTAGAGTGTAGGTACTAGATAGTTATTTTCTTCATAGACAATTCAAAGAAACTTCTTCTGAAATTTGTCACGGGAGGAGAAAGTAAAATGGATCAGTACTTGAATGCTTTCACATCAATTAAGCCACATTGATTTATTATTTTAAAAGTATAAGTATAACTGAACCGAGGTATTGAAAGTGCAAAATTTTGGCTGAGTGCGGATTGATTATTCTTGAGAGAAAGTACGCACGTAGACAGTAGGTACCAGGTTACCGAGCCAGGTGAAATGGTATGGTGTCGTAATAGTAGGTTTGTACCTGAACTGTACGAGTCGGTGGAAGACGCTGAAAGCGAACGACTCCGATATCTGCTCGATTTCTTCAGAGCCCCGGAAGACTTAGCATCCTACCAAACAGGGGCACATGCACACACAATCAATATTCCAGACAAATGTTGTTAATTTGAAAATCACAAAGAAATTAGTTTTCTAGCACAAAAGTACCTATTATTTTGGAGCGCTTGGGAAAAGTAACCACAAAAGCAGAGACAAGCAAAACCGGTTTAGTGATATTGATTAAGAAACGATACCTTGCTTGCGATTACCTCGCATCTGCAAAAAGCAAAACATTTAAGATGTGGGAAGGCATTGCACATCAATTTTGGCATTGACTACATCCAGAATAAGATCCCCACAATTAATAGCAACCGTGAAAAAAAAATGTATATCATTTCATGAAGTTTTGCTCCGATTTTTTTATCTGGAGTAAGTATCAATTGTAAGTTTCTTGTTCTGGATCAAGTGTATCTCAACTGTAAGAAACAGTAAAGTGCGGCGAGATTGCTTTCATATGCTGTAAGTTTGCATTCCGATCTCTTTAAATACTAATTTGATGTTAAGAAATAGTTGATAAATAATGGGTTTTACAATTAGGCACCTGCCTACATAACAATGTGGTTAAAGTAAATACCAGGACTTCTGTTTTGTGCCAATTGTTGAAATGACACATTTGTCCAATGAGACAGTCCTGCTGCCATTATCTTGGCAATAAATGAACAACAGTATTTTGGTACACATCTGATTGGGCATTACCTAACACATATTTAATAATTTAGCACATGCAGACAACTCAACTTGATGCTGATTTCTATCATTTTAAAGCTTGTCCCACCATTGTATGACATGGTAAGTAAGAGCATGATATATTTTTCGGGTCTTCAAAAGTAAACAAACTGGTAATACATTTTTTTAATGTACACAAAGGTAGGCATAAATAGAAATAACTTACCAGCTTCGTCCTTTGCCCAACGAAAGCATTTGTTCCATCCAAGCTCTAAAAGAGAAAAGAAGTATCAGTAACTAGACATATTCAGCAACTGGTCAGCAAAATGACCAATAGTTTCACGTGCAAAAAATGGTCCGCACATAATTGGTAGGGCCTTGAGAAGCTTCCGAAGAGTAAAGTAGGGAGGGGGGGGGGGGGGATGTGCTGAAAGGAATTTTTCAAATTTGACAATGGTGATCTGGGGTGGGTCGTGGCTCATGGGAACCGAAATTTTAAGTCACACCATGGCCTTGGCAAGCAACAGGGTCCTCCAAACAACTCTTCAGAGTTTATAGCATTTTCTGCAATCCATCCCAGGGAGGGGGGAAATCTGTTCCATAATCTGTTAGGTATGTAGTTTGTCGGCATGCAATTTGATTTCAACAAATAATATGTTTACAAGAAGCATACCTACCAAAGATCTACTATGGTATGTGCCTACTCATTACTGACTTATAAGTACAATAGCATAAGTAATGACCAAATTTATTGGGAATTATTAAGGCCTTAAGGCAATTCTTTTAGAGGAAGCACTGGCAACTGGCAACAGCAGCTAAATTTCAAAATGTTTTGGGCAACAAACAATAAAATAAGACTAACTGCATAATTCCTACTTCTTGCAAAAGAGCAGCCTTGGTGCTGGCCTAACCAAATTTCTGGCACCAGGGACCTACCTACATTTTAGTAAAGTGTACTGCAGGTGATGATGTGGTGATGGGGTAGGAACCAAAATATTAGGTTAAACACGAAAACAAGTGACATACCATAGAAATGTTTCAACAAATCGGTTAGACACACGCGATTAATGAAAATTAATAATATTTTATGTAAAAGAAGAAGTGCCTAATACATAAAATGAAGTAAACGGGCAAAAAACGTATAAGGTCTACTTTGACAGTCCATCAACGCGAAGGTTTTTAACTCACAGGTCTACTGTCATTTGACGATCGCATGGCATATTTGTCAAATGTGGTAACCAATCATTATTACGCAACATAACGGCGTGCTACTTACATTCTACCTATTTCATGTCTACCTTAAAAGCCTGCCGGAGAGCTTCAATTACTGGTGTAACAAGGTCACTTCTCTCCTGAGCAACTCTCAACTTAAGATCTTTAAACGTATCACCTAAAGTGATCTTACCTTAACAATCGATCCTGGATCAGTAATTGGACTGTCGGACACAACGGTTGGATTAGATTTCAATGTTGTGATCATAATTCCATCGGCATCAGCCATGATTTAGAAAAACAATCACTTCCAGCTTCCAAATTAACTGTACCCAAACTGAAGACAGCTGGTACTGGTGTGTCGGGGCCCGTGCTGCAAGTGTGTGGAACTTGGAAGGGACGACTGTACGTTGAGGATAACAAATTTTGGGGTGGGGGTAATCCATAGCCTACATTCGTCCAATGAAATGTTTACCGGCAAAATTAAATAAAGTAAATATCACATGCCTCAAAACATGGCTGTAACGTCATTCAGAAAGTGGTGTAAATCTTTAAAATGCACTGATAACTCACTCTAATATTTTTCCCTAGCGGCAGATACAAAAATTTAACCAATCACTACAATGTTCTAGAAATGAGTAACATTATTTACCAATTACCACCAGTGATAAACTACTTCCAGACAAAATATTATTTTGTATTAGAATGGGAAATGGGATATCCCATTTTGTTATTTTCCGTCTGACTTGCCAAATTGGCAACCAAATTTACCCAAGTATCCACAAATAAATCAATCTTGTTGATCAAATTTTAATAATCTTTTTCGTGGCTTTCGGAAAACGGATATTTTTCTTGCTCTGGTACAGACCAAAGTGTCTTATAGCATGGCCACATTCTTTCATACAAGTCCCATCCACAAACCATTCATAGGGAACAGTGTTCATTCTCCAAGTAAAAAAAAAAAAAAGAATCGTATATTTTTAGCAAAACCAAGATTTTTCTATTGATAAAGATCCTAGCTAGGAATTATGAGAGGCAAGAAAAACGTTTTGGGCTTCCAAAAGCTCAAGCAATTTTTTTCAAAATCAGTATAGATTTCGCCCATGGTTCCCTTGTACGAGGATTCCCTATTAGAAATAACATTGTGATTTTTTTACCCATGACATGGGTACCTACCTATACCTATACGAGATGACTTGAAAAATTATTAATTTCCTGTTTGACATTCTTTGATATTTCTTTTTCAACATGAACTACGATGTACATGTCGATCCGAATTTTGGTTTAGTGAAAATTTATAGCAATATAGGTAACTAAAGCAATGAGTGAATAATTTTGTTACATTCCTGTGATAATTTCCTGTCGATACAGTCGCCGAGCTTTCCGGCTAAAATCTTGGTTATTTTCTTTAAAATGCAATAGTTTGCTATCAACATCTTTAGTATTTGCAGATTTAGCCTTTCCTTGTGTCCAAGTTCACACACTACATGAAAATTTCAACCGCAATAACTATATAAGAATTAATCTCGTGTAATAAAACTTACCTATGTACTTGTTTGTCGCAAGTTCCTTTTATACCTACCTTAAAGAAATCTAATATCGAGCAATCGCAGCCTGGCACTGGCATGAAACGTTGCATCTAACACATAGTGAGGGTTGTAAATACGTGGGGAAGAACCCAAATTGTGGTTCATATAAAGAGACTGGCACCACGGTCACGGACAAATTTCGTCATAACTCTCATCCCATCTTCACCATGGTGCTTTGAATGAAACATGCGGTCCATGCTTACAGAATAGGGGGCCCAACTCTCAAATTCAAGAAATATGCAATTATTCTTTTCAGACACGACAGTATTATAGTCACCATCTCCCAAATGATAGTTTTTGATAAGCATAGCAAAAGCAAAGTCTTCAATTTCACTACTGGTACCTACAACTAGGGCTTCGCGAACGTAATTTGTCTTGCATTGAAGATGAGCATAGCGGTTTGTATTTAGCGCACAAAAAGATTGAGGCAAAAAGCCTATGGAAATCATGGAGCAGCAAGCCGGACCATTGCTTTCTCAAAAATTCTGATAACTTGAAAATGTAAACGATTCTGACCTTTATTTGTTTCTGTCCGAGCTGTCGGGTAGCGGAAATATGCTCATTTTGCGGTCATTTAGCAATGTGCATGTAAATTCATAGATGTAACTCATGCCCCAGGGTTTTCATTAGGTTGGGGATGTATTTCTGCCGCAGACTTACTTTCAAAAACTTGCATGCAAGAAATTGACAACATTTCTAATATCTGTGAAATCTTGAAGTCAACTTCAAGTCAAAAGATCTGGTGTGATGTTTCAATTTGGTTTCGATGGTTTCTAAAGACAACAATCAAAATTGTGAAAATTTTAAAACAATACGCACTTCCAAATAAATTTCCGTACTTTACCAAACTTTCTCAATTGCCGAATATGGCTATTTTTTCTGCTTTGAAGGGGAGAGGTATGGAGGATTTTCTTGAAAAACGCAGGGGGTCTAAGTTGAGAACAAAAGTAGACACCCTGAAAATTTCATCCCAATCGAAGCTGGCGTTTGGCCTGTAGAGCACGCGCAAACACACATACAAACAAAAAAACACACACAAGTGCTTTTTTTAGCAGTGGTGAAATTGATGATTTCGCTTCGCTCGCTACGCTCATCAAAAGACACTTGTGTGAGTTTGCGCGCGCTCTACAGACTAAACGCCTACGTCAATTGCGATTAAATTTTCAATGTGTCTACTTTTGTTCTCAACTAAGACCCCCTGCGTTTTTCAAGAAAATCCTCTTTACCCCTCCCCTTCCAATCAGAAAAAAGAGCAACATTCGAAATTGGGTAAATTTGAAAAAATACGATAATTTATCTAAAAGTGCGTTTTTTTTTAAATTTTCCCAAAAATTTATTGTGACTTTGTGTGTGACATCTGTGTGAGTAGAGCGCGCCATCATCATTCGCTATACAAACCGCTACGCTCATCTTCAACACATTGCAAATTGCGCTCGCGAAACCAGTGTTGTAGTATTCTAAGAGGAGACTGCGCAGTGGTTCTAGACAGAATAGGAGCAATGCGTTTACTTAAAACTGAATCATGTGAAGCAATTCAGCAGGCTTTTATTCTGAATAAAGAAGGCTTTGAGTAACTACTCTGTTAGATATCCTGGGGTTTGCACTTTCAGCAGCTAATAAAACATAATAAAAAGATAAACATAACTTGGATGTAGACATAAAAATTCATCTAGTCCCTAGCCAAAACAATTCTTGAACACTAGCTGATTTTTTAGCAGTTTGCAGGCCTCTAAAAAATATCAAGTCATATTCCCATCAGCGACAGGGAAAATAGTTTAATTTAGAAAGTTCTGGCTGAGGTCATACAAATAATTGGAAAGTGTGACACAATTGATAGTGTGACGTTTCTAACGTCAGCTCTAGACAGAATACCATGCAGTACGGTACCGTTCGACCCTGGGCTGGGGGTAGTCACAGGTAGCTTGGCACTCCCAGTCCCAGTGGCGAGGCAGTCATTCCAGTGGAGCTCGAGCCAGGAGTCTTGCATGCGATCTCCACTCACCGTGTACTATTCCAATTTCCAATAAACAAATATATAGTTATCTTGTGATCTCAGACCCAGTATTCATCTGCACCCTCCGGCTGCCGTAGTCCTCCCACAGAGTAAGTTATAGCAACAGACCCATTTCCTTTTAATTTGCCATGGGAAAAGCAATTCCCATCAACAGAAGTTAGTTTAATTTTTTCAATTTTGAAAATGTCACGAATCTTTAGTTAATTCCATTTTAAGTCCAACTACAGCATTAGTAAATTTAACTGTAACCCCATAATCCAATGCGGAACCAAACACATCACTTTGCCACAACTGAGCATCACTAGTCAATAGCAGACATGAAAGTTGGCATAAAGATAATATGAATCAATATTCATAGGAAAGTTGATATTGATAATGATCAATCATCTTTTATCCTGAAAGTTGCAATGATTCGACCGACGGTGATAGCATTTAAACAAATTAAATTGTCTCAAGAAAACTAAAACTACTTTATTTTAGATTTCCACTTGAAATAGGGTGACCGGGGCATTTGCTTATGGGTAGGTGAGAGAGGGGGATTACCCAATATGTATCCACACAGGGCCATAGCGTGCCGAACCTTGTTGAAAATAATGAAAAATGAAAACTGAACGATTCACACGGGTTTCAATGAAGGGGGTGGGGCCTCTTGTTACAATAAAAGATAGCATATTTACATACCAATCGCTTGAAAGGCACTACACAACAATTGATAATGGCAGACAAATTATTTGAAATGATAATGATAAAACTAATAAAACGGAACGACCGGAAATCCAGGACCCTAGCTTGAAATCGAATTTAAAAATAGGCACTAGCATCATTGACCTACCTACTTAATCTGCGGTTTGATCGAGAAAAGTTCTTAAAATTTGTCTTAACCATCAAAGCGTAGTTTGTTTTGCAACATCAAACAAATATGACATAAAAAGCATTAAAATGTTCAAGAAGGTATCATTTAATAAAAACCCAAAACAAAAAAATCTTGGATCATATAACCGCTAAAAATCATGATCATGAATTCAAATAACGAATTCAATTAAAAAAAACACACATTATTGTTGCTCATGATGCCCCTCTTACCTCGACCTCAGCAAAAGCATCAGAAAGGAGCACGGAAAGTAACCTGAAAATTGTTCTTGACAATAATAGAAAAAAGAAAACGGTTCACATTGGTTTAATTACAAAAAATAAAGGACACAGTAATAAATGGTACAGTATTATTTCAACAATTTCACATAAATTTTTTTAGGTTTGTTAGGTATGTCATGTGATATTTATACTAATATAGGACTGACTATTGCTAAAGGTAGTTCAGTAAAAAATTACCAGCCGAATAGTAATTAAAAAACTTATTTGTATTAATATTGTAAGCCTATTGTTACAGTACAGTACAATCTTAATAAAATAAAAAAGAGAACACGCACATTAATATCAGTCGAGGACTCGGGTAGTTCACAACTGGTGGCACTTAAAAAAACAAAATAATGGTGAACAAAACCATCAAACTTTCCATTGTTAACAATAACAACGCATGTTTTTGTATGAATTTCAATTTACGACACCATTTTATTGCACTCGATGCGTTTCACTTTCCACATATCCAGCGACCGAATCGACCGGCGGGATAAAACGGGCTTAAAAAAATATTAAGATTCAAAGCTGTTGTTATTCTATGCAAGATAAACTCTCCTAACCAAATCAAAACTCATTTCGGAACAAAAAATGATTGATTGGGACCAATAGCTTGATTGTTCATTTGGCTTCTTGTATTTGTGGCATATAACTGTTGCTGAAAGTTGTGAAACTGCTGAGCGTAATTAGGATCGGCAGTGGTAGGGCCTATGAACGGCGAGTTCTTGAAGTTGTTCGATTGTCCCATCGACGGCGGCAAGGGTTGACTGGCATCGGGTGCGTTGCCCAATCCCATGGGGGAGGCTTTCGAACCGGGCACGAAGTTACCTCCCCCGCCCCCAGGCATGTTCGGGTTCGGCCCGACACCGAACATCTGGTCCGGACCTCCGGGCTGGTTGGGGGGTACGCCGAACATGCCGCCTCCCATCTGCTGCATGCGCATCATGCCCCCAGGCCTCAGACTGCCTCTCAACGGTGCCAGCCCGATGCCCGGCCCCCCCGGGCCCATGATCATGCCCCCCGACATGGGCACGTTGACTCCGCCTATGGAACCGTTGGGCCCCATCATGGGCCCGTTCATGCCCCCCATGTGCCCGCCATGGTTTTGGCCAGATGGACAATTGGGGCCGCCCGGCATTCCCACCATCTGCGCGTTGCTCATGCCCCCCATGATGCCGTTCAGCTGCCTGTTCATTTGGCCTGGATGCCCGGGCATGTTCTGCTGATTGTTGTTTGGGAAGTACTGCAAGTTGTGAGTGGGCACCTTCGTGTCGAGATTCGGCAACGGGTTCGTGAACCGCTGCAAGAACTCCAAGCTGAGCGGACCCCTCGGGCCCGAGTTGCTAGTCTGCGGTTTTGCCGGCAGATACTGGATCGTGTTGGGTGCGCTCGCCTTCACCTGGACGTTCGCCCCGTTGTAAGGACTCGGTCCTGGCGGTCTACCCATCACGTTCACCATTCGCTGTCCCATCGGGCCGGCGCCCGGGAAAGAGGGGGCGTTCCCCATCATCATGTTCCCCGGCTTCGGAGAGGTGCAGTTGGTGTGGATCGACGGCTGACTGACGACCGAACTGGCGCCGCCGCCCATTGAGCACGGGATCATGCCGCTGGCGTTCGGGTTCGGGCTATACGAGTGCGACTGGCCCACGTTTTGCATCTGCATGTTGGCAAAGTTGCCAGGGCCCGGTTGCGGCACCTGTCCCGGATCTTGCATCCCCTGGCAGCTCTCCATTCCGGACATCTGCATGCCGGGGTGAATGCCGCCGGGAGCATTGAACGGCATCATGCCCGGACCGGGACCGGCTCCTCCCGCTCCCGGCATTCCTGCTCCCATCATACCACCAGCACTGTGTGGACCTGGAGAGTTGGTCACACTGCTGGTTAATTGCTGGCTCATTTGCGCCATCGAACTGATCGGGTCAAAATGTGCAGACTTTCCGTTACATGCCATCGTTCCATTGGGATTCAACGGTACGTTTTCCGTCCGCATCGTGGGAAAGCCACCTGCACCCGTGGGCTCAACGTCCATACCGCCAGGAGGAGCGTTAGGGGCTTGTCCAGAACCTGGGGAAACTTCCAAAAAGTGTGGAGGTCCTGGCATACCGCCCATGCCACCCATGAAATTAGAAGGCTGTCCGAGCATCGCGGGGGAACCGCTGCCGCCCCCCGAAAACCTAGGCGGTCCCATTCCGTCTCCTAACTGTGGACTCGTGCTAAGGAAATGACCGGCAGCTTCGTTCGTCGGAGTTTTATTTAGAGACGAGTCCATGCTCGCGGCTCGGGAACCTTGGCTCTGCGGGCTCTGTCCAGGAAAGCGTTGCCCTTTGTTCTCGTTGGAGCCCGAGTTTGGGGTGAGCGGGCTCGGGATGGGGAACCTGGTTAGATCACTTGACGTGGGGGGGTAGTTGATAAGAGAATTGGGTGTCAGTGGTGTACCTGGGCAGCTGGACATTCTTGGGTTGGCAAGTTCAGAGCCGGGGCCGCCCGTTTGTAGGCTCCCGTCCAGGCTCGAGGGTGGCACCCTGGAACAGATTGCGTTTCGACCTATCAGTCTAGTTCAATTCCTCAATTTTCTGGTGCAGAGCCAAAACTAATTACGCATCTTTTGAATCAAAGCCACACACTGAAGACGTTGGCATTTCAATTTAATGGTTCAATTCGACGACATTTTTAACTTGCACAATGCATAGCTGCAAAGTGTACCATTGATGTTACCATGCGAAGTTAGACTGATTCTTTTTGCCCGCTCCCAGTTCTCTGACCCGTAAGTATTTCAGGAGTAAATAAATATTGTAACAAACAATTTTCAGCTGCAGGCATCACCTATCATGCACCTAGCTGCCTTTAAAATCAAGTAGTTCCCCATGCCTCCTATGGGTCCATGGACTGTTAGCTTAAAAAACTTGAAAAACTGAAAATAAACTATGCAACAAAATGTGAAAACAAAGGGGAAAGTGTACTCACGAGGGTGGCCGAGCATTAGCGTCTTTCAGGCTCGTGTTGGGCTGCTTTTGAATAGTGAGCTCCTGTCCTTCAAACGTGTTCAGGTACTGGATTTGTTGAGGTGATGGCACGGGCATTAGGTTGGGTTCTTTCGACGGGTGGGGCTGCTGTAACTGCTTCTGAGCCATTGTTTGCAACGTCCGGCAAAACATACCGTCGGCTGTGAATCGAGAAATGCACAAGGAAATATTAAAAAGAGTCACGGTTGCAGTTGGTGGTGTAAAATGGATATTGATTTGGACTTGTCATCTAGTGAGATTATGAATGATAGATAGATTGATTGAGTTACTAATGTATAATTCGGTTTTTCAAAGATTGATTAAACTGTCGGAATGCACTGATGGTCCACCAACTGAACAACCGTCAACTTGAGTTACCATGCTGTGATCACGTTCATGTTTGTTTCAACACATCATATTTTAAGACTAGCAGTTTATTTTTGTGGATTATCGAAGAAATATGTTAAAACACAATTTTTTAAATTGTGAAGTGTCAGATCTCTTTAAATTTTGTTGGCCTGGCAGCTGGCTAGATCAGTGATTGGAATCTCTACTCATTACGGTTCTGGTCCAATGAAATTATTTTCAAGGTGTTTGGGTTCCGGTTTTGGGTTATTACGGTTTACGAGTCGCCACCCAGCGAAGCCCGTGATCTGAGGTTCACAGAGCGCCAACGCCTCTCCAACAATTTTAGCACTAATATTTTATGGAAAAAAAGAGTATTAAGTAGAGCTGGCAATTAATGCTATAAAGAAAGCAGCAAAATTGTTTTTTTACATTACATAGTAAAATTAAGTTTAAATTTCTAAATTCTCTAAGTTTCAACCTTCAAAAATAGCGTAGATCAGTGAAAAAAAATTTATATTTTGGATCCTTCAAGAACCCTTGGAACTGAAACTGACACTACGATTTGTTTTGGTTCCGGTTACAATTTTTTAACTAGTTTTGGTACCAGTTTCTGTCCTGAATTTCAAATGGTTCCAAAGGGTTTTGGTTTCCGGTGCCAATTCCAGGGAATGGGATAGATGGTAATTTTTGTCAAGTTTGTCACTGGCATAAAAGTCATACATATAGGCTCTTTCCAAATTTACATAATCCTGTCTAGACTTGATAGCCAAATAGAACCAAAGCATTAAGTTGCCTAAATGCACAACAGCGCAACTATTATTCAATTTTCACACACTACCAGAATCGGCTGCGATGGTTGATGGTCTAAATATTACTATTAAGTGCAATGCTAGCTGGGTGTCATTAAAAAGCCAATTAAGAAATTAAGAAACACATTCAAAAATAACTTTAGCAGACAGTCACTTTTCAAACAGAGACAACGAACCTTGTCTGTATGTAGACAGTCATTTTATAAAAAAAAGCCCTTCGACCCAATCATACCTAGCGACGAATTATTTCCCGACATTTAAAATTGGGGAATATTCCCCGGGAATGTTCCCCAAAATGGGAATTTTGCTGAAATTTTCACTTTTATATATAAGACATGCCAAACAAATCGATGAAAAAGAATATTTTATTGGCACAGTATATTATTTAGGGGTGGCAATCGGTTACGATTAATCGATTTGATTAATTGCTAATAAGAAAAAACCGATTAATCAATGTCACTGAAATAATCGAAAACATCAAAATTCCAACAAAATCGTCAGGAAAGCAAAGATTTTGCTGAAGGCGCACTTTTTTAAATTTTAGTTTCACAAAATCCCACATAGCTGTGTAGCGCTGGCTTATCTTTACTCTATAGCTTTGTAGCAATGGAGGAAATCACTCTCGTGACTCGAATCTCAAATGAGAGATCTTTTCTGATAAATTAAAAAAGCGCAGTTTTAGATAATATATTTTATTACAGTGCAAATGTGAACCTTAAAAGTGAAAATACATTTGATTTACGGAATACATCATATCCTGCCTCAATTCCACGATTTTTTTTGTTTAATTGAAAAAATCGATTAAAAATCGGTTATCAGTTTTCATTTCGATTCGATAATCGATGTGAAAAAAATAATTGTTTGACATCACTAATATTATTATAGTACCTGTGTATAGAAATGACAAAAAATCATTTCGACAGTTTGCGGCAACATATTACACGTAGATGTAACAAACTATATAGGATTAGTTTCAATTTACCATTGCATGGCTTTCTAGCTGGAGCTGTTAGCCATTAGCTTTTATGGCCATTGCAATGCTAGAAATAATTAAATATAAACTCCGTGCTATGGGATATTCCCATTCCTGGGAATACTCCTGGGCTCACATCACTAATCCTACCTGGCGGCTGCTGATTGCTGTTTGCTTGGCTGCTCGCCGACGAGAAATCCGAGCAGTTCTGCGACGAGTCTTTCCTCGCCGCCGACGGGGAAAGCCGGGCCGATCCGGGCGTCCCCGGGTTGCTGGCGTTCAACGGCCGACTGCCGGTGGGCGAATCCTGCGACGTCGGACTTGGGCCCGAAACTCGTCCGGGGAACTGTCGGCCGGGCTCGGCCGGCGAGTCCAAGGCCGACGCCGCTCGAGGAGACGGCAGCGACAGATTCGATGTCGGGTTGTTGGGCGAACCCGGGCTGGGGCTGGGCATCGCGGTCGGTACGCTCGCCGATCGCGGCGTCTGGTGGTAAGGAGGCGGCGGCCCCTGCGTCCTCGGACCCAAACCGGCGGCGGCTGCGGCCCGGCCACACTGGTTGTTACCCGTCGGACTTCCAACGCCTCCCATCCCTAAACCCGAAGGGCCTTTCTTCTTACGTTCTTCATAAAATTGATGCTGTAATTTTTGCCATTCGATTTGTGCTGCCACTGAAGTTGGTGTTATTTGATTCGAACCTGGTATACCGCTCATCATCATTCCTTTCTGTGTCATCATTTGGCCGGCTGGGCCCATCATCGGGCCCATGGGGACCATCGGGGCACCGTCCGGACCCTCAGGAAGCGAACCGCTACTTGGAGATTGTTGTTCCGGGAAAAGCATCTGCTGCATGTTACGCAGCCGAGCTAGCTGCTCCTCTCTGTGTTGTCTTTGCTGAGGCGTTAGATTTTCGTCCGGAACCTTGACTCCTGGAATACCACCGATCGAAACCATATTAGTCAATTGTGCGTTAGCACTCACAATTTGTATCAGATCAGTGCTTTTATCAAATGTTAATGTTAAATGTTAATGTTAAATGGAAATTGCTTCCCATGCTGATTAAGAGTTCAAATTTACCAAACTGATTACTTTTGAAGCTGTGTGAGAAGAACCAGAGTTAAAAATTAAAAGAGTATTTCAATATACTTCAGGCATGTAAGTAGTTACCAGATGCAAAATTACGTTTAAACAGGCATATTGAACTGTATGCCCATGTTTGGAAACCACCGCAATTAATACTTTTGGGATGCAGTCGATGCCACCCAACTGGGTCTGACTGGAAAGGTACAACCATCTACAAAATTTCGACCACTATTCGAAAAAGAAAACAAACTCGTTTTGAGTACCTAGTATAATGAAAATTATCAGCTCTCATCTGATAATCAATTTTGAAAGTAACCAATTTTATGAGGATTACTTTGAATTGTACCCAATAACCCAGATTTTGAAGAGCATTTTCAAAAACAATTCTTAATCATTGAAAATGTACTGCATTTGTATCAAGCTTGGTAATGCAGTTGAATATGCCTGTTCCTGGTCACGTGCTTTTGGGAGGTTTGCCAGCATTTTGATATTGCTTAATCTGAGATCTTAGCACGGTTGCCCTACAAGAAAATATCGTCTGCAGAACATTGGCTAGAAGCACTGGACCTTGTTGCATTGATTGTTAATCGGATTTTCAAACGTTTAGCCCGCGCTTCATGGGTTCCTCATCCCCGCTTTCATCCAGTAGGCTAGAACAGGTTTAGTTTATTGCTCCGATGCAAGAAAACTTGGGACAATCTAGATAAAGACTCAAAAATAATTTGAAGCATAAAATGTGTTTTACATCTTAACAGCAAAATACGTTGAATCAAGGTATATGTTAAGCAAATATAAGAGTAAAAATTCAGAGCACATTACAAAAGTCAAGCCGATTTACAACAAAAAGATTTTAATTGCCATTTGAGTGATAGCAAGTCATTGATTCCAAGCACCGCAAATAGAAAGCTAACCCGAAAATCAAAAGAATCCCTTTTGATTTGATCAAGCCATGAGCAACCCTGCTGCTCAACTTTAAAACGCTCGCTAACCTAACCGATAGCATCATCTCCGATGAACAAGCTGCTGCGTTAAAACGTTTGTTAACCCAACCGTCCAAATAAACGTCAATTGCAACAAAGGCCAGTATCCCAAGTCTGCTACCCTAGGCACTGTGCTAGCGGCCAACTGACGTACCTGCCAGAGGTCCAGGCAGAGTGCCATGACCGTGACAGTTAGAGGGGCTCCCGACTATCTCAGAACTGGGGCTCGGGAGAGGCTGCATCATGTTCACCGCAGGGGGGCTACTGGGGGAGTCTCCGAGACTCTCTTTCACGTTGCAACCTACAACAATTGCCAACATCCCACTATGAGCGTTGACGTCACTTTGGTCGACCCTTTCACAGCTATCGGCGCGTTAAACTGTGGCACACATTCAGGCTTTTCCTGTTCCTCAGTTTTATTTTGTGAAATGTGAGTGCGCCATTAGTTAGGATTCGTACCGTATTCAGAATTATTGTTGACTAGTTACGTTGATTCAGTTAAAATACTGACTTGCGAGGGCACTACTCAGAGTCATATACGTCGATTTTATCTTGTGATAAGTTATTTGCATGTGTTTCGTTGATTCGTATCCTTATCTTGAAGAAAGGGTCATTACCATGCAGTGATATTTTTAACCAAATGCTTAACAAGCAGACCATAATTTAAAAAAATGCATAATAGCGTTTCATAGTTTCAATCTAATCTGACGACAGAAAAGCACAAACATAATTTATTTCGATGAAATCTGAAATTAATCTTAAAACCCATCCAACGTATGGATCAAGAGACTAATAAGAATAATATCTTCACCTAACACCAGTCATTTTTGCCAAGGACAAGGAAAGATGTAATTGAGCCAGGAATTAATTATTTTGAAAGAGCTAAGAAGAGGAATCGTCCAAATCACATGGTGGTGTGCAAAATGCAGTGCAACCTGTAGCATGCAACGTTGGTGGATGCAAGCGCTCTAAGCCCATCAAGCATTTGCAGTACGTCGACCCGGTTAGCGCTCCATCTACGATCATGCTCGGCAATTTGCAGGTCCCAGCCAAGTAAACAACCAGACAATTACTCGGGAAATAAGTTGATTGGGTTACGAATACTCCAGGGTAGGTGTAAGTAATGCCAACCAGCTTACATTTCTCGAACATTTGTTCTGATCATTTGCTAGGCTGGTACTTTACCAAAGACATTGGTTACCGTACTTTAAAAGTGCAGAAAGTCAGAATTAAAACAATAAAACATTTGAATTCTAAATAATAAAATGAAACACTAAGTCTGTAACAGAAATATTCAATATGAATCAATAACTATGAAAATTAATTTTCAATAAAGAACAATATTCAATTATCATTTTTGTTGAACAGACAAAAGATCAAATTAACATTCATGGCTAAATTGCTTACCAATGGACCCAAAAGAACAATTTCCAAGGTAAACAGCCGAGAAAAAATCAACAATTCGAATCGTGCTCAAGCTGTGCAACATAATCTTCGGAACACTACAAAAAACAAACGGGCATGTGGACGCAAAACGATGCTTCGTGCGCATAACAAGGGTGGTAAGTACGCCGAGACCGCTCACCCTGACTGATGGTGTTCGGAGTGGACGCAGCGTTGGGCCCGGCCGACGCGTTCGCGTTCGGAGCGTTCGGCGGCTGCTGCATCCCATTGCCTCCTTGCGACATGCCGCTGTTTATCATATTGTTGTTCTGATTCCACATGTCCTGACCCGGCGGACCAGGGGGCCCCCCCTCGGGCATCATATGTGGCGACCCCTGAAATCCCCCAGGCACATCCAGCCCCTTCAGTACGGACGCTGGGCTCGGGATCATTTTCTGTTTCAACTGAGCTAGATTGTTCAGCCATTGAGCTGGATTCTGACGATTAAACTGATTCATTTTCAGAGGGTGTTTCTGTGAGGAAAAGTAATATTGTGCAAATGACTTCATCATTTGAAGATTCATGATTACTGATTAGATAGTTTTAGTTAGTTAATATTTGTATGGATTTAGGTGATAATATTAGTTGTAGTTCTTTAAAAGCTAACAATTGGAATGGAATGTCATTCTCAGTAAGAGACTGATCAACTAGTAACAGAAGGGTAGACACTTTCAACTGTGATGTTTGTAAGGCATATGTGCCTTTCATTTACTTTTAGGGTATGTTTGCTGACCTTGGTCTTTTCTAAACTGATCATTGATCACCAAACTGGTCACACATCTCTTAAAACATCCCAAATCGATTCTGTTTGAATTCGAGCTCTGGCATTACTCATTTACTTCAATCAGACACCAATTTAAGATCAGATTGAAACACGACCAGCATGCCTAGTCTTGATGATGTTCTATGTAAATTAATACAGAATAAAGATATTGCTGCATCGAGACTAGGTACCCAGCAAACAAACCCAGTAGACTTGATTAGGAACTAGTAATAAAAACAACAGTAAACTCTCATTTAAGAACCTCTTTAAAAATCCATGAAAAATCAGTTTTGCTTTCAAACATACCTCTAAATATTTCTTAGTTCCTGGTTGAGCACAGTGGTACGCAATAATGGACGGAAACTGTCCTTGTAATACAGCTTCCGCCGACTTATTAGCAAGTGACGTTGAAAATACGAATATCTGGCTTTGTTGCTGCATGTATTGAGCTTCCATCGTTCCCGGCTGCTTGTTTATTACGTTACTCGGTAACGGTTGGATTCCATTAGGAGGCGGTCCTGACGAGCTTGGCAAGTTCTCCAAACGATCTAAACGAAAAAAACCAATTAATTTATCCAGTCCCTTAAATGAAGCATGCACAGGTTGACTTAGGAATTGTCCAAAGCCCGAGATTTAAAACAGTTCAGTTTGTAACCTACCAAAATGTCAGTCCATGCAAACAAACCTAGGGATCTGGTCAAAAGGTAGGTTACATTGCCCAGTTACTGCATGCACCCCAAAATGTGTAGGTACCACGAAATGAACTAGATTGTTAAATGGACGTAACTTTTCTATTTTTAGGAAAGCCCAGATGTGAGCAACTTACCAAATTCAATATAAAAGCCATACTCACAGCCATACATGATGAACTAGACCTTATTCTAATAGAGGTATGCAAATTAATGATGGCTCATGGGATCTGTCTACCTGCCTTGTTATGATACCAGGCAAATGAGGAGAGTAGAAGATAATAAAGGTGGGGGATGGAGAACCCATTGCATCTACATCATGTTAAGTGGCTTTCAACTTCTATTTGTTGGACTTGACAAAGCACATCTTTTTTTAATGAAGGGTACTTCGTTCTTTAAAATTGCTAAATGGACCAATAAGGCGGCAAGTACTGATCCTAGGTATCCTATTGATAATAAGTTGAGATTTATTACCAGAAAATTCATGGCTAGTGCTCCCGTTGAGTTCAGTCTTGACAATACCACATGCCAGCGGAGGTTTGTCTTGGGAGCTACTCTCTTCATGTTTAGCTGCGTAAACAAGAAAAGAATTATTATAATAACTATATTATGAGTCGTAACCTAAAATATGGCTATAGGTACCTACCTACATTCAAAATTAAACTAAAATATAGAATGTGTTAATTGGATGATACTACTTAAAAACTAGTTTATTTGTTACCAAACCAAAATAACTTCAAGTCAAATACCACCTAAGTAGGCAGGTACTAATTTAGCATGCACCAACCAATATGAATATTTTTCAAGGACATAATTTATTTTTAAATGAGAAAGCAATAAAATTACATATTTTTTATTTAGCTACTATTTATTTTATTTCTGGCATTCTACACTTGAGGAGCGTACTTGATTTGCCAGTTGTACGTACTTTCTTGAGTGCCGTCTCCCACACTAAGACTCGGGTCTCCCGTCGCAGTCGCAGACGGATGACCCCTCAAGGGCCCAAGGGTACCGGCATTCGTCGAACCGATCAATCCACTAGGCTTCAGATCCAGGTGATTGCTGCTTGCACCACTACAACTTGCAGCAGCACCAGCATTTCCCTCTTCCCCACCATTCACATGCGATTCCGTTCCTGGCTCCTCTTTGACAGTTGCTTCAGGAAGTATTGCTTGAGATACAGATGGTTCTGTTTTGATAACAGCACTCCCACTCTTTTCTCGTTTTTCTTTCCCTTCTTTAATCATTGTTGTGGTTCTGATATTTCACTTGTAGTTAAGAATTTCAAAAAATGAATTCTGAATAGATAGCAGACGTACGTAACGTATAGGTTAGTCTTAACCATGGAATTGGGAACACGCCGACAATTTCTTAGCAACGCACAGATAAACCGCTGATGAAGCGAGCTGTCTTCAAAGATATTCACGTTACCTTATTTTTCTAATCTTCTCTGGCGCCAACCGCCAAGTAATAATAATAATATGCAACCCCACCATTCCAATGACCATTGCCAAATTAGACTGGTAGTACAGCAAGCTGAAAATCGACTGAGTTGGAAGACAACCATAAAAAAGTTTGTAATATATCATCCATCACTGAAAGGAAGACTGTTTTCCTTATAGTTTAGAAAACTAAACTGAAAATCGTCAATAGCATTGAGCCTAGTTAGTAGGTAGGCTAATCGAGTTAAGCTCACATGGCAAACACGAAATTGTGCAGCAGTCGAGTAGTCCAAATGAATGCGCCCAGGGAGGTGCTGTCTAAAATAAATCCTGGCGATAGAAATCGTTTTCTACCTTACTTCACAACGTAACATAACAAACATTCTAAGTGCAAAACCACTATCAAATCTAACTCAACAGCTACCTAGGGCATTATAGCTTGCGACCATTTTGAAATCAATCAGTCTTACCATTAGGCTAATATCTATTGTTATTATCATTTTAACTAAACTTGAGTTTTAACATTGCACCCTTGAAGCACTGTAATCGAGTCGCGTCCAGAACCACACGCTTTTCGAATGTGCTGTCGTTATTTTCTCTATTTAGCTAACAAAGTATCCATAAGTTTGTACGATTATTATTGTTATGTTTTCACCGTAGGTAAACATGTTTACAATAACATGAAAGGAAAAGTTTATAGCGCACCGACAGTACGTTCTGCCAACTGACAAACTAAAAAGTATTTCGTCAATTTATGAACATAACAGTTTGGAAAAACTTATACATGTATAAATGTTTAAGAGGTTATTTATCTGCAACATATATAAATAATGGGACATTATTACATACTTTTATGTAACAGTAGAACCAAAAATTTGTGTACGTGTAACAACTAAACTTGTTGGCATGGTTGGTAGCGCAAGCGTTGCAATATCAAGGTCGTTGAAGTGGGCTGGGTGGAGTTTGAGTTCCTGTTTCGAAGATTAAACTTCAGGTTGCGCGAGATAACGCCCGCTTTTGCTCGTCTTCCGATCATTTTTTTTATATAAATATAAATAAATATCAAGTTTATTATTAAGTAAATTAAGTAAAATTGTAAATTAAATAGTGTTTCTTTGACATTTAGGCAATGGTAAGTTAACCCTTAAAGTTACAACTGCCAACTGTCATTATACCATCATATACACCATGAATTATTACTTCTCTGAGATTTGGTATACATTTCTACCAAAATACCTCTTGTCCTTGCCAGTATTGTTACGTTCATCTTGTGACCTACTGTTTTTCTAAACTTGGTCGTATAAGCAAAAGGAATTGTTTGTTTTTCATGTATTGGGTGCCAGCTAATGACAAAACATTGTCAAAGTCCGTGCTCCTCGAGTGTACACACTTAACAATTTTGTACTACCTACCTACCTCAAGTACATTTACAATATAGAAACTCAATAGATGACAACACTTTCACTCAGTAACATTACATTTTGAACAAGCTTCTTTGATATTTCTCTATTTAATTTGTACCTATGGGTACGTACTATGGACATAGTTAGTCATCACTCGGCACACCCATAAAATGTTGTTACCTGTTTTTATGGCTGTCTTCAATACAGCTTTTTTGTCATGGAGAGAATGTAATAGTTTGCCTTTTTAACAGTTTTTCTATTAACTGATAATGAATCAAAGAAATATTGGTGGTTGGTACGTAGGTACTAGCGGACCTAGGCAATAAAAACTGTTCTGTCAGTACTTACCCATTTCAATATTTATAGGTAGGTATCTCAGCTTTACCAATGCCTACAAACCTGTGAAGAAACCTAGTTAGTTTTTGTGGTATTCTGGTCTCCTTGATCATTCATTTTAATTTAGTTTGGCGTTTCGTGACTTCGTCAATCATTTTAACGTAACTCGTTAACCTTATATAAAAGCTCTAATTTGGCGACGTTCAGCTTTTTAGTTTGTGCTGGCTGGCTGGGATGCATTTTCACCGAGCTTCATTCTTTATAGAAATCGCGAAAATTGGTTAAAAACGTGTGGAAACGGGTTTTGAAAAAATTCTAAAACAGGCTAGAAACTTATTTTAATGATCTTAATTTGCATAAAATGTAAACAACTGACTAATGCGGACTAATTTTAATCGATTTTTTTGCGTTTGACATCAAAATTGTCCAAATTACTATTTTTGTGTTTTGGTTTGTTGGTTTTGGTCCCCAAGTTATAGGGCTTAGGTTATGGCCTAGGGCCATATATGAACCATAAACTGGCTATCAGGTATGCCCACAGGGCATAGGGTACACTAGCACTAGAGACCGACACTGCATGATCTTAACAATTTCTTCGTGTTCTTGGTAATGGTGAGTTTGTTCCGGGTTGTATTAGAGTGCTTTGGGCAGGGAAAAGTTCTTGAATTCTTGAAAAAAAAAATTTTTTTTTAGACTTCAATGCAGGGTTGGGTAGGTAGAAAATTCGGCGTAGAAAACAGGTAATGTACGCATATTTTCTACAGTAGAAAACGTAATGTAGAAAACCGAGTATTCTACGTTTTCTACACGTAGAAAACTAAATTGATGTTAAGATGCATCACAGTGCAAATACAATGTAGGTAGTTTTTTCTACATCAACATGCATTCACTAACCAGGCACTTAGCCTTTAACGATTACAAAAAAGGGTCAGGACATAATCTAGAACATAATCTAACTTGAATTAAATTTATAAAATTGAATTTGAAATAATGTTCCAAATATAATTTCTGGCTTCACACAGGTCATTGTAAAATACCTATCAATTATCATAGTAACTTTGAAAAGAGACCTTTAAAATAACATCATTAAAAAAGTCTGCAATCTGTAATGGTAAAGAATGGTAATGGTAAAGACCATGCAAAATGCCGCGTTTTTATTATCTCCTTTAACTGCCTCAAACCCCTGCAGAGCCCAAATTTTATGAGGTGGCCTGCCTCCCGCCATGGTTGAGTTCGCACCCATCTCAGGGATTCCCATCACCACGAACTTGGACATGACAGCGGCCATGATTGGCGCCGAATTTCAATATGGAAACAGTTTTTTACGTTTTCTACGTTTTCTACAGTTTTCTACGCGGTTTTCTACGCGTATGTCGAAAACTAGTTTTCTACACGTCACTACCCAACCCTGCTTCAATGGCACAGGTAGATTTTAGGGGGTGGGACCCCTTCTCCCTACAACTCTTGCCCTCACCCGCAGAACACTATACGTGCGTAGCACGGGCCCATACTGCTAGTTAACCTTATATAAAACCCTTAATTTGGCGACGTTCAACTTTTTAGTTTGTGCTGGCTGGGATGCATGTTTCACCGAGCTTAACTCTTTATAGAAATCGCGAAAATTGGTTAAAAACTGATGGAAATGGTGTATATTTGTTCAGCATTCAGGTTTACAACCCAAAACGCCATTTTTATAGCGATTTGGACGTTTTTTATTGGTGAAATATTGAAAAAACTGATTGTATTTGGCTGGCAAGATTGAAGAAAGCCTTGCAGCGGAGCTTGATTTTTTAAATCGTTCAAATCTTACCTTTTACTGATCCGGTACATCTGAGTGGCCATTTATGCAAGCATATGAAGTTATTTATTACATTTAGCGAAACGCTTCTATTTTTGTGGTCATTTTACGTGAAATTGAAATGAGTTTGCATTCAGAGTGACAGGTGAATTAGCTTTTGTTTGGTTTTTATGCCACTGCAAGGTGAACGAAATCCTGTTATATTCTCTTGGGCAGTGAATTGGGGATATTCACACGTCATCGGGTACTTGAAGCAAAACTGTTTTGAAAAAACTCTAAAACAGACTAGAAACTTATTTTAATGATCTTGGTTTGCATAAAATGAAAGAAATTGTCTAATACGGACTAATTTTAATCGAATTTTTAGCGTTTAGGATCAAAATCGCCCAAATTACAATTTTTGTGTTTTTGTTTCTTGGTTTCTTGGTTTTGGTCTCCAAGTCCTAGGCATTAGGTTATGGCCTAGGGCCATGTATGAACCATAATCTGGCTCTCAGGTATGCCCGCAGGGCATAGGGTACTAGCTTTAACCTATACAGCTATGAGAATGACGTACACTGCATGATCATAAAAATTTCTTCGTGTTCTTGGTAATCGGGAGTTTCTTCCGGGTTGTATTATAGGGCATTAGGCACGGAAAATGTCTGGGATTCTTTAAAAAAATGTATTCTTTTAGTCTTCAATCGCACGGGTAGATTTAAGGGGGTGCGGTTCTCCCTACAACTCTTGCCCTCACCTGCAGAACACTATACGTGCGTAGCACGGACCCATACTGCTATTAGCAATTAAAGGTTAATCTTGCATTAGCCAAACCCGACCATTTACAAACAAAGTCAGAAGTAATTTCCAGAAGACTTGGTGCCATTCACGTCTTTTATTATGTTTCAGGCTGCAACTCTGAGACCGTACTTGACGGCCGTTCGGCATACGTTAACAGCTGCAATGTGCCTTGATAACTTTTCGTCACAAGTCGTTGAACGACACAACAAACCCGAAGTTGAAGTGAGGTATGTGGTCACGGCTACCTATCTTGATTTCTATTGTTGCAATTTAAATCACTCGGTACATGCCCATCTAGTATGTATCATGATGTTAGAATAGAACTAGTAGGTAGGTACTTCTCAAGTGACATAATATATTTCCATATACCATGATTGTTACAATTGTTCATGTCAGTAGTTCATGTCAGTGCCAAATAATTGACATCAACCCGATGGACAGTTCATATGCAATTTAAATGTGAAAATTGTTGAACATCTCTTATTTTCAACTTCTAAACTAACTATGAATCAATTGGCAATCAAGGGCATTCACAGTTTGCTAGGACATTTTTCATACAATACTTCCGTCCATACTCCTCTTTCTTGTAAAAAAAATCCATCCAAACATGGCTAAATTCTCAAAACAAACAATTATTTGTGTTTTAGAACAAGTAAAGAATTACTTCTTACACCAGTCATCATCAGTCGAAACGAGAAGGAGAAGGTTTTGATCGAGACATCTATCAACTCTGTGCGGATAAGCATCGCAGTGAAGCAGGCCGATGAAATAGAACGCATTCTTTGCCACAAATTCATGCGGTTTATGATGATGAGGGCAGAAAATTTCATTGTGCTAAGGAGGAAACCTGTTGAGGTAAGTGAACTTAGAAATTTAATTGAAATTGACTTTGTGCAGTTTAGTGCACTGTAGTTACCTACTGTGTTGTTGGTCAAGGGTGCCATATGTTTGGTAACTTTGACGATTGAAGTAAAAACAGAATTTACTCAACGTAACGGAGAGATAGAACTGTAAGTCTATAAGTAAGTCTGTAAGTTCTTTTTAAGTAATGATCAATAAGATGCTTCACATTACCCACAGAATCTATGTCTATTACAGATAGCTACTGCCCATTTTCATAGTCTAAAAGCATTAACAATAAAATATTTTTTCTATAACTGTGTTGTGTTTTACTGGTTACAGGGATACGACATCAGTTTTCTGATTACCAATTTCCACACGGAACAAATGTACAAGCACAAGCTGGTAGATTTTGTTATTCACTTTATGGAAGAAATCGACAAGGAAATCAGTGAAATGAAGCTAGCTGCTAATGCGAGAGCAAGAATTTGCTCAGAGGAATTTCTTAAAAGAGTGAGTATCCTTTTTTTAGTCTCAGTTTTAGCTGAACACTTGGAACGGTAATTTGGGGTTTGGCGCTTGCAAATGTGACTCAGGAAGAACTGGAGGAAGCATCCCGGGCCCTAGACAATTTTGGGACTCTATTTTCCCAGACGTAATATTTTACGAAACGAGCAAATATAAAATAATCAATTTTTACGAAGTTTGCACAAACATGATTTTGTCTGCTTAAAATAATTGGATTAACCGCAAAATTCTCTCGCGCTTCTCTTGTTTATAGGTTTTGACTTTTCCTGAGAATGCCGTGGATCCTTGGTAGCAGGGGCGTATCACTTATTTCTGAATGCTAACTGAGCCCAGGGACGGATCCCTGAACTCAGTGCGGGAACGGAGTTACAGTTTGCGCTCCGAACCCTAACCGAATCCAGGGATTCCTCTGCTAGTAGTCACGGCACTTGGCCTGACCCCCTACCCCCAACTGGGGGGAGGATCCAGCGTGTGTTAACCCCCCGGGGTCTCGTAACTGGATCGTGCCCGTGATTGAAGTTTTTACAAAACTTTGAAATTTGAAAGTAGGATTCCCTACTGAACTATTTTGAAAACCAAAGTTGATTTGGCCCAAATTTACATAACCATGCCTTAGCATGCAGCAATTGCTGAATCTGGACAAAGCATTGGGCTATCTATAGTAACCCTGGAAACCGTAAAATTTTCGCCTGCTGCGCAATAGGTCATTAATTGGTGGTAGAATTACAGAATTATATCTTAATTTCGAAGATATTAAAAATCTTTCCAGAATTGCTGGCTTTATTTATAGCAACGCCTATTTGCAATGACGTGCCTAGTTTTTGATCAGCACCGCGGTTAATGAGTCAGTCAAGTAATGAGTCAAAACAAAAATTTTGTACAGGAACCTTCTTGAGTCAATCATACAATATGCAATTCTGACCAACCTATTGTGAGTCCCCAAATTGACCGGAAATGCATAGATTTGTTCCAATGAAATCCTTGAACTCGAACAAATTTTGGGGCTGAATTTTAATGTATGGGCCCCCCCCCCCCCCCCCCCCCCCCCCCCCAATTAAAATTTTTTTCATACACCCCTGACGTTAACCCTGCCAAAGTTCCGTTATAATACGTGACACATTGGTACCAGTGTTTTTTTGTGTGGGGGGGGGGGGGGGTATCGTAGGGTGTGCCCAACATGGGGGCCCTAAATAGTGACCAAATAGTGACCTAAATAGTCTGCCTCTGGGAGGAAGTGCGCCTATTCTTAGCGGCATCTGAACTCTTTCCCAGAAAGTAGATATTTTTAATATACCGTCGTCTTGAGTAAGGAAATGATCTGGCACAATAGTTGTGCAGTATCTTACTGGAGCTACATATCTAATTAATTAGGAACATAGCTTGGTTTACTCTGCTCCCTACAAACTATAGTCAGATTCAACCAGAGAAGAACAATTTTACTTAGATTGCCCCTAAATTATTTTCTCTCTGAGTGCAGCCACAAGGCCAAGGGTTCGGTGGTGATTCAAGTACCGACACGTGAATGGAAATGAACAGACTCAGCTAAAAATTCTGAAAACCAGTCCAAAAACAACGGTTTATTTGTTCTTCTTTGGTTGGACCCGGCTGTAGTGTTTAACGAATGAAACGGAAATAATTAGGAACAGTTTGGATAAAGAGATGCAATTTTATCTGATTTGAGATTCAGGTTTTAAAAATGTTTGAATTTAAGATGTTTTTAGATTTGAAAAAGAATTACAAAATAATTTCAGAGACCGCTTGTGTAGTGAAGGTGCACCTGCCTTCATGTGGGAAGTCCCATTCCGGCCCTAGGTTATCCATTTCCATCCAAGGGTTTTGAAATTGCTTCGTGTATGCTTTTTTCCCAACCCTCTCCCATTCTAATACAATTAAATACATCCCAAATTGACATCCATTGAAAGCCACAACCACCACCTAATAATGTACCTATTGGTTCCTAACAGCAGTTGCGTGGTGTTTCGTTGGAAATTATTTGGTGACCTCAAGCTTGTATTGTTCCTTTTTTATCAGTTCTAGTCAGAAGATTTTCTGAAGCTTGGACGGTGCTGTACAAGCGTGAGAGACCGAACAAAGATGTTTTACCAAAACTGCCGGTGATTTGTCTGCATTGAAAACCACAGAAAAACCATCAAACATAATGAACATTAGGAATAATTGATAGAAATTAAGATGTTTTAATCTCGTACATTCGACACATTCAGGGCTGGCCTCCCATATACCTTTTTGATAATAATTTTCGGTTGCCATTTTTTTATGATTCTTTTTTCAGAGGCCGTTGTATGTCTTACGGTATAAATTACTAAGTCCGGTTATCGATGGAATTTGTTGCTGTTAACTTTACCGGGAGGAAAGTCAGTCATAAGCGTATTACAATGTCCAGGTAGTGTCTATCTGGCCTGATAGAATGAGCTAACGGTAGGATTTCTTAACCTGTGCTCTGGGTACCGGTTACAGGCTTATCTGCCAGGTTAAAAATAAAACATGGCCAACTTTGTACCAGCTGTTCAGTTTCTGCCTTGATTAGGCATGGTTTAGAGATTATGTAAAATGGATGACAAGGTTGTGTCCGACGACAAAATTTCGAGCTTGTTTAATTCGGACTTTGATTGTTCTGATACTGACGACGAAATAATGATAAAAAGTGCCCAAAATGGCACATTTTAAAAATTCCCCTGCTGCAAGTTTTCAAAAAACGACAATAAAAATAGTATCCGCCAAAATTTTCAAATATGTTGTTTATATTTGGAGCCATTTTGTTTGAATGCAAAATTTCTGCGAAAGCGACCAAAACGACAACCGTCACGAACACGCTTCGAAGCAGTGGCGTAACTTCAAATCGCGGAGGCCCCAGAGCGAAAAACCCTCCCCTCGAAAAAGTAATTTCGTCATCTTTTTTTTGGATTAATTAGGGCTTTGTGGGCCCCAAAAAATCTAATATAGGAGGCCCCCCTGAGCCCGAGTTCCCCGAGCTTTTGTATGCCTGATCCCCTCTAGCTACGCCCCTGCTTCAAAGCCATGATATATTTGGCGGGATGACACAATATTTCGCAGGTAATGTACATTTGCGCATGCGTAAAGTACAGTCGAACCGAATCTTTACGCAGGGCATTAGCCACCTGACCGGTAATCTGGCCGGTACATAGACGGATAATAACTTTAGTTCGTAATACGCGTAGGAAAACTTATCCGCCTGTTAGGCTATCCTGCCGCTAGCTACCGGCATCAAATCCTACTCGCTAACCGGACTTTGTAATTTCAGGGCTTACTAGTTACTAACCTTGGTTCGAGGGATAGTTAGGAGAACACTAGGAGCTAATTTAAAAAAAATCATAGCCACATTCATTGTTATTTTTCTATAGTTGTTCAGAATGTTTTTTCTCTCAAGTTTTGTTAGTGTTCGCATGAGCTCTCTTTATTCTGTATGAAACATTTATCAACGTTCAGCGTGTGAAGACTTCGGTAAAGTAATAGTTTATAATATATTTAAGAAACTGTAAGCAAACTTCTTTAATGACAAATTACCATGAAGTTATTTCCATGGTGATGTAGACATTATTGAGATTTCTGTTAAAAATATTAGGTTCCATACCTGCTTGTTCGACGATGAGTGACTAATATGAAACGAGCGACGAGTATTATAACACCGTTGTATTACAATGTGATGCACCAGGGTTATTATTTATTATTATGGTGATAATTGTGCACCTCCTTCAAGATTATTGGATTCCACTGTACGAATGATCGACACATAGTAACTGCTTAAATGACTCAAACGAAGAAGCTCAAAATAAAAACATCTTTAAATGAATCAAGTCTACCTATTTACTTTTACAGAACTTGTGTGCAGTATAATACCAAATCCACCTAAGCCGTCTTGACCATCTTGACCATGCAACGACGGCTGATGAGGTAATAAATTACCTTGCTTCCCAATTCACGGGGGAGACCTTCGAATGTGAGCGTATCTCTAAAGAGGGGGCCCGTGCGGCATCCTTTAAAGTTTCTGCTAACTTCCACCTTTTAGCTAACCTTACTGATCCAGAGCTCTGGGCGGAAGGAGTGGTCGTAAGGAGGTTTTTTCTTCCTCGAACAGGGAAACAAACTCCAACCTAGCAGTTGTTAAAATCAGCCCACCACTGGAACATGCAACCCTGCCCAAAACACACTCTTTAGCACGGGATACATCCAAAGCTGACTTTCGAATGCACCGTAAAGCTAGCAGGATCCACCCTAACGGGCCTAGAGTTTTCCATCTGAATATAAGAAGTCTGAGAAGCAAAGTCGAAGAACTTGAGGTATTCCTGGACTCACTAACTCATCCTATTGACATTCTGTGTTTAACGGAGCACTGGATGCAGACTCACGAGGACATCTGGATCAGCGACTTCTCCCTGGCGGTGAAATCTTCGAGGACTTCAAAAGCTGGCGGCGGGTCCTGCATCTACGTCAGGAATGAACCCTCCGAGCACACGATCAAATTCAAGGAACGCACGGTGAACTCGATTGAGGGCATCTTCGAGGCTTGCGCAGTCGACCTCCTTGGTGACTATCCCATCACTTTAGTAACCATTTACCGCCCCCCCAGTCTGGCGAACCTCAATGCCTTTCTTATCCAACTGGAGAATCTAATTGATCTGCTAACCAAGTCAAAAAGGTACTTAATCGTCTGCGGCGATCTCAATATCAATCTCTTAATTGACTCTGAACGCCTGCGTCTAGAGGAGGTCACCACTAGCCTTGGGATTTCGATAATTGACTGCGGTGCCACTCGGGTGACAGCCCACTCTACCTCAGCACTCGACGTGATGTTAACTAACTGGACTGATGTTTCCTTCGAAGGGAATGTTGACCCTGGCCTATCCGACCATAGTGGGCAGGTTGTCAGATTACCTTGCCTGCTGTCCAGGGACCGTGTCCCCAACTGCAACAAATCGAGAAGGGGAACTACCCTAAAAAGAAGATTTCCCGACCGGGCTGTTCAAGACTTCAACCTCGATCTCGAAGCTACAGATTGGAGCAGTGTCTACCTCAACTTCACTGTTGATGGCAAGTTCGATGCCTTTCTTCGTCTATTTCTCCCTCTATTTGAGCACCACTTCCCGCTAAAATCCTCCAGGGTCCCGAACACTAACAACAGGAAAGGGTGGATAACCCCCGAGATCAGGGTTCTATGTGGTAGCAAAAGATCGTTAGCCCAGCAATCCAAAAAAGTCGTATCTGACCAAATCTGTGTTGCTCTCCGGAACCTCAAGTACACCATTCGCGCGGAAATCCCTCGTGCCCTGAAGCTCTTTACTGAAAAACTCATATTGAAAGCCGGAAACAAGCAGGCGGCTGCTTGGAAGATCGCTAGAATGCTTAATGGTGCCAAAAAATGTGACGACTCACCACCCATTAGTCTTCAGGTTGCCGGGATAACTGTATCAAACCAGCAAGAAGTCGCATCTCTGCTAAATCAACACTTCCTCTCGGCAGGCAAACCTCTAGCCGGTGAGGCTCTCAATGCCAGCACCACCGATGAAAGCTTGGCCATGCTGCACGCTGCCCGGCCTCCGTCTGCCTATCAGATGACTCCTCCAGTAGTTACTGCTAGGGACATCATCACTACCCTCGGTGACCTAGCCCCGAAGACCTCGGCTGGATGGGATGGTGTTCCCATGAGACTTATCAAAAATTGCGGAATCTCTATTGCCGAGCCGCTGGCGCACATCCTTAGCCATTCGTTTCGCTCGGGTATTTTCCCCCAAAAAATGAAGCTAGCAATCGTGCGTGCTATTCACAAGAAAGGTGACAGATCGCTCTGCTCTAATTACCGTCCTATCTCCCTGATCACATCTTTTGCCAAAGTAGGCGAGAAAATTATGTACATTAACCTCATGAAGCATATGGATGCGGGCAGACTTCTTTCTAGCTCCCAACACGGCTTCAGGAAGCAACTTTCAACGACATCGGCCACCTTCGAAATGCTGCTACGGGTCACTACTGCCATGGAGGAGAGGAACAAAGTTGGGATACTGCTGTGTGACCTCTCCCGGGCCTTCGACTCAGTCGACCATGGTCTGCTGATACAAAAACTCAAATGGTACGGGGTGTCTGGTGCATTGGGCTCCTGGTTTACTTCATACCTGTCGGACCGCAAGCAGTGCGTTCAGCTGGACTTGCACACTAAATCTCCCTGGGAGTCCCTGCAATGTGGCGTGCCACAGGGCTCTATACTCGGCCCCTTGCTGTTCTCGGTTCTTGTGAATGACCTGTCGCCTGCCATTTGTGCGAATAATCCTTCGCGTGGTGTTACCCAATACGCCGATGACTCCAGTGCCTCGGTACATGGGGTGGACGCTGCAGCCCTTGATCAAGGACTGAAATCCACTCTTCAGGACCTGGCCAATTGGTTTAGAATTAACAGCCTGCAGATGAACGACGCCAAGACCGAAGTCGTAGTGTTCAACCTACGCGGGAAGAAGGCCGTCCTACCCTCCGACATCCAAACCAGCACCAGCGCCAAGTTCCTTGGGATCACGGTCGATCACCAGCTCGCATGGACCCCCCACATCGACGGCCTGCTTGGCAAGCTTGCGAAGGTCAATTTCATGATCCGCACCATAGCCCGTAATATGCATCTCCCGGCTGTCAGAATGGTTTACTTCGCTAGTGCCCAATCACTTCTATTGTACGGCCTGATCTTCTGGGGTGGTGTGTCAGAGAGCTTAAGAATTTTCAGGGCTCAGAAGAGGATCATCAGGTCTATGCTTGGACTCAGCAACAGGACCTCGTGTAGACAACCGTTCCGGGAACTCAAGATCCTACCCCTACCCTGCTTGTACATCCTAGCCGTCTGCTCGTTCACCTTCTCTAACCTCAGCCTTTTTACAAAACCTAGTAGCACCCACCAACATCAGACAAGGGGAGCAGACAACCTGGCCCACGAATTCTGCCGACTGAAAACTACCTCTACCAGCGTCATCCAATCGGGCCGTCGCTTGTTCAACGCGCTGCCAACCGAAATTAAAGCAGCTAAAAACGTAGAAAATTTTAAAACTCAACTGAAACAGTTCCTTCTTGACAAAATGTTTTATAGTATTAACGATTTTATTACTCTTGACCTCTAATGTATTAATTCTTTCTGAATTTTCTACCTTACTTGTACATTTTGTGTATATAACACTGACGTGGTCGACACATTATTAATGTATGTATTATTACAGACCCAATAAATACAAATACAAATACAAAAATACACCTCTTGTGTGAAATATCAGGTAGGTAACTTTGGACCAAATAACTTCCCTTAACTCAAACTCCAGCAGCTTCAGTTTTCTTCTGAGGGTCCTAAAAAGATGTGCACGTTTCATGAAGAAAAGTATCCTCATCACCATTTGAGGAAAACAGGCGTTTTTACAACCATTTCAAATATATATAAAAAATATTGCTAAATAAACGTTTGCAAGCAAATTGAATCAATATTTTTACATTTTTTGTCTAGTTGCAATAATTTCCGACCACTGCAAAGTGGTTGGTTTAGAGACAGGCCAACAGTAAAATTTCCCTGAAATGCATAGAATTTCACCAAAGGTTATATACTTAAAATTCTTTACTTCTTTGGGGCTGCTCTTCCAAATCCCCAAATTTGTGGTCAGCTGCTTCAGTCATCATGTGCTGCATTAAATACAGGTACCTACCATTATGTATGGAAACCAATGCTTCATTGGTGTGGGATTATTGCCCATTGTGGCCCACTGAGGTGAAGCTTATCTTTGGAATGGTCTGGTACACAAAAGGTTGATAAGGTATACCACTGCTATAAACAGTTCATAGAATTGTTAGCCTTGCATAGTGTGTTCCACTTTTTGGAGTAATGATCCAGATTCTGAATCGTATGGTGTAACTTTCTAATATAAAATTTCAAAACGGTAATGTATGTTCTGCTCTTCAGCCAATTTTTTTTTAAGTTTTTTAAAGTTTTAACATATTAAAGTGCGCCTGTCGAAAAAAATATACAAGTCATTTTCAGGTTCGGTTGAAAACAGTGTAGTCGTGGGCCGGGTTCTGAACACGTGGCTAGCTATGTGCTTTTGCGGGCCTGGATATGGTTTGATAAACCTGTTTCATTATCAGTAGCTGCTTTACTCAGGCTAAAGACGATCGGAAAGACTCGTGATTCGGTTCACTCGGGAGCAGTGGCGTAGCTGGGTGTTGCAGGGCCCTGGTGCATGATTTTGAGTTGGGCCCTCTCCCCCCCCTCCCCCCTTACCGGCCATCGAAAAATTGGTTTCAAGAAAGGGACCAAATTGTGTTCTTTTTTTCCACCACACAATAAAATGGAGTTAATTAATTATTTATACAAGAGGTATTCCCCTTCTAAACAATGATTTACCGATAATTGACTGATTTTGAAGTATTAGGAACAGGTGTAACCGTGGCCGCAACAGAGCTATCAGTAGATCAGTATTTCATCCGAAATTAGCCATTTGGCCAAAAATTAGCCAAAAATATCCAGTTCAAATTTAAACACTGGGAAATGTAAACAACCGAAACGACGGGCAGTATACATTTTCCTCGTCGGCTATACGAAAGAAGTAAGGGTTTGTGGGGCATGGTAATTGGTAATTCTGCAAAAATTGGCAAAAATGCGTTGAAATCGGTGGATCTGAACATGATTTGCTGTCTTACTGTGGCGCCGCAGGCGAAAAATTGTCGGTTTCTGGGGCCTCTGTCGATATAGTACGTCTATGTGCTTTTGGCAGCGCCCCGGGACGTAGGTAAGGTACTGCCACTTTGCACGGCCTTTGCTAAAGGTGGCAGTGGTTCGTTGCCACAGTGGTAAATCACTAGGAATATTATTTTGACGACTGATCACTCAGTTCGTTGATCGTTTATTAGATTTGTGTATAGGTATGCCATGCGATTGACCAGGCAGCAAAGACCGCAGCGAACCGATTATATACTGTATTGAAAACAAGTTATCCAGACCGACATCGGCCAACTCAACACAATGGGAGAGTAAGGGGTATGCAAAACGAGGGTTCTTGCGGAAATATAAAAAACGCTCTGTGGACTTCCGAACCTGAGACGTACTATAGTGAAATATTATATCCAAATTCGGTGATTGATATGCTTTAAGCGTATATGGACGTGGACCAGAGATCAGTGGCGTAACTAGGTATACCTGGGCCCCGGGGGGGGGGGGGGGGGGGACGTTTGTTGGCAAAGGAAAAATGCTATATTGTAAATTGTTTTGCACGACAAAAAAATTTATTTGGTGTCAATTAATATGCTAAACAAAAGTAAGTTCAAGTCCGCGTCCGAACGCAGTCATTACACGCCACCCACGTCTACGAATGAAGGGACCTACCTAGTTGAGTTCATGTTTACTGTTGCCACTATATGAAACCCCTGAAGTAGAACTCAAAATTACGTCGAATGAGCTGCGTTGCCAGAAATCTGTATAGTTCTGAAATTCCCATCTCGTTTATCCGTTCGAATGGTAACGCAAAGCAATGATAAATTGGACGTGAGTCGAGACTGGTGTAGCCATAATACATGATTTCGTCGGCCTGCGGGCCCCCGAGTCTTCGGCTCGTGGGCCCCCCTTAGTTGGAAAAACCTCTGGGCCCTGGGGCGGTCGCCCCGGTCGTCCCTACCGTATTTACTCCACTGCCAGAGATACACTCTCCGTCACCCTTTCACAGCCCTCGAGCTCCCTGCCTGGAAAAAGCTCCTGGGCCCCGGTGCGAACGCACCAGCTGCATCAGCGGTAGCCACGCCACTGCTCGGGAGTTTTGCACGATGTTGGCATAATATATCTACTTGCCTAAAACACGTAATTTTGAAGATACATTTAAAATCAAAAAAGTGTCTGCATCTTCCCTCCACCACTACCACAAATCTAGCATCACTTTTCCATTATTTGAGAAAAAGTAGTTTTTATGAACGTAATTTCACGTGTATTCTTTTCATTGCTTCTCTTATCTCCCAATCAAGGTAGTCGATCGTACCGAGACCCGGGTGGCGATTGTACAACTTTTAACCGATCGGTTACCGATCGATAGCGGAGTGCGCGCTTCGCTCGCTAACCCCTACTAAAGCCGTATCTCTTTTGTAGCCGTTCAAATGATCAAGTGATTTTGGTTGGACTCTGCTTGAAATCTAATACTGAATTCTAATACTGATTACTGAAGCTGAATACTGATTCTGTTGCTGTCACGGTCCTACCATCAGTTACTGGAAAATCCTCATTTTGAAGGGGAACAGCTATACTTTAGATTATAATGTGTAACCGGGGTAACTATAGTTCAGTAGCTTTCCAAATCAGGTTATTCCATGTGAATTTCTTTGGCCAGTTTCGGACCGATAATGCGACACAATTCAATTCAAGGCAACGGGCGAAGTTCATCTAGCCCTGAAGCTCACTAAGCCTTGAAGGCAGTCGAGGGTGAACCCGGTGCCGCATGACCTTGAATGGCATTGAATGCCAGACTGAAGACAAAGCTCACCTAGCCTTGAAGGCAGTCGAGGGTGAACCCGGTGTCGCATGACCTTGAATGGCATATTGAATGCCAGACTGAAGACAAAGCTCACCGAGCCTTGAAGGCAGTCGAGGGTGAACCCGGTGCCGCATGACCTTGAATGGCATATTGAATGCCAGACTGAAGACAAAGCTCACCGAGCCTTGAAGGTAGTCGAGTGTGAACCCGGTGCCGCATGACCTTGAATGGCATTGAATGCCAGACTGAAGACAAAGCTCACCTAGCCTTGAAGGCAGTCGAGGGTGAACCCGGTGTCGCATGACCTTGAATGGCATTGAATGCCAGACTGAAGACAAAGCTCACCTAGCCTTGAAGGCAGTCGAGGGTGATCCCGAGTGTCGTGCGTCGATATTTCCCATTACACCAATGTTAAACTATGGCCGAATTTTTGACATAGTCCCACAGAAGAATAACGATAACTACGGAACGCGGGCGCTCATCCATTACCCGGCAACGCACCGTTGCCTGCCCGCCAAGTACGTTTGCGTCCCCTGCCAACATAAGCCCTGCGTTATTGGATATATTTTAATATATATTTTTTTTGTTCTGGGGGCAGAGACTTCTTTTGGACTTCAACTTTTTTTTTGTATCGTGGCATAAAAGTTTTCATTCCTCCATAAAAGCAATGCTATTCAACTATTTTTTGCGCTCCGCGACCTATCGTTTGGGGTTTAAACACTTTCGTATCTAAATATTAATTGTATATAGATTTATATTTTTTTATGAGCGAAGCGAAGCGAAGCGAAGCGAAGTTATGAATTATATTTCTGAAGATTTTAGGCCTATATAACTATATATATATAGAGACGCATCCACAATAAAACTTCCAGCTGGAGCTTCTTACTGATGAGGTGGTAGAGGTGGGGAGGGGGGAGGTTTAGCAATCACCTGATAAAGCGGATTGATATGTGATGCTAAACCGCTCTGTTTTCTCTACATACCACGTGGTAAGACGGAATCGATTGATCGTGTGTGAAGATGGAGATGTCGATGTACTACCTAATCGACTCTGGAACTAATTTTGGTTAACTCGCCGCCAACCCGTGACATTGGCGCGAAAAAAAGAGAGAAAACGGGAAAACAAAAAAACAGGCTTCTCTTACTAATCCAGCTGTAACAGGTCGATAGGTGACGAGCAAGATAAAGTTAGTGTAGGTACTACCTGTCGCCCGAACTAAAATGGGAGGAGTCACCCATAAATCAACTAACAACTTCGGTGAGCTCTTGAGAGTTGGTTAAGTCTAAAAGTAGCTTCTTATATATTTAATTCGTTCCTCTTCAACGCTGAGAGCACATTTATACCTATAGATAATTTTAAAATAAAATGTTTTTAAAACATCTTTTTAACATCAATAAAGGAAAAAGTAGTGTTTTTTCACCCCCATACATGATTTTCTTTACCCTGTACAGAATAGGTACATGTAAAATTAAAAAATGAAAAAAGTGGAGCGAATGTATTTTCTCTGCTCTTCTTCCTTTTATAGGCGCAAAAATGTAAATAAACGTTAAAAAACAAACCTTTGTTTACGATTTGAGTATGTAATAAAGAAGAGCAGAGAAAATACATTCGCTCCACTTTTTTCGTTTTTAATTTTAGGTACATGTATTCTGTACAAGGTAAAGAATGTTATGTATGGGAGTGAACATTTTTTTTCCTTTTTAATTAATTTTAAAAACGTGTTTTAAAAAAATATATATATTTTTAAATATTTTCTTTTTTTTAGTATTTTGTTACAGCCATAACAAAACACAACACAACTGCAATAATCACAATTGCAAAAATTGCAAAAAATGCAAAACATGCTGATTCGTAATACCAACACTATTGAAAAGTTCTTCCAATATTTATAGACTGTTTTCGTAATATATGTTTGTGCAAAATAACGGATGTATCATTAATAAATCTGCACGTGCCTTTGTAGTATTTTAACTTACGCAGTTAAAACTTTTGACAGAGCAGCTATACAAAAAAACTTGCAGTTATAACGATAAATCGTGTATTTGATTAAATAAAAAGCTCACACCGCCAAACTTGTAATGAGATAAGGGATCAAGTTAATTTTTTGTACAAAATCCCACCTCTACTATCAATACGGACGACAGAAAAAAACATTCACGTGCCAGAAAAAAATCCATTAATCACTTGAATGGAATATTCCGATTCGAAAACAAAAGGGGTGAGCGTCACATGACATACTCCTTGCCTACTCTTTGAGCATAATCCCGACGTTTCTTCCTCTTTGGTGCCTTCTACTCTATAAAAGATTTCTTGCCAATCAGCATTAATTCGTGTTGAGTATCCTTCAGAACGTAGCTGTGAAGATGTTGCTTTGCTCAGCATAAAGGAACGGTACGGTGTGCAGCCCCCCCCCCCCCGGCCCACCGACAACCTTTACACTTTTTTTACCCCTCACTTCCCCTTACTCGATACTGTGTAGTACATTGAGGACATGGGGGGAATTGAACTCACTAACTCAAAAACTCGGCACTTAAGAGTGCGCTGATGCTTGCTGATGCTGTCAACAAACAACTCCCCCGGTCTTGATGAAAAAAGACTATTTTTGGATATTCGCTACTCACGCAATTGCTATTATCGGTGGCTAGATACTATGACTATGTGATTTGGTATTGGTCCTTGTTGGGAGAGGGGGAGGGCTCTATCTTCGATCGCCAGTGTTATCCCCTCAGTGTAGTAGATCATGTATAAGGACGCTGGTGAGGACGCGTGAAAGATGCCTAATATGGCACTATGGCGCTATGGCAAATGGCACTATGTGTCTAATAATTACTTTCAAATTATACGTTTACCTTACCTAAGTAATTTGATCATATTCTAGTGTGCCAGTTAAGTACAAATGAACACTTTTCTGGACAAGTTTTCGTGCATAATCATTACCATCTACACATTACCCATTTGCAGATAGCCTCATAGTGGCATTATCATTTCCATTAAATTTTCTTCAAGTAACAGAAATCGCTGACGATTCAATCAATTCCAACAAAAGTTTGACTAGACAGATAATATATAATTGTTATTCCTATTCCTTTCTTCAACTATACATAAAGCTAGAAACCAGAACAAAATCTTATCAACTAGAATGAAATCTGTAAATCACGTCCCAACCACCATTCTCTGACATAATCGGTTACCCACGAAATACGTACCCCTCCCTAGTAATGCGAGAAGCGTAATGACTGTGCCGCAATTAGTCGCTGCTTGTCAGATAACGAGCTTGCAGTTACTATTGTACTGTTTGAGAAGAAAGCATGAAGACCATCCCTATAAGTGGGTTCTGATTGATCCTAGTTTCTGTCTTCTCCCTCTTCTACATTTCTACTTGAGCAAATTGATTTCCCAGGCGGGGACCTCGCGCCAACATAGTCAAGAGTCTGCAGTTGCAGCTACTGCAGTGGCTTACTTGTCTTCACATGTCATTCAGTATCGACACAGTACCTTATATAGACGTCCGTTACCTACCACCGAGAATATAACTTATGAGAGTTCCCTATACCATTTCCATCGCTAGAATGACATGTAAAAATGGCTGACCATTTTGGACTCCGTTTTAGCATGACCATTTAAAAAAATACCGGGCAGTTAAAATGATTGGCTGTGGCCTTGGAGATAACAACTTAACTGACATTTAGCTTTGTATCTTGACATTTCGAAACCAGCACTTTACCTCCTTGTAGTTTGCAGCATTATCAAAAAGAGCGTAGATGATGTCCGCCATTTTGAATGGTCATACTAATGATGGAAGTTTAGGTATATGTAGGTTTGCGGCGTAAGACCATGTGCTGGTGCTTGCCTGTAGTTACCCGAAGTTGTGTCGCCTCGATCGCGCTTTGGTGGGGTGTCATGGGGGGGGGGGGGGGGGGGGGGGGTTTAAGGGGTGGCTGCTGAGACTGTGGATCATGGTTATCAGGGGCCATACCGACTTCGACAGTGAACCAATATACTTCTCAGAATTAGCCGATTGGAATCGGCACCTTCGTCAGGTAAGTTTAAATTTTCTGTATATTGTGGCATATTATAAAATGTATGAGTATAGCAAAAACGATTTATACTTTTTGTATCGATATTTGGGAATAATCAGGAATTGGTGAATTTGCCTGTGAATTCGAATAGGTAATAACGGTTGCAGTTTTTTGAAGTGGCCCAGTAGTCTCTGCCTGTTTTACGCGTGTGGAGTTTCTTTCGCAATCACAGCTGTGTTGTTGAAGGTTGGAAGGAATCAAGGCCAGTGGCTTCCGGTCGCGATGAAGGATGAGTGCAATGACTAGTTTTGATATAGCGCTAGTCCCAATGGTGAAAATGCACGTGTTTTTACCACGACTCTTATACGATTAATAACAAGGGAAACAATTAATAATTTTGACAGCTGTGTAATAAATAGACGACAAATCTAAACAATGATCTCGAATTACCCAGAGCAATTATTGCATGCGGCTCATGAAATGTGACGTAGACATTTTGGAATTCCATAGAAAACAATCGTCAAAGCAACTGTGCACTGTGGTTTACAATGTAGGAAGTTAATGCGATTCGCTTTCAATACTACTTTAAAGAGTTCTTCATCATTTTCCGAACATTCCGCTTAGTGAATATGTATATGCTACAAAATTATCCAGGAATATTTGAATATTTAGACGTCGTCGTAAATTCTTTAACGTAGATAAATTCAGTTTTTCAAGCCATAGAAAAAAACTATTTTAATTTACGTTTCTCACACAGAGAATGCGTTTTAAACTTTTTATTTTATGGAAGGATGGTGAAGCTGGAAAAATATGCACCCGAACCCGACATTTATGTATACACACATTGAGTATAAGAGCTGAAATTAGCAAGGAGCTGGAGATACAGATTAGGTAAATGCTTATTACTTACTCGAAGGTATTTGTATGAAATTTCTTAGACTCATGAGAGAGAGAGAGAGAGAGAGAAACCTCACATCAGTTTACTATAGAGGTATTTCAGCTTATGGTAGCTGTGATGATTGGTCTTCATCGAAAGTACAAAACCCATGCCTTTCCTTCAGACGAAATGTACTTGCTTGTTGCTTATATTGCTTATCTTACTATATTGCTTGTTATAGATCTCAATTTACAATAAACGTTAATTAAAATTGAAAGGAAAATATGAACAGATTGATGTAAAACTCATTTCAAAATACATAATACATTGTAATATATGGTTGGAAAGTAACCAGTTATAGACCGACCTTTAAAATTCAATCTCCAAATGTTGACTTTAAGCAATCGATCAAGAATCTAGAACGTGCACCGACTGTCTGAAAGTTTGATTTTATCTGCACTGTCGCTTCCCAAGTGACTCTCATATAAACTGTCATGGGAGTCCAGGGGCGAACTTTGGTTTGAGGTGCCCTCTTCCTCCGTGAATGCACCAGTCTGTGATAAGAACGGAATACTTTATTGACGTCCCGAAAGACAATGGAGGTGCATGTGCATTATTGTCTGCCAACTGGCAATTTTGTGAATAGGTGAGTCACCGATTTCGTTGCACCGAAAATTTCACTATATAGAGACACGTTTGTTTTCATTTTCAAGCGACTGATAAACGTTTAGTTTTGCATTTGGAAGTAAATTAACCACTGCAGGATTATCTTTTTGCTGGGGAATGTCTTGTAATCGATCACTCAACTCGAATTCCGTTTTATATTGGGTAAATTTCTGAACCTGTAGGGGTGAAAATTGTAATTAAAACCCAAGAGGTCCAATTTCTTGGGATAACTATATATGCATGGGTTTTCCTATATATGTAAAGTGCCTATAGACGAAATTTTCATTCCCGGTTGGTAAAAATTCTTTTCTCAACCCCTATTTACAAACATACGGTAGGATCGACTCGTTTCACATCGAGAGATCCTCGTTGGTTACCAAAAATAAAAAGTAGAACTCAAGTATTTCTCAAAGAAATTTGTTCCAATTAGGTGTCATAAGCGATGTTATAATTACTACCTGGAACAAATTCTCACCATGAATCCGTTGATTTATTTTGGTTCGTTAAACACCAAACATTCTGCAGATCGTTGCGGCACAAAAGTAACATATTTTAAGAGGGTTTTTCAAATTCAAGCAGCACGTTCTTTGGCGCTCCACCCAACTTTCAGTGTAATTGTACTCTTGAAGCATACTTAAAAGATTCTGCTCTCATCATCTTCTCTGAGTTCATTGATTTCCAGCATTCCTTGCTGACGTGAACGCTGCTATAACTTGAACCTTCACGCCATTATCCATTGTAAGTCCCTGTCCACCAGAGTCCTTGTCTCCCAGCCCTCAATATACGTACCTATAGGTTTTACCACAGCCACACACCATTTTAGCTTCCCTCAAGTCTCCAGCGTGATATTTTTTAAGTCAGTTGTAGTATTTCTTAGAACACTAACCGCGAGATGTTATGTGCAGTGAGGTAGTGCTGGAAAGAAAGTGGGTATACGGTATTTTTTCGTCACCCAGGGGGGGGGGGGGGGGGGGATGAAAAATGAACTAAATTACTTTTCCGAATTTTAGCCGTTTTACAACACAATCATATTCCAATCCATGTTCACATGGTCAAACATGACTTATTTCGCTTGGATGTCTCGAAAACATAGGCCACTATCCATTACAAAAATTAAATTATTTAATTGCATTTCCTATTCTTATTGCGATTACATCGCAATTACAATCGATTACATCGATTACAATGCAACAAAG
The DNA here is from genome assembly GCA_921293005.1 of Nemoura dubitans. Classification (NCBI taxonomy): domain Eukaryota; kingdom Metazoa; phylum Arthropoda; class Insecta; order Plecoptera; family Nemouridae; genus Nemoura; species Nemoura dubitans. Next base: position 30,097,889 of record OV121073.1, on the reverse strand, counting down.
AACAAGCATGGAAAACTCACAAAAATTAACGCACGCACATGTAAGAACTTAGCACAGGTACAAATCGTTTCTACCTGCGTATTTATTTAGAAGAAATGTGAGAATATACGATAATTTTGAAAATAAAATGTGAGTATATACGCCGCATACCTGAGTATACCCTGGACTACACCACTGGTTATGTGTCACTATTCGAACCTTAATGCGAGTTCTTGTAGCGCATAGGTTTGATGAGCAATTGATATTCTCATACATTAAACTGTATTTCATATTGAGAATGAGAGTGACTTTTCACGTTTGTAGAGATCCCTCCACCCTGACGCGAGGCGCTGGCAACAACAATCGGACGTCGCCTAGGCGATATTCATATTGGTGATTTTGGTGATATATAGGTGATATTGGTAATGTCCTGTTCAACATTTGGTTATACTAGGGCAAACGCAATTTGTGTTGCGTTGCAGATGAGCGTAGCGGTTTGTATATAGCGCATAAAAAGATTGAGACAAAGAGCATATAAGAATCATGGAGCAGCAAGCCGGACCATTGCTTTCTCAAAAATTCTGATCACTTGAAAATGTAAACGATTCTGACCTTTCTTTGTTTCTGTCCGAGCTGTCGGGTAGCGGAAATATGCTCATTTTGAGATCATTGAGCAATGTTCTAATATCTGACAAATCTTGAAGTCAACTTCAAGTCCAAAAATCTGGTGTGATGTTTCGATTTGGTTCCGATGGTTACTAAAGGCAACAATATAGAAATTGGAAAAATTTGATAGCAATACGCACTTTTAAATAAGTATCCGTACTTTACCAAACATCCCCAATTGTTGAATATTGCTATTATTTCTGCTTTGAAGGGAAGAGGTATGGAGGATTTTCTTGAAAAACGCAGGGGGTCTAAGTTGAGAACAAAAGTAGACATCCTGAAAATTGCATCCCAATCGACGCAGGCGTTTGGCCTGTAGAGCGCGCGCAAACACACATACAAAAAAAAACACACACACACACACAAGTGCTTTTTTTTAGCAGTAGTGAAATTGATGATTTCGCTTCGCTCGCTTCGCTCGCTACGCTCATCAATGATTAAGTTGTAAGATGCCAACATAATTAGTAAGATGTTACTAATTTCGTTAAGTTTGTAAATATATGATTGCAATTCCATATAAACAGCTGAGGAACCGTGGCACATCCATATACATATAGAAAGCAGACAACTCCTAAACCGACCTCAACGGATCCGCATCTCCATCAAAGTATACAATCACATTTTGGTACACAATAATATTGAAAGTAACGTACTTTGTCGTATTAATGACCAAGCGCTATATTTTTCAGATGTTGCTACGAACGCAGCCGGTATGGCACAATACCCACAGAAGAAATGCGAAAAATGTCTTACTCTACTTGTGCTTGATTCTAGTTTCATCAACTACAGTTCTTTCTGAAATGTAAGTGATCACAATGCTAAGTGCAGTGTAATTTATACTAGCCTAATCATTTTCAATTATCTGTCGTCAGACATCCCGAATGATCGAGTTTCACTGTTCTAGAACAACAAGCCTCGAATTTACCGATATTTTGCCAGAAGACACAAAATCTTATGATAAGATGCGCCCCCCAAAGAAGGACGGAGCGCCAACAGTGGTTTACTTTCACGTAACAGTCATGGGACTTGATTCGATTGACGAGAACGCTATGGTAAATCTGTGAACTACATTTTTAGAATCACAGAGCAGACGAGTTTTCGGTTATATTACGTGACAGGTCGTTTTGGCATCGGTTTTCAAATTCGTTAATCGGTTTGCTAACTTGCATTCGCTAGTCAGATTTTAGAATCACCATCGAACCCCCGGCCTTTTGGCTGCGTGCTGGGAGGAATATTTGAGTTTGAGGGCCAAGCCGGTTAAAACTTTTCTTCTCTTCTTGTACTCGACTGTGTAAATATAGTGATGTATACCCGCGTTATGATTCCCGCGTTACTAATTTAATAAATTATCTGGTGTGAATACTGTATAATATATAAGACGTGTATAATATGTAACAACAACAACACCAACAACAACAACAACCATTCGGGACATATAAACAAATGAAATGAAATGAAAAATGACCGTAAACCATCACAAACCCCTGGGTAATGCAATGTCTTTTCAGACGTACGCTGCGGATATTTTCTTCGCTCAGACTTGGAAAGATAACAGACTTAGGCTTCCTGAGAACATGACTTCAGAATATCGGTGCGTATCGCGATTCGCGAACGCTTCGAAACTTCGGATATTCGAACTCAAGTGACACTTTCCCTTTCGATTTTTAAGGTTGCTTGAAGTGGAGTGGCTTAAAAATATGTGGAGACCCGACTCGTTTTTCAAAAATGCCAAAGCAGTCACATTTCAAACCATGACAATACCTAATCACTATCTCTGGCTTTATAAGGACAAGACGATATTGTACATGGTGAAGTAAGTATACACATTTTTTGAGGCTTGCATGTTATATAATTAACTTTTAAGCATTAGCATATTATGTTTAATTTCAACATGATTCATTTCAGACTGACTCTGACCCTTTCTTGTGCCATGAACTTCATGATCTACCCCCACGACACCCAGGAGTGCAAATTGCAAATGGAAAGTCGTGAGTTCAAAGAAGATCAAATCACAGCTTATATGTACCTATGTCCACACATGCTTTACCTTGATTGAAGTACCTATGTTAGACGAAGAGAGGTCCCACATCATGGGTGGGGGGGGGGGGGGGGGACCATATCCCGTTCTGCTCTGTCTACGAGCATACAGACACCTTGTCTCTAAGCAACCCATTATTTAGTTCTTGACAATTTCCGGTTTTTTAGCACTTTCGATTTTCAATGGGTGAGAGCAAAGCAAGCTCCACCCCCACATCCTCCCACCCCACCTTCAGCAGTGGGCACACATGGCCCCACTATCACCAAGATATGAATAGGATAACGGCTCTCCAAGTCTTCATGGCATAACTCCACAAAGCAGAGTTATAGCTTAACCCTTTTGCATGGGCAAAAAGATCAACAGCCATTCACAGAGGGCAATAGCAGATTTTTAAGGGTTTTCACTGTTTAGCATGATTAAAAAGCGTTTCCTCAAGGAAAACCCTGCTTGTGGATCTGAGACCAGGGCTGAGACCCACAAAGCAAGTTCGGTGCAAAAACAGGGGTAAGTTTGTTAATCACCACGGTGATTACACGGGTAAATCTGAAAACGGCTGATTCGCTGAGCTGAGTGTCATTTTACCCTGTCGGCTAAGTTGTAACTTTGCTTTGTAAATCTGGGCCGATCCTTTAAAGGTTTTGGAATACAGTTCTAAGCAAAGATGTCATAAATAAGTAATCAAATGTGCAAAAGTTTTTCCAGATTGGAATCGAAATCTTCCGTGCCCGTTCACCAACATATTACCCCGTATTTTTGTAATTTTGTAATTTATTATCATATTATGATACAAATTAAGTTTTGGATGGGAGGCGAAGCTGGAAAAATGTGCACCCGAACCGGGATACAAACCCGAGACCTCCTGCTTGCCGGGCAGCTGCCCGGCAAGCAGGAGGTCCCGGGTTTGTATCCCGGTTCGGGTGCACATTTTTCCAGCTTTGCCTCGCTTCCATCAGTTGCATACTGGTAACTGCTTAAACCAGTAACAATTTCCTCTCAAATTACATTTTGTTCAGTTTCTCACACGACGGATGACATGATCTTTCAATGGGACCCTGAAGTGCCCCTGGTCGTGGACGAAAACATCGAGTTACCGCAACTGCAGCTAGTGAACAACTCAACCGCAGACTGCACCCAAGTCTACTCAACCGGTATATGATCTTAGGAGTCGCCTACTCATGCATATTTATTTTGGGATACGATCAAGATATTTTAGTTTTAATCAATATCTTGGTGTCGTCATTAGGTAACTTCACCTGCCTCGAAGTGGTATTCGTCTTGAAGCGGCGTCTTGGATATTACCTCTTCCACACTTACATACCCACATGTCTCATCGTCATCATGTCGGTACGTTATACTTGGCGGTTGCGTTAGAGAGCAAATCTTGCTTAACATCTGCAATTCAGATGGGTTTTTTCAGACTTGATTCCAGAAAATTATGGCATGAATTGGCTCATGAGAAAGACGGTATGGAAAAATATATGACTTTCTTCTAACAAATAATTCTTCTAACCCAAAAATAAATAAAAAAAACCTAGAACCCGCAATTTTTATCAAAATCAATCAAATAACACGTACCTACCTTAAGTATCAAAACCTTCCGGGCCATTTAGTATAATATAATATACCATCCCAAATCAACAACACGAAAAATAACCATGAAAAGTGAAAATGAACCTCTCCTTTCCAGTGGGTGTCGTTTTGGATCAAGCCCGAGGCCGCCCCTGCGCGAGTGACACTTGGGGTAACCTCTCTCCTCACCCTGTCTACCCAACACGCGAAGTCCCAGGCTGCTTTGCCCCCGGTCTCTTACCTAAAAGCCGTCGACGCCTTCATGTCTGTCTGCACAGTGTGAGTAGATCCACCACTGGGCACTGACACAGTGTGCCAGTGTTCAGGGCGAAACGTCGGAACGCAACACGGGGCTAATATTTTAGGACCGAAAACCAATGAAATCAGAGCACAAACGATCGTTGGTAAAACGTCGGGAAAAGCCAGTGTCCTTTTTAGGACCAAAAACCAATCAAGTCCGAGCAAAAACTTGTTACATTTTTACCACCCATGGCAATTTTATATAGTTTCCAAAAAACTATTAGAATGCGAAGTGGATGCTATGTGAAGCAGTTGTTTTTCCAACAATTCATCACCTCATTAAGGGTTATTGCTCGACGTTGATGTTTTAATGTCGGATAACACCAATGTCCTTCAATTACTGGCTTGTAGATCTTCGACAAAATGCTGGAAAACGCTATGTCCTTCAACAACTTCAAAAATGGGCAAATGTCAACGTCTTATACTCCTCAGCTGATCCTCGGCTCGACATGTGTGGACCACGCAAGATGATCGAAATTATGAGCGCCGCTAGCAATTAAATTTACTAGCTTGGTTCTATGCACTCTCAATACAATAATTATACGATACCACAAATTGCGTACCGAATCAAACTGCAATGAACTTTGGGATTCTACTGAAGTTCGCCAGCTTAAATCGTACTGGCATTCGCCAAGCCCCGTTTTTAATGGATGAAAACTGTTTTAACTTTAGCGCACGTATAGGTTTATTCGTTTGAAACAAAGCGCTCATGAAATTTATAGTTCGCTAGCGATAAGACACGAGGACAATAACCGAAAAATACATACATATTCTTCCCATTTATTGATTTCAAACAGTTAAAATCGGATTCTTTTTGAGTGTGTATATAGGCACACGATTTTTTTTTTCATTTTCAAAGTTTCATGGCTTCTAAAAACTGAAAGGACTACCGTCGAAACAATAATGTTGTAGACATAAAATACCAATTGGTGATTCGGGTGCTGTCTGGAAATTCTGTCGTGCTATATGGAAGGGCTACAGGGGGTACTAAAATGAGGTGCTTATTTAAAATTAAAATAAAAATTGTCCATTATTACATATTACTAGTCATATATGGCATGGTATGTCTATTGAAATTGAAATAGTACAGTGTGCTTTACTGGTGGTTCGAAATTGCAAGCCATTTTCAAATGCAGAGTTAGCCATTGGCCAATAGACACAGAGTAAGCAATGTAAGAACTAGCGATTGATCAATCACATAAGCAGCTATACTGCAGTAGCAGCCACAAAAAAAATAAGTAGCGGAACGATGGTGCGTTGCAAGGGGAGGGGGAGAGGTAGAGGAACTGAAAATGCAATGGGAATTGAAATTAATAAGGGGATGGTGAAGTGTTCGACATACAAAAGGGGTGATATTAGATATTATGTACAGCAGAAACAATGCAAGCTCTATGATACGAATCCGTTGATGGGTTTTAAACATTCAAAATAAATATGGGGTTGGAGACACAAATTGTCGCCGAAAAATAAACACTGGGCTAGAATTATGGCCCCAACGGGATTTTGCGCTAATTTTCAATCAATGATTTTAAACAAAATGACCTTGGTATCCAAGTTTGATGCATTCCAAACCACCCTTCCCCCAACATTGCTCTGAATTTTCCTAGCCGTAAGCGCAGATTGCTTGGTATATGGAGCGAGTCATTTCCCCGCCCTGAAAAGGGAAATACGATAGAGAGGGAGAGGAACTGGGATGAAGAACTATCTGGAATATGCGGAATGCAGCGGACTGAAATGGACCTTGTTCAATGCCACCCAAAAAAGTTTTCAGCAGGGGTCAACTGGTGTAACAAGATTGTCCAAACCTACGAGTTTGCACACTTTGGTCAGACGCTTTTTTATTTTATCATTTGTTTTAACCATCTGACAAGTTGCATTTAAACAGTATCTGGCATGCAATTCGGTTATTCGATGCAATAGTAATTCATATCCTTATTCTAAATTACTCTATTGAAACCATCTACCTTGCTTCGTCATTCATTTGGTCATTCACTCACTTATCTCTATATACACTAAAGCCCCGAAATATATAAATACCGGTCAGTGTTCGGCTAATATGCTTGTTGGGAGGGGGGGGGGGGGGACAAACGCATGAAAGACGTGGGTAAGTTGACATGACAGTGACACACTCGACGTTAAGACGTAGGAAGGCTGGTGTTCCCGGTTAACAAAGTGAATTCAGGCAAAGGTTGTAATACCTTAGATAAAGTAATGGTAACCCATAAAGTAACCCATTACTTACTCTAAGGTAATACCAAAGAAATAGAGCTCTGCTAGATACATGCAAAACCATGAGACCAGTGGCGTAACTACCGAAGGGACGACCGGGGCGACCGCCCCGGGGCCCAGAGGTTTTTCCAACTAGGGGGGCCCACGAGCCGAAGTCTCGGGGGCCCGCCGCCCGACGAAATCATGTTATATGGCTACTCCAGTCTCGACTCACGTCCAATTTAGCATTGCTTTGCGTTACCATTCAAACGGATTAACGAGATGGGAATTTCAGAACTATACAGATTTCTGGCAACGCAGCTCATTCAACGTAATTTTGAGTTATACTTCAGGGGTTTCATATAGAGTCAACAGTAAATATGAACAAAACTAGGTAGGTCCCTTCATTCGCAGACGCGGGTTGCGTATAATGACTTTGCGTTAGGGCTCGGGTGCGGGCTAGTACTTAACTTTTTTTAGCATATTAATTGACACAAAATAACATTTTTTGTCGTGCAAAACAATATACAACATAGCTTTTTTTCCGGCTCCAGCGGACGCTGAAGCGGGCAAGAATTTTCCTATGCCCCCCCCCCCCCTCTCCCCCGGGGGGGCCCTAGGAAAATTCTTGCCCTGGGCCCAGGGATACCTAGTTACGCCACTGCATGAGACACAGGGTATAGTTTATAATTACATAGGTACCCTGCTTGACCTAAATTAGAAGCGACTAGCACCATCGACCTTTCAAGGAGTCAATAATCAAGTTCGTCATATATATTGACGGTAATGGCGGAAACTGATCAAGATGCTATAGATTCTTGTAGTTTGCTGGTCCACACTGGGGCCTTGCAGGGAGGTCAATTGATATTTCTCGTGGGACGTTTTAGACGTAATTGCAAAGATTATGATGCAGCACATTTATGCGAGATGCGTCGGCAATGGCATATTATTGACAAACTTATTGGCAGTTGGAACACTTGGCAGTTGGCACGCTGGTGACAGTTGTGCGATGAGATCCATTGCAATTGTTCATTAGTTGTTGTTATTTTCTTTTTTGGCAATGTTTCGTCTTAGAGGGCTACCATTTTGCTCTTTTGAGAGGACCGTCGACCAAGAAATGGTCCAGACTCTTGCATCTCTAAATGCATCTATACATGGGGGTATATGCCGTTTTCAGAAGTGAAATATATTTAGTTCAATTTCTGTTCAATCATTTTTCAGTTGAAAATCTCCTTAAATAAGAACACAACCATGGATCACTTCAAAGTTCAAGCCATCTTTGCCGACAAAACAGCAAACTTATTTCGTTATTTTCTTCCCAAGGTTCGTGTTCATGGCGCTCATGGAATACTGCCTGGTGAATATCGTCCTCGGTGACAATGAGGGGCCGAAAGGTCCTAACGACGCCCCAAAACCCGACAAAATCTTCGACCTGGCTGCCAAGGTATGGATGATTGTTACCCAAGGCAAGGGGATAGAAAGGGGCATATGTACACCCCGTCCCCAGTCCCACTTCTTTCCAAAATGGGGTCAAATCTTAAAATCTATTCACTGTGCAGTGTGCACATACTGGGATATCCGAAAATTCGCAGACTCAAGTTTCTTATTGCCGTTGTAGGCAACGCCCATTGAACAAATAGCTAGGAATCTACGGGAAAAATTGCTTCTTTGGCAATCAAACCTGACAGTCAACATAATTTTAAAGAACAATACTTTATATAATTTCCAAAAAACGAAATCCCACCGAAATAAACGCAATTAAAGTTATGTATCTAACGGCCATTGGATAAGGATAATGGCTGGAGCTGGGAATAACAAATGTATACACCACCTAGCTGACACCTTGCTCTTTGTCACTGTCAAAAAAAATTATGCTAAGGGCTGTGTCCTGGAATTATTTTTGTCACCCTCAGGAAATTTTTGGGTAAAAAAATACGCCTTAGAAACATCACATGGGAATTTTGATTGCTGCACGACATGTCAAATGTTGCGGTTAGTTAGTGGTCCAATTTTCAATTATCTGCTACAGTAGTTTGGGCTATCCGATGGCCATTGTGTTTAACCCGTGAAACGCCATGATCTCTAGCAGGCATACGATACCTCGGTATAGAATTCGACTCGAGGCTTCGCCACTCGGCGCTCGAATCATATGGCATCTGACGTAATCTGCTTGCACAAAAAAAAACTCTCCTATAATTGCAGAATTAAAGCAGCCGAGTTTGTTTTTATAATTGATGAATGATTCGCAGCCTCTTTCGCGTCTCCTATTCAATCTAGAGGTGCGATTCAAGCAAGGTGCTGATCAGTTTTCAGAGAGGAATCGATTGGTTTTATTGAGAACTTCGAATTCGATAAAAAGACACACTTTAATTATTTTAATGAAGATGTTTACTGTGAAAAAACTCAAAGAACTCGTAAAACTCTGTCTCAATTACTAATTGAACATTTTCATAAACCACAACTTGGGTTTTTTTCTTATAGATATTTTGTACAGTGAGAGGGAAGATAACCGTTAAATCTTTTACATATAAACGTAGTTTTCGAATTCTCCTTTTCATTCTTGGACCTGCAAGGCTGCAGGTCTGGGCCAAGTTCTTGATTTTAGCTCACACTAGACTCCATTTCACATAAGAAGGTTTCTGAAGTTTTGAAATAATATAAAGCCACTTTCGTAGAACTCCAGGATTGTCAAGAAACACATTTGAAAAAATGTAAGCCAATCATCTAATTTCTCATTTTATGTCATCTCACCCGAGAGAAAAGTTATTTATATGCCCACCAAAAGAAATGTTGATAAGTAGGGAATGAAATAAAAGTGGAAACAATTTCAATTCAAGCACGTTCAAGGTTATTTCGGAACAAATAGGTATATTGATGGGACTGTGTCTAAAATCTTTATAATCAGCTAATAAAGTATTTTTTCAGAAAAATCCTCCATTCCTCGAGGACACCCTGCTGCTAGACACGAGCTACAGTTTCAAAACTCACAAACCATGTCCTTAGCAGGACAAAAGGCTCTAAGGGTAGTTATAAAACTCTAGCTCGTGTCTATATAGCAGCAGTGGGTCCCCAGGAAGATGCAAATCCACTCTCCTTCTTAACGTGAAATGGAGTTTAGAAGCGAGACTCTATTAGCGTGTTATATATAACCTATATTAGCGTGTTATATAACCTAACTAATCACTAGACTATATTACCCACATACTATTTTTCATGTAATAAGCTATACCAACTCATAAGTTATACCTCCTATTGGTACTATTACTCTTAGTTTTCCATCAGTGTTGATGTCGTTATTATTATTATTATTACTATTATTACTTACCATTTTATTATTATAAGTCCTCCAACTTACTTCCTTACCAATGATATTTTACTAGAATTATGCTCATGCAGATATAATGTATCGGTCCGCAGCGAAATAAATACAAATCCAAATACAAATACCTGTGAACTGATAGTGGATTGACTTTCCCCAGGAGAACGCCCGTCTGCTGACGGGACAGCCCCCTGCCCCACCACGGCTCAGCCAAGCCCAAATCAAGCGCATCAGGGCCCTCAACATCGACCGCTTCTCTCGAGTTTTCTTCCCTCTTCTCTTTGCCGTCCTAAATGCGAGCTACTGGATCGTTTTTGCAGAGTATATATAACTCAAAGGCTAATTTCCATTTACTTATACAATAGAGGAACGCCATACCAAAGATTCTGCTTTATAAATCATCATCACTGTATGCATAAAAACCATTTCTGCTTGCCAAATACTCTCAGTTGCTAAAATAATATCGTAGTATTTCTCAATACATAGATTTGATAATTTTTAACAGCAATAACAGATGCACGTAATCGTCAGCAGCAATGTCATCAAATAATTGTATAGTGTCATAGAAGGATGTAAAGGACCGAACAACGTTATTGTTTGGGGTTTGTTCGATTTAATACTACTTGGACAGCTTTCTAATATATTTATTTATTATTATTTTAACATTTGGGCATCTACCACAACGTCATCTTTGGTAATGGCTGCTATACGAGTGTATGTTTCTATCTTTGAAAGTTTGAATTTGTACCTCTTACACGTAGGGGTTGGAACTTTATCTCCAGCGGACGTAAGAAAGGACATCAGAATTGATGTGAATCCAGCGCAACACTGATCTTTACAAATTATTTAAAAACATGTGATCTCGCTTACTAACTGACCAACTGGTCGCAGATAATTCAAGCTTCAGCACTCGATCGACTCATTTCATCCCGATTTGATCTATCTTTAGTTTGGTTTTGAGGTGACTTCAATGCACATCTGCAATGGGTTAGCGGTATTTTTGAAGCCAGTTCTTTATGTTGGATAGGTTTCGAATTTTAGACGCTCATTGTTCGCATAATTTAAAAATTATATTTGAAGTTATTTGAAGTCAACCGTCAATGACATATTTTATTTCACTAGCCATCAACTTGAAACAATACCACATACAAATTTAAAACGACCTTCGCAAAGCTACTAAAGTGATCAAATTCCTGACAATGTGTCGCTCTCCGCGCCGGATCTCTGTGCCCAAAAACACCTTGCCCTTAGAGATGCGAAAAAAAGCCCGAAAGCCCGAAAGCCCGGCCCGGCCCGGGCCCGGCCCGACTTTCGGGCCGGGCTCGGGCCGAACTCTCAAAAAGATTTCGGGCCCGGGCCGGGCCCGGGCCGAGAATATTTGGGGTCGGGCCGGCCGGGCCCGGCTTTCGGGTTTCGGGCTTTTTCGGGCTTTCGGGCTTTTTCGGGCTTTCGGGCTTTTTCGGGCTTTTTCGGGCTTTCGGGCTTCCGGACTGTGTCGATATATTTCGGGCTATATGTTTCATTTAACCATCTATCTATATCACTGTACCTGTTTTGTTGGCTACATGGAATAAAGATTAGATATTAATTAAGTGATGTGAATAGAGTGAATAATAATGTATGATCTGTTCTTGGTCTTGAGAAAGCATTTTGCTTCAGCGCTGATACTCTAGGCTAGAAAGCTCAAAAACCCACGTGTCTGACCCCAGCTGAGTGCATTGAAGTTTTAACCCCGAAGTTTTGACAATGAGCCTTTTTGCTAGCACTTGTAGCTTTCAAAGTTCAGTGTTTACCGCTCAATCTTAAACGCGTTACCTGTCTGCTCTAACTGATTTCCCTTTTGCCATAATGGCATAAGGACCATTGCAATCATTTGCCTACATAAGTGATTAACTCTGGAACTGCAAAGTTTCGTAAATATCCATTTATAAATTTTGGTACCACACTCTACAGCTAAAAAAATATGTATGGGATATAAGTTGAGAACAAGGGTAGGAATATTGGGAATATTCGAGCATTCTGGTGACTATTATATAGTTTTTAAATATTTGCTGTCGTTGTTTCTCGAAATCGCCGATCATCGGCTATTTCTGATCGACATCGCGATCGTATGCGTGATGCTGGCGAGGTTTTTCGGACCTTGTGGCTCTTATACTGGCTTTCGGACTTTCGGGCTTTTTAGGTTAATGGCTCTTTCAAGCTTTTTCAGAGTTTCTCAAGTTTTCGGGTCTTTTTGTACTTTCGGGCTTGTTGGGGCTTTTCAGGGCTTTCGCGGGCTTTCGGGCTTTTTCGGGCTTTCTCGGGTTTTCGGGCTTTTTCGGGCTTTCGGGCTTTTTCGGGCTTTCGGGCTTTTTCGGGCTTTCGGGCTTTTTCGGGCTTTTTCGGGCCTGTCGGGCCGACTGAACTTTCCGGAAAAAAGTCGGGCCGGTTCGGGCCCAAAAAAAAATTGAGTCTATCGGGCCGGGCCGGGCCCGACCTAGACTTTTCGGGCCGAGGCCGGGCCGGGCCGACGAAAAAAAAAAAATCGCATCTCTACTTGCCCTCTCTTGAAAGCGAGTAGAGGGAAACCGGCCCCTTATTGGTGGCTTGTCTTCTTGGACGCCGTAACCAGGGATAAGGGCGCCGGCGACGGAGACGTCGATGGTGGCGAGTAGCCACACGTGGGGAACAAGGGGAGGGGGTAGGGGAACCGGAACGATGCATAGGGATTCATTGATGGAGTCGGTATCAATGGGCTCCAGAAATGAACTGGCGAACTCGCTTTGGACGAGAACTGTTCAGCAGAACGGTTCGAAGAGTTCTGTTGGTAGTGAGGAGGGGAATGATTGTGATATCTTTCGCGGGATTGACTGTATCTGTTGATATCGACGTGGATAGGTTGATGAGTAGTTCCTTCGGAGAGTGGCATCTGTAGTTTCTTCCACATGCCAAGAAATGGTGTAGACAAAGAGAAAGATTGGCAGACATCAGGAGTACCTATAAACGGAATAATTGAAATATATTAATTATTGCACACATTGTACACACATTATTAACATGCAATGGTTGATTAGTTAGTGCGCACATTAATGTCAATTTAAAGTTTAAATACTCTTGTTAATTATGGAAACCAACTTTAATGTTTCGAGGCACCATGGTCGATGTTTCATAATATTTAACTGTGTTATATACAAGATTTTCATCTAAGAATTGGCGGGTGCAGCTATTTATCACGGCTGTGCCATTAACAACATGTAAGTAATGTGAAATTGTTAGAAGGAAATTTATAATACAAATTAAAAAGTAATTATTTGTGATATAGATACTAATGTAGTTAAGCTGTTTTAGAAATAATCGCTTTTAAATCTTGGGTATTCATGAACTATCACTATAGAAAGTCAAAGATAGAATCTTTTACTATAATGTTAAGTATGTGTAATTAATTTAGAATGTATTTGCGTAATGCTAATGATCATTTACCAGCACACATTCACACATACAGACACGCTCACACACACAGTCACACAATCACACAAACTATTACTAAGAATAATTATATGATAATTTCTGATAGTTAAATATTTATGCACAACATTCAAAGCATACATTAATTGAACAAGCGAATAGTTTCTATATACTATACAACTAGCTTTATAACCAAAAGGCCTATTTTGGAATTATATAACGCTGCTCTATACCTATCTTCAAACACATGTATGATACTTTAGTCAAGGAGAATAACACTTTGAGATGTGCTATATATTACATCGACAATCGTTGTAACTCGATGCTGGATAATATTTGCAGAATTGAGTAGTTTTAAAATACTATCTATATACTTATAAGTTTCAGGACTTAATGGTTTCCCTTTCCAGCTGTTACAATGATTATATTTTCCTTTCACATTGATATTATAAGGCTTCGTATGAATGTGTATATGTAATAATACCTGTATCTCCCTTGAAATACAATTTTTGTGTACATGTTTATTTGTCGAGACATGGCTTTTTTGCATTATGTTCAGATTATTTTCAATGATACTCTAGCTGTACGATTAATAAATTGATATATGGTGCAAGTACCTGCAATGTGCGCTGCGTTTGATTGGAACGCACTTAGATTGAGCCCTGCGGTCGCCCCGTAGTAGAACATCCCTGTGGGTGCGTTCTGTAGACTTTCCATCTTCACTCGGAACGGAACCTTGTTTTCCATTTTCACGATCTCGGGAAACGAGACAAACCTGAAAGGAAATAGAAAAGTCATCGATTAGTCAAATTGACCAGTATTCTTAATTGACAACTGAAAACATAGGTAAGTATTAGATCTAAAACGAGTCTTAGGAGATATTTGAAACATATTGTTAATTTAATTAAATAAAGTGACACTGACGCAAAAAAGTTAGCTAAATTCGGGTCAGAGAAGATGAGTAATCGCAGTAATTTATTGACAACAGATCGTATGGGCATAGGCATAGCTAATCAGATTATTTCTTATTTTTATTCGCATGTCACCTCTGTTGTAAGCACCGAACCTCGGTCTTTTGGCTGCGTGCTGGGAGGAAAGTTTGAGCGGCATGCGAGTAAAACTCGTCTTCTTTGGCTGGACCCTACTTTACACCCTCTCATTTTGCAAATTTTATCCACAAGCGATCTATAAAAAAGTATCTGCTCTCGATCCCATTGCTATTCAAATCATCACTAACTTTGGAAACTTATACTTTGATTTTTGAAGATTTGACATCAAATCCAATCAATAAACACATGGAATAAAATATGTATGTGTAATTCGTGGTTTGTCTCTATAATCACATACCCTCGGGTATATAGGATTTAAGACCAAGCAAATTAATTGACTGATTTTGGAGCAGGTATTTCCATTCCAACCCACGCACTTTCAAAAATAATATTTTATTGCAGTAAATCGTATTGATCCATTTTTACTCCGAACTTTCAAATACCTGTAAACGAACTTTTGGCCGAGTACTTTCTTAATGATGTTCTTGTCATAATAATAGCGGAGTGCTCTGCTGAGCTTGTCGTAGTTCATGTTGGTCTTGTTCTTGCGAAGTCCCCAAAGCCTTGCCACCTCTTCCGCGTTCACCAATTTGAATTCTCCGTCGTTATTTGTCCACGTGATTATGTTCGTGTTCTTATTATTTAAAAGTAGCTCCAAAAGAAACTGCCATAAGGTGACACTTGCTTCCATGGCGAATGCTGTGAAAACATAGGCGGTTTTGCGGTAACTGTTATATCACTTATTATTGTGTTACAGAATATGCGGTACTGGTATCACATTCCTCTGGTTAGTACTTATGATAAAATTGGATATTAAAATTAGTCCCGTGCCATAACGTACTACCGTGAGCTAAACACCATGCAGCATATACGCCGTCTACCCAAATGATTAGTTATCTGCTATTCGTGTACCTATCAATAAGCTGGAAACTCGATATTCTTTGATAGAAAAAGAAAAATAGAAGTACAGATATTAATATGAATACGCCAGCACAATTTTCAACAAACATTTAAAGCACCGGTGTGGTGAACTTTACCTATCAGAAACTTCTCCTTTTTTGCTAAACTTTCAACAAAAAAAGTAAACAAATGAATTTCAACCTTTTATGTGAGATATTCCAAAAAATTGAACTTACATTTCGATGCTGTAGAGATGACGTACATACGAGTAAACAGTCACCAAAACTTCCTAAAGAACTCACAAATAATGTCAACTTCACAAGCACAATTGCAGCACAACACTTTTCTTAACCACACGTGTTCTCACCCGAACAAATCCTAAAACAACCCATTTCAAAACTGAGATATCTTCGATTGATGACTAAATCTACACTATTGCCAAAGCACACCATGGTGTGCGCAAACGAAACTTTGCCTAAACATACTGTGTCTCTGAACGAAGCTGTAGCCCCATTGCCCCGCACTACGTCCGATGTACCGCCCCTTGCTTGTTGCTGCTTGTCACCAGTAGCCACTTGCTTAATTATGATTGTCGCAAGCGACTTGCGCCGGCCGCCGATGCACACTTTCCTCCACCCTCGTTACCACCTCTCACAAGATGCAACAATAGGTGCATGATGCATTGGAATCTCGAGATGCCGCATTTCTATTATCTGGAACGAGATTTCGAGTTCCACACAGTGGAAATGGCGATGTAGAAAACCTACCTTATATTTATTGTTTGAGGATTAAACTACTTTTAACAGATTAATGAACTGATTTTTTGTCCAAACTGCAAATTATGAAGAGAAGATGAGTTTTGAATGAGTGTGATTGATCGTTCCGATACCGGTGTGACAACAATTATTAGTAAGTCCTGATTTATTTGGATCGTCCCCTGCGGATATCCGCAGACTTAAATATCAATTGACTCTCGGCATTAGTTAAGTTTATATTACTACTTCCGTATGTGACACACATTACCAGGTACACACACTAAATGTCGATCAACATTCATTCGTCCGTATGTGTGAAACAATGGGCACAAGCGCGTGGCCCGCGAGAGAACCGCCACTGATTGATCAATTTTTAGCACCATTGCGCTAAAAACAAACAATTTTCTCATAGAAAACAGATTAGACATTTCCTGGCGCGTTCCGGGGCAGCCGGGGCAGCCGGGGCAGCCGCAGGATACGCCTAATTGGCAACTTAATCGTGCGTACTTGACATGACGGCGGCGTCGCCGCCGTCATAACCTATCATTCTTCGCTGGTGTCCACTGTCCACTGTCCACCATCCCAATATCCACTTTCCACTATCCACTGTCAAGTAAGCTGTCCTCTACCGCGTGTCTTCTGTACACCGTACACTGTATTCCTGTCATGTCCTCTGTCCACTACCAAATGCCCAATGCCCACGATCAAGACCGCTGTCCACTGTCAATATGTCCACTGTCCACGTTCTATTGTCCACTTTCAAGTCCGCTGTCCACTACCAAATGCCCAATGTCCACTGTCAAGTCCGCTGTCCACTGCCAATATGTCCACTGTCCACTTTCCAATGTCCACTGCCCGCCCAATTCGTGCTGCGCTTACAATTCCCAGACCACCCTCATCCCTCGTCTCTATTTCACATGTGAGTTCTGAATGTGTATTATACTTAAAAGAGTAACGCTTATAATCCATGCTTTGATTTGGGTAAAATATTCGATGGAGAAACGAACAGGGCTCATTTCATGCTTGCAAAAACATTTCAATTTCAGGCTTTCAGGATGCTTATTAGCATGGATTTTTTATTGTGTCCTGGCAGCACTGAAATGAAATGCAAATTAGTCCTAGGTCCGTGATGCGAGTGACATGGAGTGTATGTCCGTAGGGGGTGAGGGGGGATTTGACCCTCCCCCGACGCCACTGCATGTGCTCCTGGTGGTTGGAGTAGTACCCATGTGTGTCAAAGAGAGCACTGCTCATTCAGGAGTGGCTATCTGCTCGCGTGGCGATAATGCTTTTATCTAAACAGAGAATTGGTTGACGTTATCCTTCACAAGAAAAAGGAAAGGGTGTATAACCCAATTGAGTTAAGATTGAATTATTTGGTTTATTAGTTTTGCTTACGTTTCGGGAGCAGTGACCCACCCATATTGGTAGATGCGTGGGCGGATGTTTGTGTGGCGCCCGTCGCCCATGGCCCGTGGCCCGTGGCCCATGGCCCGTGGCCCATGGCCCGTGGCCCATGGCCCGTGGCCCGTGGCCCGTGGCCCATGGCCCGTGGCCCATGGCCCGTGGCCCGTGGCCCGTGGCCCGGCGCCCATGGCCCGTGGCCCGTGGCCCGTGGCCCGTGGCCCGTGGCTCGTGGCCCGTGGCCCGTGGCCCGTGGCCCGTGGCCCGTGGCCCGTCGCCCGTCGCCCGTCGCCCGTGGCCCGTGGCCCGTGGCCCGTGGCCCGTGGCCCGTGGCCCGTGGCCCGTGGCCCGTGGCCCGTGGCCCGTGGCCCGTGGCCCGTGGCCCGTGGCCGCTCCTAGCCGTGTCGGGGCTGTCTGGGAGCTGCTGTTGAAGCCGCCTGGCGGAAAGCGCGAGCGTGCAACAGTTTCATAAATTCATCCCACCGACTCGCGAGGAGGAAGCTTGATATTAACTAATTTAGCTCATCCAGAATTAAGTGATTGCTGGGTCGGAGGAGATAGCCGGAACTCAAAAATTGGTACAGAAATCACGGGAAGCTAAAAGAAATATGCCACATTTGCTTATTGGTGTTTAAATTATAGATTCATATTAGTGTTTAGCGGATGTGCAATAGGCATTTCGTTATGAATATTTATAAAATATTAAAGAAATATAAAAAAAAAATATATATATATATATGTTTACAAATAATTAGTTAATGCTTCCATGTGAATGACAATTGTCCCCTGCTCAGTTGTCCGTGGCATAGTTTTGTTTTTCTATTATCATGACATTGCAGCATGCCGCATTATTGTGTATGCAGCAAGGAATATGCGCATCTGCCATTTATTTACACTCGTGTCTCCAAGGAATGATTATAAAAGTCCCTAATGGATTGAAATGAACCGGCTGAAAGTGAGCTTGACTTTTCTTGCACTATTGTCAATGTTTTGGTTCTTTATGTTCACATTGTGATGACAAGCAAGGATACACCCGATCCTGGCCTGGTAAAATCGTGAGGTATCGCATCATTCTATGAAATCCATTCAGTCTTAGTGTGTGGAGTAAGGCTGTATTATTACAGTTGGTTTCACGTGCATGAACAGCAGATATATTTTAAATTGCAGCGGACGAGAATCCAATAGTATTATGTGTAGAAGGCATTTGTAAGGGATAGCATAAGGCATCAAAACTTTTCCTGTTTAAATTTGTGGCCTTTTAGGATGACTGAAAATAATATGCAACTCTATTGTGAAGAAACCAAAACGAGGAGTAAAAAACCCAAACCCTCACAAAGGTACCTCGAAAGTTGTGTATACCTGTTTAAATACCCACTGCATTCTTGTCCGGCATAAATACAACTAGGGCTTCGCGAACGCAATTTGCGTTGCGTTGAAGATGAGCGTAGACTGCGGATCAACTGCGGATAAAAGGTAAAACACCGAATACGAAAACCACGGAACACCATGCCAGATCATTGCCTTCTCGAAAATACCGATCACTTGAAAATTTACACGATTCTGATCTTCCTTTGTTTCTCTCCGAGCTGTCAGAAAGCGAAAACATGCAAATTTTGAACTCATTGAGTTATGATAACGTAAATACACAAGACATACCTTATGCCAGAGGGTTCTTATGTTTAGAGATAAATTTCTGTCGCGGATTAATTATACTTTCAATTACTTCCATGTACGAAATTGACTAAACTTCTGATAACTGTCAAATCTATGCCTTGACCAAAATTGAAGTCAACAAAGCAGGTAACCTAGGACACGAAGGAAACCGGACTCCTATTGAATCAGGCGTCAATTCACGAAAAAACACTCCAAAAATGCGAATACAAACCAATGGTAGAGTCCTGCCGTCCTCAGATTTTCAGGCATGATAAATATCTGTCGGCATGTTTATAAGTGTATATCGGTCGACATGTTTATAAGTTTTTGTGAAGATATGTATAAAACTCTGATATTTATAGAAAATAAAAATTTTGAAAAAATCGAAAAATTTCGTAAAAATTTATTTATTCAAAAAGTTTTCAACCGATCGTTTTCAAAAACGCAGGGGGTCTAAGATGCAAACAAAGGTAGGTCCTCTGAAATTTTCATCCAAATCGGGTTGGGCGTTTGGTCTGTAGAGCGCGCACAAACACACATACATAAAACAAAAACAAAAAACATCCACAAGTGACTTTTTTTGGGTGTAGTGAAATTGAAGAATTCGCTCCGATCGCTTCGCTCGCTACGCTCATCAATGAATCACGAAAGGTTTTATTTAAATGTTAAAATTAAAATTCCGGGGGGTGGTAACCCCCCTTGACGTCTTGACCGAAATCGAGGATTCAAGACGGAGAGAAAGGTAAACTAGAATACAAACAGGATGTGCCTTCGCGGCACACATTTGAATGAAATTCTTTTTAAGCAAACGTCGTAGCGGCTTGAAACCAGTCTTAAAATAATTATTGATGTTTAAAATGGTAAATAAGATGCATACATCTAGCGTTTCCGGCGTATTTTCGCGAAGAAAGGTAAATCAATTCGCCACATGGTCGAAAAGTTGCAATCACACAAGTCCCACACTCGCCATTTTTGTTCTCCCTGTTGTCGTCGTCGTCGTCGGGACGCTTTGTATTGGTACATATGGTGTAAAGAGAGAATAAATGTCATCTCAACGCTGTAGCCTAGTGCGGTGTGTCTGTGCGTTACAAGCGGGGGGACTCAGATTGAATCGGGTAGCATCCTCGTTTTTTTTCCAAGAGATTCGCTGGTGCGCGTCTTTCTATAGCTTAATCTCTAATAGCATTTACCTTCATTTTCACTTTATGCTTACAAATCTTGAAGAAACAATTGTTTTTATCCGTAATTTGGCCACGTTTATTTATTTGCATAGTCTTCTCATAGAGGGCGCTGCCAGTTTGTTGCTTGGACACTGCTCAGCCGGTACAGCTGATTTGTGTTCACTTACATATTAATACTGGCTCTTTGACCGGATTATTTGCTTGGCGTGTGTTGATTATTAGTGTACTGATTATTAATTCCGGGGGGTGGTAACCTCCCTTCACGTCTTGACCGAACCGAGGTTTGGGCGACGCAAGAAAGGTTTACATGAACACATTGGCGCGAATACACTTTTGAATAAAAATCTTTATAAGCAAACCTCGTAGCGACTTGAAACCAGTCTTAAAATAATTATTGATGTTTAAAATGGTAAATTTGATACCTACATCTAGAGTTTCCGTCGTATTTTCGCGAAGAAAGGTAAATTAATTCATCACATGGTCTAAAAGTTGCAATCGCACAATTCCCACACTCGCCATTTGTTTTCTCCCTGTCATAGTGACGCTTTGTCTTTGCATATATGAGGTAGAAAGAACTCAATTACCAATCCGCCACCGTGGCCTATTGCGCTACGTCCTTGCCTTCTATGCGGGAGGTCCGAGATCAGATCGAGGGACTTCGTTTTTTTTTTTAGAGAATCGCTTGTGCATGTCTTTCTATAGCTTAATTTTTAATAGCCTTTACCCCAATTTTCACTTTATTGCTTACACTTCGTCGCCCAAGTACTTATTTGTTCTATCTCCAAATTCACAAAGTGGAGCTACACCCGTTTGAAGCTTCAAACTTGTATAAACACTATACTATAAATACTTTTCGGTCTGAAGTAGTATTTTTCTGACTGGTCATTTTTTTTCTCCTAATATAGAGATAGGCTTCAAGTTAATATTTTATTCCGTTATGCCCGAAATAAACAACTTCCGGTTGGAGATAGAACACAGAAAAAAAATTTATAAAATTCATTATTTTATTTTGTTATACTATTGTTCTATCTCCACCATTGCATACAAGATTCTGAATAAAATATTTCTCCTTTCACGAGGTTACAATTGAGTGGCTTAGGAATGATACTTCTATAATAAAAGTGATAATGGAAATCAATATTTATTAATTTTGCAGTGCAGGATTAGGATTAGCAAGGTTTAACACTCAACAGTATAACAATAAAATATTTGTACTTTTTTAAATCAAAAGTTTAATTAAGTAAGCGAGGCGTTGCTGTCACTTAAATGGGAAAATGACGTATTGTTTCAATGTTTATTTATTAACTTCCATTCATAGTGAGATCCATAAAGTTAAAACTCGAGGTCGGATTAAGGCTGGACTACATAACCTCAAACCCTTAATGACGTAAGATTGCTTCTTCTCAAATACTATCCTCTAACCCTAGTTCTAGAAGATAGTTGGGCAGGTCCGGAACTGGCGACGACATTTTAATGTTGTTAACTGTCGTTTACTCGAGGGATAGTTTAATTTCGAAACAATTCATCACCTCGCTTTACGACAACATTTTACCGCGCAGACAGCTGTCATGCCACTTGTGTATTAAAATCACGCGCTGTGATTGGTTGGAATTCTGAATCCGGTTATTTTGGAAATAGAACAAGTAAGCACTGACAAAGTTGTGCAAGTTGGTGGACTTGGAACTAAGTATTTTTGAAAAACAGGGTTCGGTGTGAAATTTCATAGGATTAAGCATGGTTTTAGGTAAAACAATACTTCAGCATACCTGTAAGACATTTAACTCAAAAACACAAAAGTGGAGATAGAACAAATAAGTACTCAGCCGATGACATCTTGGAGAAACAATTGTTTTCATCCGTAATTTGTGCACGTGTATTTATTTGCATAGTGATTTCACATGGAGGGCGCTGCTAGTTTGTTGTTTGTTTGTTGTTTGTTTGTTGGCAGTTGTGCCTGGAATGTCACGGCCAACGGCCGAAAAATAAGTTTTAGAATCCTCGTCACAACTTCCTATGTCTCCGTAGCCGAGCGCTGTTGTTACACAAGTCTACATAAGGTGTAATCTGTGGATGCACGGATCGAACCCAATCACAGTCACCT
This sequence comes from Nemoura dubitans, assembly GCA_921293005.1. Taxonomy (NCBI): domain Eukaryota; kingdom Metazoa; phylum Arthropoda; class Insecta; order Plecoptera; family Nemouridae; genus Nemoura; species Nemoura dubitans. The sequence continues at coordinate 30,075,323 of OV121073.1, read as the reverse complement.
ATTTTTAATATCCAAATAATGTCAATGTGACCTCAGAGAAGAGCGACCAGTCATAATCTCGGCTGCACAGCGTCTTTAAATGCTCTTGAAACCATGAACACCATTGGTTAACCAAATCGCCGTAAACCAGCTAATAGCTCGGTAGCGTCATAGTTTTCATACGATGAGACACTGACATGAATTTCGAGGTATGCGCCGTCGATTCGTGGCACCAGCAGGCGAGTATTGAATTTTGACATCGTTTAGCATAGGTACGGGTAGCGCATAATATCGGGGGCTGGGAGTGAATACTTGGCCATACAGATAAAGCGCTCGATTCGGGCGCGAGTGATCGTGAGTTCGATTCCCCACATGTTTTTTTTTTTGTTTTTCCCAAAGTTGATTTCACGGTTAAAAACAACATATTTACAGCGTCTGTTACTGGGGATTTACATTATTAACTTAAATCATCGACATTTCTTTGTGTTTCTACAAACTCTATTGTGCGTTGTCGGGCGTGTAATCACAATTTTTATTACTCCGGACTCATTACAGTAAGACTTATTACAGTTACGTTATCGATGGCTGTACCCTTGGTAATTTTTTCAAGCCGCCTCCGGACAAAATATTGCCCAAATAGCTTATCTAAAATCCGTAAACTGCAACCCACTTTTGATTCAATTCTTGCCACCAACGGGTATACTTTATAGTTTTACTATCACTATAACCTTCCATTTTTATTTTCCCAATTCCACCTCCCCATTGGTTAGAATTAAATACACATCAGGTTTGTTTCATATGTGGCGCTGATGTGGATTAATTCCCCTCAAATAACCGATGACATCAAGACCCCAGGGTTAACAGTATAGCTTTAGCAAGACACGTGCTGGCCAAGTGTGAACAGTGCTCACTCGGTGGGCGACAGGGCTTGGCTTAAAATTCCGGGCATGTCAATTGATATTTAACTGCACAGTTAACTGGATAACTTCACTCATTTTATTGCTACCGTCCTTTCACGTGAATTTCTTTTCGTTGGTCAACTCTATGTCATTTGGTTGGTTATGAATGGACTTGACCGTGCGTTGTCGATTCGTCGATTTGGCAATATGTTGAAGAACATCTCCGGACAAATTCACCTTCACCTTAATATCAAACTTCAGTGGGGTACACGGATGGGGCGTGGAGGGTGGCAAGTGAGGGGGGGGGGGCTCATCAGTGAACAGTGATATTTGTAGCACTTGCATGTAATCCAGTTTAATGCCGAAAGGTTTAGCGTGTTGGAAACGCCGGTTCTATGAGAACACCAAAGTAAAGCAACATTGCGCTGGGTCTGGTATTAGATGGGTCACCGTCTTACTCATAGCAATCTCTGTATACCCTAAAGTATTCGAAGAGCGTTATTGTGCGTCATGGCAGATTTTTTTCAATTGTAGGGGTTGGTAGGTGACTTCGCTTACAAAATAATTGAAATTCCCTAACCAAAAACGAAACGAGTTCGCTTCAAAAAAAGCTTGACGTCTTTCCCAACTGCACAAACGAACCCATTCAAAACATTCAGCTTAAAAAGGATTTGAAATAAAAACAAGACGTCTACCCCACCCCCCTTTCCCCCCACCGTCGTCGTCGTGGGTGGATGAAGCCAAGCAAACAATTAGTATGTTGTATATTTTCTTTACAAAAGTGTACGACGATTAAATCGCCACCAATTCTATACATGTTTAATACTTTTACTGGAGGTAGATGTTGAGGTAGATGTTGTTACTGTAGGTAGAGCTTTTCTTTTAGCTGTTAGCTTTTATGACTCTCATAAACTGACTCTAAGACTAGCATGTGTTTCATATATTGCGAACGGACGTACGCAACACTATTACTGGAGGTATAGTTGTAGATGTTATCACGGTTTTCACAGAACGCTAGTGTACACGCTAAAATTGAGAGTGATAGTACTTGGAGTGGGGAACTATTAACATGCTAGGTGAAGCCAACATAGTAGGTGTTTGGCAAATATAAAAAACAGCTTTACTCCTTCGACCACAGCTAGCCGGGATACGCCACTAGCTCCGCGCTGTATGTATCCTATGAAACGTTAAAGTATAGGCCACCAGATGTCATCTTCAGTCAGATTAACTCTTTAATCATTATTATGCCGTTATGTATTGCTATTTCAAAAATGAAATATATACTAGTCCATTCTAAAAAAGACAAGTGAATTCCAGAAGAAGCTAAATAATCCCCTTGTGTGTTGGTCACTCAGACGTTTAGTCAAATAGAAGACTGTGTTGTGCACTGGTCTCATAAACTTACTCTAAGACCAGTGGTGTAGTCGAGGGTATACACGGGTATACGCTGTATACCTAAAAAACGTTTTGACACCGAGCGTATACCCAAAAAAATAATACAATGTATACGCTCATTAAAATATATAAGCAAAACTTTGCAATGCGTTTCAAATTGAAATGTTTGAAACTCTGTATTTATTATTGGAGGAAACTTGAAAAAAGGATTCCCTAACTGATATCCATGGTTGATCTGCCCAAATATACATAAGCATGTCTTAGCATGCAGCAATTGCTGGATTCGGACAAAATATTGTGCTTCAGAAACCTTAGAAACGGCAAAATTTTTGTCTGCGGCGCAATGGGTGTGATGAATTGGTGATGAAAAGCATTGACCCGTGTCTAGTTTTTAACAGCAACGCGTGGTTTTCGAACCAGTCTGCCACTGATTGGTGTATAGCCTTTATCAGATTAATGTGTGAAGCCACCTGATTTATAAGATTAAGAAATTTATTACAGGAACCTTCTTGAAGAATAAGTCAATTATTAAATATGCAGTACTGACCAAACTATTATCAAGCCCCAAATTTACCGAAAACTCGTAGATTTGCTCCAATGAAAACCTTGAACTCTACTTTTTTTTTTGGCTACACCCACCAAAATTTTAAATGCAAGTCTGGATTCGGACAAAATATTGTGCTTCAGAAACCTTAGAAACGGCAAAATTTTTGTCTGCGGCGCAATGGGTGTGATGAATTGGTGATGAAAAGCATTGACCCGTGTCTAGTTTTTAACAGCAACGCGTGGTTTTCGAACCAGTCTGCCACTGATTGGTGTATAGCCTTTATCAGATTAATGTGTGAAGCCACCTGATTTATAAGATTAAGAAATTTATTACAGGAACCTTCTTGAAGAATAAGTCAATTATTAAATATGCAGTACTGACCAAACTATTATCAAGCCCCAAATTTACCGAAAACTCGTAGATTTGCTCCAATGAAAACCTTGAACTCTACTTTTTTTTTTGGCTACACCCACCAAAATTTTAAATGCAAGTCTGGATTCGGACAAAATATTGTGCTTCAGAAACCTTAGAAACGGCAAAATTTTTGTCTGCGGCGCAATGGGTGTGATGAATTGGTGATGAAAAGCATTGACCCGTGTCTAGTTTTTAACAGCAACGCGTGGTTTTCGAACCAGTCTGCCACTGATTGGTGTATAGCCTTTATCAGATTAATGTGTGAAGCCACCTGATTTATAAGATTAAGAAATTTATTACAGGAACCTTCTTGAAGAATAAGTCAATTATTAAATATGCAGTACTGACCAAACTATTATCAAGCCCCAAATTTACCGAAAACTCGTAGATTTGCTCCAATGAAAACCTTGAACTCTACTTTTTTTTTTGGCTACACCCACCAAAATTTTAAATGCAAGTCTGCCCCCCCCCCCCCCCCCCCCCACGATCAAACTTTTATAGCCGGGTCACTCAGCGTATACCCAAAAAATAATTTAGGACTACACCACTGTCTAAGACTAACATGTGCGACAGCCACCCACGACGACGACGGTGGGGGGAAAGGGGGGTGGGGTAGACTTCTTGTTTTTATTTCAAATCCTTGTTAAGCTGAATGTTTTGAATGGGTTCGTTTGTGCAGTTGGGAAAGACGTCAAGCTTTTTTTGAAGCGAACTCGTTTCGTTTTTGGTTAGGGATTAAATATACATGAAATATTTTACTAAATTGTCAATATTGACTTTTTTGCTGATCAAGCCGAGTACAGAGTAGTGCAGGTGTATCAAAACTCGCAAGCTGAATAATTTCATGTTTAAATATTGCATCGAAAGGGAGTATCTATTCAATATCTCTCAGTTACCTCACAAATAGATGTGCCATCTGCAAACTAAGAAAAATGCCTAGGTACACAATAATAACGCTTATCGCCTTTTTTCACCGATAATCAAGTTATCTCGGAAGACAAGACAAGTACCCGCTGTCTGTCAAATTCGCAGATGGTATTATGATGTGTATAGTTGTGCAAAGAAGCTGTGATTTGTTTTGAAGAATTTCAACGTTATATTACGCCGTTCACAGAGATTCGAATGGAAAAAACAACTAGTGAGTTTCATGGAAAAATTGAGTGTGGAGCTTATTAAAAATGTTGCCCGTTAATATTTTGGCGAGGATCTTTGGCTTGTCATGGCTATTTGGCCAAAAGTTGCAATTCACATAGCAATTTCTCTTATCGGGATTAATGGATTTGTTTCTATTCAAGGTTAATCATCAACACGTGTGCTTTATATGAATGCAAATAATTATAAGCGATCTATTTCGCTTCATTAAATAGTTATGTTCCCACCTCAAAAACAAAACAGTAAATAATGAGGTTAGGTTTATTTTCGCTTTGAATCTTTTGTCCTACGAAGGTTGCCTAGAAGAACAAGACAAACCCCCGCCCCCGCCACCAGTATCGACACGACTCAGAAGGAGGGTTAACCTTGAGACAATTCTGAAAAGAAAATTGAACCTGGATTTCGTACCCAATGAAAATACACCGAAAGAACCAGAACCTCTTCCAGTAGATGATTCAAAGTTTGCGTTCTACAAATACATGGGCGCGACTGCACAGGAAGTGGTACCAAGCCTGTGTGACGATGGAGAAGACTCTCAAGAGGTGGACCACGAAGGATTCACTCCCTTTGCAGTAAGTGGGAGAAATTTGGTCAAATCAGTGGTGTCGTTTGACAACACCAGATCAAGAAACTTGGGGTTCTGTTGGGTTACTTGGTATTTATATATTATAACTGTACACTGCCGTCCACTGCCCCCCCCCCCCCCGCACCCTCGCCAACACCACCCCTGGCATCGCTTAGGCATCACAAACATTATCTTATTGCCTGGTTTTTACCATATTCTCAACCCCTATTTCAAACGGGAGATAAGAAGTAACGAGCAGTGAAATTAATGAAAGTACCTAAAAAATCTCAAAGAGTTGGAATATCGTAGACCTGGATTTATTTATTTCATTCACGTTGAGATACTCATACCCATGCAAAAACAAAAATTAAAAATCAAAACTTCTACATTTTTGCAAGTGAATCTAGTCAAGAAGAATTTGTTTAGTAGAAGACTTTAGAATTCTTTGACCGTGAAAGGTCCCATTACAAACGAATTTTCTTATGGGCTTCCCGGCTGGGAATCAGTTAGAGAGGGGGGGGGGGGGGGCACGGCGGTTACTAATTGTAGGTGTATGCTGTAACCTTCACTACTTACTGGTGTAACTATTCCATCCTCAGCCTGCGTGTTCTGTCGTCATACACTGCAGACGTTGTTTCTTGACGAATTCTGATTAAAACGTAAAATATATCCCAGTCAAGTATATGCGATTGGGTGCATAGAAAAGGAATTGAACTAGGCAATTTAGAATTTCCGAAACCACAAGGGTTTGAACATGCTTACCAAAACGCGTGTGGATAGAAAGTGCTCAGCTAAACACGGAATCTGGAGCTAGTCTTGAGCACGAACGATAAAAGTTATTTTGTCTGGAACGTGATTTAGGTACTTTATATATCCCCGATCTCGACCAAACTTTAGGAAGTGCTTGCTGAAAGGACGCAGGTAAAGAACTATGTATAATATTGTGGGAACCCCGCAGCGTTCGAAAATCTAAAAAATATTTTTTACACAAACTGTTAGAGATAGCTTAAAACAAAATAGCCAGTGCCCTATGCAATTATGGAGGCTTTCAAATAAAGTATGATGAATGATTTTTGTGTTTTGTGTTGCTGAAAAATCAGAATAACTGCCAAAAATTAATTTTAAAATGTTTTGAAGAGTTTTCGAAATTTTCAGGACGCCATGATCATAACACCAAATGAATGATTACTTTCTTTGGAGGCCTTATAAATTGCGTGGTGCACTAGCTATTTTGTTTTGGGCTGTCACTGTTGGTTTGTCTGTAAAAAACTATTTAGTCAATATAAGTATTCGTTGGCCAATGGGTTCCCCCACCTTAACTAACATAATTTCCCCGTATTCACTTCAGATCTCTTCATTTGTATATGTTTCGTTCGTTGCAGCTTCCTCGTGTAGTAATGGAGCACCTCGATAACGATCCCTACACGAAACAGGCTCTCACCTGTCCAGTGTGCTGCAACTGGATGAGACCACCCGTCTACTCGTGTCCGTCCGGACATTCCGCCTGTGCCGACTGCCAAAGACACCTGACCATGTGTCCAAAGGCTCTGTGCATGGGGCAGTTGTCCACGCGCTGCTTCGCTCTGGAGAGAGTGTGGAATTCCCTGAAAGTCAACTGCCCGGAGTGCGGAGTTGCAGTCTTTGCCAAGACCTGGGATCAGCACGAACAAATCTGCAGAGAGTCGTGGAGCGATTTGTAGGATTCACAGTTTCTTGCTTTATTGCGTGTGTTTCATCGAATTAAATCTTATTTCAAAGAACCTATAACAATCTTACTTTAATTATTTTTATCAGTTTGTTGTTTATATTAGACCAACAAATCATTTATTAAAGCTGCCAAGTTCTTCTTTCTTCGTTTGGAATCAAGCAAAAACGTGCGATGCAGTGGCTCGCGCAGCGATGCACAAGTCTAGGCGCACTAGGCGTGGTCGAAGGGCCCCTAGGTTTTTTGAAGAACCGATTTTCCATAGAGGAATTTTCAGTACCTACACAGCCATGGGTGAAATCAAGCAAGGCCTAACTCCATAATGTTCTCCGCACGTGCACTAGCAAATGAACATTGGTATTCCTATAATTATGCTACAATGAGTCTGAAAACATGTGTCACGTTGACGTGTGACAGACAAAAACTGAAATTTTCTGCCTGCGGCGCTAGGAAAAAGACTTTTCACTTAAGCGCAAATTGAACCATTTTTCGGGCCTCGAGTCTCGACCCATCGCAATATTTAGTTTCAGAGCTGCTATGTTCGCAGCTGATCATTTTCAGTAATCACTAATCATGCATTGCATTATGCTCGGTACAGCGTCGCGCTCAAACGCAAACTATTCAGCATCGATTGAAGTCGCTGGTAAGGATGGCGTTGTTACTGAAGCTGCTCTGATTCGATATCGCCGTTGGTATTCCTAGCTTGATCATGGGCGCGAATGTGGCTAGTTCTCCTTTCATGATGGCATGACCCGTAAAAATATCGTCTGATTGCCCTAGGTACAGGTAGGTCCCTAAAAATGCCAGTTTTATAGGTTACAGTAGGTATAGTACCTGCTTTGCGAAGATAATGAATTTGTTACGCTGTCACTCCGGATAGAGCAAAAATATGGTCGGACCTTTCACATAGTGATAGAAACATCAATTTTGGACATGGTATGCTCCTTGGTCTCAGCTTCAATTCCAGATATGGAACCACGAAATCCGACGTCTGGGGCGAAGTGGGGCGTCGTTTTAAGGCGTCGCGCCTTTTAGCATCCCGCGTCCACAGTTTTCATACGAGATTCGCGAAACTCATACAGGTTATAGTTGAAACATTGACGAGTGTAACCCTGTTTTCGAAACTTGAATAACATTTATTTTGACATTTATTTTGATTTTTGATTGATTTTTGTGAAAAATGCAAATTGACATACGTTTCAACCGCTTGTGCCTAAATTTTGTGGTAAAAAAGTTTTAAAAAACATGTAATGTGTAGAAAAAGGTTCAAACAATATTATTCAAAAGTTTCAACTTAATGCCGTACTTTTTTAGGCACATTTCGCCACTTTGAAAATAATTGAGCGCCGCGCGTCCCCATACCTGACGGCTGCCATGGATAAGAGATGGCAAGATGTGCACGTAACATCCGAGTTGGTCGAAAGTAGGTACACGAATAAAACGATAATCGAAACCTTTAGGAACAAACTTCCCTACATTATTTCCGATAAGACTTTACATATTAGGCTACTGAACTTGGTAGATGTCCACTTGTCATCAAAGATTGGCTCAATTTTTGCCCAGGTGGAAAATTGAGCTGTGAACTCGGGCCGCTGCCTTTACCTCGTTCGGTGTTTACTTTCCAGGCCACACCATCTTCACACTTTTGGCAACAAATTGACACCATTTGCATTACGAAAGAGAACACCCGTCAATAACTTCCATATAGAGTTTTAAAACAACCCTGTTGAGCCGGTTCATTGAAATGTTATATACTTTAGGGTCAATTACAGCTAACTTAAGAATGTACCTCTTACAGTATGCAGTGTATATATACACTTTCCAGGCCACACCCGTTATCCGATCGCAAGCGCAACGAAGCAAATATCTTAAGAATCCACACACTTCTGACAACCAACGGAGTGCTTCCGAACCTAGTAAAATGTCCTGGAAATCGAAGAAAAGTTTAACTCAATTTACCTCAACAGCCATCAAATAGGACTTATGCATATACCTTATGTGTGTTCTATTAGCGCAGATTGGGTCGGAAGAAAACAGATACGAGTCCTGCTATTTTTGCAGAATATTTATTGTATTGCATATTGCTCGTCTTCTCGTACATGCGTATTATTAACTTTAACATTTTTTCCTGACAACCCGGATTGCTTATACCTACTTCATTCAGGATGAAATTACCGCGAAATTACGGCCTGACATATTAAAATTACCGCTTGACACATGCAAGGCAAATGTGATGATCGTGGCACCAAAGAGCGTTTAAACGTTTTACTTAATTATTGCAAAATAAAGCGATGTGCTTTGCTAGCTTCTAAGGCACCCTGCAATTCGACAGCCCTGATTTTTTGGAAACGGTCAACAGCTACTATAATATTCCCATTTGTCGACAGTGAGATTTTTTATGATTTTGCAGACTGCAATTGCGATCTATTATCCTTGCGTTTAAGAGAACACAGCACTTATGTTGGTATCGATACACAAGATCTTGTTTCAAAAAGTTCTGTGCCGGTGACCAAAGAGTTTTCTGCTAAATTATACATTAAAGTGCCAGTCGTATACGGATGCCTATAATGGTACAGTTCGGTCTTTTTTGTTTCAATAAAAATAATAATAACAATGTGTTAGCAATTTTGTGTCACGTTTCTTGTGCCACCTCGTCGGGGCCAATGTCTTCAATGGTCCTTTGTAGAAAATATCCCCAACGACAACAACTCTGGTGTAGGTGCAGTTTGCGACACGCTTGATGAGTGTAGTCAAAGAATGTTGTCAAGACATAGATTGTGTCAAGAGATAGACAAACATGTGTAGTAAATCTGTGGAATCGATTAAACATGTGCCAATGGAAAAAAATCTATATTTTTAAGGGATTTGCAAACCTATATGTGGTTGATATGATGTTTTGAATAAGAAAATTATCCTGCTGTTCGAATCTCTCTCACTCTCTCTCCCTCGTATGCTATATTTAGCACGCGTGTATACTTCTCGCCATCTCTTATCCATGGCAGCCGACAGCCCGGTATAGGGACGCGCGGCGCTCAATTATTTTCAAAGTGGCAAAATGTGCCTAAAAAAGTACGGCATTAAGGTGGGTTTTCAGCTCGCAATGTCACCAACACTGTGCTGTCAACTTTTTTTCTGGACCAATCACAGGCTCTGGCCAAATTCATGACGTCATGATCACAACTATTGTCACTGACATTCTAGACTTAGCCAAGTTGAACTTTTGCGGCATGTTCACGACTTCTCACCGCCTTTGATATGAACGAAGGGGGCTGTGCCAGCTGTGGGAATTGAAAAAGATGTAACTTTTTGTTTTTAAACATGGCCGACCAGGATTGCGAGGTGGATCTTTTGATAGTCGAGCTACTAGAAACATCGCCCGTTTTATAGGATGCTGGGAACCCAGTTAATTTTTTTTTTTTTTAAATAATAGCTTTGCAGCGAATTGCGGCAATGGTGAGAAACGGCACTGTTCGTGCACTTTCGGGTCCCGTCGGGGACTTCCGGGAAATATCGCCAACAACTGACAGAAGAGCAGTAAACGGTTTCTGTCGTCAACATCATGTCAATGACTTTATGTTGACGACTGTTCTTGGTGACAACCTTTTTCTACACATTCATGTGTTTTAAAACTTTTTTACCACAAAATTTAGGCACAAGCGGTCAGGGGCGGATCTAGACCTGCATCATGGTGGGGGGGGGGGGGGGGGGGCGCTTTAATGTGTAATAATACTTAGCATAAACATGTCACGTTTTGGTTTACTTTAGTGAAACGATAACCATTAAAAACATCCCAAACTGAGCCTGGTCGGCTTTCTTTGGCTGGCGCAGTCTGAATTTGTCATATTGAAAATAGATGGGGGGGCGGTCGCCCCCCCCCCCTCTCCCCCCTGTATCCGCCCCAGCAAGCGGTTGAAACGTATGTCAATTTGCATTTTTCACAAAAATCTACCCCAAAATCTAAGTGAATGGTTATTACTGATACCCTTCCCTTTCCGGTTAGGATCGGAGGTAATGCGAGATTACAAAAGCAATTGTGAAAATTAGATTCAATCGAAATGTGAATACCAACTTTTTCACGGATGCCGAAAAATTGATGCAATACATGTTTTTGTCATACAGAGAAGATGCAGGAAGCTTTTTGAATTTTATTCTAACTTATGGGGCCCCAATAGTCGACTGCGCCTCCGGGCCCCTCAGACCCTGTGCCCCTGGTGCGATGTTGAAATTATAAAACCCAAATAACAAATTATTATTGCATTTCTTTGAATACACTCGCAATTTCTTTTAGCCGTAAATTGCAAAACTATCTCACCCAATGGACATATATATTCACAAAAAAACCCGCGTACCCGAAAGGCGGCGTTATACAAAACAGCCAGGATTCACGCAGAAGCTGTTTATTCGCCTTGGGCTTTATGGTGACAGGGGCAAAACATGCTGCCATCAACCAAAATGTTGACCTTGGTGTGTTTTCGAAAGACCTTGCCCCAAAAACATGTGCCACTGGTAAATCTAAAAACAAAATGAGTGACAGAGGGGGGGAGGGGAGGAGCAGGGAACGGATAATTGAACCTGCTACCTCCCGAATGCAAGGCAGACATGGCGCTCTCACTACCAGGATAGCCGGACACCAGGATCGAACCTGGGACCTCCCGAATGCAAGGCAGACATGGCGCTCTCACTACCAGGATAGCGGGACACCAGGATCGAACTTGGGACCTCCCGAATGCAAGGCAGACATGGCGCTCTCACTACCAGGATAGCGGGACACCAGGATTGAACCTGGGACCTCCCGAATGCAAGGCAGACATGGCGCTCTCACTACCAGGATAGCGGGACACCAGGATCGAACCTGGGACCTCCCGAATGCAAGGCAGACATGGCGATCACCCTACCAGGATAGCGGGCCACCAGGATTGAACCTGGGACCTCCCGAATGCAAGGCAGACATGGCGCTCTCACTACCAGGATAGCGGGACACCAGGATCGAACCTGGGACCTCCCGAATGCAAGGCAGACATGGCGATCACCCTACCAGGATAGCGGGCCACCAGGAGCGAACCTGGGACCTCCCGAATGCAAGGCAGACATGGCGCTCTCACTACCAGGATAGCGGGACACCAGGATCGAACCTGGGACCTCCCGAATGCAAGGCAGACATGGCGATCACCCTACCAGGATAGCGGGCCACCAGGAGCGAACCTGGGACCTCCCGAATGCAAGGCAGACATAGCGCTCTCACTACCAGGATAGCCAGCTACCAGGACCGAACCTGGGACCTCCCGAATGCATTGTGGATTTACTCACCACACCTCGATTCGATAGTGAGTTTTCAGTCCGACGGTGAATTCCATAGCTTGTTTGGTAGCTTAAAAGATGAACAACAAAGTTTTAACCATCTGACCGTGTTGACCTTTTCGTTACAAATACCAGTGACCTGTGAGTATAGCAGCCGCAGGGTGACCAAAGCATTGTGTATTTCTTTGGGTACCCCTGTGCGCGTTGACCAAGTCGCCATGTGCTCAAAAAGACACAAGAGATTTTTCTACTGCGTTTCTAGAGTTGCTAGAGTAGAGTAGATGAATGCAAAAAAATCGCAATTTCGCGAAGATTTGGCCGAAATTCGCGAAATTTCGCGTTTTGTCACAATTTAAAAATGGCGGGAAATCTATGACTATGGATACATCTGCAAAGAAAACTTCAATTTTCATGGTCTAACCACATTTCGTGATTTCGTGGGGCACAAAAAATTCCTGTCTAGCTATAACTAAGTATTGGGAGATGGTAAGTACAAAACATTAAGTATTAATAATTAATAATTATTAACATAATTAATATTTTATTATTATTAACCTATGCTCACAGAAGTACTATATTATTGAATCTGGACTTTTTAATTGAATTGCTTTTGCCATGATTGTCCAGAAATTAAATATTGGTGAAGTTTATTTAGGTATTTCCGAAAAAACCGTTACGTTGTTGAAAGAAGAACATTAGGTATTAAATAAAATGAATGGTTATAATTGCTTAATCATTAAAATATATATTAATAAAAAATGTGATAATCTTGATCTATGCACCAATCAATTTGCATTTAAAACTCACTTCCTTCCACTTACGTAACATAAAATAAATTTTTGAAATCTGCCATGACAGAATAGAAGTTGTTGCATAAACCACCACAGTGAATTTAATGTACAGTGAAGTCGTCGTTTCCTAGAAGGAAAACGAGTATTCTTATCTCGATTCGAAGTTGTGAACGTTTCGGCGGTTGGTAGCCTGTCGTTGTCTGGCCAAGAATGATTGACCCTGCCCCGAACTCAGGGCTGCCAATCTGTGGTCAACTGCCTCCCGCTGACGGCCCAAGCTCTGTCAAATCAGAAGGCGTTAGCACTGGTAGAAGCAGCTTATACTCATGGATACCTATTCCATGACTCAGTTAAGGAGGAATGTTGGCCAACGAACATCTACCATACAATTGTTTACGGCAAACTATTAGTGACAGTCCCGCCAAAATAGCTAACCTTCAAAGGAAGAAAGAATAAATATGGTGCTATGATTAGTTTTGCTAAATAACGTCTGTAACTATGGAAACTAATAATTCCCATAATTATGGACAGAGCCGGACTTAGGCACGTGCGGAATTTGGTTATAAGTTAAAACCCATGGGTAAAACAGCGAAAATTACTAGAATCGCAGACACGCTGGGTGACCGAAACGATGTACGATTTTTTTAAATCTTTAGTTTGATTGTAACCTGCCGCTATTGCCAAGCATGATATTTTTGGGGGAAAGGGTCAAACAGGTACCTAGTTAGAGCGATACCTACTAGGTGGTAAGCCTGACATCCGCTAGAAATCCGCAGAGAAATTGTTGAAAATTTTCCCAAATTCTGATAATATGCGCTTTTAAGAGTGTTTTGAAGAGAAGCGGAATGGAAGATTTTCTTGAAAGGTGTAGTAGATCTAAGTTGAGAACAAAGGTAGATGTCCCAAAATCTGAGCAGGCGGTTGGTCTTTATAGCGTTCACAAACACAAAACTAGGGCTTCGCAAACGCAATTTGTGTTGCGTTGAAGATGAGCGCAGCAGTTTGTAGCGGGTAAACGAGTGAAAGCAGAATGTCAAGAACAGAGGGCCAATGTGTGAAATAACTGTTTTGATAGTATATGGCCAAGGAAACCATGATTAAAAACTGTTTTGACTGAATTTTGATTGAAAATAACAAAATCTCACTAAAATTTTGTTATATATTATGTATGTATATATATATATATATATATATATATATATATATATATATATATTAACAGGAGGAAGGAAAGTTGTGTAGACCTGAAAACTTCAGAAATGCTTGGTTTCATCACAATTCATTACTTTGCAAAGTTTCCTGCAAAAATATTGAGAACTTTCGGCTGTAAAGCTTGAACAATTTTTTCGGAAATTATGAATTTTTTAATGGATTTGGAATACTTTAAAAACTATTCAGTCGATTTTGCTGAAAAGAGCACAGGGTCTAATTTAGAACCTAGCAAAGGACTCTGCAAATTTGATAAAAATCGGTTCTGCCATTTGGCCAGCAGACCGCGAACAAACACACACACACACACACACACACACACACACACACAAACAAACAAAAACACACTAAAGTGCTTTTTTTTGGAGGTATTGAAATTAAAGATATTGCTCCACTTGCTACACTTATTAAATATTTAACCTTCTACTGCTATTTAACCTTCCTTTAAAAATGTAGCTCATAATGAATCTGCAGTCTCGTGTATTACCTGAAACGCAGAGATTTACTAAAAAAAATAACCTTGAACTCCAATTTTTGGGCTGCACCCCAAACCCCCCACTTTCGGAGCCTTTTGGCACACCCTCTGTTGTCTCAATGACTTGAAAAAACTCAAATCTCAACCTCCCCCTCTCCAACCCCCCCCCCCCCCCTAAAAAATACATATAGCCCTGAGGGCCTCCGAATGCATGAAGTTGCACAGGGTCCCCAAACAGTAAATCCGGCACTGGTTATGGATGTTATTTAGCAAACTGACCATTGTAGCACCAAATTTATTCTATCTTATTTTGAAAGCCTTGTATATTATATGCAAAATGATCTAACACAATGTTAATAAAAAGGGCAACCTTAGTCATTTCACGGATATGGTCACGATAAACGCTCTGCTAGATAGCTGCTTGGCCTACGTAGCTAACCGGGTGCTATATGAAAAATGCCATTGCCAATTTTTCTTGTCAGACAATTTGTGTGTTATTTTACACCTATCATTTCCTCATCAATGCTAATCCTGTGAACAGCCTTCACGTCGAAACATTACCCTGCTATTTTGACTCTGCCACTGTTTGTTACCCCACACTCCACAGTATGTTGAATGATCTGAGCAACTCACCAAAGTGTAGAAAGCTGTTGCAATCATATGCTCTTCTCTTTCTTTCATAAGTTTTGTTTCTTCTTTCTCCACCTAGAAAAAATACCAAGAATTAAAAATCACTGTATGATGGCTTCGTGGGTAATGACGCTCAAGAGACTTGAAGGTGAACCTAACAACAATTTTGAACAGTATCTGGACTTTTAAAGATGCATTCCTAATAATTAATAATGTTCAATGCAATGGAAGAAATTCAATGCACAAAGGTATGTCGCCCCCCCCCCCTCCCCTCTCACACATGGGTCCTGTTCCGAAACCTGCTGAAGCTACTGCGCAGTAACAAATCTTACTGAGATCCATTCCGAAACCTATCACAGCGGCTGAGCTGGACCCTGCTGGCCGTTCCGTAACCTGCTGAAAGCCACTGAAGTTGACTGGAGGTTTCGGCCTCAGCAAACCAGGAACATAAAATTTGAACAAAGCTGTCTCCAATGACCATTGTCTCACTGTCTAAAGCAAGATCAACTATACACTCTCACCTCCATATTTTTTATGAGCTTATCTTTCTCCACAAGCTGGCTCCAATGAGCACTGTATCACTGTCTAAAGCAAGATCAAACACTCTCACCTCTATGTTTCTATGAGCATATCTTTCTCCACAAGCTGACTCAACTGACCACTGTCTCACTGCCTAAAGCAAGATCAAACACTCTCACCTCTATGTTTCTATGAGCATATCTTTCTCCACAAGCTGACTCAACTGACCACTGTCTCACTGCCAAAAGCAAGATCAACAACACTCTCACAGACTCACCTCCATATTTTCAATGAGCTTATCCTTCTCCACAAGCTGGCTTCGAAGCTTAGCAAGATGATCTTGCGCATTTTGTTTCGGATCCAAACTTTTGATCACACTCTTAGCTTTTTCTATGTATTTCTGGTAGCGTTCATTCAAGGCTTCCAGTTCAGCTTCTTTCTTTCGAAGATTTTCTTGCAAAGTGATTGCTTTTTGCCCTGGAAAGAAAATTATGTTGATTCATGGTTTGTATTTGAGCAAAAGAAACATAATCCTGATACATATAATATGAAATACAATTGCTTGAAATATATTTTCTAATGAGATTTCTCAAATTCAGATATTAAGCGACATTCATGTGCTGTGCATTTCTCAAGCTGCAAGTTTTCATGAATAGAATTACCCAAAAGTCATCAAAGCATTGAATGGTTATGACTCGTGACTAACGACAAGCAGTTTGCTGTACTGTCTGCTTACACATTTACTTTATATTTCCTTCAATGAGGAATTTAATATCTCAGTATGGCCCTGTCTAGTAATTAATAAATTTCACATGTCAAAGGCCTGCCTAAAGTTTAAAGTGATGTAAACGAAAGAAATAAATACAACACAATGCAATGCCAATAAAAAGCCAAAACTGAAAGCCAGCACATAGATACAAAGAGAGGCCATAGAGATCAATGGCGATAGAACGTTAGACCGCTATACAACAAGTTCCCCCCAGAATAAAAGTTACTGAACACAACTTACTGGATTCAAGCAGGGAGACATCTCGCTCCTCTAAAAGAGTTTGCTTCCGATCCTTCTCTCCTTGAACAAGTCTCAGCTGCTCTTGCAAATCACTGAACCGCTGCCTGACGCCTGCACCTCCACCATCGTCGCGCTCTTGGAACTCCTCCACTTGGCTCTCCAGTTCCAAAATGCGTCCGTTTGCTTCTCTGGGGAGCAGATTTCATCAATGACATAATGCTACATGGGAGCATAGATAAAGATATCGCTTATATGATCGAGCTAATGGAGCAAAGGTTGCAAAAGAAAAATTGGTGCAAGTAGTTATTCCGGCGGTAGCTAGGATGCGTTGGAGTGGAGTCAACATCGGCCAACGACATGAGAGAAAGAATTGTATCTGCAAAAGATAGCGATGGTAGGCAGAACAAGTGAAATAACATCAGTGTCTTAATCCCACAACTGCTGACACATTCTTTGGTTTGTAGGCAAGGGGAATGCCTGAAATCATGTGGGGTGAGGGGCCCGGCAAAATAAAGTACCTTCATCTTGCAGGGGCGGTTTCTTGGGGAAGGCCGAGGGGGGCCGGGCCTCCCCGACATATTTTAGACGTTTTAACAAAACATTTATGTTTACAACAGTTTAAATATCATTTTTCCATCTCAATTTGTGCTACGCAGCGTTTTGTCTAGAAAAACGCGACAAATTGCTACTGAGGCACGCAAGGTGAAACGCCTGCGCTGCGTTACTTTGGACCTTATGCACGCGGAACAGAGACCGACGCTTCTTGCTTGATACGCTCGCAGTGCAAGTGCGGGAGAGATTCAGGGCCACGATTCCCAACAGTCCCATCTAGGATAGCATTGCAAGGAGACACGGCCTACCACCAGCGTACTCCAAAGAGTTCCACCGGCACTGTATGGCATGCAAAACGTCGTATCATATTGCGAATTAAAAATGCATTTTGAAAATGCTGTCTATGAGAGAAAGGTTGAGATGATGCACACAATCAAATAAAGACCAACAACCACGGGCATATCATATGGCATCGCAACCAGTCGCTTGCAGATAAATGCAGTAGTTTTGTCCGTCTCCAGTGAGACGAGGTAGGAGGGGGGGTCATAAGTGATCGGGCCTCCTCACATTTTTACACCACAAGCCGGCACTGACATCTTGCCTCTGCTAGCAAAGGCATGGTCATCTGGGTAAGCTGTAATTGTAGGATTGGATATCATACTCCTCATAGAGGGGTTTGCATGCCGTAAGTGAACCACATATGTTGCCAGACATGAGCAAAAAGTTTTGAAAGTTAAATGATGATGATACCTTGTGGTGTTTTAAGATGCACTCATTAGACAATGCCATATATATGCCCTTTGGTGCTGAAGGGTCATATGCCGTCAGTGACGAACAGATCGTGATGCCGATAAAGTTTTACCTATTCTAGCCTAGAAGGAAGGGGTAGAGTCTTGGTTCAGGCACGTAGCATGTGGAACTGGGGAACAAGACGTAAACAGTGAATCTGTTTCTTCCAGAGGACGGCACAACGCTAACAACGATAGTCCTCCACAAACCCATGCCGTCAAGAGGATCCTAGGCAAGGTTAATGAGGCTGTTGCTTCTTTCAAGTACAATCCACCCAATATGATCCTGAACAGAAATATTAATTTGCTTCATGTTTATCCATCCCACACATGACCCAGCACAAATTTTCTCAACTTCATATGACTTTTCAGTGAACTACTGCATCTTAACTGCCAAATCGGCAGGCTTAGCTCTTTAAGTCCACAACATTTTGTGTTATTACGCACCTAAGTACTTTATTAGCACAGTATTGGTGCATCTGCTTACCTATTCTCAACCCGAAGCTGTTTGATGCATTGGTTTGCGTCATCGAGAAGAGCTTGAACCTCCGGCAGTATCTCTTCATCTGGACCTCGTTGGTTCAAGCGTAAGATTTTGTTCTCATGTTGAAGGCGTACTAACTTTTCTCTGAAAGATTAGCAATTACATGTAAGTCCCAATCGCAGTGTTATTTTCATTGCTTTTTATATAATATGTAATACATTTTTTGTTCTGCCCTAAATATGGGAATCTCTTTTTGGGCAGCCAATTGACTTTAACAACTCCTAGCATACACTCTATCCCTTGAGAGTATTTACTTTCCGTTGCAGCGCTAGTAGTCACTATTGCGTGCCTTTGCTTTGCTCCAGTGAGAGCCTCCATCTTGAAGATGCAAAGGCGAAAGGCATGCAAAAGTGACTGCTAGCGTTGCAGAAGAAAGTAATTCACTCATGGGACAGAGTGTAGGTTAACATAGAGTAGGGTGACCAGGCGTCCCAGTTTTCCCAGGACAGTCCTGGTTTTGAGGTCCCTATCCCAGTGTCCCGAGAGACACCACTCGGGATGCCTAAATGTCCCGGTTTCCCAGTCATTCCATTTGATTAATTAAATCTTTTTCACTTCAAATAATTTATCTACAAACAATCTTTGTTATTTTTGTGTAGTGCCTTTTTCAAGCAATTGGTTTGTGGATATGATGTAGTTAATCACAATTAGCGGCCCCAACCCATCAGCAAACCCCTTCTAAATCCGTACATTTTGACATTTTGCTTTAATCTGCCATTATTGTGTATTGTAGGGGTCAGAAAATGGGAGTGGGAGCTGCAAAATTCGGTAAATTTGACTAATTTAAATCATAAAGCAGGGGGGGGGGCGCAATGCGTTATTTTCAGCAAGGTGCAGTTTCGGCACGTTACAGCCCTGAGTGTATTGGTATATTGACCCCCTCACCCACCCCCCATCACCCCACCCGCACGAAATTATGTCCCGGTTTTTCAGTTCGAAAATATGGTCACCCTAACATAGTCAGAACAAAAACGAGCAGAAGGTAAAGAAGGTACAAAAGAATCCCTTTTGTGCCACATTTGCAGGCCTATTCTTAAATAATGTTGAGAGACATGAAGGTATTGCGGAATGCATGAAACACAACATGAAAAAAGTGAAACAAAGTTTCTGAAGTTGCACACATCTTTTGTCCCAATACAATATTCAGATGCAATAATAGCAGCCCTATATAAGCAAAAGATTCCATAATCTGATAGCATTGAAATGTAGCTGAAATAGGTACTGAAAATGTTCAGTTTTTCAAACTTACTTGAATTCCGGTGGGATCATTGTCTCTGAAACAGTTTCAACGCCAGCAAGCATGGTTGCAGGAGTGCCAACGGAATTTATGTCATGCATTTGAAGCTGAGAACATTTCAGTTCCTCGTTTGTTTCTTTCAGAGTGTCGCGTTCTACAACAAGTCGCTAAAAGAAATCCAATTGATTTAAATTTTTTTTTAAATGTACATGGAGTAATAATTTATCATAATCATTAATAAAGCTTAATTCAAAATTGTCCGTCACCTCTTTTTCTCTTTGCAAAGTATTCAGCTTCTCTTGGACTTTTTTATTTTCAAACTCCAATTTATCTGCCCGTTTAGCTTCATCGTTCAACCGCTGATGTAGTTCTGCGACCTGTTTCTTGTAAACTTCGAGTTGAGCCTTCCAAGCACTGCTCTTCTTCAGCTCCTTAAAAATATATCACATCATTTGAGCATCACATGAGATACTTTTATGATTGGTACCTACCAATTCCAGATAAAAATTTTCTTTTCCTGCTGTTCTCTAATTTAAGCAATTCCCACATCCCCAAAGAAATAAGATACATGCTTTCTACAACTATAAAAACTCGTAAAATTACAAATAAACTTAAAACTTATACTACTTTTTAATACTATACGTCTATACACTATACAACTAGCAACTAATTAAAAATACAACTCTTAAAATTCCCCTAACAAGCATTAGGTACTGCATTTTGATTACTACTTGTTTAATGTAAAGTACAAATAATTATGCTACAGTATCTTATTTTCTTTCAAGAAAAAACACTTATATACGGGAATAACCACTACTTTGAACAAATAACTTGCTAGTCCTTAACAGATTTCACATCTAGATGCTCTGAGATCCAGCACTGGCCTATGTTAGCTTCTGGATTTTGCAAGAGATCTGTTAAGCAAAATGGGAAAACCAAAAAATAATAATATAAGGCACCAACAATAATAACCTAAACATTGAAACTCTGTACCAAAAGATTTCTTTACAGAGCAGACAGTCAAGAAACGTAAAGTGGATGTTGCGTACTTCCTCTAATTCCATGGTCTGAGTCATGTAGTCGGAGCTTTTGTCCTCAAGCAGCTTCACCTGCCGCTTCAGATCTCCGCACTCGTCGAGTTTCTTCTTGTACGAAGCGATAGTAGCCTCGTACTTACCTACTTTGTCGGCCGTTTCTCTCAAAATATCCACCTCATCCTTCAAGTGACGAGCCTGGTCAGCCATTTTTTGTAAATCTTCAAGTTTCGATTGTAATTCCAGCAATTCCTTCTCTTGTGTTTCAATTTTAGAACGATAATCATCCCGAGCTGGAGAAAAAAATGTATCATTCAGATGCAAGTGTCAAAGCTACTTAAAATTATGTACTTTCATCGTCAAATCTCGTCGCATCTACTTTTTTGGGGAGGCCTGGTTATAATACTACTGCTAGGGTTTTGAATGTTACTTACTAGTTTCTAATTTAAAAATTTCTTCTTTGAGTGTATCCAGCTGTTTCCTAAGTTCTTTTTGCCGGTAGCCACTCCCAGAAGTAGGATCTTCAGAGTGCTCAAACTCCTTCAGGCGTTCTTGGAGTCGCCGATTTTCTACAAAGCCGCTAGCTTTTTCTTCTTGAAGCAATGTCACTTGCATGTCAAGTTCATGACATCTCTGAGCCATCTGATCCCTTGCCTCTGTAGCTGCTTCAAGTTGAGCTACCAGACGGGAATCCTCGACTTCAATGCCTAGCGACACGCCGAAACTGGAAGCACAGCCACTAGGACCGTGGCTACTGTTCTCTAGATCCTGGATAGATTGCATGATCACTTGCTGCACTGATTCTTCCATTGCCATAATTCTTGTGATATAGCCTGAAAACAGCAGCTATATTATATTTTTTCCTTAACTTAGAAAACTTGCATATTATTTGCCCCTTACATAGGTGGTGTTTTTAGTGAATATGAAGTATATTTCTTCATTATCCAGTGTGAAATGTCTAATGGGTAGATAGAAGTACCTACCGAACTAAAGATGTACTAATTAATAAGATGAGATAAAATCTTTTATTATCACTCAGCTTACATGTTCAGAAACTCTTTTGATGTGATCAGAATGATTTGATC
Source organism: Nemoura dubitans (assembly GCA_921293005.1). Taxonomy (NCBI): domain Eukaryota; kingdom Metazoa; phylum Arthropoda; class Insecta; order Plecoptera; family Nemouridae; genus Nemoura; species Nemoura dubitans. The sequence goes on along the minus strand of OV121073.1, from coordinate 30,053,496 downwards.
CGAATGTTGTACCTAATCTTTAAAAATGGGTACCTAGTGAAAATCAAAAATCAAACGTGGAATTTTTGAAAATTGCTTACCTTGCTTATGGTTGCAGTTTATTGCACATCCCAAAATGAGTTGCAGAAGTTTGCCCAATTCACTTTCATCGTATTTTTCTCCTGCAATGGGGTAATTTGTGGGGGAAAATAAGTTAGCTTATTATGCCCTCTTTACCATGTTTGGTAGGTTGGGGATTTGAAAACAGAACTTACCAATTCTAACAACATCTGGTTTATTTCCATCAGCCAAATTTTGGTTTAAGCTATCATGGTAAAAGTCTACAATACTTTCCATGATCTTCTTGAGGTTGCTCACCTGTCATAATATTTAAAAAAATGCATAAATCAGATGTACGCTATATTAACCGCATAAAAAGTGTATGTTATTCATTATTATATAGGTACCTACAACAAAAAATAAAATATACATACTTTCAGCCTCCAGTTGTTCCCAGCCACTGGTTTGATTTTAGACATCCATGAATCACCAAACCATTCTGGAGCACTAGAACAAAAATCAAACTTAATGCCTGTGGTTGCTTGTCTTAGGACAAGAAAATGGACCAGAGGTATTGCTCAGACTTTCTGCAATGTAGAGTGGTTAGGTTGAGAAATAACTACTTATACAAGGAAAATAGAATATAATTGGTGCTGATCCCATTTAATGACAGCTTGCTAGTTAGTTTGAAATTATAGATTGCCACTAGAAGCAACAACGGCAAGAGAACTTACATCTGATTAAGAGCCTCTGCCATCGCAACTCCATCGCTGACATCTTCTACGTTACCGTGAGGGGCTTCCAAATCAAATGTTTGCAACTGAAAGTAAATACATTGGCATTTCCATTATACCGACCTTGCATTTGAAATGTGCAATACATAGCAGAATCAAATAATGCAAAAATTGGGACAAAGTGTCATCAGAGGTGTTAATGTTAAGTTAACCCCAAAAACCTACATGATCCCTAACCCAAAGTCTTGTTATCATTCTTGAAATTTTAAGGTCATATAAAAAAGATAAAAGAGTATTTCAAATTTGAGCAGTGGCTTTTTAAAATAGCATAATAGATTGCCCCATTTCCATACCCATCTCATGAGACTTTCACACGGTTGACTTTTCTCCATTTTTGTGATCTACAATAATGACATTTTAAAATCTCTAAAACCTTTAATTAGGTACTAAAACAAATTTATCAAGCAGATTCTTTATCTTATCTATTGATCACACATCACAAAAGTATTAAACAAGTGCCCCGAACTCAACATAAATATACGCTACGTTGACGCAAGGACCACAATCTGACAGAAGAACGGCTCGCCCACCATTAGTGTCTATTCCCACTAAGTATCCGATGGCTTCGAGCAAAGATACGCTTCGAAACTAACCATCTGTCTATTCGCACAGAAAATGTACGGAAACTCTCTTTTTACGGAAACACTGAAAGTGATGTATAAAAAAACTGTTATAAAAAATACTATACTAGACTTCATAGTGGTACTGTAATATCACAGTAGAATGAAACACTCTACCGTTACAGCCAGCTGTTCTGTTGATTGATTAGGAGTAAAGTTGGAAAATAGAATGCATATTATTAAGGAGCCGTACTTGAGGATTTTGAAACTATTTTTGCTAAGGCACACCCGCAGATTACCTGAAACCCTAAAAACAAAGATGAATGATCGAAGCTATGCAACAACAAATGCATAACCTTCAATTTTTTTCGATGTTCTTAAAAACGCATGTAATGCCAATTGCCATACAAAATTTGACTTCTGTAAGGCGGGTAAGGCTGTAGTTGAGCCGAAAATGATCGACATCAGTGGAGCGCTAGTAGTAACGCTCGACAATTTTTTCACATGTCAGGCGCCGAGTTTGAATGGCCGAGTGACTGCAAGGACGGAGCAGGTAGCCAGCCTGGCAAAAAATACCCAAAATCTCTATCGTGCATCAACAATTCAGCAAGGCAAGCGAATAGAGGAGATTTCCAGCCAGCTGTATATAGGAGAGGTATATGTATATATGTATATATGTATAAATGATATATACAAGAGAGGCGCTTGTATATAGGAATATACTCTTTTGCCAACATGTGAGCTAGATATTGAAGGGCCTGTAGACCCTATTTTGCCTTAGTTTATCTGAAAGGACTTTTCTTTTTAATCTCTATACTGTTCACTTTCACATTCCCAAAATATATGATCAAATGATTCAATTTGAAGGCATTCACATTTGTTTGATTGTATGATACCCATTCTTTCCAGATGTTCTTCGGTTAGACAATGCCCTGTTCTCAATCTAATAATCGTGGTTATCTGTTCTCTTTTAAGGTTGTTTTTTCTAACCATGTGTCCCTTGTTGATAAACACTCTCGTATACTTGAATATCTCGACTTAAGATTACTTTTGTATGACAACTATCTCTGCTCCCAGCCTCCCATATTTCCCTAGTCTTCTGATATAATAAGGGAAGGGGAGTAGATCGGAGCTAGGGATCAGTACAATCTCTTTAGAATTTAAACTGTAAATCGCATTTTTGGCTAAACGATCTGCTTCTTCATTTCCCACCAATCCAACGTGAAAAGCCAGTCGTAATGCAATATTTAAACATTGTCAAAATTATTGATAACTTTTTTGGAAGCTTTGTCATATAAACAACATCCATAGTCCATCTGTGATCGTATCATTGATTTTGATATTATAATCAATGTTTCGGGATCCGCCCCCCACCATACCCCTGCCAGGGCTCTCAAAATATTGAGCCCTGTATTGCATTTATCGACTATTCTGTCAATATGGGTTGACCCAGTTTAGATTTTTATCAAAAGTAATCCCTCTAGGAAAGTTAGATAAGGAACATGTTCAATTGGCGTGTTTTTAATAGTGACATGATCTATAGTATTAGGCTTCCTCTTTTTGCTAAAAATTATATTGTTGCATTTGTTTATTGCTAAGTCTAATCCATTGTCTGACAATGTATTGTTTAATCTTTTCAAGTAATTGTTTGTATTTTTTTCCGGATTAATATCCTTGTCTGAAGAGTAAACTATCATCTGCAAATTTTAAAGCTCTTGTGTTATATCTGGTACACATACTTGTATAACTGGAAGGGTAGCAAAGCTGAAAAAATATAAGCAACCGAATCGGGATACGAACCCGGGAACTCCTGATTGCCAGACCTGCTTAAACCTTACATTTTTCCGCTACAACTTTGAACCATTTTGTCTGAGAACAGAAGGAAACACAAGCGATTTATAAAAATCGAGTTATCGCTCCCGTTTTTGAACCTAGCAGGATACTGCACGAACGAACCTGCAAGATCATCAAATCGGTATGATCTTCACTCGGATACAAAGCAATTATTAAACGGTCGATTATTTTTCAATGGCACAATGCAATGCGCAGTAGACTGTGCAAGCACTAACACTCGAGTCGGTTTTAGTCCATCGTACAAAGACCCAGGCCTCGATGTCGCCGGTTCGACGCCCGCTGGTCCAACCCGAACCCCCTGCGCGGGTCGGCAAACTTTTGGGGCTTGCGACAATTTCTGGACCTTGGTCGTGGGCGTCCCCAGGACCCCGATGATGCTGTAAGTGGCTGAGTTCTGCGTCGAGCGGGACGTACTTTACCTGATAAATCTCCCGCGTCGCGTTAGTGCGTTTTTCACCTTGAACTCCGATGGGTTGTGTCCGCTGCGCCCCAAACCCCTTATTTAATTACCTTTCCATGGCTAAGCTATAAGCAAAGAAAAACGATCGATTACTAGACGCGATTATGAACCTATAGATTTAGAGGGGTGCAGAAATAAAACTGCGTGCGGGCTAGGGATGGCTTCGGGTACTCCGATACTCGGTTCCTACCCGGTTCCGACAGGAACCGACTCCAATTTTAGGAACCGAGGCATTTGATTTTTGAGCCAGGGTCTGAAATACGAAATTCAAACGTTTCCACGAGTTGTAGATAGATGGCAGCACAATATTGCAGTGGTATGAACTAGGCACGTCTGGAGCGTTTGTGTCGCAATTTTTGTTCAATTTTGTTCAATTTGTTCCATTTTGAACCTAAAAATTTCATCATTGCTTTTGCCACAGATTTTAATTTTTTATTGGTTGAGGATAGATATTTTTCCGGCGAAAATACTTCAGGGATTTGGAAACCACAGTAAAATAGTTGTTTAAGTCATGTAATCAAAATTAATTACCGGCCTAAAAAGGAAAGCATTTTTTTATGTTGTTTTTTTGTTTTTTGGGTTTTTGTTTTGCGTCGAAAAACTCGACGCCAGGTTTCAAAAACATGGAATCGAAGTCATCCCTAGTACAGGCGCTTCATACCTATCGTCCGGACCTGCTGGGTGGATTGCGTGTACCTACCTATGATGAACTCAAAATTATTTTGCTTTTTAGCAATTTGGAAAACAGGATTGAATTCTGTTTTATAAGTCAACCGACAAGTATTTCCCTGAAATTAAGAATCGTTATCGCTTTAAACCCCCCCCCCCCCTCGCCCTCTTCACCGCCCGAACCCTTGGGTAGCCAGTCCGACAGAGAGATCAAAGTCACTTTAGTAAAAAAATGTGTTTATATGTCCATCTGATTCATGTTGATACTTTTACCTGTCACTTTGACATGTAACTGACAAGGGGATTTATCTTAAACTAGTGCGGCCGCAAGGGACCCAGGAGCTTTTTTTCCAGCATTGGATCATGGGCCTTGAAAGAGTAAATCGGGAGACAGCTACTACACCTCATTAGGTCAGAAATTTAGTCAGATTTAGTCAGGTTTAGTCAGAAATTTTTTGGAGTGTCCTCAGATTCACTCTCTGTGCTAGGATTACGTTTATTTTGTTGTGGCAAAAATGAACGAAATTTGGTTCCGACCCCTTGAACGCAAAATCCGGAGGGGCAGAGGGAGTTAACTTTAATCCTGCATCAGGGTCCTGCAACACCTTCTAAGACGCTGAGGGGCGAAGGGTAGGGACGACAAAGATTTTCATGGTGATCGCTTTTTCAAACCAATTAAATTGTCTAATTTCATTCATTGGTGAGACTTTTTGATAACGAGTACCTAATCAAAATGCGATACACCTGCAGCTATAAAAATTGAACACAAACGTTTTTTTTACATCTTATTTAATTATTAGGTCATACTCTTTACACAATAATAACCACATCGCTAAGTTATGACTTTATTTTAAATGCAATCGTTAGATCTGTTATATAAATAAGCCTATTATCGAATTTAACAAACTATTTAATCAACGAATAATATTAAAATTACACTTATCAATAACAGAATGTATTATTTTAGTATTAATTATATAATCCAATGGTGACAAATAAATGACTAATACATTTTTTCCAGTTCCAGTATAAAATGTGCCTGAGTAGCTTTCAAAAATGTCTTCTGATGATTTAAAAAAATCCCCCTCCAGAATCAATCATCTAACACTTGGAGGCAAATACCATTTCTTGTTATGGTACTCTTCAAAAGAAATGAATAATTGTCCATAGTAAGTATCATAATAATTGCTTGAGACAGTCCTGATCACTTATACGAAGCCGGTTCTTCTTTGCTTCACTGGTGGAACAAATGTGTCGCCAACTCTTCTGAACTCACGCAACTTGCAGATTTCCCATTCTTTCACAATGATCGTGGATGATGGCAGTGTAGTAAGAACTGTGTTGGCGTCAATAGCTGTCGTCCTCGTGGCGTGTTGATTACAAGGGAGAGCTTTCAGATGGAATTTGGCCAGCCATCTTCGCCCGAAGAGTCGCTACGTCGTCGTCTATCCTAATGAGGAGCTTGATTTTCTGAAAAATTGGGAAATATACTAAATAAGTTCCTTTTTGTGTTAACTATTACTATAAATGCCTTTGTAGATTCACATGCATTTTGCATAATATTAACTGGCTAACTGAAATGAGAGCCTATGACATCTTGTCGACATTACCGTAGCAAGGTCACCAGGGGTCTTCATCCAGATGTAAACCATGTAACCAGGTATACACAGCATCGAGGAGAGCGCGGTCATCCAGCCCAGAGCATGGCTCCACCACGGATACTCGTATTCCAAGTATTTGATCGGCGTAAATTGAACGAGGTTGAAGATGAACACACCCTTGATACGAAAACAGAAATCAGTTGTAAAATAATTACCGTTCCATAAAGGGTCTTCGTGTTGTATTTTATAATTGGATTAAGAGTTCAAAATTTGGGTTCTTTAAATTTGAATCAGGCGTGTTCTTACCACACAAATGAGAGGCGTAGTAACGGTCCAGCAGAATTTCCACCACATGAAAGGGTAGTAACCAATCATGTCCTTGATGCCATCGTAGAAGCGGTTCACTCCGTAAGCCCACGAGATGGAAATACACTCGAAGAAGATCAAGAAGAGCAAGCAGAAACCACTGACCGCATAAGAATCCAAAATTTGGAACACATACATTCCGCCCTAAAACAAGAAAGGGTTATTGAGTATTGACACACCTTCAGAGCTAAAATGATGGTTTGGGTTTTCGAAAGTCACGGTTTTATAGTCGGAAGCATCTATCCAGGTGCCATGTTTCATATAGGCATCGCAAGCATGGTAATAGAGTAAACCATGTCCTTGCTTGAGGTGAGGGGGTATTTATTGACGAATTTGACGAATATTGTTACCTGTGATACACAAGAAAGTCCAACTAAGTAAGACAAGAAGCAGACGATGGCAATGAAAAGCTCCTTGCGCCTACGCAGAAGATGAGGCCACTCGTCCACCATGGCAGTGATGAAGCCCTCCATTGTGCAGAACTGTATACATGAACACACACAATATTCAGAATATCAGCTATGAAATCACCGCGTTTGCTTTCTAGGGATGAAATAAGCAATAAGACACAATAGACATGAGCATTGAGCATGAGACATGAGCAATAAGGAATAAGACACTGCGAGTTAGAGTTTGGGCTTTTTGTGGTCTTAATGATTGTGCATTGAAAGACTAGCCACGGCCATCATGTTGGCCGTGGCTTATGGGCTGAACTAACAAAACATAATATTATATTGTATCGTGTCGTGTAGTGGATTGGAAGTTGAAGTTTCAGTGTAATGATGTGATCATGGCTGTATATTACTTGTATTTTATCAAGCTCAAGGCAGACGACCTGCGGTGAATTGGGGAAATGTTATAGGTTTGTGATACGCACCTGGCTGTCGAGACCGATGCATAGCAACATGAGGAAGAAGAGACAAGACCAGACTGGTGATCCTGGAAGCTGCAAGACTGCCGAAGGATACGCCAAGAACGCCAAGCCAGGCCCTGTAACATTGCAATCCTATGTTAGAGTATTATTGCTGCAAGAGGAAATCCTTTCGAACTTTGCAGCAGAAGACATGCTTTCGCTTATCGCGTCATTTGGCAAATACCACGGAAAGATGGATCAGAGCAACATATGAAGGGAGTATTTTGTGACGCACGATGTCAAAAATATTGATTAAGACATTTCATGCAAGGTCTGCTTTCTTGGTAAATAGAGTATAAATGTTATATTTTTACAGAGCTGCTGCAGATATGCGTTCATATCTTCATGGTTCAGAATATACCTACTTCGGCGTGTGCGCCAACTAAATAAAATCCATTACCCAGTTTTCTCTCACATATTAGTTTTGTCTATTAGTTGGCTGGTGTACCTGAAGCAGCGACTTCTGCCACAGGTTTCTGCTGTTCATGAGCCATGAACCCAATGACTGAGAAGATGACGAACCCAGCGAACATGCTCGTGCTCGAGTTGATGGAACACACAATCAACGCGTCTCTGGAATCAGACAAAAGGGAGTAAGAAGGAGGCAACAGTCGACGAAACTCAATCATACAGCTACAGGATTCTCATGGCATACTTGTATACGTTATTCGTGAACTTGTTGTAACTTCCAAGAGCAACCAAAGTTCCTAATCCAAGACCATAAGAGAAGAAGATCTGTGTAACAGCGTCAATCCATACCTGAGAAACAAAAAATATTTTTTCAAGTTTATGAGTGAGTCGTTGAATTAATTTGTGTACACCACGCTATTTGTTTAGACCTTACTTCTGATTCGGCAAGCTTGGACAGATTTGGGCTTATGTAGAACCTGATTCCATCAGCTGCCCCTGGGAGAGTGATGCCACGGACCAGTAGCACCATCAGCAGGAAGTAAGGAAACAGAGCCGTGAAGTACACGACCTTACGAGAAAAATCCAATAAGTACACAGCCTCGAATAGAAGCAATATTTGGTTGAGTCGTATACGTAATATTCAACTTACTTTTCCTGTCCATTTGACTCCTTTCCAGATACAGAAGTAGCACATGATCCAAACGACCAAAAGGGTCCCCGCCAGTTCCCAGCGGATTCCTCCCACATATTCAATGCCCTCGGAGATCTGGAGGGTACGTCGTCTGCAAAATGCACATCAGTTACTACCTATCCCATTTCCAACGACAGCTGTAGCTAACTTGTGTAGTATTTCTACCCAGCTTACTCCCAAAACTCTTTGACGGGATCGGACAACTCGCGAACGGTCACGTTGAAGTTGTTGACAGTGCAGATTTTAGTGGTGGCTGTGCCATTGAAGTATTGTTCCCAGCAAGGCAGGTCTTTGCGCTCATAGGGGTTGACACAATACCGGGTGTTCCAGTAGTTATTGCAGGTCCTCCATGGGACATCTACAAAAGTAGAGGGAGTGTTAGCAGCTGATATTCGCGGCGCGATACCCATACGTGGAGAGAGTGAAGTTTGTATATGGTGTACTTACCAGTGTTTAGAGACATAAAGAAGTAGAAAATGGCCCATGCGAGGATGACGATGTAGTAAACGTTCATCCAGCAAGACATTACAGCCGCGGCATATCCAATACCTGCACGCCAGGAGAAAATTGTTAAACATTGCCTTCAACCATTTCAGTAGACGCAAAAGACAAACTGTTACCTTTGAAAATTGGAGCTATTTTGAAAATTCCAAGCCCTCCAATCGTCAACATTTGTCCGAGAGCAAGTTCCATGAAGAACATCGGTATTCCAGCCAGAATGAGCGTTAGGAAATACGGTATGAGGAAAGCACCTCCACCATTCTTGTAGCACAAATAAGGAAAGCGCCAGACATTGCCAAGTCCAATTGCAAGACCCACAACCGACAAAATGAAATCAAGCTTCGATGTCCATGTACCCCGTTCAGGTAAGTCATCTAACTTGTTTGTAGCGACAGTTTTAGCACCTGATCCAGATGCACCTGCACTGGTCCCGCACTGGTTCATCTCAAGTGTAAGTACGTGCTTCTCATTTGCCATTGTTCCGCTGTCTCTCGACTCCGTCATCTCCGGCGATCAGACGAATAACGTTTAGCCGCGCGCCGACAAGTGAATCGCAATCACTTACTGGTCATGCCGAGATTACTGATAGCTGTGGAGTGAGGAAATAAAAAGTGTCATCATCGACATTCCGACATGGAATGGGAACCTGGTTAAATGGGCTTTGATAGAAACCTTTTATGCTCAGTAAGTATTGATGAGCTATTAAAAAAGCATAATGAAAACCAAAATTGATAAGCGCAATGAATTATAGTTGTGTGTCTGTGTACAAATCTAATGATAGATCTGTAGCGGCTGTTTTTCCATCGGCGATTAAACATTTAACACACATGTTAAATTAAATTGGATTGTCGCAATTGATGGCTCATTATAGCCACAGTAACTCCAGTAACTTGTAGAACCGTCTTTTAAAAAACAGGCACAATGGTAATAATTTTTTTTTCACAAAAAAATATTTTTTTTACTTTTTTTATAGCTCAGATACTTGCAAGCAGCTGGTTAGACTAACCGAACATAAAAGCGAGAGCATTCGGTCTTGAACAGTTGACTAATCCAAATGTAAAGGTCAGCTTTACGATTCGGGCATGAAATAGTTTTTCCGAACGTAATCTTTGACCGTCAAGAAGATTTGGAAAGTCAGCAGCGTCAGTAGAAGTGGCAGCAGCAGCAGCAGCAGCAACAGCAGCAGCAACAGTGCCGCTGACAAGGCCAATCTGCCACTGCACTGGAGTCGAACCAAGAAGCATGGGGGCTGAGCTCCCCTCCCCCTCTCCCACCCCTCCCTACACCCAGCCACGTGTCCGCACGCAAATTCATAAAGTGTCAAGTATTACTCTGCTAGCTAACTGTCGGCCTGAAATTGACACCCTTATGATCGACCCCTTTTACCGACTGCTATAAAAGTGTGACTTTATTATCATCACTGTCATCACTGTCATGACTATCATGCAAGCCGGCACGCATAATTATGGGCTAACTATCCACAGCTAAGTTGTTGTGCTTTAGCACACATTGAACCATTGGAAGTTAATGATTTAGTCTGTGAAATTGCAGAGTCTATATTTTATACGTATTGCAATTTTGCTACTAGTAAATTTGTATCAATTAATTTTGCGATTTTCGCCGAAACGAACCATCTACATAGTCACATATTTTCTGCTCCTGGCTTCGACTAGAGAGTGGCCAACATGGTGACACTTTTCTATTGGCTGTTCAAATCCCATGCTAAACGGACGACATGTTTTTACCAAGTTGATCACGAAGCACGTGGCAGTTGTTTATATGAGTTTCTCGTATTCCTTTGCATATCTACGTATTATGTACACGGTGAAGTAAGTTCGTAAAGTATCAACTACTGCTGAAAGGGCTGATGAATAAATCAATTTGGTAAAAACATGGCGCCCATACGCAGAGATGGCCACTCTCTAACCCTATATAGGCTCACTAGCTTCGACTACTCGTACTACATGTGCTTGTCCAATAATTATTAATTGGTAGATTGTGGGGTTTGATATAGTAATCGCTTGTTTATTGTTTGGTGGTGAATGTGGGGGGACGAGGCGGTTTCGCAGTAACAAGCAGCGTCCGGTCCTGGCCCCCAAACTCCAAACAACCACCTAGTTCTCCAGTCTCCAGTCTCCAGTCTCTGCAGTTTGGCTGACCCCTTTCATATCTTAGACAACTATTCGCACCGTTTGCTTCTTGTTTTAACTATAACTATGATCTCACATCCTAGCAATATAACTAGTTAAAGTGATATTGCTGTCTTAATCACTATTTGTTTTAATGTATTCATATTTCTCTCAGTCCCACACTTATCTAGCGAAAGACTTCACTCGTGTTTTTACAAGTTCTGAATAAGTCCCATCGGTCTTCCCTAAGCAGGCGATGGGCACACACTACAGAAACCATCACGAAATGACACTGCTATATGCTTTTCCCGCTGCTCATTTTCTTTCACAGACTTTGATACGAGACAAGCATTCCTTGAATAAGCGCGCTTCATTAGATGACCGATACGAAAATAATGATGTGGGCTTTGATTTTTGCTCTTGCGTGAGCAGAAAATTGTCTCATCGGAAAAGCAGGAAGTATAGCACTCGCTAGCCGAATCGAAATCGTCGTTCCCGTCGCTGAAGGACCACATGTATCTAATTGTGCATTCATCACAGACAGCACAAACACACAATGGCATTATCACTTTAAGAGGACGAACATCTCAATCACATTCATCCACTCATCATTTCCCGGCTTCTCTGCGCAAGACACAACAGACCACACAACAAATTTGGCAATCCCGTTGAAAATTCCACCAGCTGCCACAAACAGCAAATCGCAGCTTTCCATACAAATAACCAATAACATCACTCACATGTTTAAATTTGATACAAGCTTCTGAGTCACAGATCTGAACCGTGTTGATTCAAATCACTAGCATTTCACTGATCGATGTGCTGAGGCTTCACGTTGTCAACCAGCCGGTGTGGCGAACACTGACTAAGTGAGCAGGCGAACGCTGTACCGCAGCCTCCAGTTGCTAGCTGCCAACCGCGACACTTGTAATGTTAATAATGTCATCCAGCCGCAGGCATCGGGATAAATAGCCAGGGGTGTGAGGAGAAGCAGTGGTCGAAATAGCTGATCAACGTGACAGAGGAAACCCATAAATCATCTCCAGATATCAGAGCGTCGAATGGGTCCCCCAGTCTATTCTTCGCACCTTCCCACTATGGTGCTATATGTTTCACAGTACGCTTTTTGGCAAATCGTGAATGCTAATTGGTATGTAATTGGTGGTGGTGAATCAACTGGTTGTCTAATTGCTGATTAGTCCCTTTGGGTTTGAAGTGGTGAGTCAGTGACGAGTGGTTGGTCCAGCACTCCAGCGTCCCGCTGCGAGGAAGGAATCTGCAGCTGTGCGGAACTCTTGGCGTCAGGAGCACGCTTCAGTTAGCACCAATCAGCGCTCGAAGGAACTGCTAGACCGAGGTCTTTAGGAGAGGGAAGTCGACGTGACGCTTAAGACAGCAAAGGCTTAAGATGGCGCCTGGTATACGCCATTTGGTATGTTGCTACCTAGTTGTTATTTACGATTACCGATTTTCGTAGGCGTTACAATTATTTTCGGGAAGTGGGGAGCTAGCCAAAGTAAGTGACTATTAGAGGATCTAAATGAGAAGATGGGGTCCAGAAGTGAGACCAACTATTCCCGCGCCACTTTCCTCGACATCCTCTGTTTCAACATGTTATATCACCCTAATAACATTGGAAAAGGAAGCGGCAATAGCAGTATCACATGACCGGAAAGCTGATATCATTGAGAGCGAGATGCAGCGCTGAATGGCAGGTTACTATTTGCCCCGCGACTGGGTGAACCGGCCAGGGGGACGTAGCCCAGCGGCATCGGCATCGGCATCGGCATCGGCATCGGCTGCAAAACCCAATCATCCGTCGACTTGACTAACTTAATTTCATACCAGTGTCACTTGCATTGCTAGCTATGGGCAGGGCCAGACTGGCTGCCGCCGAGTGGCATTGCTGTGCGCACTCCTGCGCAGCAAGGCTCTTCTCGGTCGTGGGCTCTGACTTGCACCCACGGGCAGCACCACTATAGTCGAGTGCAACCAGAGAAGAAGAGTTTTCATTTATCACTCACAGGTTTAACCAAGTTTGCTCATTTACATTCGCATGTCAGACCTCGAATCACCACATAATTATCGGCCTTTTGGCTGCGTGCTGGGAAGCTGAGTAAAACTTGTCTTCTTTGGTTGGACCCGCCTAAAGAAGGCTCCCCCACACGCCACTGGGGGGTCGAAGGGCCCCATGGTCCGTGCGCCGTGCCCCGCACCAACGTGTCCCTATATCGGTACCGCGTTCCTCCATTCTGAAGGTGTCGCACACAAATCAATTCTCAATTATTTATAATCTTGACACAGTATTTATACATAGGTGTGATGGAGTTTCATAGAGAACGTAGCTGTAGTAGTGCTGGCCGTTCTTAGTTCGCATGCCACTAGGAGTCGACAGGTGAATAAGTAGGTAACCCCCTGATCCGATTAGAAACTAATTGAATTATCAATTTGAACCGATCGGCAGGTCAGTCTTGGAAGCGCACTGCTCAAAGAAACATGGAAAGCTTTCATTAAAACGATTTAATTAGTTCACATTGGAAGCAATGTGAATGATCAAGTAAAAGATTGTGTTGGAGTTCATCGTAATTATTATACAATCAGTTAAGATACTCTTTTACAAGTTATCTAGGGTCATGAAAGAACTAGTGGGCTTGTTAAAAATGTACTTAGGAGTGTGCTTATCATCTTGGGTAATACTAGGAAACGCACAGTAAGTTCAAGTTACAATGTTCTGCGAATATTTTCGTATCGTTCGGTAATCGAGTGAATAATTTGTGTTTGTGTTGGTGTTCTTAGTAAAATAAGGGGTGTGGAAACAATGTCCGACTCGGGCGCCCCTGTTCACCACGAAACGTCGCTATCCCTGCGAGACATACTTCCTGTGAACCCAAAACACTACGACAAAAACCGTGCGCCCAAATTCCAGGGTCAGCCGACCACGGTCTATTTCCATGTCACAGTCCTGTCTCTCGACTCAATAAATGAAGAATCGATGGTAAGGTTTCACTTGACTATTATTTATCGGAGATAGGTAGACCAACGCCGGTCGGTGTACATCCTATAGCTTCTGCTTATAGCGCAAATGCTGACTAACATGCTTGCAAAGTGGCTTTATGCAGTGGGGTTCCTGGTACCCTGCACACAGCAATCGGATAATGAAAACTTTGAAATGGAGTAAAAACCACCAGATGTCCAATTTTGGTTTTCTTGAGTACAAAAATTTCCAATAGTTTCCATGGTTTAGTATGTGTGACCTCGCAGGAATACCCAGATTGAATTGGATAAACCAATAACAGCTCAAAGCGCATGTCCCCCCGCCCCTACCGCAGCAAGCCCCTAGACTGAGGGACACGCGAAAATGTTATTTACCTATTCTGCACTTGGAAGCTCTATTACGAGTGGAAAAGCCACAACGATTGTTAAAATTGAACTCTTGCTGCAGAAGCGGAACAGAAAAGCATATATTATATATTCTTTATGGATGGATTTCCAGCAGGAATTTTTCTTGCCGAGGACCGTGATTTTATCGTTACTTCGCTGCTCCTTCGAATTTTGAAGATAATTTGTAAGAATTTTGTGAAAGAGAAATACTTTTTTTACAGACTTACGTTGCCGATATCTTCTTGGCGCAAAGCTGGCGAGACTCGCGACTTCGTCTTCCGGAATACATGAGCGAAGAGTACCGCATCCTGGACGTAGAATGGCTCCACGATATTTGGAGGCCCGACTGTTTCTTTAAGAATGCCAAGAAAGTGACATTTCATGAGATGAGCATTCCCAACCACTATTTGTGGCTGTACCACGACAAAACTTTGCTGTACATGTCAAAGTACGTGAGTTGGTTTATTACTTTCTAATCGATACTCATCTTATATCTGTTTGAAATTGATTGGCATAAATAATTTAAAATTATACAAATATATACCAACTGACAACGATGAAATCTAGTTATAATATTATTTTAGGTTGACTTTGGTGCTCTCATGTGCAATGAAATTTGAATCGTACCCGCATGATACCCAAATTTGCTCGATGAGTATTGAAAGTTGTAAGTACAAATGCATGACCAAATACGTATACTGCAAACAATAAATGATTAGTGTGTGGGTAGATATGGCCGAAAGGCTCCAACAGATTGCAGTGTGGGTTTGATTCGGTGCATCTTTTGTGAGGTGCCTAAACATGATACATTTGCAGTGTCTCACACCGTGCATGATTTGGTGTTCATCTGGAACATGACAGACCCGTTGGTCGTGAATCCAGAGATCGAACTGCCCCAGCTTGATATCTCTAACAACTACACGGCAGATTGCACGATTGAATATTCTACGGGTGAGCTGACATTGACACTACTTCGTGCTTTGAGCAAGGACCATTTTGGGGACCGTCCCCGAAGAGGACCAACTGTACTGTTGCAGCCAAGAGCTAAAAGTGTTCAAAACTGTCCATAGAGCGCTTTATCTATCTATCTCAAGGCATGCGGTAGTAAGTTTTTAAACTCTTTTAGTTCATTTTTATGCAATGGTACGTGTCAGGTTCTGATCCAGCGCCTCGGGGCTTTGAGCAGATTCTATAATATTGTTATCGTTTGCTGTCGCTGCCACTTCGGCTCGGCGCGCTCAGAGCGGCACTGCACGAGAAATATGCTACACGCTAATTACATCCCTCCGGTAATTCGCTTACCGTGACTAAACGGATAGTCTTATAAAAGTGCCAAATTATTTCAACACAGAGGAAGGATGGAGGACTATGCTCAAATTATTTGAATTTTATCTGATGAGAAGTTTGTCTAGGTGCTAGGGGTCGAAATAGCTATGGGTTAATCCTTACGGGAGTTGGTTTTCTAAGCACCTAGGCCGAAAAACGCGGAATTTGGGAATTTCTGCACGGATGGCCGTAGACTCAAAAGGTTTTTTTTTACTGTCCACAGGTCATTACTAGATCTGCCTTATCGATGGTAAAGTTAAATTTAAGTGGTAAATCGTCCTTTAAAATGGTCTAAGAATAATATTAGCTTTGACTTTTTTACATCCATGTCTTCCAACCATGTACTTAAAACATTTTGCACAGCAGTTTCACATGAGTGATATTTCCTGAAACCAGATTGATTGCTTGCTAGTAGATCATTTGCATTGAAGTATTCATATTATTGGTCGTGTACAGCTATTTCCATGATTTTGTCTATTATTGAGAGCATGTTAATCGGTCGGAAATCACATATTTTTATTGATTGAGCTACTTTGCAAATTGGGTGGTGTATGATCGAATACTTAGGGTTTATTGGGAATTCTCCTTTTCTACGTGAGTTGTTGATAGTGTATGACAATTTATATTTAAAGATCCTGTATCCATCTCTAAATAATTAATATGTAACTCCATCAATGCTGCCTGTTTTGTTTTTAAGTCGATTAACCACAATTTCATCTAATTCTTTACATTATGTTTCCCTGAAAATATGCAGCGAGTAGGTATACATCTTCTTCCTCTCTTTGATACTCTTCCAGGGCAACAGATTTTTTAAATTAACTGTCTACTACGGTTTTCACCTCCACGTTTTCAATACTGTCCACAATTTCCCCTATGATTGATATAAAAAAATTATTGGATCCATCTGCGATTTCCTTTGGTCCAGATAGCAATCTACCGTCCACACCTTCGATCTCGTTTGCCAATTCATTCTGTCTTTCTCTTTCTGTTCTTATTACTTCCTTCAGAGTTTTCCACAGCTTGTCTGGATCATGTTTTACTTTATCTATCTTCCTTCTCCTCATAATATCTCACTTCAGAATAATATGAAGCTGTGCGTTCACAGAGTTCCTTCTTACTCGATATGCTTCCCATGCAGTAAATGTATTTAGAAGTTTTGCTCTTTTGTTACAATAATTTCTTATTTTTATGGATTCTAGTTCTTTTTCTGTAATCCGGGGGTGTCTGACCTTCAGTATATTTAGTTCTTTAAGGACCACCTGCTCTACATTGCATTTAATCATGTTTTCAATTATTGTCACTACATTAGTATTGACATCACAGCATTCTGTGTCCAGTCACATATATAGCTATCGTTGCACAATATTTGTCTTTGTCATAATTAGACCAGTCCTCTGTAAGTTTGGTTTTCCCTTCTGTACTCACTTGTTTTACTGTTTCCAATCGTGATTTCAACCATTATTATTGTCTCATGGTCTGAGATTGAGATGTACACTGGGGTTAGTTTTAGGGTAGGTACCTATCTAATTTAAATTGCATTTAGTGATGTGAAGGAATTGAATTGGGTCACCATCGTACAAGTTTACAAATATTCTGGGCCCAGATTCACAAAGCAGAATTAACATTTATAACTTTTGGGGTAAAATGATGGACAGCCAAAAACAGACGGCGTTTGCCGATTTCCATCGTAATAACAAACTGACCCCTGTGTTTGCCCTAACCCTGCTTAGTGGACCTGGGGATATGGAAAATGGCTCGGATTGTTCTTATCGCTATAGAATTACTTGCGAGAACTAATCTTCTATCAGGATTCATTTAGTAGGTGACCAGTTCCTTGCAAATTGACACTAACCTCATGCCATTTGTTCTATACCTACCTTTGCCCAGGGAACTTCACGTGTCTTGCTGTCGTCTTCAATCTCCGCCGACGTTTGGGGTATCACTTATTTCACACGTACATCCCATCAGCTTTAATCGTCGTCATGTCCTGGATCTCATTCTGGATAAAGCCTGAGGCTATCCCGGCCAGAGTAACTCTCGGGGTAACATCGCTTCTTACTCTAGGTAACAAAAACTAAAGAGCAACCCTATGTACTTAATTATATTATATCATACCACATTACCCTATATACTTAAATATATTATATCATACCATATTACCCTATATACTTAAATATATTATATCATACCATATTATTATCTTAGGCTCCTTCCCGGTGACTAGATATCGAGAGTCAGACTGCGTGATTGTACTAAATACTAGAACCAGACCAAGATGGAAACCAAATTGGGAAAGTAGTTTTATTAGTATAACTGCACCTTAATTCCTGCATCGCCTCTCGCCCTACTTTATACGGTCAGGAAACTTTGCTGACACAGCGAGTCATGATTTTCGCATTCTGTATCTACCTTATGGCATGGGCAATGGTACCTCTGCTGCTACTTCATGCCGGCACGTGCAAAGTAAGGTCCTAGTCTCCAGAATCAGTTGTCCAAAACGACATCCACTTGATCGATGGAAATTAATTGATAAGCTTGACGTGGACTAAATTTAACTAGTTGCTCAGCCTTAGTTATTGCTTTTTGTATTTAATTATTAATTGTGGTGTTTTAATACGCCCTGTGATACTGGTATATTGGCGGCGATGAATGATAGGACGATAACGAACCTAACATTGCTGAGAACAGTGGAGGAACAAAGATCCATGTTGTCGAGAGGTTGTCTTAAGCATGCCTTACTCGTGAAACTCTTAGAAACAATAAGGCATAAATAATACACAATACTTGCAGCGTAACACAATGGTTATCTCATGCAAAAAGCAATAAGAAAATAAACCTGGGTAGGCACATTCATTATGGTTTTCTCAAACTCGTATATTTTCCCCTACCTTAGCGCTTATTACTTCTAAAGTTAGTAGATCTATACTACCAAAGTAAAAATTTTCTTTCTGTTCTGCCAACATAAATGCGCTGTATTGTGCTTGAATCTCAAGGTCGTTTCTCTGTGCCCTAGCCACCCAAAACACGCAGTCTCAACAGTCACTGCCCCCCGTTTCCTATGTGAAGGCGATAGACGTATGGATGTCGTCGTGCTCCGTCTTCGTGTTCCTGTCGCTCATGGAGTTCGCCGTTGTCAACAATTACATGGGTCCAATAGCAACAAAAGCAATGAAAGGTTATTCTGAAGAGGACCTAAGATCGGCATTGGATGACTTTAAGGTGAGCTGAAAATACCAGGGGAGTTTCAACAAACAAAATACATTTGCTGGTGCATCCACATAGTCAGGGTTGAGGAAGGGGACAAATGGATGCTATTGGTGAGGGGGGGGGGGGTAAGTACATAATGTCTGTCGTGGCCCACTTATTGGCATTACGGCCAGTGTCGTAGTGAAGGCATTGAGAATGGGTACCTAGCTGTCTAACTGAGAAATGTGCATCCCTTTCAAAATCAATTAGCTTTCATCTAACAATATTTCATTAAGATTTGAAATTGAGAAATTTGAGATTGATTAGAAATGATTAATTGAGATTCTCATTGAGAATTGTTAACTCAGAGCCTGATGAGCAAAAATAGACGCTAGTGCGTGATACAAATGACAAAATCCACATGGAAATCTATTATAATATACATGCCTAATTAGAATGATAACAATGAGGGTTGTCATATTTATTCGGAGATACTTTCCCCGTCATTATTTCTAGTAGGTACCTGTTTTCGTCCTTAGACGAGCGCCCAGGCCACTCCCCCCCCCCCCCCCCCACCCCCAACCACAAACTATACACCTATGATCCTAGCTTTACAAAGAATCACATCCGAACTTTTTCAATGGAGTATAGTAAGAAGACCCTAAAGGTTTCCTGAAAAAAGAAATTTCAATAGAAAATGTGGAAATAAACAAAAAATTACTACAAACTCTGATTATTTGTCAATGGTGGGTGGGGGGGGGGGGGGGATGTAGAGACGATATATTCGTTTTCTCAGCGTTCCCCTCACCAAAAGGCGCTAAAATAGTTTCGCCGGCAGAAGCGGCATTGAGCCTTTGCTGGAATTCTCAGCGTTCCCCTCAACAACAAGCTAAAATAGTTTTGCTGGCAGAAGTGACACGGAGCCATTGTTCGTTGTTAAAAATCACCTGTAACCAAGGTAACTAAAACGACATGAAGCACATTAGGCCCATTGATTATAATTGACCTTGTGCCCAGTGGCGTAGCGGAGGCCCAAGCCGCCCCCGCAAGGCTTGGCCCCCCCCCCCCCCCCCCCCCCCATCAAGGGGGGCCACCAAGCCCAAACAGTGTGTCAGTTTTCAAAATGCAAAATAATTTCATGAATTACTTATTGTGAAGAATGCTATTGTGATCTGCGACATCAAATTTTGCCGAAATTAGCTATACTTACTGTTTTACTGTAAGATTATATCAACTTTGCAGAATGCGTGTCTTCGATTTTGAAGACTATAATTTAGACGAGAGTTCAAGTAGGTATAAGACTAGAGGTGGCGTTCTTGGCTTGGAAAGAAACACAATTTTTCGTGAAACATCACTGTTCGAGTTGATGCAATAGCAAAGTCTCCATAACTCAGTCTGTTCATAAGCTGCAACCCTCGGTGGTGGTTCTTTAAGGCGAAGGAAACATGCTTCTTGTGATGGCACGTGACAAATGAAATAAAAAATAATGGATATATAGAGAAAAGAGGCCATATTTTGACTTTAAAAACAATTTCCCATACCTTTGGGGGGAGGGGGGTTAGGGGGTCCCACAAATTTTTTTTTGCCAGGGGAGGCCCCGCGATTTTGCTCTACGCCACTGCTTGTGCCATGGCCTGGTGGATGATGATAAAAACGGTTGCCAAAGCACCCCAGCGATTTCCAGCGAAGTTACTAGCAACAATTTTTTGCCATACCCATGCATAGGTAAGGTAGAGTACATGAGTAAAACTTCTATCTGTGTTTGTACGTGTTGACTGTTGACCGATTGTTACACTTGCAGGAACTGCCGCCGCACTGCCGCAGTCCTATGAGGCCTGTGCCCACAATACCCCAATACCCAACGTTTTGCCACGGAAGGGAGACTGCCCTCTTCATCGACAAGTTCTCTAGGTTCTTCTTCCCATTCTCATTTTTCATCTTGAATGTTGTGTATTGGTCTACATTCCTTTAATCTTTGTTACCTTGCCATAGTGTTCGCAATTGCAAATAAATCGCGTTGATTAAGTTGAACTACTTTTTAAGACATCCAATAAATTGCCTCCTTTATCAGTATATGCCTACAGGTAGATTTTTATTTGTAAAATTTTATAAGAATGTTTAAGAGGAGTGGAAAAAAGAAATGGGCAGTGGTATACAGTACTGAAGACCTTCATAAATCAATAACCAGCTATACCTACCTACCAATTTAATTGTCAAGTAAAAGGAATTTTTGGCAGAATTTATTTTAATTTTAAACTTGAATATCGCAGATGATGAACACTTGCAATGAAATTTGTGGTTTTCATTTGGACCAGTCATAATAATTTCGTATACACCTCTTTTTGCTATGTCCTCAGAAAGGTTTGCCAGTAAAGAGCATGGGTATAACAGAAAGGTAGGTACTGCAGTACCTTTTGACCATGGTCACCATAGTTGGGAAAGATCATTTTGAAATCGATTTTTAAAAAGATGAAGATTGTCATCAAAAAAAGATCTTTTAAAAAGATCGAAGTTCACGACATTTTTTTATAAATTCAAATTCAAGATCGTTTTATAAAAAGGTCAAATTTGTTTAAAAGATCGTTTTCCGAAAAAATTTTGAAAAATGGTTAATTGTTTTCCGACAATGGCCCACTAATGGAAGATGTTTCGGCTTGTCCCGAAAACGGTCAATTCAGGCGTGACACACGCCTGAATAGGCATGGGAAACGGTATTGGTCTTTTAAAAAGATCTTTTTAAAAAGATCATGGAAAAAAGATCTTGATCAAACTAAAAGATCGTTGCATATAAAACGATCTCGATCAGTTCTTATATCACTAAAAAAGGATCTAGATCGCACAATCTCGATCTTTTTAAAAGATCCTTCCCCAACTATACTGGTCACGTGGAAAAGCACATGGAAGCACGGGATGTCATGTTCATTGATCGGTCGCAATCTCGTTTTGAAAAACCAGTTTTCTTACCAGCAACTGCCTCACTCCGTGCAATGAGAATCTACCAAACCAATAAATCTGTGCACTGTGGAGTTTTGCATAAGATTTCCCACGAGTGATGGCCTAAAATACGTCATTTTTAAGCCAGAATAAAATTCAAAAAGCTTTCTGCGTTTTCTCTGTACGAAAAACACATAATATATTATATACCATCACTTTTACAATACTTGCAAAATAGGTAGTTAGTATTCACAATGAGAATTAATAAAATTGCATAATTGCTTTTGTTTATCTCACATTACCTACGACACGCCTGGGCAAGGTAAAGCAACTGGAAAGGTGGGGTACCGGTACAAACTATTAACCAGATATTAAGATAACAGAAGCAAGTACCTAACATAAATAAAATAAAATCGAGATATGGAATCATCTGTTTTCTTTAACATAAAGAAGTGATGACATGAAGGTGTTCCTAACAAA
Source organism: Nemoura dubitans (assembly GCA_921293005.1). Taxonomy (NCBI): domain Eukaryota; kingdom Metazoa; phylum Arthropoda; class Insecta; order Plecoptera; family Nemouridae; genus Nemoura; species Nemoura dubitans. The sequence continues at coordinate 30,031,201 of OV121073.1, read as the reverse complement.
GAGAGCATTTGATAAGTTTTTTATTTTCTCTTCTAACTACAAAACTAGGTGTTGTATACCAGTGGGGGTGTGTGGAATCAGATACAAAACTTTCCAGAGAACAAACTCGTTAGCTTTGCGAGGTAGGTACTGATAATAAAACAGGTTTGTCAAAACTAGATTGCGACTCGACTAGATTCACCGATCTCAAACATACAGCATTCAGCCACTGTGGCCAAGTGGCAACAAAATAAAATCTTTATGTCGATGCATGTTTCCCACAAGGTAAAAATAAGTTTCCCACTATCCCACAGCGAAAATGCGAATTTGGTAATTTTCAGCAGCTTAAAAGTTAAGGCAGTCTGTAGGGAGCAAAAATATAAACATTAACACGGCTAGCTAGCTCCATAATAGGTATCAAATCTTTACGTACTTGAGCAGTATATTATTCTCACAAACCCGCATCTACGAATGAAGGGATGAACCTAGTTAGTTGTGTTCATGTTTACTGTTGCAACTATAAGAAACCACTGTAAGTAGAACTCAAAAAAACGATGAATAAGCTGCATTGTATAGTAGTTCTGATATTCCCATGTCCCTTATGCGTTCTAATGGTAACGCAAAGCAATAATAAAGTGGACGTGAGTCGAGACTGGAGTAGCCATGCCATAATACATGATTTCGTCGACCGGCGGGCCCCCTTAGTAGGAAAAACCTTTGGGCCCCGGGGAGGTCGCCCCGGTCGCCCCTACGATAGTTACGCCACTGGACACATGACATCCCATGCTTCCATGTGCTCATCCACGTGGTCGGTACCTGGCCTGCCTATGCTCTTTTCAGACAAACCTTTCTGAGGACACAGCCGAAATTTGACTGAGCGGATTTCAAAGTCCAGAGGTATGCCATATTAGTTCATTCAATATAAAGAAAGTATTTTACAGCTACCTAATCAACTAATATACTATTAGTTATCTCGTTATTTCAGTTTTGTAACCATAGAAGTATATAATATGATGACTCATAGTCATAACAAACAAATAAAACAAATAATATCTTATTTACCAGCAACTCCATTCCCATTCGTTGTTCACAGATGTACAGTAGCATTGCATTCGTTGCCTGAAGGTCTAGGTTAAAGTAACACAGACTTCAGGACAAGATTAAATACAAATGATAATATACCTTAATGCTTTAAATTAAATTTTAATCAATTTTAATCCAGTCATTGATTGCGTACCTCTGATTTTGCCGTTCTCGGTTTCAAATTGCTTGAAAATAACATTGACAGCAACAGTTACTTTACTAATCAGGACGAAAAATGGCAAATGTAAAAGTTGAGTTAACTGATAATATGATCAGAGTTTTGCAACAACTGCTAAAGATCTGGATCAGCTGTGCCAATTCACAGCATTTACAGACCAGTATTGGATTATTTGGAATAGTTTATGAATTCACGAGGTTGAATGCATGCCCAATCTCACCCCAAAAGAGCAAGTTAAGGCTTTAGGTACCGAAAAAAATTATCAATAATTAATTCTCCACACTGCATCACTCTTCATTTTCTGGAAAGTAGACTCTTCAATGGATCCGAATTTCATAGCCGCAGTTGTATCGGGAGGCAAAGGATTCCATTTCAGATGAATTTCATCACCTTGGTAAGTGCCAACAAGTCATCACGCCGTCACTAACGGACCAAAATAAGAGTCATGTACCTTTGTACATCCTTTGTACCTTTGTACCTTGAGGCCGTCACAGTTGAAACTAAAATTGTGGTACCTTTGGTCCAAGACTACCATATAGGCTATGTGTAGTTTCCGTCACGGGTATATTGCGTTTTCAAATAGATCTAGTAACCGTTTTATTCCTTTTCTGAAGCGTGAGTTAAGGAAAACATAGATGCAAGTTCACAAAATACAAAGAACTTGAGATCATTTTTACAGGTTCGAAAAGAAAATCTGTCATTGATTGCATAAAATGCCACTTCACTCTGCCCCTTACGAGGATATACTCAAATGACAGCAGTCACTTTTGCATGCCAAAAACAATTAACTTATAGCTATCAAGCCCATGGGCTGAGCCCGTCGGATTTCAAAATAATTTAAACAAAGGATACATTTGTTCAGCGAGTTTGTAGATGGGCTCCATTGATTTGCTCAACTCTTCACATTTTGCCATAAGTTGGTACATAGACTGTGAAAATAAATGAACATTAGTGCATACACCCTGACATAGCTCCCAATTTATAAGAAACTACTTACACCTAAACTTAAAAATGATAATTAAATCAACCACATTTCATGAAAAATAAAATTTAAAAGTTCCCTCAGAGATCACCCTATCCCACCCAGCGAAGCGGGAGAATGCGTGCCAGAATAGCTCAAATGGTAAAGCCCTGAACAGCAATCAGGGGCTCCTGGGTTTGTATTCCAGTTAGGTTGCACGTTTTTCCAGCTTCGCTTTCCTTCCTTCCTGTTATTATAACACAGTGATTCCAGCATATAACATTTCCAAAACCATGGCAGAAGCCCAGTTTCATAGAAATGTTTATACAAATCAAGACAAACTGACTTTAATGTTTGAGTCGACAGCATCACAGGTCTTGCAAACGGCATCCCGATACGTCTCCAGGCATTCTACTGTCAGTGCAGATACCTGTAAAATCCAACGTGAACTCAGCAAGAATAGGGCCAACCTTAATTTAAAAGTATGCTTTGTGTTTGATCTCCAGATTTCTGTGTTTTCTTCACCTGGCTTTTATGTCAGACATTTTTCAACCACAATTTATTGTATAAATTTCAAAAAAGTAGATGGAAAGGAAAGAAATTTGTTTTGATTGACTCAAAATAGCTTCCTGTGAGTTGATAACACAAGTTTTTAAAATTTTACAAACATGCGCCAATAGCTAACCACGACAGATTTGTCAATCATGACCAGAGATAATCTTCATGTTTGAAACAAATCAAAACCTTACCTTAAATGCACAGAGTAATTTACACTGCATTACAAATCAATTGAAGTGAATTAAAACTAGAGCATACTTTAAATCCTATCAGAGTAAAACTCATGTTATAGGTATTTCAGTTATTTTTCATCTTCAAATAATTTGCTAAATGCTTTGCTGTTGTTTATCGGTAGCTATGAGTAATCAATTGCAAATAACTTCAAATAAAGTGAATTTTTTATTTGGATGTAACTGCAGAGCGCCTTTTTATAACAGAGTACCTACCGATTCACATTGTACCATTATAAAGAACTAACTCATTCATTACATCTACAAGGTTTAAGCCATGGTAGTGGGGTTGCCCAATTGTCAAATAAGGAGAGCAGGACAAATTTTGTCGATCAAAAAGCACAAGCTGAGAGTGTAGCCTAGGGGGCTCAGTCCCCTAGCATTTAAAAAAAAATCAAGGTAATTCTTATTCTCAAGCAAATCTACAAGTTTCAGAAAATGTAAGGCATCCTTGGCCCCAATTTCGAAAAAAGGGGCGTTTTTGTGGACGTCATTTGGTTTCTCTTCGAAAAAATTTTTTTGATAAAAATTATTTGCTAATTTTCCTAATGCTGCAATTTAGTGACTCATTCTGAAATGCTGTCAATGAACATAAGGCAAAAAAAGTATCTTAAATAAATTGAGACAGTAATGTGACAAACTTACTATTTTAAACAGACCTGACTGTTTATACATATTCATTCACACGTTTTTCATAAAAATTAAGCATTTCATGCCAGTCCATATTATTAAGTCATTGGTTCTGGGGTACAGAATCGAGCTCTATGAAAGTGCATGGACATTTGACTGCATTTCAATGCCCAGAGCTGATGTGTATCAACGTATTTCCTTAGCCTACCACCCAAAGACGCCAAACTCTTAATATTTAATTATCAATGGATGATAAGGAAAGTCTCTTACGCTATGAAGTATCCCCGCAAGATTTTCTGTGAGGGTGTCAACAGAAGTGGCAACTCTTCGAACGTCTGCCTCAAGGTCGTTGAGGATGTTGGGATCAATGACGGGAAGCTGAGGCATCAGCGCCTGTCTGTAGAGGCACGGGGATGACACTCTCATGCCAGGAAACGCAGGCACATCTGGAATTGTGCGGAAAACAACATGTTATTAGTTGGGTGTGATTTAAAAATTAATAACTTTGGTACTACATGGAATGAACATGTTTAAATGCATTTATTCCTGATGGTGGATTAATATAAGATTTTGAAGACTTGTGTTGTCCATCATAAAGTTTGCATGAGTATAGAATTAAAATTTATTTATTTATGGGTCTCTGGCACATTTCAATATGACCATAAGATGACCTTTTCAGAAAAATACCTCCAACCATACAATGTCGAAGGTCAATTAGGAACATTTATCAGCTGTGGTAACGATTTTAATTCTACAAATATTAACAAAATAAATTCTACAACTCTATTTATTTATGGGTCACATTTCAATATGACCATAAGATGACTTTTTCAGAAAAATACCTCCAACCATACAATGTCAAAGGTCAATTAGGAACATTTATCAGCTGTGGTAACAATTTTAATTCTAAAAATATTAACAAAATAAATTCTACAACTCTTAAAGAATGTTCAAACCAACTCACCCCCAATTTTTGTTACTGGACTAGAGAGCTTTATTTTACTTTCTAAATCTTCTGCTACAAACAGGACCATGTCGCCATCAGTCGTCACAGTTCCATCAAGATGCAGATCACCTAATGCTTTGTGAAACGTAAGATTTCCAGAAGATTGGGCCAAGCCACCTGAGCTCGCATTATTTCGAAGTAGGTCTAACTTGTCAGGGCGTCTGGTGTCAGAAACCTGCATTGACTCATCAATAGATTGACCTCTTCTTTTAGAGCCAAAAATATCCGAAGTCATCGAAGCACCCTCAAATGATAAAAGGTCTTCTAGCAGATGTGGTGATGACTGGGAGTCTATGGATATTTCAGAATAAGAAGATGTCATGTCATGAACCTGAAAATAAGTACATAGTATTTTTGTTGGTAGCTTCTATTTATTAAATTACATTTTTCAGATTGTCACTGCAATTAATAGTCAAATAAAAAATAAATGAATGGTGTAACATAATTTAGCATACTTTTTCTTCCATTAGATCGATGGCTGACGGTCCTTCATTCCTTGGTGAATTTAATTCGAAAGTATTAGATACTTCTTCTAGAAGCTCATTTTTCTTGGCAGATGAATGGGACTGGTCCTTTTCTAGTAAAGCCATATCGTAGTTAAACAGCCAACGCGTCTCATTAAAAATTTTGAGTTTAGATGTCACTAGCACTGCTGCAATATAAATGCCAGGCTAGAAACTCGGGATGAAATCATTCTCTTGTGTCTTGATGATCGAAACTGACGTCAGTTTTCAAGAGTACCTTTATTGATGATCCTAAAACAATGCAAAAAATCAACAACAAAATAATATAAAAAATAAATAATTCATTGCAGAAGGTAGGTACCTACCTACAACCCACAACCAACGTACGTCATAAAGCACTGATCCCTGTAACTCACCACAACAAATCACCTTATTGATATCGATGTAAATATGTAATCATGGTCAGGCAATGATACAGAGTAAAATACAGTTTACTCACGCAAATAAATTATATTCCCGGAGAAAACACATAATAATAATTTAGATAATGCTCAGTGACAGTTCAGACCTTTAAAACATTTTGTCAGTGGTTTTTTATCTGTCAAACAAAACAACATTCTTGCAAATGGCACCTCTGATTTCCGGAAATACCCGAATGATTTTACCGCCCACGATATTTGAAAGCCGAATAAACTGGCACTGCCATTCTATTGGTTGGCCGTCTTTAGCCACACTTTTCGCCGCGCAGTCTTGTGGTCTTGCTCATTCTAGCTTCTCGTTTCTTTGCGGTTTTTACTGGATTTTTGTAGGAAGGCACTGGCGGTTTGTATACTGTGGGTGAGGAAATAGGAGGTTGTTGGGAGGCGCCCTGTCGCCGCTGTTCGGCAGGTAATGACCGAATTATTTAATTATTTATAAAATGGTTATTCTGATGTTATATGATTATTACTATGTACTATCCTGTTGTCGCTATCTGTCTATCACGTTATCTTTTTTCAAATGGACATTTGATGTAGGTAGGTAGGTAGGTATATCAGGTGGATCTCTAGGAAAAACTCCTGTCATCATGAGCTCTAATCTTAAGCAGTCGGTGTAGAGATTTGGTATGATCCACCATGACAATTGTGTTTTAGGTGTGAAATAGGTGCATTGCCATTGTTATGCAATTGACTCCACACCAGTGAGCTCCAAACCTAAAGACTGCAATGGAACGCATTGAACAAACTATTGCCAAGCACAGAGTAGCTATATTCAGTAAATCTTACTGCCCATATTGCAATAAGGTGAGTCACATTAAATCAGTTGTATGGTTGCTAAAGCTGATCAATATGCTTTCAACGTTGACATTTAGATCTGCTTTATGCATGTTGAATTTTCCTATCTTACCATTTGTTTAATTTCTTCTGTCCTCTAGTTGATAGTTTTGGTAGTAGCTGATAAATTACAGAATAACTTAATAAAAACTTTTGACAAATTCAACTTTCAAATAAATAGGTAACAAGGCTTACAGTCAGGACTTTCAATTCTATAACAAAAAAAACTATAAATAACCTCCATGGCTAATGCACTTAAACCTACTTTCATTTTTGTTCCAGGTGAAGAAATTATTTGAAAGCCTTGATGTTCCATTCTTTGCATTGGAACTAGATTTGCTTGGAGGTATTTGTATTTATTTTAAAATATTGTAAAATGTTATACACTGAGGTCAAAGCCATGGTATAAGGATAGGTTGACTAGGTATAGGACTCCAGTGGACAAGTTTGCGTTCGCCTCCCGTGTGATGCAAGCTGGAGAGCAGAACGTGCTACATGCCAGTGAATGCTAGAGATTGTGCGGCTGCCGGCATTATCCGTTTACTACTGTATACTGGTTCTTCCAACACTAGTATAATTATGATGAAAATTATTTAGGGAATGGGTACAATTTTTAGCTACGCAGTCGTTGTAGAGCCCAGAAATCGAATGGTACTTGGAAGAATTGTAATACTACAATACAACTAAATATAAATAATTTACAAACGTCATTCAACCTACGATATTTAATTAGTTGGGTAAATACTTGGGGATGGCGTGTAGGATACGATATTTTTGCCAGAATCGTTTTATAAATGCATTACAAAAATGTAAAAAATAAAATGCCCAGAGTATATTATGAACAAATCTGCATCTTAAAACCAGCCCAGTGATATTTTACACCAGTGATATTCATTTTTGAGATAATTTTTGTCTTTTCCTGTATCCTTGAAACGAGTTACTATTGGCGTTCGTGAAAATATTTTAATTGTCGAGGCCTGAAGTACATCTTGTTCAATGAGATTCGTCAAATTGGCAACGAATCCCGGAAGTTAATCAAGATTTTCTTTGCAGTCATCAGACCTGTAAAATTTTAAAAGAACTGGTCTCAATTTCTTTTACTTTATTTAAACTCCGGGCCAGGCTTCAAGAGGACTGCGCCACGTGGGGGCATCATGGGGCGGAGTGGAGGGGGTCCCATGCGCAATGGCATGCCTTGTCAAGCCAAATGTTTTTAGAAAGCATTTAAATTTAAACTGACACGAACGTTTCAAATTTACAGAGGAGGGTGAAGAACTTCAAGATGCTTTGTTGAAGAAGACCGGGCAGAGATCTGTGCCGAATGTGTTTATTCGAGGCCAACATGTCGGAGGATGCGATAGCACAATAAAGGCGTACAGTGATGGTGTGTTGACGAATTTGCTCGAAGGAACCAACACTGTCTACGATTATGACCTGGTCGTCATAGGTGGTGGATCGGGAGGATTAGCCGCATCTAAGGTTTGATTTTCATCTTATAACCACTTCTAGATAAAACAAACTTTAATCAAATCCTTGTGGTAGTGGGTTATGTCCTGAGTAATGACCCAAATCATTTCTCCAGTAAATTAGATAAAACTGCCAAAACAACCAGAGCTCTTTTCTTGTATTGTTGGTAAGAACTGTAAAAGCTTTTAAGTTAGATTAACGTTCCTGAATATTCAATCGAAAGCAATAATTATGTGAGATCAAAAGCAATAGGGTATGTATAATTAAAGGCCAAGTCTCCTGCCAGTCGTTCTGGCAGGAGCAAAAAATGCTCCTACCAGAATGACTGTCAGGAGCAAAAAATGCTCCTACCAGGACGACTGGCAGGATCTCGTTCCATAAGCCAGAGTGCTGCTGCCACACATTGATTAAAAAATGACTTAAAGGACTATTTGGTGCATTAATTGCTTTCGTTTTGGAATCATACTGTTGTAAAGGTATAGACCTAAGCCCATTCTACCTAATCATGGATGAATTTAATTTATTACGGCGATAATATAAAAAATGTTCCATTTTCAAGCTGCCACACATAGCCCAATCATAATGCCCCAACACATTGCCGCATATTTATGAACATTTCAGCAAGTAGTTGGTGATTTTGCATATTATGAATGATGAATATTCAGCCTAAAGGGGTATTAATATCATTTGCTCACAGTTAAATGCATTTTGCCATGTTTAAGTAACTATTTTCCCTCTTTTTACCGACTTCTCTTGCTGCCACACAAATAGTTCACAAGCAAATTGCCCATCAAATATTAGGTTATTTTCTATTTAGCCTGTAAATCTGGTGTTCTATATTGTTAGATAATAATTTTAATGTCTTCTTTCAACTACAACTAATGAACTTTGACTTGATTTCATTAGCTATATGCAGGGATTGGAACCGGAACCCAGAACCGTTTGAAATCTGGAACCTGAACCGGAACCCTTACACAGAAAATAGTAAGAACCGGAACTGGAGCCGAAATAATTAGTTACGGTTCTGTTTCGGTTCCAAAAGGTTCTTTTCGGTTCCAAACTTGGCCGACTTTTTCATTTTTATGCCACACTAAATTTATTCTCTGAAGATTTGATGTGATAATTATTTTAAAACTACAAAATTTCTGTTGATTTCATGTGAAAAAAAAAAGTATTTGCAAATGTTCTTCAGGCTTAGAGTGAGTCGCCGGCTGTTCGTCTCTCCCAAGCTTATAGAACGCGTGATTTCAGCTGAAACCAGCACTACACTTGAGCGATATATTTTGTATTTACGTTCGTATAATTTGCTTTTCATTTAGAAGTTAGATTAAGACGGTATTTCTTGATAGCCAGAAATATCTGGATTTCTGTGTCTTCTGGCAATCTGAATTCAGAGATATATGGAGAAGGGATTAGCTGCTATGACATGTCGTGTGAAAAAGTATATTCCGTATAATTAATATTTAAAAACATTAGCGAGAGGGAGTGAGAAACGTATAGCAAAGCGACGCACCAAAAATAATTTTGCAAAGCGTGTGGATTTCGTATAAATAGTGAAGCTGCACGACTGCCGACATATTTGATAATAATAATTACCCAAAATCGGTTTTAGTTAATTACTAATACCAATCTCACTGATCACTCTAACACACAGCCGAAACAGCATGTTCAAAGAGAGTCATTGCTTTAAAAATTGTTGGTTCTAGAGTAATATAATAGATCAGTATTTTGTGCTTGACCACTAATGTATTGTGAGAATAGTAATTATGATGAATGATGAATGTACCTACCAAACATGTCAAGAACACAGCAATATTGCATTGTACTACCTTTTCTTAATCCCAATCACTGTGAATTTGATCTTGAAGTGACAAAATAGTGTCAAAAAAGCACTCTCTGAACCAAAGAAAGTATGTAGGGGATTTTTTTTTTTAGAGTGCATACAAATTTGGAACCTTTTAGAACCGTTTGAAGTTTCGGTTCCGTAGGAACCGAAACGACTCGGGAACCGGAACCCGAACCCTTTGAGATAAAATTTGTTGGACCGTAACCGGAACCGTAATGAGTTAGGTTCCAATCCCTGGTTATATGCCCTTTTGAGAGCAATTTGTCACGCCGGACTAGCTGCCAGGCGCCGTTTGGTTACCCACTTCTCTAAAAAGTCGTTCTGTCTGGAGCAAGGTCCCAATACCAAGACGCTCCTGCCAGTCGCGACACAAAATTTTTAGAAATATTGCTTTATGATCTTGGATCAACGTCAAATACTTAGTTAATGGGTTGTTAACGATGGAAGTTTTACCTGAAAGGCCTTCCTACCCAATATTGAATCCACCTACTGAATTTGGAAGCACTCCTAATAGTTCTTAAACAAAATTTTTAACAAAATTGCTTGATTTGAAGGCTGTTCTACCCAATATCGCATGTATTTGATGAACACATAGTTGAATTTCCAAGGTATTGGATTGTGATATGACAGGGAGACAGCAAAAGACTATGAGGGCTTCTGGTATACACAAACTGAACATTTATTCAATTGTCACATTATAATATATTATCATTTACACACCTAAAGACTAAAAAAAGTACAATACAATGGCCGTGATAAATGTGCACTCTTCGTGGTTTTGCATGGTAGATAATTGCTATTATTGGAGGGAATAATTAAGTCCATAAAAAGTACATATACTCATTCCGAAGTACGCTCCACCATCTACAGATAAGACTATTCGTCGAGAGCCAAACGTATTTAAGACCTTCTGAAAATACACAATGCAGACTACCCCCTGCTTCCCATCGTCAGTGCAGTGAACTCGCCCACAGAAGCTACTGCAGCCACTGGCAATCAACGCAGAATGTTACGTCAAAAACTCCGCACATCTTGTCGGAGCCGAAGATTTTCTCGTGAGCTTCGATGTGACATGTACCGTCACCAAACCCGTAGTGGAAGCCATGGCCATCAATACTGAAAATTACCCCGGCCAGACTGCAGAAACAAGCTGGCCGAATTCGTGTCAGCAGGCCAGTTCTTATCAATTGGTGGGCGGGTGGGTGTGTGGCCGGTCGAGTGGTGGAGGTGCAAAGAGAGCAGATGCAGGTGTTTTCCAGGTTCCATACTCCACGTATGCAGCCTTAGACTTTTTTGGCCATCTGTCTGTTCACCCCAACACCCCATTCACAATGGAAGTAGAAGCCGATAGCAAGAAGTCAACACACACAAACACCAACATATATCTGAACACAGCCTCTCGCTATCATTTAGCTTAACTCCGATCAGTAGCCATCTCTCTGACCCACCAATCGAATGCAGTCACGGACACCAAGCACCTCCAGCTTGAAGCGCATACGTTGAAACACGTGATGCTGCAGAACAACCACACCAATCGGGACTTCCATACCCTGATGAAAATTCTAGCTAGTATTTAACAGGACTGGTGATTGTTGAAGGAAGCCACCGAATCAGACGAGGACACCACCCAAGAGAAACCGAGCACCATTGCCTAAAGCCGCCAATGAAAGAACCATCTTCACAGCCGACCGCAAATTCCAGGACTTCGCAGCAGCAAGAACACGATCGACCTGAAACAGCACTGCGTTTACGAGGTGCCATGCGGCAACTGCGAAAAACCACCACCTGCCAGACCAGCCGGATAAAGTCTTCCTGGATCCGTGAACATTGATGAAGCCCTGGTGGCCGTCGAACATTTCCAGTCGAACGCAGTCACGGGGGTGCCATGCGGCAAAGTGGGGAAAATGCTACATCTGCCAGACCAGCCGGCACAAGTCTTCCTGGATCCATGAACATTGATTAGCCGTCTCCACCGAACAGAGCACCACGTCGCAGTACCAACTTGTTGACCAGACCAGCAACGCGACCAACTTCGAAGTGACGAGGTCCTGGCAGCTGTCGAGCATACCCACGGTTGAGATTAAGCGGTCAATTGAGGTCAAGATTAAGATGAAGACGTTGAACATCAACCAGATACCTGAAATAGAGAATTGCGATTAGTACATACTGCTTATACAGCTTATAAAGGCGTATTAGATAATGAACACGTTTTATGTTATGTACGACCCATATCACGAATATACGAGTTTTACGGAAATGTTATTTTAAATAAGTAGCAAGAAGCAGATAAATCAGTTCAAAAAACTAAAATATAAAATTAAACTAGTATTAAAAACATCAAATCAGAGTCTTACCGCAAAAATCCCACAGGCGCCGGGCGCGGTGCATTCGCGACGATGCCGCCCAGGTATTTCGAAACTAAGTGGTGCTTCAAACTTCATCCACCAGAGCTCGTTGCCGGTCGCAGTTGCCGGGAAAGCTTAAAATCTAATTTTGATTGACAGCTACTGGCAGGAGCAATATCCACTAAGGCCGCAACTGCTGCCAGAACGACTGGCAGCAGACGCTATCATAATTAAACTCGTATCTTCCGTTTCAGGAAGCAGCGATTCTTGGGAGGAAAGTTGCAGTGTGTGACTTTGTTGTCCCAACGCCAATTGGTACATCATGGGGACTGGGAGGCACCTGTGTCAATGTTGGATGCATTCCCAAGAAACTGATGCACCATGCTGCAATTGTCGGCACAAACATTAAAGAGGGCAACCTCTATGGCTGGCAGGTGCCGGATAAAGGTATGAATTAGTTCAATTTTGACTTTGAGAGTTGCTAAGAGTCTAATTACTTTTAGCTCTAGATTGATTGATTAAATTGCTTGAAAGGCGTAAGTCATTAGTTAAGTTTTAGCAATTGTATCCATTGTTTTGTTAATCACTAGTAGTGTTGCGTTGTAATACATTTTACGATGTATCCGCCAGCCGGCCAAAGACTCACTGCGAAAGTATATGAGCAATTTGTGTGAAGTTAGTGTATCAATGTTGCGAAACTGAATCCCCTGTGCCGTAGTGGAGCACGACTGGACCAAGATGGTGGAGGAGATTCAACAGTACATCAAGTCACTGAACTGGGGATACCGCGTGGCTCTCAAGGACAAGGGAGTGACCTACCTCAATGCTTTTGCCGAATTCATCGACCCTCACCGGTTGAAGGTGGGTCTTTACCTATTAGGCATATCCCTGTGCTTGGCCAGAGAGAAATTGCTTCTCCATTTTTTTAGGATCTGCTCCTAACATGTAGATTGAAATTTAATTCCAATTTTATATTCCTTCTCATGTTCCCATTTAAAAAAACTAATTTGGTAGGTGCATGAAACTTTTGCGGCATCAAGTAGCAGCAGTGAGATACCTACTTGTTTATAAGAGATTTTTGTTTACTGTTTTCGTTTTGTTAAATTTTAGAAACTTGAACAAGTCCATTCTTGTATTCCTATCTGCAGTAACACCATCTAATTTATAACCTATCGTGTGTGTAATGCATCTCGATGTGCTTTCATCCAATAGTTGACGGATAAGAAGAACAAGGTGACGGAGATCACTGCCAGGCACGTGATCATTGCTGTCGGAGGCCGCCCCGTGTACCCCAGCATTCCAGGGGCGCTGGAATTTGGGATCACCTCCGATGATATATTCTCCCTGCCAAGATCGCCAGGAAAAACATTGCTGGTTGGTGCTTCGTACATCGCGCTAGAATGCGCTGGTTTCCTAGCTGGTCTCGGATACGATGTTACTGTGATGGTGAGTGTTGCTTTGCTATTTATGCCTATTTCTGGAATCAAAAGTTAAGTGGCACATCTAGGTGGAACTCTGCAAATGTTTCTGTATTCTCATCTAAGCCAAAACAAATTAGGGCTTGGAGGAAAAGCATCCAAGTGACTTTAAAAAAAAAGAGATCACTGCATGTACTCCTCTCGACTAGGAAATCCGCATAGTAGAATTTCGGCTATGTGCTCAGAAAGGTTTGTCTGAAAACAGAATAGGTAAGCCAGGTACTGACCACATGGGTGAACACATGGAGGAACTGGATGCCATGCTTAGGGGTTTGAAATCTCGTTTTAAGAAACCAGTTTTCTTATCAGCAGCTGCATCGCTCCGTGAAATGAGAATCGACCAAGCTGAAGGATGGGTGCAGTGTGAAGTTATGCGATTAGATTTCACACAAATCCAATGGCCTCAAATACGTAATTTTTAAGCTAGAAGAAAATTCAGAAAGTTTCCTGCGTCTTCTCTGTACGAAAAACATTTATGTCGTCACATTTTCGGTACTTGCAAAAAAGTTGGTATTCCCAATGTGAATTAATTTAAATTGCATAGTTGCTTTAGTTATCTCACATTACCTCCAACCCGCCTGGACGAGGTATAGTCACCAGAAAGGTAGGGTAAAGGTAATACTAATATAACCATTTAATTGATATCGAGATAACGGAAGAAATTAATATAAAAAATGAAATCGAGAAATGGAAACATAATGTTTTCTTTAATATTAAAAAAGTGGTGACATGAAAGTGTTCCTATCAAAGAGAGGATTTGAGAAGATTTTTATTTTCTCTTCTCAGTTCTCACTATAAAATTAGGTGTTGTATGCCAGTGGGGGTGTGTGGAATCGGATACAAAACTTGCCAGATAACATATTGGTGAGTTTTGAGGGGAAGGTGTCAACTGGCCGAAAATCAACTGGCCGAAAACCTAACTGGCCGAAAAAAAACTGGCCGAAAAAAAACTGGCCGACAAACCAACTGGCCGAAAAAACAACTTGCCGAATGTTATATTTTGTGCTGTGACTGTACTGAGCCGGTGGTAGGGGAAAACTATTACCCCTTTCGAAAACATTTTCTCTGAAATAACTTGGAGACTAAAAAACTTGGCGAGATATTACCTGGGCGATAAACAAACCGGGCGAATTTTTTAAACGCTCTGAATACGATGCTAGTTCCGCGGCAGCGGCGCGACCTTTTCGACCCGAATTTCGGCTATGTCCTGGCCGGGCCCATAAGAGCCATGTTAAATGACTTTGTCGTTTTTCGAGTCCGGTCGTCGACAAGTGGTCCCGGCAATTGCACTCACCCCGTCAGCGCCCGCACTTTCTCTCAAAGTCCGGTCGTCGACAAGTGGTCCCGGCAATTGCACTCACCCCGTCAGCGCCCGCACTTTTTCTCAAAGTCCGGTCGTCGACAAGTGGTCCCGGCAATTGCACTCACCCCGTCAGCGCCCGCACTTTCTCTCAAAGTCCGGTCGTCGACAAGTGGTCCCGGCAATTGCACTCACCCCGTCAGCGCCCGCACTTTTTCTCAAAGTCCGGTCGTCGACAAGTGGTCCCGGCGATTAAACTGATCTCGTCAACGCCTTCACTATTATTAATCTTAGGCTTGACCATGACTTCACCGGTCGCAACGCCTTCGCGGCAAGGCAGCCTTCCCTGCCCGCCAACGCCGTCAGTCGCCTCACTTTGCACAAGTCCCAGCGACGACGCACTTGACGGGCGGGCATCGTTGCCCGCCCGCCAGCGTCGTCAGACGCCCCGACAACTGAGAGTCGCCGTCCTGCGACGTCGGTGATCTGAAGTTCACCCAACGCCGACGACTCTCCCGGCCGCGACGGCTTCGCCGCCCGCCAACCACCTGAGGGACCCGACCACGACTCGATTTCCCATAAGACCAATGGTCTCCAAGTTATTTAAGAGACAATGTTTTCGAAAGGGGTAATAGTTTTCCCCTACCACCGGCTCAGTACAGTCACAGTGCAATATATAAAATTCGGCCAGTTTTTTTTCGGCCAGTTAGGTTTTCGGCCAGTTGATTTTCGGCCAGTTGCCACGTTCCCAGTTTTGAGAGGCAGTCACTGACTATAAAACTGGTTTGACAAAACTAGATTGCGACCGATCAATGAGCGTGACATCCCTTTCCGGGCACATAGCCAAAATTCTACTGGGCGGATTTCCCAGTCCAGAGGTGTATGTGAATAAGTTACAAGTCAATCAGCTCGGAAAAAAATAATACGAGTTTATTTCAGGGGCTGTGGCTATTGATGGGTAAATTCCCGGGAATATTCCCAAATTTGGGAATTTTTGGGGAATTTTTTTTAAATGATTTTTAAAATTTAAATGTAGTTTACATCAGAAATAATTATTCATGCTGGAAAATTTCATTTCATTTGTTTACTTTATAAGTAACTTATACCAGTGGTTTGTTTTTTTTTTTAACAATAACTTGTAATGATATATAATAGGTAGAGGTACTATCTAGTGATTAGCGGTCGGAAATATTCCCGGGAATATTCCCGACTGCCCATCACTAACTGTGGCATCACAGCTGTGGTTAAAATTTTGAACGTTTTTTTTTTTGGCTTTTGTGTAGAAAGGTGTACAATTTGACATTTTCTGAACAATTATCTCAAAAATTAAATTATGCTACGTTTCACTGCATTCTTCATTCTAAGATGATGAAACTTATCGAGCATTCAATGCCCAATTTTAAATACCCTGATTTTTTAAAACTAGTGGTAAGGTTAGGACTATGACAAACGTCTATGCCAGTTACAATGAACCTAGCTATTGCCAGCACTCTTAACAAAGCACCACTTTTACTAGTGTAGCCTTTGGTCTTCTAATGAACAGTGGGATTGGGAGGCACGTCAACCTGTTACTATTGGTAATGCACATACTCATCTGATGTCTAAGTTAACATTGCGGCTCTCCCTTGGCCTCCCAGGTGCGCTCAATTCTGCTCCGCGGGTTCGACCAGCAGATTGCCAACATGATTGGCAAGCACATGAAGAGCCACGGCGTCAAGTTTGTCGAGGGATGCGTCCCAACGGCGATCGAGAAAGTCGAGACGGAGATGATCGCAAACGATGGCTCTTCCAATGAAATCGAGTCATCTTTACCAGTGTACAGGGTGCGTTGTGTTTGGTTTAGAAGAATGAAGAAAGTCTGCTAGAGGCATTGTAGGCCCTTGTTTTCTAGTCTAATTTGTTGGCCGTTCCTAAGGTTACTGGGAGAAAAACAGATGAGTCTGAATACTCGGAAGAATTCAACACTGTGTGCTTTGCTATCGGGCGGGAAGCGTGTACGAAGAACCTTGGCTTGGTGTCTGCTGACGTTACCTTCGACAAGCGGTGAGTGGTTGACTCGGTTAAACGCAGTCAATATTTTTCTCTCTTCCTCTTATGATAGACTCAATCGCTGTATTTGATCGCCCCATTATTAACATCTCTTCTGCCTTCATTTGATTGTGTTTTGGAAACTACGTTCTTGCCAAAGCTGAGACATTTGTAGGTGCTTCAAATAGCATCAAAGTTTGTGCAAGAAATCCTCCTGGCCCTATACTAGGATGGCAAGAATACAGAAAATGGAGTGTATGTTCAGACAACTGCGTTTTCAGAAATTACAAGATAATAACTAACGAGAAAGAACAAACTTCGTCGAAGACCGTCTATGCTGTGGGCGATGTGCTTAGCGGGAAACCGGAGCTGACACCTGTCGCTATCCAGGCTGGGAAACTTCTTGCACGGGTAAGGATGCAAGTTACAGCTGATCTTACACGCAGGCCAATGCTAATCCAATCGGCAGAATCCTTGTAATGTATTTTTATTTCATGGATAGGATGATAGTACTTGCTGTTCTTTGACTATTCTAGAAAACTGCCTAAAATGATTTACCTTTCACTAAATACTGCCAGCTGTGTGATTGGAATAGCACTGTTTATTTTATTTGTGCGTTTCAAATCGTTGAATAACAAAATTCCTGTGCAAGACAACTTTGCAATCAATAGGACTGTTTGTTTTGTCTGCTACAAACCGCTATCAGTAGCCTACAGTACTACAAAAAGTGGGAGGAGCTTTTACAAAGTTGCTGCTAAACATCTAATAAACAAACACAAAGAAGTTGAAAAAAAGTTGCACAAGGAAGTACGGCGACTGCAAATATTTGCGGGAAAACGAAATAGAGGTTGTTTGTACTCTTGGCACATGTACTGCACTACACACTTGCACTACACTTGAAAGCTATCCGTTTTGTTGCACTCGCCTTGGTCGAGCTACCCCCTGTGCTTGCTGCAGTTTGCCTAGGCCAAGTCGCCGGGTTGTTAGTAAAGGTGACGTGGGTACCCCAACCACCGCGCACTTCAAGTAGTATAGTTCTGGCTAAGCGTAAGCTAGAATCATCTAGTTTTCGACTTGCGTCTTACGATAAAGCAACCTAAGAGCTGTGCTAAGAGCATTTTTTAAGACTCAAAAACGCCTTAGTTCACTGCTGCCTACCTTTGCGTAGCCAGAAGCAAGTAATTTGAGTTAGACTGTGACTTTAGACATAATGTCAAAGAAAATGTTTTCTACCTTAAAAAAGCTCATAATAGTAGGTATCTCTTCCAACTTCCAAATCCTGCATTGGTTATTGTCACAGCATTTTATTATTGTACACAGAGACTGTACGACAACAGTTACGTTTTGATGGACTACTTGAACATTCCAACAACGGTGTTCACTCCGCTCGAGTACGGCTGCGTCGGTTACTCGGAAGAAGCGGCCATCGAGAAGTACGGCGAGGAGTACATCGAAGTCTACCACAGCTACTTCCAGCCACTGGAGTATGCCCTTGGTGGACGAGACCCCAACAGCTGTTACGCCAAGCTTGTTTGCGTCAAGAGCGAAGACAACTTGGTGGTCGGGTTTCACTATCTTGGGCCGGATGCGGGCGAGATCACACAGGGGTTTGCCATCGGTCTCAAGCTGAAAGCGAAGAAGGCTGACTTTGCTGCTCTCGTTGGCATTCATCCAACCTGTGCCGAGGTGAGAATTTTTGGGAAATAGGTATTTCTGTGGGAGCTGAATGAGAGTGACACTAGTTGGCATGGTTCCTATTTTTTTGATATTAGTTTGAGATATTGTTTTTGTTGTCATTTGGGTTGCAATGGGTGACGAAAATTGTTGGAAGTGTGCCAGATATTGGCTAAATGTGTTTAGATTTTTATGTACCGAATTAGAGGAGTTACATGCTTTGATTGAGAGTAGGTGAAATTTAGATTTGCACAGGAAGCTTGGCCGTTTGATCTTCATTTATTCGTGCCAAGAAAAATGGGTTGCTGAGATTTCACTTTCTTTTTCCAGGTGTTTACGTCCATGTCAGTTACCAAGGCTTCAGGGGAGAGCGTTGAGAAGACGGGTTGCTGAGGTTAAAGAACGCTGTTTTCCTCAAAAACAGCAGATTTTTGTACCTTGCTTCGTAATCTAACCTTTTAAACGGTTGTATGACAACTTAACCACAAACCTCATACTGAGGAGGGTAAAGTTCGATGAGAATCGAAGTAATGTACGTAGATATCAACTCACGGTATTACCAGTCATTTCTTCAGACATAATTAAAGCATTCGATACGATTGAGAAGTTTATTGTAATGTTGACACTAAACTGGCAAAATCTCACTGTTAGAGGCATTTTATGCCATATAATTGATATTTAGATACATAATTGATTTTTGATAGCACTACTACAGTAAAGTTTTCAAATTATTAAACATTGAACACCACAAACTGTTTCTATTTGTTTTGATATGTCATTCCTCACCATTCACTTATGCACTACTACTAATCGAATACTACTGCACACTCTTCAGTATCGAAATGTAAAAGTTCTTAAATATGATTGGTACTTCTTCTTCATTGATGAAATTAAAACTTGGCTTGGAACTTGAGAAGGGATTTTCTGTCGGCTCAAGAATAACATGGCAGTTTGCCGGAAAGTATTCCTTGATTCGAGCGATATCGCGCGGCAATTCGTGTGCTGTGTATGCGGTCACCACGACGGGAATTGCAGGATCTCGAAGCATCATCTTGATGGTCGGCAGCCAGGTGTCGGTACCTGCGTATCCCGTGCTGCGGTATAGACCCGCGTTGAATGCGCAAATCAGGTCAGGTCGGCTGTATCTTGCCGACTTGGCGTAGTCGTGGTAAAATGTGCTCGGGTGAAATTCATAGTTGACTTTCTTTCCAACATGCCTGCAATGCTTACAGCACTTTTCGTTTTGTATCATGTCGAGTGGTCTTTCTCTCAACTCCGGACCAACGAATACGACATTTAATGTTACCAATTTTGGTAATAAATGAAGAAGGAGGACCTCCCATTTGTTGATCGTGTCTGCTTCGAAGTGTAACTCTGCTCCTGCCAAGTGAATAGTCAACTCCCGTCTTGTTTCGAGAGGCGGGCTTACGCTACATTTTTGTAGGGCAAATAAAGCCGATAGCGGACATGTGGCTATGTCGGTGATGATAGAGTATGTTAGCCGATTCCATTGCATGCATATTCCTGATCCAAAAGCATTAGGAAAAAACATTTTCATGTTATCAGACAATGGCTTATACTCTGTAAATATTTTATTTGGCAGTGTAGGTTGTATCATCCCATTCTCAGCTTGGTAAAAAATAATATCTCGGTAGAGACAAAATAGAGGACACCATTTCTTGTGGTGTACATTCAAGTGGTCAGGCTTGCAGAAGTTGACGTGGAGGCAACTGTCACAAGCGGTCAAAAGGTCCCGATTTGCCACGTGGCAAGTCTGGCATACTGGGGGGTAGTAAAACATCTCCCGCTCCCATAATTCGATTGGTCGACTCATCAGCCGGGAGCATTGGTCGACTCGCTGGATTCGGTACTGTCTGTACTCGTCTGCAGACAGGCCAGCGGAATTCTCGAACAGGTATGAGAGTTTTTCATTCTTACAGACCTTGCAAATCACCTTGCATAGCTCTTTGTGTTTGGACCAATGTTCTACTTGATGCTCTTTAGAGCAATAAAATATCATTTTGCAGTTATTGCACCTCTTCAAACTAGTGGTATCAGTGGACTTAACTGACTTGCATACTTGGCATGCAAACGCCTGAAATACTTCTCTTTGCTGCAGGACATATTCTGGCTCCTCGTCTCTATTTATCAGTTGGTCTTGATCCAACTTTGTTCTATCAAAAATATCTGATGTCCGGCCAACAATTTGCACCTTTGACTCCTTTAGTTTACTTTGTTGCTTTTCTTTGACTAGAATTTGCAGTTTTTTACTTAACAGAGTCTCTACCAATGCATCCATTGCTTCATCATCCCTGTTTCTTTGCTCTTCTGGGGCAGTTATATTGCAGGGTGTGGGGACTTCTTTTGAAAGACAGCCTGTGGGGATAGTCTTCTCTTGGGACTGCATCTGTTCTGAACGCTGATCACCATCCGATGGATTTTTTGTTTCTTTGCTTGATCTTTTCTTTCCCATTGTTTTTTTTCCTAAACAGAAATTACTTGATTAATGTGTGGGGAACCCCTTGGCGTCAGGTACAAAATGTTTTTTAATGTGGGCGAACTATACGTGACAGCTCAAAACAAATTAGCGAGGGACCTAGGCAATTTGTGTGGCTTTCAAATTAAGTAAGATTAATTTCTGTGTTTTGGTTAGACGTGCTAAAAAATAATCACAACCAAGGAAAAACCTTTTAATTTTCTCTTTGGCAACCGTGATAAGTTTCAGCAAGCGGTATCATAACACGGAAGTGATTGTTTCTTTATTTAAAAGTCTCGTAAATAACCTAGGTCCCTAGATATTTAGTTTTTGGCCACTTTTTTACATTCCCCCCACCACCCCACCACTCTTGTAGCTCAATGGCATCACCCCTCTAAAATTACGCCACATTCTTTCGACCCCCATTCCTCACGTTTTTTGAATGGGATTATTGCTTCTGAAAACACTGCCATAAACAAATGTGTAGCGCACGATGCACAAAGTACAAACAGTGGACAGAAAATCCGCCCAGTAGAATTTCGGCTATGTGCTCGGAAGGGTTTGTCTAAAAAGAGCATGGCAGGCCAGGTACCGACACGTGGTTGAGCACATGGAGGCAAGGGGATGTCATGTTCATTGATCGGTTGCAATCTAGTTTTGATAAAACTGTTTTATTATCAGTACCTGCCTCGCAAAACTCGCGAATTTGTTCTCTGACAAGTTTTGTATCCGATTCCACTCACTCCCACTGGCATACAACACCTAAATTTATAGTTAAAAGAGAAAATAAACATCTTGTCGAATCCTCACTTTGATAGGAACACTTACATGTCACCACTTTTTTTTTTAAATATTTATATTTAAAAAAAATATATAAAAAAATATATTTATATATACTTATAAAAGGAAGCTTCCGTTATCTCGATATCAATTTAATGGTTACTACTTATTACTCATACCCTACCTTTCCGGTGACTATACCTCGTCTAGGCGGGCTGGAGGTAATGTGAGATAACAAAAGCGATTATGCAATTTAAGTTTTAATTCACATTGCGAATACCAGCTGTTTTTCAAGTACCGAAAATGTGATGGCATTAATGTTTTTCGTACAGAGAAGACGCAGTAAACGTTTGAATTTTCTTCTAGCCTAAATATTACGTAATTTAGGCCACTGGATTTGCGTTAAATCTAATCGCATGTGAAGGTGGTTGTCGGGCTGCACGTAACGTATACTAGTTTGACCCGCTGTTTGTTGAGCCGCACTTTATTGAGCCGCAGAAAGCAGGCACCCCTCAGAAAGGTTTGTCTGAAAAAAGCATTGGCAGGCATGGAGGACCTGGGCGGCATGCTTAGGGGCTCGAAATCTCGTTTTTAGAAATCAGTGTCCTTATCAGCAGCTGCCTCGCTCCGTGAAATGAGAATCGACCAAGCTGAAGGATCGGTGCAGTGTGCAGTTATGCGATTAGGGTGCCTGCTTTCTGCGGCTCAACGAAATTCTACTAGGCGGATTTCCTAGTCCAGAATGAAATTTATTTCGCAAGAACAACTCATTTGGAAATTTGACTTAAAAAAGGAGCTTTTATCTACACCAAATCTGACATCTAAATGCCCCCCCCCCCCCACCCTCTCACTCCAAGTAAAAACTGTCGCCTTGACAACCCCCCCCCCCTTCCCTGCACCTCAGGCGTGAAATACTTTAAGAATGATATTTAATAGTTTGTCTGTAAAATAAATAAATATACATCTATATGATAGACATTCGTAGATCAAGGGGCTCCCTCCACCCTAAATGTCAAAGGTGATTAATGAAGTTAATTTCAATATTCTTTTAATTCGTTTTTGAAATGGCATGTAGAGCATTGCCAACACGTGTTCTCTAAAATCTAAATACCTATTTCAGTACTTGCGACATTTCTTTTTGTACAATCAAAAACACTGCCCGTCGAGCTTTTTAAAATAGACCACAATACAATTGCCAGGATTTACTGTTGTCATTAGATTCAGCTCGAGACTCCCGGGCGTCCGAGGTGTCACCTGATCCACTGCAACTCATTCATTAGTTTTCACTAATCCGAAAAAGTACGATCTGATATCTGCTTTGTAGTAATCGATGTTGTAAACGTGTAATTAATGATTTCGCAGTAGGTAATCGGTCCGATGTAGACATTGACCACCTCAACATACCTATTATCTGTGATTTGATCAAATATGTGCATCCTACCTCTTTCTGTTACTTATTATTATGCGAGCAATGGAAAATCTCTTGATAGTAATTCATCGAAGTTTGAAAACATTATTTGCAAAAATGTTGACATTGATCAAAAATTATTATGTTGGCACATTTTCGCATAGTGATAGGTTTTACGTATGACGGTATGTTCGGTGGTGTAACTTCAAATCGGAGGCCCTAGAGCAACAAAAAAAACTGGTGCCAAATAAACCACTGCCTAAAAAGGTAATCGCTTTCGGTTTAACTTTTCTAAAAATCCATTGCCATAAAAACGTCGTCGTCTGTTTTTCGGATTAACTTAAACAACCATTCCCTATAAAAACTGCATCACCTTATTTTCGGAATAACTTGGGCCTCTGCGGGCTCCTAAAAATCTTAGTGGGCCTCCTAGAGCCCGAGGCCGCCGAGCACTGGTATGCTTGACCCCCTCTAGTAACGCCACTGCGTATGTTCATTTCGATACCCTAATTGCAATACCTCGTATCTGCAAAACGTTAATTTTTAAGTAGACCGAAAAAAACGCTTTAAAATATTACTTGTGGAGATTTAAAAAAAAAATCGTTTAGAATTCAATGATTGAATGATTGATTGATTATTCATTCAAGTTCGGGGGTATGCAGACGGGAAAGGACTTTTTTCAAATTGTATGATGACGTGTTTTTATTCAGAAATGCAGATACGAGGTTTTGAAATTAGGGTATCGATTTGTGATTAAGTGTTTAGTTTCAACAATTTTATTATTCGCTTTTACAAGTACTAAAAAAATCAGTATGGTGACTTCTTACTTTCGTCTGGAAGAATAGTTGTATAAATTTAATTACATTCAATCATTTTTTAACACTTGTTAATTTTCACTCTAAACCTATCCGATGGTACTGGCTGCAGCTTAAACTTTAAGTAAATTGTTAACTAGTGAACTGATTTTATTATCATTACCGCGCCAAATCGTATTCGGAGCGTGGCGCCATCTAGTAGCTAGTTACGCTACTAAATAATTGTCGTCGGTAAAGAACGCAACGCTATGCCAACCAACTGTCAGTCGTCTGTAATCGGAGTATTATCGGCTCAACACAATGCTGTGCAAACGCTGTGGGTGCTATCTCTGGGTGCTATGGTGAGATGAGGTGCTACATGGCAGTACAGCAATAGGCTTTAACACGTCCGGGAGGCCGGGTCATACGCTATTTAAATTCTGACGTTAGGGGCTCGGAACAATGGATAAGGCTACCAAAGCAATTCGAAGGTAAATGTATTGAACATTAAGCATAAATTAACTTGTTGTGCTTTGCTGGAAACTTATTGTTAAGATAATATCAATGATAATGCTTAATCTTCCTAATGTGTTTGTTGTTGTTCTTTAGGAGCAGCATAAAATTGAAATCAATTGCTTCTGGAGGTGGTCATCAGGATTTGAATTTGGCCTTATCTCAATTAAGGGATGTCAGATCTACAGCGAAAGTATTTATGGCAGCACAAACGACAGCAGCACAGGATTTACTTCGATGGTCTCAAGCTAACGAAATGAAAGCAATGCAAGATACTTTTATACAATTTGCTGAGCTGAATACACTCTGGTCCCAGGCACAAAGGGAATTTATCGGTAAGCCAGGGTTGCCGTTTGTCTATCGTATGCTGAACAATGAGTACTTTTGCAGGATCCTGTTTACTATGCTGAAGTAGCTAATGAAACAAAACAAGTATTATGATACGAGTCCTGCTAGGAAGTAACTCAGTGTTGCCGCTGCAGTACAATTGTACTAAATGCAGTACATTTTGACAGGGCACAGTACGGCAGTTCGGATTTTTCAAAATTAGCCAAATGCAGTACATTTTCCTATTTTAGTACAATTCTTGAAAAAAAGTAGTGCATATCGCTTTTTTTTCTTTTTCTTTTGTTAATCAAAATTGACGAAAGCAAGCTTGAACAAATCATTAATTTTTGTGTCCCATGCAGCTTACGACAAAATATTAGCGTGTGTGTAGTCCTAACAATAACATCCTGCTACAAGTCGACTGAGACTGAGAACGTATTACTGGTTGAACCTTATGATATTATTATTGTGTTAACCCGTGTCATATTTGCATACTTCTACTTTGTATTTACTTTTGCAGGTTTTGCTATAAGTATAGTCAATGGTGACAATATTTTTGTCAGCAATATACAATATAAATTTTAAAATATTCAAAAATATTACAAAAATATACTCAGTACTAGGTACTAATTGGAACTATGACAATAAATAGTGCTTTACTTGTTATAACATTATGTATACTGTACATAAAAATCGTAAAAATAATAAAATTACATTTAATATACTACAAGCTACCTATTCTGACATGTGCGTTTGCGTTTTGGAAAAATTTTTGAAATAGTACATTTTCGGCTGAAATAGTACATTTTTACGCCACCAGAAAGTACGAATACGAAATCCCGAACGGCAACACTGAAGTAACTACCATTCAATGCTATGGCACTGGCACAATTTATTGGAGTGGGTGGACGAAACTATAAACAATGGTCATGCAATAGATCGTATCGATGGAAAGTGCCATAGCAATGATCAGATAAGCTTTAATATGCCAACGAAAATTTTTCACTTACCTATCCATGATTGGTAATTTAATAACAACATAATTTATTATGCATTTTGTATCAATTTTAGTTTCAATTTTTATTCATCAAAATTAATATTAGGAAAAAATATGCATTAAAATATAAACTCAGTGGAATCACTGCCCTATGAATAAGATATTATATTTATGTGATGCAATATTGCAAGATAAATTAATTGAACAGCTTTGAATTCTCAGTGGCTACCCAAAGATAATCGTATCTCTCATACTGTTTTAATAAATAGGACTTAAAATATTGTGCCATTCCATTGATAACATATTTTTATTCAAAAGATTAGTCCAGGGGGCCAGTTTTTGCTATAGCTCTCTTTATCCGAGCTAAGTTAGTCCCGCCTTAGCTCCTAACTTTATACCACAGACAATTCACAAAGCAGAGCTAATGCGGGACTTAGTTACAACCGGCTGGATAGTGTGAACTAGGCACCACCACCAGTACAGTGTTGAGTAGGAACTTAACGAAAGGAACACGTTCATTTTTAGGCAGGTATACGTTTACTCACCTTTTATTTTCGAAATTTGCTTACACTCACTTTTATTTTAAAGAAATACTCTGGTACACGCTGGTAGTTCTAGTGTTTAAATGTCTAACTTTTGCGAGTTCTATATTTGTTCTATATTACTATATTTCATATTTCTATATTTTGTTCTATATTTCACACTTTATATACCCATTCACCTTATCTTACCCATTTCCTACCCTATTACCATACCCACTACCTATTTATCCATTTATCTCTGAGGCGCATCGAGATATGTGGACGGTTTTTAGTGAAACCCAAGCGAAAATAGTCATAAGCAACAAACAAAAATGTTTTTGATACATGTGAAACTAGGGTGTATTGGTACCTAATGATGAAAATGTGGAAATAAGAATTCAGTTTCATTTTTACTGCCCCCCCCCCCCCTTCCCCCGGTTGATGAAATTTGCGTATACCCACCTTAATTTCCAGCACTACACCACTGATGGCCTATTTCACCAACGTCGGTTAAATACCCCTTAAACGGTCTTTTAAGTCCGATTTTCTCAACAAAACTGAGTTCTTCAATAATTGAAATGGAGAATTTTGAGTTCTCTCGAAGAAAAATACAAATACAGCTTTTAGTTCCGTGGTGAAAACATAAAATAATATTTGGCGACCTGAGAACACTTACATGTTGTATCTGGAACTACTTTCTTTCACCACTTGACATGGTTTAAAAGCTAATTCCACAACTTTGGGGGCTCAAATAATGGACTATGGTGTAGCCAGGGAATAAATAATGACATTTACAAAATAAAATATGTTTCACTTCTCTAAACAGTGCCTTCTAGAATCACTGCCAAGTTTAAATCAAAATTAATGTATTTTTTTCTTTGAACTGTCTCAAAATTCTCCGTTGAACTTTTAAAAAAGTCAGTAAAACAGTGAATATTGAAGCACCGGCTAAATTTACGCCCGTTTAGGCGCACTTTGGTGAAATAGGCCATGATTCTAGCAACCAAATGACAATATCAAATCATGATTAGCAATTATGATCAACACCAGAAAAGTCATTTTAATATAAATAATTTAATATAGAACTAAAACCAATTCAGAAAAAAAGAAAGAAAAAAGGAAACCAAAAAAATCTATATAATTTTTTATTTTCCATCCCTTTTAGATCAATTTAAAAAATTCATTCATCAATTTGAGATGATACTGGAAGGAGAGCAACACCTGGACCAAGCCCGAAGCAATGTGACTGCATTTGAAAAAAAGGAGATGAAAATCAGAAAGGAACTTAGAACAGCTTCAGCTTCCCAAAAATCAATCTCTGAAGACATCAGGCAACTGGAAATAAAACTTGCACAATCTGAGCGATCAAAAGACCTGGCTAAGCTTGAAGGTAATTTTATTAATAAAAGTGTTTAGAAAGCCATCTACTATTTGAATCCCTACATTAAATTTTATTATTTTTTTGTTTCTCAGTTTTAGACGTGATCAAAGAAAATGAGGCTGTGAAAATAATTCGCGTCAAAGAAGGTCTTACTAAGCTCTCTGAATCATTTATGGAACTGTCATCGAAATGTCAAATTATCTACGCAGCCAATAAAGAACTTGCTCAACTACTGCCAGATGTTCACGATAAAAATATTCACGAGCTTCATTATCCAGGTAAATATCTTCTAATGGATAGGTAGGTAATCAGTATAATCCAGAGTTTTCCTGGTAGGTACTGGAGCGCAGTTGGCGGGCAGCACAGATGCTCGGCCAGGAGGTGCGTGGTCAGATCACCCTCACTCCAAAATAAATTGCAATTTTGCAAAGACTAATTAATGTTTTCGCACCTTAAAATCATCAAACATAATCAAAATACAACCATTTGGGATGCTGGCAATATGCCTATAGTAATGATTTAAGGTAATATATTATCATATTATATTTATTATATTCATGGTAGATGATTGATGATGATGATTGAACAAAGCTTTCTTAGAATTTCCATGGGTTTTTTTTTAGATTTAGGTACAGTGTGTGGTTGTCATCAGTGATGTATTCGTAAATTTTTTAGTGGGGGTACGCAAAAATCACCCATTTTTGTTGTGTCGTGGTTGGTGGGGGGAGAACTATAGGCGAAAGGGAGGGAAATAGGGGTTTCGGGCGCAGCTCGTACAAGACAAACTTGATTCCAATGTTTATTTTGTAGTAAATTTTCGAGTTTACGGTGAAGTCGGGCTTAGAATGGCTTGGTCCAAAAAAATGGCAAATGGCATGACCAAAATGCAGTTCTGCAGAACTGCATTTTTAAGTACGTCATGATGATGAATAAATTAAATAAATGCCGCCCATCTCTAGTGTAGCTCAATCCACCCACTTCCCACAGTGCTGCAGTCTGCATGTTGTAAAATTTGATGGGAATTTGGGAATTAGGAAATTCAGGAATTTGGTAAGAAATTCAATCATTTTAATCGAAACGGGGGTTTATTTTTATTGAATCTATAGGTGCCTAAAACCTCGCATTGATGAATAAAATTACATAAGTTTCCACAGTGCCTCTTTGTCATTGGGCTCCTTGCTGCTGTTCGATGCTACTTTCTTTGATGTCGTCGGCACGCCGGTGATTTACTGCCCACGTCTTAACGTAGGACTCTGGTTTCCACATTTTCACGGGAGGACCATTTATGTTGATTAACATAACATTGGCAATGTTTGTCACCAGCAATCTATTTCGCAGATCACTGCACACGATGTTCATCAAACTGAACATTCTCTCGCACTCAGCCGTGCTACATGGCAAAGTTTTCATACAGGTGAAAAGCGGGAGAAGGTCGGCGGAAATAGGCGCAAGTTTCCTAGTCTCCTCTGAATCTTCCACTTCCAACACCTGTCCGATAACCTTCCTCATCCCGGAAATCGATTTTTTCGCTTACAGTGGCATTCTTGGTGTAGGTTTACGTGGATGGATTATATTAGGAATGAAACCCTAAAATGGAATATTTTCATCTTGAAAATAAAGAAATGCTTGACATTTTTAAAAATCATAATTTAATATTGCGTTCCCGTGCGTCCACCTGCGTTCCCTCGAAATTTCAAAGTGGGGGTACGGTCAAAAATAAAATAAATAGTGGGTGGACGTGCGTACACCCGCCTGCATGGACCAATACATCACTGGTTGTCATAAGTGTGAAGATTCCATAGATAATCGCTTTGTTGCAATCCGTTAACGGGTGTGGTCTACAAAGTGTACAGTTCCAGTACGAAGTAAGTTCTTCGTGGGAAGCGACCCGAGTTCACTGCCCAATGAACGGGCTCAACAGGGTTATTTTACAACGCTTGAAAATAATTGATGGGTGAAACCTGTCGTGATTCAAATGGAGTCAATTGGTTGTCAAATGAGTTAGGATTCTGTAAATATAGGTTGTATCACATCACAAGCCAGGAAAAGGTGTGGGCTTGACCCTTTAAGTACCAGCGTCCTATTTATTGAACAGTCGAAAAATGACGAGTCGAAAAATGACTTTTCTACTCTAAACATTAGAAAAAAATTGTGTTGCTCAATTTTTTCCCTCTGATAAAAAATATATTAACACGGATCTATTAACACGGATTGAGAATCGCTTTTGACACACCGACGAGTTTTTAACCGAACGGAGGCCCAAGCCGCCCGGGCAAGGCTTGGGGGCCAGCAAGTCAAGTTCCAGTCAAGATGAGTGTATGTTTTCAGAAAGCAAAATAATTTCAAGAATAACTACAAGCCTTAGCTGACTCGCTTCACGCTTGAAATTAAATATTTGTATGAACTGCAACATCAAATGTTTCTGAAATTAGTTTTATCACTTCCGACTTTGCAGAATAGGGGCAATTAGTTTCGATGAAATATGGTTGGTACAAAGAGATGAGAGATGGCTTTCTTAGGTTTGAAGTATCGACATCATTTTCATGGAACATCATAATTACATGTATATTGAGATACAGGGACACACTTTGGACATTTTAAATTTCTATAATATCATTTTTTTATGGGGAAGGGGAGCACTTGTAATCTTTGTGGCATTGTGGGGAAGGGATTTCGCGCTACGCCACTGCTGCTAAGACCCACCGTCCATGTAGGACACATTGTCACTAGAAAAGTTAGAAAACATTCTTGGTCCAGCATTGCCAGTTGACCCTAACGTTCACTTTTCCACTTTTGAAATATTTCTTGAAAGATTTGATCATGCTTTATGTCACTGCAAGTGCTTGAGTTGGGCCTTGTGGCACACAGATGATTTGTTTGCCATCCCTTATCATAAGTTGTAATAACTAAACAAACTGTAGGCTTTCTACCTCCAAAACATTGCAAAATTGACGATAAATCTACTTGGATAGTTTTATCAATCGTCTTAAACTGTAAGTTAAGAGATATGTGATTCATTGGACAGGTGTAATTTTGCTTTGTGCTAGAAACATTATTTTCTTTTATTAAGAGGAAACGAAACTCTAGTGTTTTCGTCGTATGTGGAGGTTCACGCGGGAACTTCTCCTGGCCACAAATACTAACACAGAGTTTTGTAAAAAAATACACGTGTAGTTGAAGGGTTGTTGGATGTCGGATGGTGTGTTAGGTTATTATACTTTCTAAAATGACAGAGGTGTGCATTTTCAAAAAGTGCCAAAAATACCATTTTACGGCATTTTTACGTAGCTCGTATGGAAAAGGTATGCCATAACTTGTATTTAAAACTACCATCCGACATCCAGTGATTCTTTCTCGGTCTATGGTTTTTTTTTCCAGATTTGCATGTACATTAATAATTGTTGGTGTAGGAAGTTCCCGCGTGAACCTCTGCACCGACCCCTGGCCACGCAGCGAGGCTTGTGAATCCAATCGTTTGCAACGCTCTTAAGGGTTTAATTACGTTCCTAACACAAAAATTTCTTGCCATCATTGGTAAGACCTTGATTAAACGTATAGGGTTTGCATAAGGAACACAAGTGCAGTAATAAATTGGAATTTCATAGTGTATCATTTTGCAACACCAGCTTTTTTGTCAAGGGGTCTTGGCTAGAGGAGTCAATGTGTCGTCGTTGTTACGCCAGGGTTTCTGATTTGTCTATGCTATAAACAAAGCTATAGCCATGAGCTACCAGCGACCGCTAAGAATGGTACATTGACCGTTCTTGTAAGGCCTCGGGGAAGTTGCTCTGTTTCTTTCCGTTCCTCAACATTATCCAACCTTTTGGCATCCGTACCTAGTACATTTAAGTTACATTTCCAGTTCATCTTGTCATTTCCAGGATCATTCGCAGCAGAACAGGTTGTGTCCAACGCAAGAGAGCGGGTCCAGCAACTTAATCGGCCGCGCGGCGCTATGTTGCCAAGTGCTCCGTTCCACGACGAATTGCCGCCGCCGTATTCACCCGTTGGTAGTCGGTCGTTTCAGTCTCCAGGATGCAGCTCCATCACTCAGTCTCCTAACACGAATCCGTTCGAAACTGATGAAGCACAGTATTCACATTCTAGTCGACATTCCCAACCATTTTAATGGGTCTCTCAATATTACCTAGGTGACTTCCTATTCTGTAATTTTACATATTTTATATTAATGAAATGAAAACAATGTCCACTGTTGTCATTGGTTGACAGGTACCAAACTTAAAAGCTTGTATGTGGTTTTAATATAGAGCAATTTTTTAAAAACTTTTACATGGATCATAGTTCTGCCGTCTTTGGTAGAAGAAAAATGCAGTTCAGTTAATTCATTTAAATGCAATGTGAGTGTAGTTACTAGTAATTTGTGTTATTACTATTACGAATAGCATGTCAAGACGTTGAAAGCCTTACGAACACGCCCAGATGGCAGAATAGAATGCGCAATTTTTTTACTTGTGGGCACTGAAACTATCTACCTGAGTATCATTCGAAACTGCTACAGGTAGTAGTTTAGATAAACATTATACCTAAATGCCAGTGATATGTCATTATTTTAACATTTTAATTGTAGCTACAAAAATATATAATTTTTTAAAAGATAACGTGATAAAATGGTTCAAGAGATTCAAGTATTGTAAATGCCAAGTTTTTCTTCGTAACGTCATACTGGGAAAAAATGTCTTGGAAGAAAGCCGTCTCTTTTACTACAATAGTGTAGACCACATTTTTAAACATTTCTGACTGACCTGTCTACCTACACTAGAATCAAGGCAACATTTCTAGGGTTATGCCTCTAATATCCACCTTTGAGATATTTAGGCTTGTAAGCTTTTATTGATAATCAAAAATGGAAAACATTTTATTTCCTTTTGGTCTTGTTATCTTGAATGCTTTGACAAGCGAATGGCATTTGAACTTCAATATTAAAAGGCTCTGATGAGGTACAGAGCTACAAATTAAAGTATAAGAAACTTTTTTTTCTATTTTTTCTGTCACAGGAGCATATAGGAGGATGCAAAGTATTGTACAAGATTTTATATACTTTTATATTATATAATGCAGAAAGTGGCTATAAACTTACCTTTACTTAAATTTAAATTAGTTTGTAATATTTCTTATAGGTATGTATGTAGTTGATATACACTTTTTCATGAAAATAAGACTAATATACATACATTATTACAACAGAAAATAGATGGTAATGCTAACATATATTATTATTTATTATCATTGATAAAGGAAATGGGTTTTAATATTAGTGTTCTCCCACCTAATTATTTTTCCTAGTGCAAAGAATATCTTGTTATTTTGGAATGATAAGCAAATCATGTAGGTTTTTTTTTCCTTTGAGCATCTTGCTACAGAAAGCTGGAGTGCAATTGTGTAACTTTAGTCAGGTATCGATCGATACGGCTGACGTGTGATAACTCTATCGATTCGATAGCTGCATAGTGATCGTCTATCGACATCATTAGTGCGAGATCGCTGACCGATAGTGACCCATGATAGTCAGGTCGAGCTATAAGTAAACTCATTGTGTGCTTGTGCATTTTGAAGCCACCGCAATTTATTTAGATGTGTTTTTCTGGATGACATTGCTGGGTTATGAATATAATATTTTGACAGCTATACACAAAATATGTGTATCATAATTATTAATATTACTAACACCAAATAACTGATGATAAACTTTTCAAGAATAGAATATCCTATAAACTTATCGTGATAAAAAATGAAATGTTAAAACAAAGCAAATAAGTTGTCTGTCATTTTTTGACATGACAAATCTGTATTTTTTCAGTAAATCTACAATTTTTTGAATACATTATTCACACGAAGTTGGACAACATCTCTTGACGTCATTCAAGATTTGTCTGCAATTAAACAGATGCTGCAAAATATGATTCTTATACCAATAAAGAAATATGTGATATCTTTAACTGCAAAATTAACAGGGCGAACATGATAATAACATTTTCGAAGCGGCAAGCAAGGGTTGAATTATTATTTCAATGTTTAAATTAATACATTCAAAACGTGATGATGTATCTGCTGTTTCATCTTTGCTTACCTTTCTAACAAATCCGGCAGCATTGGCAAATTAGCACCCTGTAAGCAATAAGATGGCCGAAAAACCAGCCAATATCATGAACTTTGTATTACTTCAGCGTATTGTCATTTAGACTTTTTTTTCCTTCAGTATTCTAATTTGTTTAAACATGTCGCTCGGTAGTGAGCTAAGGACATCTGTTTGTTTGATGTCGTTAGTTTTCTTCGATCTCACGGCAGCTTGTCGATCGATACATACATACACAATCGCTGATTTATTTTATCGAATCGTTATTCCTGGAAACTGGTATTTATACCTCGCTAAAAGTTAGACAATCGCCACCCAGGTACCTTTTCAGCTTGACATGCCATCCAAGTGGGTTCGACCTTACCGCCACGGAAGAGCGATGGGCAAACTGCGTAATTATCATGGTTGACGTTCCGAGTTGACGGGCAATGGGCAGGCCCACACTAACCTTTGTTACCAGGCTCTAGCCTTGGGACAAGTCAGTACAAGTTATGCTGCGTTGTTTTTGCAGTCAAGTGAAGTGCTTCGTAATGGGATTGTGGCCCTATCACTGGTCGCACGCGTGTTGCTCTAATAAGTTTCGTTAATTGTTTTTTTTTTCACGTGGACACGTTTCTTTTCTGCAATTTACGAACAAGTCACAGATGCAGATAGCTGTCATTAGTGGTCATCCCAGGTTAGGGCCCTGCTATATTATGACAGTATGTGAAAATAATGTTTGGACCCAAAGAATGAAGTGAAATGTGCCAGGTCTTAGATATTTTCTTTTGAATTCCCAAACATTTTAGTGCTCTTAAATGACTAGACTCCTGCACAAACAGTTTGCAGTTCATCGTTATGGTTTCAGTGACATTTTCCTGACCTAATGAATCGCAGAACTTCCACTCGACCAGAGGCTATGCCCTGATATATTAGAGTGGTTTTCCCAATTCTTTGCATCTTCAATCTGTATTAAAATTTTATTGCTTACCTGACAACATAGAGCCATGTACTGCCTACCGACAACAAGGCAACTAGAAACCTTGCAATATGAATGCACGATCTCAAACATTTGATTTGGTAAGTTCGTATCAACTTGTTGCTCCATAGACAATTTTATTGTTAAGCTTGGCTTGTTATTAAGATGCCTTGCTAAATCCTTTGGTAATATGCTTTATAAGTTGATAAAAAACATTCAATTCATGATCATTGAATTTCACCCACAATGACAAGATGACGTGCTTCTTTTTTGCAGACTGTGGAAGGGCGACAAGTAGATGAAGCTGTTGCCAGCATATTCCACACAGTCTTGTTTCATCGTTCATTAGGGAAGTTCAGATACAAGCAAGAGGGCAGCTACTCGGTTGGGACAATCGGGTATGAAGATGTTGATTGTGACTTCATCGACTTTACATATGTGAGTTACAGCTTATTACAGAACAGCCAATCCTCGTCAGTCGATCAAACATTACGATACTTGTTTCGATACCTTACTGTTAACTATAAATCCATGCCGTGGGTGGTATTCCGTTTGACCATATTATTACAAGATTTCTAGGCCCAATATGTCCTAGCAAATCACTGCAGTTTACCACTCCTTACAATTCTTGGAGAGTGTTACCAACGTCACTAGGCAATTCATACCTGTCCCTTGATCCCAGAAAAACAAAATATACTACTTGTTAACAAAGATCGTAACAGTCACCAACTATAGCAGCAGTGTAGTTTACAAGCAAAATATTCAAGTTTTTGTGAGTTATGGAAATGCCTAATGAGCGAGGGATTAGAGTTTTATAAGTTCTTAGGATTTTTCCACTCTCTTAAAGAAAAACCTGGGTAGGTATATCTTTGGAATCAAATATCTTAATAGGCAACACTAATCTGATCATTGCTTTGCTTGAATTGCATCTTTTGATTGAATACCAGACATGTAAAAGCTGTAAAACATTCACTAATTTTCAAAACAAACTCTGTTGCAGTTTTATGAGTGTTTTATAAGTAAAATTTCATACCAAGGTGTCAATTGAGAGCAATAGTATGGTGTTGCGACTGTGGTTACGGGTTATATAGAAACGCAACCGAATTTCCCAACCACTTATTGAATTATTGAAAATCCGACCACATACCGGTTAGAGCACCCTTGATGTCATGCTTAATTCAAAATCCTTCTCTGGTTTTCAAAGGAATTTTTTGGTCCCCCCCCCCCCCCCCCCCCCCCCCCCCCCCCAAATCCTTGAGGGGGGAGTGCAGACGGGTGACACAAATAATTCCAGAAAACAGCCGGTGGGTCAAAATGTGTTTTTTTCTAGTGAGAGATGAAAAAATGTGTAAGCCAGGTTGTGCACAATTTTTGTGTTTTTATCTTCAGCCTATACTATAATCAGATTGAGCTCAATACCAAAATAACTTAAATTTTGAGTTTTAGAATTCTGTGTTTTTTTAATGTATTCTTTAAAATGATAATATTTTTCAGGTTTGATTACCATAAGCAGCATATTTTCCCGTGGAACCACAGCAGTTTTTAGTTTGGCCGGTTTCTACAGCAGCCTTAATAACACAATTGTTTGGTATGTTTTAGGTGTGCTGTGCGTCTGATAACCTGGATCAAATCCTGAAGCGAGAGATATCTGAATTCTCTGAAGTTTTGCGGGGAAATGATGCCCCTGGCTCCGGTCAAATATCCCTGGAGTTCTTCCAAAAGAAAAAAAATAGGTGGCCTTTCCAAGCTGAGTGCATACCATGGGAGGTCTGGAATATTCGCCTGGAACTAATCAAATTAAACAATGAACATGGTAAATATCTTCCAATAAAACAATTTCAAACTTGGTTTTGAATACCTACCTACTTTTTTTGAAAACTAATGCTAAAGGTGGGCCCACAATTGACGCAAGCCCAAGCATAAGCATAAGGTGTAACGCGCAAGAAAATTAAAACATAGGGCAGAGCATGTTACTGCACACAATCAACGCAAGCACCAGCCGTCGACGCTACGTGCAAGCACAGCGCGCAAGGAAGATGAAATAATCCATCTCTTGCACGCTACTCCTTGCGTCGAGCCAATCAGAGAGCAGTATTCAAACACAAGGAGGAGACTCGGAACAGCTGATCGCGTCGGACTCTCAAAGTTTTTTCTGCCATTCAGTGTGTTTTTTGAGGTTGTGTTTGCATTTTGTTGTTTAATTTTGTTTGCTGAAGAAGAAAATGGAAATTGGTATATTAATTGGTACATTATTGGTACATAAACATAAACCTTTCATATTCGTTAATTTCATCCATACTTGCAAAAATGCCTAACCTCATAACCAAACAAACATGACACTTGACAGACAGATGTGAGCTTCCCACAGCCTTCTAAGGCGCGATTTTTAAAACATGATGCGCGCTACGCCGCTTCGGCTGGTGCTTGCGTCGATTGTGTGCAGTAACATGCTCTGCCCTATGTTTTAATTTTCTTGCGCGTTACACCTCATGCTTATGCTTGGGCTTGCGTCAATTGTGGGCCCACCTTAATAGCTCTGTTTGGTTGTCCACGAAATCTAGATGATAACTAGATTTCTTGCGTTTGTTTGTCCGGGCTAGATTTCGTTTACAGCATGATTTCCTATGATGACGTCAAAACGGGAACCGAAATCTAGTTAATAACAACATTGCATCTTGTTATGAACTGGACAACCAAACATAACTAATGATAGGACAAGCAGACATGAGTCTTAACAAATTTACTGGTAAAATGTATGTTTTAAATATCAAAACGGCTTTGCCATGATTTGTAAACAACAAAGTCTTGCATTTGCCTAGCTGCTGCACGGAAAATAATGACAATTTTGGTTAACATCTACAGTGAAAATAAACCACAGTAAAACTTAACGTCTTCTCAGTGAATTTTACTTTTCAGATTCAATTAATATTTTATTTTGTTAATTATTATGCTTTTCTTGTTCCGTTTCTTCCGTTAATTAACATGTGTTTTATCTTTCCCAAAATACTTAATACAAGAACAGCTGCCGTAGTTTCTTGGGTATTAATGACAATTTTGGTTGACATCTACAGTGAAAATAAACCACAATAAAACTTAACGTCTTCCCAGTGAATTTTACTTTTCAGATTCAATTAATATTTAATTTTATAAATTATTATGCTTTTCTTGTTCCGTTTCTTCCGTTGATTAACATGTGTTTTATCTTTCCCAAAATACTTAATACAAGAACATAAAAGAGCAACATGTAACTTTTAAATGTATGAGTAATAAACAAATTTCTTTTCAGAACGACAAGTTTGCAGAGAAAAAGTTGGTGATTTGCTAACTGAAAAAATTCTGTATATAGCCGAAGTAATGAATAGGCACGATTATGTTCCAAAAATGCCCAATCAGTCTGAATTAGATCTTATATTTGATACAAGCTTTTCCGATGTACAGCCATACTTATTTAAGGTACGTAACGTTTGGTTTTATCATGAAGCATATTTAAATTTTAGGGTGATATAATACTCTTTTCTCCTGAAACCAATTTCCTTCAGTTAATTCTGACAGGCTTAACACTTGTTGCCCTAGCTAGTTTTGTTTTGTTTCATGTTGATTTAAATACAGCTGAGTTTACCCCACAGTGATATATCGGGTCTCGAACTCAAGGTCGCAACCCTGAACGCCAGAAAATCCACCAGGCTAAGTTTTCATGCATTGGAAGTTTAAAATCAGCTAAAGAAGCTCTTTCTACTGTAATCGACGGAGCAGTGATAAAATTAATTATTGGCTGATCAACTGCCCCCCCCCCCCCCCCCCCCTCAGGATGAGCTGCAGTTTAAAGAACCAATTACCTCTTAGAATTAATTTTTACAATAGATTTGTGACTATAGTATTTTCTGAAATAAAATTTTTGGAAAATATGGATTCATATTTAATTATCTAAGATTTCTGGCTTTTTGCGCGGCGCAATCTGCGAGATGTGTACGATTCTCTTTGTACAGTCACTGTGCTCCGTCTCTCTCCCTGCTGCTCGCACTGGGCTGTCGCTGCCGCTACGGCTCAACTGGTTTTATTCAACAGAGAAACAATAATTCTTGTCAATAAAATATTCTGAGAATAGGCTCCTTATCGGCACTAACACAGATGGCACTACTGTCCTAATTGTATGATGATTGATGCTCGAGTGATGTGGCGCATATCCCTACGATGGTGGTTATCTGTTTGATCAATCAGTAATAAACAATCTATTTTGAATTGCAATTGCCTTGCAAACCTCCACCCTCCCCCCAATCACCCTCTGTCACACATTGGCAACACTGCCCCCACCACCACCACCCTTATCAAGTGTGACATACTTTAAGTAGGTACGCTCCCCGTTTCCAATTGGCATTCACCAGCGTACACTCATTGGTGAAAGAGTGACTGCAGGTATTTGCCATGATAAAAACTGTCACTATCTTTCTATCTGACCCACTCTACGTACTTTGGCGGACCAAGCTGAAATTGCCAAATGTTGTCGAAGAGCATTGTATTAGAGTCTGATAAGCACAAGAGAATCAAGTGCCAAACAGATTTTCTAAAGCATAAATCTACTCCGAGATAAAGGGTCTAAACCTCATCTCCATTGTAGTACCATTTATGACCAGCATAATGCGGCTTTAATAGGCTCAATGTTCCCTCTCTTCAATTATCTCCGTTCTTCAATAAGTTCTTGGATCCGTTTTGCTTATCGTCTTCCAATGGCTGCAAGCATTCACTGGTTCGGCGTTACTTGTTCAAGGGGCTATGTGAAGCCATGTGATGAAAATGCCACTATTAATTATTTATCTAGAAACAAATAGTAACTCTCTTGTATCGGTTTAGGTGTCGTTCACAACATCTGGTCCATCAAATACCTCTGTCGGAACAACAATGAAGAAACTTATTAAGGAGACTCTCTCACTGTGATACATATTCAATCAATGAATTACATAAGAACACTTTTTATATAATATGCTCTGTACATTATAAAGTAACTTAACGAAGTTAGTTAGTGCTCATTGCCTTTTAGTGGGTTAGTGAGAAGTGAATATATAATATGAATATGATATGTATAATATAGATATATATGCATGTACCTATACATAATATACATATAGGTAGTTCTGGATTTCTTGCAACAAGGCTTCGCATTCGAATTGTAGGTATACAAAACCAGTCTGGTATGCAGACCAGCATTGGCCTACGCAATTTGTATCTCTAGCTGACGTTTTACTGGTTATGTCATGCAAGATTTTCTTGCTGTTCAATATCAATTTGGAAAAATATGTTAGCATGGATTTTTTTTTCAACGACAATTCACAAGTTTTAACAAATTTATTCACATTGGGCTCCTCTAGAATGATGTCATAATGTGCTCAGATTCTTTTTATACACTTTTGACTTGTTAATTTCTTGTTATATTAGCTAATGTCTGTTTCAGCCCTAGTATGTTTTAATCATGTAATAAATTTACAATTAAGTTGACATTCATTTTTGTGGTAGCAGCAGATGGACTATATTTATATTATTTGCTGTACATATTGTGTTGACAGTTACAATTGGTAAATTAGTAGGCTGATAATCACTTACTCAGTCAGCTTTATGGCTCTGATGAATTTTACTTATTTATGTGTGTAATTATTTATCTGGTGATGGGTTAGTCAGTACGTAAACATATAACTTTAAAAAGTACCTATATAACACATACATTATAAAATTTGCACTCTGTTCCTTTATTTGTGGGGTTTCTCTGGACAAGATCGGTATTCATTCACCTTAGTTCTAAAAGAAGTATTATTGCCGCAATAATTTCCCAGCTGGAAAATGCGTGTCAACTGCCAACGACGTACTATGAAACTTGCTGCTAGTGACAGGAATCTCCATCTTAGGTTGTGTAGGGTGCATTAATTTATTTGTGATATATTTACCAACAAAGTTTATTTGTTTTTTATTTTTGTATTTAAATATTCAAAAGTAGTAGTTTAAATCGTACATAGGCAGGATAAAAATGTGTTCGGATTGGTTAGAGTAAGTCACAGACTCAAATTTTTAAATTCGATTACTGATATCTTTTCCCTGAAACCCCGCAGTAGGAATCGGATCGAACCACTTTTAAAAGACTTCTCCGATCTCCAAACAAGTAGTGCTCAGATAAAAGATCTTTACGTTTTGTAACCAATGGCAGAAGCAAAATTAAAAAAATATATTTAAGTCTGCAAACGACGTTTATTGTGAGCCTAAGGCCATGTCTGAATTGGCTGTTTCATGTGGTCTCACGTACTCGTTCTTGATAAATGACGTCACAAGTACTGTCCGAATTGTAAAACCACTGAGACCAAGACCGCATAGCAGAGCGAGTATGCGAGACATGGACGATGCAGTCTCGCAGACTTTGTCTCGGTGACTTGCCTGTTATCAAATGGCGGTCGGAACCGTAACTGTGTCAGGTAGTAGAAGGTATCTGTACAAATATGAACAAATGAAGTCACTGAGACCAAGTAGGCAAGACCAAGACCAAATACACGAGACCGAGACGATGTCGTCTCATGCATCGGGATTAGTTTTTGGGCTGTAATTACCTTCTCCTTATCAGCAATTCACTTCGAACTTTTGGAAGTGACTTTTACAGTGATCACTGGGCAGTATCAAAATTGTGAATGGATGTTACAATATTGAAAATTTGTTTAAACTTCGAAAGATTAGACAAGAAGCTGATAGGCAAATTAAAATAAAATGTTGTATGCTTCTGTATAGGTTAAAAAAAGCCAAAACCTTTTATTTGAGCACAACTTGTGTCTAGATGAGGGACTAGTCCTTTAACGTTCACTTCCAAAATTTTCTGAGGTTAACAACGTGCAGTTCTTTAAATTACAATGACATTGCAATTAATTTTGTTGTGCAGGAAAGTGTACCTGTTCATATGTTAGCATTATTGAAATTCCTATATTTCTTGAAACGCGACAAAAGTGTATTTTCATTCAAAATGATAAGCATGGTTTGGA
The DNA here is from genome assembly GCA_921293005.1 of Nemoura dubitans. Classification (NCBI taxonomy): domain Eukaryota; kingdom Metazoa; phylum Arthropoda; class Insecta; order Plecoptera; family Nemouridae; genus Nemoura; species Nemoura dubitans. The sequence goes on along the minus strand of OV121073.1, from coordinate 29,989,405 downwards.
TTGCAATTTTAGATTTAGTTTTATAAGAGTTAACTAGCCAAATAATTTGAAAGTAGTACCTACTTCTAGTCTTATTTTATTTTAGATATATTGTCAATAACATCCTAAAGCTGAATAGATATGTGATTTGGAATTGTATTTGTTTCTGCTCTATACTTCCTTTGCCGCATTGCAATTTGGATTGATTTGGAGGTGATCGCACTGAATCATAACAAAGTGCACTATTTATCGATGTGAAAATGGTGAAATCAGTAGATATTCAAAGGAAAATGTTTTGTCATTGAGCAGACTGTGCTCCGAGTACTTAGACTTTTTCTTTTGACTACCTCTCTGACTTCTGACTATATATTATATTATGCTATATCTTTTACTGTTGTCACCTCTGCGAGTTGTGTTCTTTGCTTCTCCAATGTGAATCTAGTTTTAATTGTGTGGTCTTTGTTCTTTGTTCTTGTAATGTTCTTGTACAAGTTGGGTTCTACAAATTGTATGTCTTCATACAAACGACTTATACCTGTAAGCAAATTATTAACTTAAGTTTTATTCTTTGATCAGCAATTTTGTAGTCAATTTGACTGTTGTTGAGAATAAATTGTTACTCATGTATCTTTGTTCATTGTGCATGAACTTGATTTGAAATAGCCTGCAGCCAGCAGCTTAACGATACCAATTGTACTGTGCTCATAATATTAAACAACTATATTATATTTACTTAATATAATATTGTTACATAGTGATGTTCAAAACTATATATAGGTATCTAAAACAATGCGCATACTACCAATTTATTTATTTATTTATTTGTTCATATGAATATAAAGTGGAACACATCAGATAAATGGGCAGTATTTTATACATGTAATCGATATTCAGGCATGTACAATTTACTTCTTTGGAGTTAGGTACATCTTCACTTTCATGTTTGTAAAATCGTTAGTTGAACATTTCACGGCGCTTGTATGAACTGCCGGCCATAGCATAAGGCAACCTACCACTACCCTATCTCCATGTAATATAGCAATCAATGAATACAAGAATATACGTGAATGCATGAAACAAATCAAATAGAATAACATTATATTAAAAGAGGGATTGATAAATGATATGTTTTATTATTACAATTGCTTTGCCTTTCATACTTGTTCTGTAGGGTCCCATCAGTCCTGGTTCCAGATTTCAGTAAAGCATGGCCTTTCAGCATGGGTACACATCAGAAGGGATCCCATTCTGATATAAACATGTTGACATACACGGAATACCAATACACATTTTTTTTAAATTAAGTTGGAAAATTATTTTTCGGGTGGCCAAATTTGCACAAATGGCTAATTTCTTTTTTCACAATGGACCAAATTTTGAATAATACGGTTCACGGCCTCACCCATTAAATATTTGACAAACGATGTAATTTTGGGGGAACATAATATACCCACCGTATTTCCATTCTTTTGCAAAAGTGAACATTTTTAGTGGAAAATATTAGTTATCTGTGGGAAAATTTTCGAAAAAAGGGCCATGTTTCCCCAATGTCATGTCTTATGTCTTCAAGACACAAATATTGGGCTAGTGAAAAGTGTTATTTGGTCTGACAGCCATTTTGGCCTGTGTGCTTTCTCTTACAAATTATACTCTCATTGATCATTGCACCATTGGTTCCCTTGATTCCTTGATGCCAGTCAATATTGGTCCCATTATAGTGATGTTCCCAATTTCCAGGATTTCCCCATGAAATTGGTTCATAGCACTCATATTTATTATAGATCGATGCTCGAAACGCCAGCGTCCCGGAGGTGTCACTCTCTATAGTTAGGGAATTTTATATATATATATATACATATATATATATAGATTTTCACAGCAAGGTTTATTAAAATCGTTATTTTTTGGATTGAACTGTGTTATAGTTATATTTTCTTTCCCAACGTTTCGACCAAATTGTCTGGCCATTTTCAAGGGTCAAGCAATACGAACTAAAAAACAAAACAAGGTACAAGATATAATCACAACAAATAAACCAAAGTTACAAAATTACATTTCAAAAGAAAAAATTTTGCCAGGAGGTCAAGGTCGATTGTCTTGACTTTGCAGTCTTGCCGATGTAGTCTTGCTTCTTGTCATAGGATCAGGGGTAGGTGTGGGTGGATGACGCATGGAAATTCTCTAGTGTTCGACGCGGATGCTGATTTTGGGGATGCGGCTGTAATTTTGTAGGGTAGAAGGGCTAGTTTCCGAACTTGTGGCAGTCGTTTGGCGTCATCCCGTTTGTTCATTGTGGCGGGGCGCTTTTCTATTTCTATAGATTCCCTTATTATGCGCGGGTAGAGTTTTTCTACTTTATATAACACAGTTCAATCCAAAAAATAACAATTTTATATATATATATATATATATATATATATATATATATATATATATATATATATATATATATAAAGTGCAGAATTTTCTCTGATTTCCCCATCCTCATTTCAGCATTTTCTCTTGATGATTTTCTCACCATGCTACCTATGCTAATAGTAGCAATAACGATGATGTATATTGACTAAATAACCTTTGTTACCAAGATTACCATGGTAACAGACCTATTGAAGAATATATTTTTCTATTCATGAGTGAAGGAATATGTAGATCTTCTCACAAATAAAGTTTGTGAAGTGTGGTAATAAATTTCAATATAATATATGATAGCCGTATAATAATTTGTCAGATACATTTGGATCATCAGGTAGCTCAAGAAGATGGGAGAAGAATAGATGAATTTTGAATATTACTCCATGGATCCATTACTCCAGTTATCGATACTTTACAACTAATTGATTGTTCTCTTTGGATGTAGAAGTGCAGATCAACCAAACAAAGTAATGTCAGAATCCAGCATCAGGCAAACTAGTCAGTCTGGCAATCGTATGCGTCCAAGGCCTGTTCGCGAATCTGTGGAGTTTAGCGTGAAGGGACCGGTGTCGATCAACTTCGAAGAGGAAGTGTTAGCCCCCGGATGTTCTGTTCTCGACATTCTGTTAACGTCACCTTCGTCGGTATGTGCAGCGTGGTACTACAAGTTTCATTATTTCGTAATTGTTTCATTATTTTGATAGCTACGAGCCTGCCCAATGATGGAAGAACTTCCAGAACAGCATGATCTAGTACTTAAACTATAAGAAAAACAGAAAACCATAACAATACAATGTTGTTTATTGTCAAGCCCAAACTATCCTTAAAGAATGTAATTCCTGGACTAGGGCTTCACTGACGAATTGAGTTGAAGTTGAGCACAGATGTTTGTAGCAGATAAAAAGTGAGAGCAGAATGTAGTTAACAGTAGGCCATGTGTGAATAAATCGTAATTCAATGCTGATTTTGAGCGTTTCTCGTAAAAAAGACTGCAAAATTTTACTAACAAAAAAATGCGAATACGAATTATGAGAACAAAAAATCATGCTGTCCTCAAATCTTCAGATATGCTTTCTTTCAGTGTGCTGCACATTTGTGGAGCGTAAAAAATAATAGGGATCTTTCTGCTCCAAGCAAATTTTCAACAATAAAAAATACACTTTTTGTCTGTAGATCATTGCATATAAACATAAAGAAGTTCATAAAAAAAACACGCTGCAGGGATTGAAATCACAGGTTTCGATACACTGATCAATGAATCATACCACGTTTCCCATCCCAGGTGCGGGAGCTTGTTTTCCGCAACTACTACACGGCATGGCTTACTTTGCTGGTGCGCTTTCACTCCAAGGAGCAACCGGGAAGCAGCCAATCATCCAACGATTCCACCTGGGTACTTGGGATATCGCACAGGAAGTTGATGCCTGTACCACATTTGGAGGATGGCTCACAAGATCTCATTTCTATTTTAGCATCTGAGGTAGTTACCGTCATTAGAGCCTATTTAGTGACTCTTATTAGTCATGTTACAAATGACTTTGTACATACTATGTGTACCCACCAAATATGAATAAAAGTTCTTAGAATATTTCAATGAATAATGTTCTGCAATAATTCAAATGTAAATTATAATTTGACAAAAATTGAACAGTTCTTATGGCTAAGCAATTCACTCGCAAAATAACAATGCTTACTACAGCTATCTCGACACCAGAAAAAGAAATGTCTACAGTTTGATTTGCCGATTGACTAAACAAAAATGAGACTTTACTTAAATGTGATTCTCCAGTTTCGGTGTTCTTTTGAAAAAAAATGGGTTTAATTCTGTCTGTAAAAAATAAACCAAAACAAACCAAAATAAGAATAATGATTTGTTCTTGGTTTAGTTCTTTAAATAACAGTTCATGGTTATGGTTTTGATTTCAGTTTCTATTTAAAACTCAATTTTGCTTTTCCACCTTTGTTCCAGAGCTTGGTAGAATGGCAAAACATAGTGGTGATCCGATTGGTTCTACGGCAGCCTTCGGCGATCTGGAAGACGTTCCACGTCGAGGAGCTGAGCGTGTACAGCGATCTGCCTCGGCGTCATGTTCAACGAGTCGAGTCAACCAGAAGCCCGTCACACGGACAGGTAAACTTTCCACTCCTAACGATGACTTGATGTGTCAATGATAATTATTTACTTACTGGTTATTTATAATAATTACCTTAACATCTGTGAAGCCAGTGGTTGATTTCTACTGCAAATGTTGTTGAATTGCTGTTGTCTACTTTTTTGGTTTTTATTTAGGTAGCAATGATGCAATGGGTGGACCACCCATTGCAATAAAATATGAATCCTCAATTCTATTGGTACCTAGTACGGAAATTATGGTACCATATTATATTACACACGGTACAATTTCTGTGCCATCACAAATGAACCACTGGCAAAAACTTACCTTGTATTTTTTACCTCTTCCTCATGATTTACTAAGTACATATTTTAAATGTAATCAGTGCTTATTACACTGCAACTGGGGATGTGTGACTCAGATATATGGATCATTGCTTGAACTTCTGCGTGAACAAACGAAAGCGAGCCTTAGCTATAGCAGCAAGAAGACTCAAGCGCAAGAAGGTACCAGCGGCAGCGCGAAAGAAAATGTTAGTATTCTGAAATATTCCATATACCTTGGCCACAATATTTTAGAACCACTTTGATGAAATTTTGATCTCCATCAATTTTAGCCTGATTTTGTCTTTCAGGCCCAAGCTGGATACGAGTTTTTTAGTTTGCCACAAGTTTAATGTGGCTGTATCTACCTAACTTTAGATTCCAAAATACCAAAAATGTTCTGTCATAAAGAACATGTATCATGTTGTTTTAGATAATTAAAGAATAACACAGTGTATTTTAGAGTTTATAATTTAATAAAAATACATCAGCATAAACTGTACTTAATTGTCTGTTTTGCATTTTACTGCTATTATCAATTATCAAATTGAATAGTATTTTGCTTAAATTACTATCTGAGTATTACAATTTCACAGTAATGTGTATCTAATGCTATGCTATCTGTAGTAAGGAGGTCTTTTTCATGGCTTTCCAATATCATTGCAATTATATTATGATATGTACACAATACACCTTTGCCTTTGTACAAGTCATTTGCATAATATGGATTTAGATTTGTGGGAACTGCAAACTGTTGGACGGATTCATCGATACACAAAGGTAATCCTCTAATTATAAATATAGTATGGCCTGTTATGAAGAACTTTCTTGCTTGTTATCATTTTATGAAATGTCGTGGTCACAGTGCATCTCAAAATAAAATTACCTTTTGAAAACTGTTGACAGTAAAAAGGGTACCCTTTCTTGACAGATATCCTTGGTGATTTCTATGGACATGGGACAAGGGTACCTGTATTTTTGGCTCTATTCAAAGAATAGGTTAAAATGGCTTGGGACAAACAAATTTAGAAAACAGTGTTGCCCTAAACACACGGTGCATCCCAAAATCGTCGGCAAAACCACAATGCACCTATTATCTATACTTACAAGTGGAATGTAGGTAGGTAGGTAGGTAGGTACGGTAAAAGTCCTAATATCATAGGAAAATGGTTTACAAGGTTCCGCTAGCACAAAATTATCACCAGTCTTATAATGTCTGCCACTCAACTACTTCGCTGTTCAGACTTTGTAACATGAAAAAAATTCTCCTGATGCATCGCCAAACCCATGAAACTGATATCTTCAAGATAGTGCTAATTTATGCAAGGGTTCAGCTCGCCTCCTCTTGCTGCTGTCTTCTGGCCTGTATTTTCCTACGAAGTGATAAGAGGGTTGCAGGACTTGCTCCTGTACCGGGTCGCACATGTTTACCCGTCAACGGGCGTGATTGCCGTCGTCTTAGTTCAGCCGCCTCTTCTGATTGATCTTTGGCGTCTTCAGTCATCGAAGCATTCGTCTGCCTCTCCACGCCCCCGATCTGTAACACACCGTGATGATCAATGCTAGCTGTTTTAACGATCATTATTATCGACACGTGTCTGTGTGTGTGAAAACTCCCATGTGCGCGGCTATAGCTCGCAATGATGCTGCGCGGATTGTTGCAAAGAAGGTCAAAGATATCTAGGCTAGTAGGCTTGAAACTAGCCGCTCCTATGCTTTTTAAATTATTGCGATTTCGCCAAACGGCAAACAGTAAACTTCTAGGAATACTATTATTGTAGGTAAAGTGCCACTTGGCATCACACTTTTCTGGAGGTACTACGCGTTAGCAAATGAACATCCAATGTTATTTTTGACTGGTCGTGCGTAATTGTGACAAAGTGTAATGATATCATTCATACCTGTTCATCTAGAGGTACTTCTCGCTCTTGATGCAATGCGAATTGTCGCAACATTTCTTGCGCTTGAAACCGATGCAAAAGCTGGGAATAATAGCCGATGTAGACCCAAGACGGTTGCATTGATCCCCCATATTCTGGACGACGTTGGTTGATTAACCCTGATCCTACTTGAAACTGTTCGTCCGAAATATAGTTGCCCGGCACATTAGTAGTAGCTTCGGTAATACGCGATTCGCTCATTGACTTGTTTCTTTGGAGAGTAGAGAGAGGAGTTAACTGGGGCACACTCCTGGCCCTGTCTAATTTGCAATGCGCCCAACGGTCTTCCACACCACTTTCATGCCGCACACGTTTTCTGGTCCTCGTCGCGGCTCCAGAATCGTTGTCATCGTCGTCGTCCCTCTGATTCTCCCGCCATTCTTCCCTGCTGCGATTATGATCTTGATTTTCGGGATGAGAAAAAGTCCGTTGTGGCGGGTTTTTTCTTTCTTGGCAAAATGATTGATAATCAGGACGTAGAAGACTGATTGGAATTAAGGGTGGCATTGGCTTTTTAGTGACTTTACTTAGATCTATTGGCTGTTCTTCTGTTAAATTGACTACTCCATCGGATTCTGCTGCCATCATATGCGACACCATTGGATCACCGAATTGATTTCCTGGAATCGAACAAGAAAACAAATTATAATTTGATTCCACACACGTGAATAAATGGCCTGGGCGGCCGGATTAGCGCGTGTATGGCGGATGTCACAGCCTTTAAAAGCACCCATTATCAGGCTTCGGGCAGGCCATGGAGCTTCTAGTCGTAGCTCGAGCGATTTCACATTGCCCCATCATTGCCCCGTGCACGACGGATGGCTGGAGGTAAGTTGATTGCCGATTGCCGATCGGTGTAGGTGCTAGACAGTAGACACTAGCCAGTCGCCTGAGCCTCGACCGACGGGCAAACTAGTGAATGGTGGAGTAGGCTTCTTATTAAGAACCTGACATCATACCAGACTAGCACTCGTCTGACCTCAAATACCAACCAAGGAAGTGCTAGAGTAAAGAGTTAGTCATGCAGTTATAAGCACCTAGCTAACTGATCTATCGCATTCGCGCAATTGATTTCATTAAACAATCCCTAGTCAATTCAATTCCAGGTTATTTGGATAGGATATTGATAAATAATGGTTACTACATGGAAGTGTCATGCACGTCACAATTATTTTTAGCACACTGCTGTTTGATTTTTTGCTGTTCTCTTTTAGCAACGTGTAGGTTATCGACCTGATCCCCGTTGTTTTGTGAATAAAAGCGTACCCATCTCCTTGCTTGTTCGTGCGTTCACTTATTTCCCAGCTTCCCATATGCTCCTGTGCTGAGCAGTGAGCATATCCCGTTCCTGGTTGCTTACTACGCTTCCCCGAGTTTGCATCAGCGATCAAATGATTTTGCTCAGCCTCAATTACAAAGCTAATCATTTTCTTTTCGACACATCAGTCACTTAGAGTTGTCCGTAACATAACACTCCAATTAATAAGTTCTACCGACCGATTTATACCAGCCTTTAATTTAAAAACACGTTTGTTTTGGTTGACAAATCAAAAGTGTTTACATACTTGCTAATTACAATTTAGTCTAAATCTACATGCATGACATTTAATAATGGACATTCTTACCTGAACATTTGCTTTTGCACTGTCACCGATCCAAAACAAAAGAAATCTTGACGAACTAAAGAAACACCACTCGGAAAAACAAACTTCACTCCGACGATGTTTTTTATGAGAAAAAATCACGCCGCACACCGCGTATCCAGTTGTAATTATTCACAAGTACACTTGAATTACGCCGATTGATATTTGTGTTAGTGTTATCTGTGTGTATGTCGGCGTAGCGTGCACATCTCCTTAGGCGAGCCGACTTGTTAGGAAGCTCGATGAAGGATTTCGTCCACCCGCAGCTCAGGATCGCAGGTCTTCTATTCTTCTGTCCCCTGTCTCCTAGTCGCTAGTGCTCTGCTCTGGCGCGTTCTGTGGCTGTGCTGTGCTCAATGGACAGGTAGGTGGCGCGGCGCAGTTTTGCACGCTGCTGTGTGCGGTTTCAGGAGAGAGGTAGGTTTCTTACGTCATCTTACCTTTCCGAGACCGAGGCACCGGAGAGCCAAAGAAACCACATCCCGGCATCTAGTGGTGTACAAGAAAGTATAAAGTGGTATAGTTCAGAGCATGGGTAGAACGCGGCGAAGTTTCTTTTGTTTTTTAATAACTTTTTTTTCAAAGTACCTACAACGTTTGTTTTATCATCAATGTGCAAGATAATTATTTTAATGAGTTATGGGGCTATACAAAAATTCGATTATTACTTATTGTTTTTTTTGGTCATAGTTATTAAATCTAGGGCAAGTGCTGCTGAAGCTATTTTTTGAAGCAGTTGAAGCTGCCGCGAAATTTACTTGAATTTAAAATGATAATAATTGGGGTATGAATTCATCAGGGTTTTGGAACATATTCGTTTGACGAGGTCATGAAACTCACATTGAATCATTGGAACCCGGAGAAATAATTACATCGGGCGTATTTGCAACAAAATAATTTAAAAAACGCAAAATAAAAAACAGAATCTTTTAATACCCACACAGGCAATATTCAGGATACACGTTTTGAATCATCTGCCATTGGTGGTTATCATGAAAAATTGACGAGGGAAAATCAATTCAATACCTGACCAATACAACGCGATAATATAATGTATAAAATTTATAATATCATTGCCGTTAGCAGTGCTTAGCCTGAGCATAAAATATAAGCTTTTCTATCAAATAATCGACGTAAGCCTATAAAATAATGATCGGAGGGGGAAGCGCTAAGCCGGCATGTCGTGCAGGTGTTGTAGTTAATTCCATTTCCTTCTCCGAGAGCTCGGCGGTACGATGTAGGTACCTACCGGACGGGACAGGTGAACGTGAAGTGAAGTGAAGTGACGGAGTGGAGACGGTACGGTAGGTAGGTAGGTAGGTGAGCCGGCGAGCGCTAGGCCCTCCATTCGGCTCGGGCTAGCAGCGAGCGATAGCCAGCCATTCTCGTATTGGCAGCCATTGATAGGTGACCACTTTCTCGGGCCTCGTCGTTCAGAGCGGTCTCTTGTCTGCGAAATCATTGAATAAGGACGCAATTTTCAAGAAAGAAGCTGGAAAAAATAGACGTAAGTGATTCCAGTATTGTCAAGTTGGATTTGTTATTTTTTCGATCGATTATTTGGTTTTTAATCGGGTGATGCACATTTTTCTGCGTCATGGTGTTGCAATATTGCATTGCCATGATTTATAACCTTCTTTGCTATGTTATATTATCAGTCACTTGATATTCGCTAGTACTGCTTGGAGCTTTCTGATCTTTATGGGGGCAAATGGAAAATTTAGTTTCATGCTTTTCTTTCATATCGTGTGAAAATAGTAAGTCAAATTGCCGGCAAATCGTGTGATTGTGATTTCATTATGTTATACAGTGTGAAATATAAATCAATACGAAGCAATGCCAACTGCAAAGGATTTATTAATCCTCAATACGAAAGCCGAGTAAGATATATTCACGATCTTCAATATTAAACAATTCTTTTGGGAATTCGTTGAAAACCTTCACAAAACCTTTAATGTGTTCAGTTAGTTGTAATTTCTCCTTCGTAGCCGAATTATCATAAAATCGAGCTTAGCCATATCGCAAATAAACGGATTATACTTCGGTGCGTGTCGTGATCAGTCTATGGGTGATTGGAAATGAGTAATTAGTACAAGTTGGTGATCACTAATCAGGCATGGCGGGTCTTGTTCATGGCAAGGTAAGGGCGCGGGAACTGAGTGTGGCAGCGCGCGCAATCGCGAAGTGCGTGCAGAGTTGAAACCCTCGTGGGTTGCCCAATAGCAGCCAAGGCCGGTCCGCAATGCCTTGCTACCCCTCGACCCTCGATTTACCCACTACCCAGCACAACCAGCACCCTCCACAATAGCCAGCTGAAACGTTCTAACCAAGCATGCACTGACATGGCATTCGAACATGTACTTCCTCGACAATTAATGCGTTATTGTCGTACTCGGCATTCATAATGCTGACAATCTATAATAAATGCATTATCTTAACTACATTGTGATGGTGGAATGCATAGCAAGTGCACTTACAACTTACAGTTTGCACGGCACACGCAAGCAACTTTGGAATTGGACAATTTTATTCCACGCTAGCGATTCCTGTAACTGAAGAATCTAATTTCGAATACCTACACTTAGAGGAAGGTCTAATTTGAGTGTGGCTGCTAGTGCTAGTCTAGTGTCACGGTGGCTCGGCTAGGATACTTAGACCGCGACCATCAAACCCGAAGGCAGGAACTGCGCTCGCCTGCTCTTATTACCAACTCAGTCCATAGACCCTACCATAAAACCAAGCATATTCCAATACCAGTTCGCAGTTGATGGGAAAGATCGTAAAAACGATACGAGCTAGATGTAGCAACTGCAGCAGCAGCCTGCATTCGTGCATATCTTCCATATATTTTTTTGTTTTCTCTGGGCGATGAACAGTTGTAGGCTTCTTAGGATGGTAAAAACTGCAGTCTGCCTGCTCTATGCAAGGTTCTAGTTTGTAGGTCTGGCAGAAGGACCAGAAATCTAGTTGGCAGGTGGATGGCTCCTTTATACGCTCACCTGGCTCGCTGCTCAATTGTTCTGCTGGCTGCCCTATCTGGCCTGCCTGGCCTGGCCACTCCACTGATCGCATCTGATGTCTGACATTACTCGAACAGGACGTCCGGTCACTAATCGGTGTACGCTCGTGTCGGAAACTATCTGCTGAGGACCTTCGGTCATGTAATCAAATATGACCATATTTCGTGTGGGATTTTTTTCTTTCGCGAGACCGTTACTACCGAATGGAATTCATCTGGCGGTGTGCATGTTCGAAATTTATGTCGAATCACTCGACTTGTATCAAATCACCTAAAGAAATAGCGGTCGTAGCAACTTTCTACAGGTATTTTCGTCTCAAACCTTAGATAATTCTCTTCGACTCATAATAATTGTAAGTATTGCGGTGCAGACGTTTTGATTACGCAATTTTAAGATCCAAGTTAGCGAATCGGTAATAGTTCGTTATTTTACATTCCTACATCTTAAAAACGAAAATAATATATTGTGTTTTCTCGGTGTGCTTGCTCCCATTTGTTCAAATGACAGTGTTAGTTGCCGTTGCCGGGTGACCTTTTGAATAAATCTCGTTCCCCATTTGTGCACCCTCTAAACGCGAGCAGCGGGGCCTGAGGAAACCTGGCTGATAAGGCTTTCTTTGATCGACAAGTGGTGCCCAACACTGTCGATGATATACTGCGTGTGACCGGGGGGGGGGGGGGGGGCATGCAAGCGCGCTTATCGGGAGTGCACCGAGCATTTGGGCGCAGCTTGTCGATACGTGCTTGGACGCTTTGTCGTATACGGAAGTGGAAGTGTCATCACCAAGACTGTGAAGGTTTCGATTTTCCTGATTGTCACATAAAATGTGCGGGCGAGAAATGATATTAAGAAATGTAAGGCATATCTGTACTGAATTTCTTGGCCAGTCGAAGCACATTAACACGACTGCAATATAGCAACATTCTTTGTTCGAACGAATGTTGGCATACGCAAAGGCGAAATTGCCAATTTATTATGTTTTTCCATTGCATCAAACAGGTGTCAATGAAACACGGGGCTAGCCTGTATAAGTAATGATTCTTTTTGCCTGGAAGTAAAGTTGATACCGAGATGGTATTATAAAACGTCCTGAAGCATTATCGGGATTGAGGAGCATTTTCTTGACATCACTGTAAGCAACGAAGGTTCTTTGGCCTGATTTCACGATTTTGCCACCAGTGATCGTTCTCGTGTCGTTCGATTTTACTTGTGTCCTGTCATCTTGTGGATAAAACACAGCTAGCTCCTCGCAAACGTTGCTGAGTTTGCTTGAAGTGATTCTCCTGATAGTGGCGCGAGTAAAGTTCACAGACACCCACCCACCCCCAGGGAACTGGTTTTTTGTGTGGGGGGGGGGGGGGGGGGATTTGTAATTTTCGTGTTTTTGAGAAAATGATCGAATTTTTTTGTCTTTGGACAGGGCCGTACGTCTATAGTAAAGCGCCAGTAGACAGTTTTATTTTAGCGCCCCTCTATCAGGCTTCCATTGTGCTTGTAGAGCTGGTGAGGGTAAATACCGATTCAACTTTGAAGTGATAGCACTGGTAGGCTGGCCAAGTCTCAGCCAACACCTTTTTCGCAGCTTTTGGGACTTTTGGTATAATTTTAAGTGCCAATTTTGGTGTATCCACGTGTTTTGCAGGTGAACCCCAAGCAAATTACTTAAAACCAGACAGACAGAGGGTTGGTTACTGGAAATTTGAAGAGAGAAGATGAACTTGGTTCAACGGTTCCCAGTGAATTAATCAACTGAATTTGCTAAGTTTCTACCGCTATTTTCAAGCTATAGTGATCCATAGCACGATGTCTGTCTCAAATAGCATAATTATAATCTATTCATATTGCTATCCCTTGCAAGTAGCTGCATTGGTGCGATAGATCCCCACCACCATTTGCGGTGGCGCGACTCGCCCCACCTTATACATTGTCAGCACGCCACTGTCTCCTGAACTGTCATGACATTCAATATATGGGCCGGGCACTGCCATGGCAGTCCTAAACTGTCGCGTTGAGCATACTTTCGATGAATATGACAAGCAGCAATGAAAGCAAAAATGAAAAACAGCAGACGCATGAAGCAAGGGATGGTACGTCAGGCTAGTCACGTGGTGTTTTCGCGCCTGCTAGACAGAGAGGGACTGCATGCACGTGGCGTCCCAGTGTTAGTGCTCGCTAGACACGAGACAGAGACGACACCATCATAACATCGGTGACCAGTGGCTAGTGCGGACGTGTGGTGCTGAAACGCTGGGAGTCGGAACGCGCTCTTCTCAGATGTACGTATTAAAAACGATTGACTGGGAATCACTGACAAGAGCATTCAAATTAGGGTAAGCTTTGATTTCAGTTTCTCCCCTGCTGTGCTGGTGCCTATTTGCTTGCGTTGCACGCAATCGAAAATGTTATACTTGGATCTATGAATCTTCCGCAACTGCTGATACGTAATCTGAAATCGTGAGCACAATTGCCATCTAATTGTACCTTTGCACGATGACGGAAGGATTGACAAGCTGACTATTGTCAATCGTTGACGTGTTGTGATATACATTCCAACAATACACATCTACTCGCACATGGCATTGGGGTAAGAGCACTAGCAGACAGAGTATAGCTGAAAACGTCATCTCAAGGCCCCATATTTCCTACCTGAAGACGTCGGTTCTTGTAAAACACGTGAGAAGATTACTGCCGCATCGAGGTCACTTAGGTACACTTGCTCGCGGCTCCCACAATGTTATTGTGTACGAGCAGAGCAAAGCTATCCGTGCAATCAAATAATCTAGCACTACCTTTATAAGGAAGAGTTATTACAAATGGAAAGCGTCCCTCTTGCAGCAAGTTCTATAAGCGTTCTGAGACTCGAGTTCGATTACAATTTAGTTGTGATCCCCACACTTAGTTTCGGTCAAGTTATTTTAATTAAATCTTATTTGAACCGCACGCACTTTCATGCGTTGTGGAATTGTGGCTATGGCCCAGGCTGTACATCGCACCCCAAACGTTGAACCTGGCTTGGTCGTAACCTATTTCGTAACAGTTCCTTTGAGCTATACGTCGACCCCTCTTCTCTCTCTAGTAACGGTCGTCTCTGACGACATTGCGTTCACCTTTGCTGTTCCGAATACTCGCCGCGCGTCTCTATCTCCCAGTCGCAGCCTCCGAAGGGATTCCCCACAAATGCGGTGGATAGATTTTATTAGTTCGCTAGTCTCGTCTGAACGTGAGTCATTCTCAGTAAAGTACAACTCGTCTGGGCGAAGTGCAGCGACTGCTGCTAGCGATGTTGGCTAGGTGTCAAATCGCTTTGCCTCTGTATCTGGTTGCATTACCAGATGCATTTAGTTGACGTCAGAGAACGTGCTGCTCTCATTTCAAAATCAATTCGATCACGTCCTAAAAGTTTGTTTGTTTATTTCGATATTGTGGCCTGTTCATTGTCCGATCTTAGTGTGTTTCTGTGACGTTTCCAAGATATTCTCGTAGGTTCACTCTGGATCTTATTGTTATGCGTATGTCCAACTCTTTTTCACCCATGTCATACCAATGTAGAGTTGCATTATAAGTAACGGATGACGGGTCATAACCTTGGCGTTATGACCCCACACCAGGTCACGGAAGCTGAGGAGCTCTCGTTTTGGTCACGACTTCTGTGACTCTGTGTGTATCTAATATTTTTCTCAGCGTTTTGTTTCTGGCCGTGGAAGGATCGTGCATTTAGACCAGGCTTCACCTGTAGAAATTGTTCCTGGTTACACCGACACCTAATCGATTCGGGTAACCGTAGAGAGGAAATGTATTTTGAATGTGCGGGGGCTATTCCTTTCATACAGCTGCAGAGGCCACAGCGCAAACAGCCCACGCGATGCTGGCTGGCTGGCTGGCTGGCTGGCTGGCTGGCTGGCTGGCTGGCTGGCTGGCTGGCTGGCTGGCTGGCTGGCTGGCTGGCTGGCTACAACACCAACGTTATTGATTTCATTTCAGGCAAATACTATAGCACCTTACTAATGGCCGAAGATATAACTTAACATTGACATTTACCAATAATAACTGCACCAAAATGTTTAAACTAACTAGGAAGATTAACGACATTATATATTATTGTTAATTACTTTCCTAGAAAGTGATAACAGATCTGGACATGACTGTCAACATACAGCTGATTTCTGTTTGGTACGGGGCCGCATTGCACCATTTTCGGTCCTCCTGTGCCTTCTTGTTTATTGATCTGGAATCGCCCTCGCGCGCGCCCTATATACGCACTGGCTCTAGGCTTGCTGCCATTAGTCTTATGTGGAATTCAGCCGCTGGATTTCTGAGCTACCGCATTTCTAGACTCTCGACACTTTGCTTTGTTAGCTTCGCTTAGCTATCAGCGACGTTGTTAAAAAGATTTGTATTTTATTGACAAAATATTGCTGTAACAAATTGCGTTTTAGAAGCAGGCTTTTATTAATTTCATTGAGATTTATTTTATGCCGATTGCAATCTTTTGAGCCATAACACTTGAACCATGGCTCTGATCGGGCTTGGTTGGATTTGGTTGTTTTCGGGCTTGTTCTTTCCTAGATTCGTTGAAATTATAATCTCATGGTTAGGCTGCGAAGTCGATAATGAAATACGGTTGCCACAAAAAGACGACAACACCGTTCCGAGCGGTTAGATATCGAGTGAGATGCATTCTACCGAATCCAGTTTCAACCTGAACAATGCGACCATGGTTTACTCGCAACCAGCCATCTTCTTGGATGGACTTCACATTTCAATAATAATAACAATAATAACTAGTTTTCCAATTGCACTAATCAGCTGATCGGTTGTCCTGAAATGTCGTTACTAAAGGGAGCATGTTAGTGCGTTTTCGCCAAGGAATTTGAAGCATGGGCTTGTGCTTGTCTTATCTGTGGTACAGGTATACCACCATCCCTAATTTCTGTGTTCAACGTCGTTCTACAATAACTTCCAACATCCAAGGATTCCCGCCGAAAGTTTCATTTTCCATGTTAATCTTACATCCACCACCAGCAAGTCCGTCATCAACTTGCATTGGAAGCATTCTTCATTTCAATCGAGTCTCAATTTAAATACGAAAATATAAAATGATACACTTGTATTTATTTCAATCACACCACTCATGTACTCTCAATAATATATTGTACCTCGGTCTAGGTAATGTGCGATAGCTCGCCACTTGCATAGTTAGCGTTGCGATTCTCTAGATTCAGACAAGTTGGTCTGGTTAGTGGTTGTTCCAGTCGGTGTTAACGACGCCATGAAGGGGGGAGGTGGGTGGTGAGGGGGGGGGGGTACGCAGGTCACAACTTCACATGTTTTGCTCCGCTGGTCGTCGACGGTCTTGCTCGAGTGTAGCACTCGTATGTAACTGCTCGTTGTTACCCAGGTACCTGTACTTCCACCTGTACTCTTCGGATGCGTGCCTCTGCTTTGGTCCTACAGCAGCACCGACAGACACAATATGCACCGATGCCTCTCATAACGATCCCGCCTTTCTCGGCTTCTTCGTCTCGAGTCATGCTTCATGGCTGCTTAATCCTCTACTGCCTACGTCACCTGCACTCTTAATTGCTCTCAGGTACGATTGTCCGGTAGAAGAAATTTCATTAATTTTTACCTCGGTATAGCATTGAAGTAAGGTAAATTACAAGCGAAGAGGATATGACTCGGGTGTTTGCTTTTTATGGTTCGCTCGTAATCAAACGTCAGTTTTGTTTTATCACAGTGTTATTTGTAAAAGCTCATAATTTACGCCGCGTCAATTCTTCCATTGACAGTTTATTTTACTTATAAGCAAGCTTTGTCAAATTTTCGACTCTGCGGTTAGGCTGCGATTTGGCTTGGTAGCTACTTGCTCGTGACTAGAGACTAGCGACTACCACATGAAATCGCGTCGGCCCGTTGTTCTCGGGATGTGCTGTTGGTTCCTGTCCACCTTCCACGCCTCGGCGAACTCATGCGTGGTTCGTGCGTGCAACCTCGACGAGCGGTGCGTGCGATGCGTTGCCCCTTTCCCGTCCCGTCCCTTCCCTTCCCGTCCCTTCCCGTCCCTTCCCTTCCCGGCCCGTACTCGACAACGCAACCTCATACAATTCGAAACAGATTTTACATGGGTACTTCACACGGACTTCGCTACGCAGGGATGTCCTCTTAATTAGATGTATTTCTCACAGGGCGTAATTATTGACATTTTCCGCTCGAAACATGTTTTGCTTTGAGATGTAGCATATAGTTTAGGTTAATTTGAAGTCGCATGACATTGTTTGCGAGTTGGCAGTTTATTACAGGGCACACAAGAAAGTCACATCACATGCATGTATCTATGTCGTATTAGTCGTGAGGACCACGATCCACGCTGCAGTTTTGGATGCAGCCAGTCTTCCTGCTTGCCAGACAAAGCACTCCTCGCCTCCGTGACGTTTCGCTCTTTTAGTATCCACAGATCGAACAAACGAACAAAATATAAAGTACTGATATTCTTTAATACCTACTTCCACTTGGAATGGGACTGAATCGACGAACTCGTGGGATGTAATTTTTGTGATCCAAACTATCTGTGACTGACTGGCAACATGAAATGTGCTCTCGTAACTGTTTATTAATGTTCATTTCTTTTCTTTTCTAGTACCAAGACCGAACCGATTACGGTATTGCATCTCTCATCGCCTGTGCCTATTCTTACCCGTCGCAGAGAGCGTACGCTACCCAGTGCACGAACCGAGTGCGATCGGACCATTTGAAAAGGTACGTAATCCAGAAAATAATCGTCCCCCCCCCCCATAACCCTTCCCTCCCTCACATCGCAAAGCTACGGCATTGACCATTCACACTAATGCGATATCATTATCATATATTTAGGCCTACCGTTATCGACTTTTGGTAGAAATATACGGGCATTAGTTCGACGCGGACCCCTATATGCTCGCTATAATTATATGTTACTAGATATCCCACCCCTGCTTCGAAGCTGGCTGTACAAGGCGAAGACATTTTACGCACGTAGCACGTTACGTTGTGACTGGCGATGCCGCGTTTCCCTAACTGGTTAGTACACCTACCTCCAGTTCTGCATCGCCGACATGCGAAAACAGGCAGATAGATAGGTACAAATCTTGCACCTTCATTTTTTACCCCCACCCGCATAAAAAGCGAGTTTTCTTCGGCTAACACGCCAAGCTGGCCGGATTTTTGTCAACCGTCAATGAAGGGAAGTTGGCAACTACCGGCGGGCGGCAAGACACACCCCAACGCGACTGTCCGACGTCCGACCGTACCTTTGTCGTCCTTTCTAGGTGTGTCTGGTTTTTCCTGTTTTTGTTTTATTTGTTTCCTAATTTGTGAATTGAGGAGCTCGCTTCTTAGGTCAGCCATGCCCATTTCCTCACGAGTTTCTGGTACATCGGCCATGTGTAACATGGGCCCATCTGGCTATACATAACTCCTGACGTACTAGCTTGCTGTTGCTGGTAGGAATAGCCAGGCCGCGGTCACCGACTGTTCCAGCTTGCTTTGTTGTAGGTACCCACGTTGTAATACTTATAACTGAGGCAGCGGCAACAGCAGCGATCTGCTTCGATTCACCTGCTAATACTGAATTCACGGTCAGCTAGGACGATACGTTTTAATATAACAGTCATTGATTCAAATGATAGACACCGAGTGGAATATAATAGGAGATTCCAATCAATAAGTGGTCGTGTAAATATGGGGCGAAGCGTATGGCGGAGAAGCTCGAGGAAGGTTGTTTAGAGTAATCACTTATAAGTACATGAGTTCCACGTGGCTTGACAATGTCTGTTTTCAGTTAAAAAAAGTAAACCCCGTGACCCAAGTTGCGAGCGATCGCTCGGATCGCTTTGTGCCGTGGCAAAATTGAAGCCTGGGCCGAGTTTTTCTACGCTGCATGGCGTGTATGATATGACGGTAGCGGGTACCAGGTACATGCATAGTGGCTGAACGGCTGAACCTTCCCAGTCGCGTACCCGCATTTCCTATCGCTATCGCGCATAGGCCTCGGATCCACCGCTATACGGACTACGGGCAATGAATGACCATCGTTGCTAATTTGATCGGTATCGCTCACTATATCAATTTGCGGCCGAGGGGTTTGCATGCATTTCAGGCGAGTGTGCTGCCTCGTGCTGCCTCGTGCTGCCTCGTGCTGGCGTATGGGTACCAATGCGCTTGTTATTTATGTACGGAATAGTTGCAAGTTTATTACATAACCCTCGTTATTGCGATTGGGCATAATAAGCTTACGTGTCGGAGGCACCGATGCATGTCCCCGGTTTCCCTTCCCAGTGTACCCTCCCCCCCTCCCCTCCCGAACTACCGACCATCATTCTCCTGAAATAGTCACGGTCAAGACCTTCCTTCCGAATGAAGAAGCGCTTCTTCAGTTGTTGCCAGACCCTTGAGCTAGACGACGCCTTTGAGCGACATCGGTCGTCGGTACCCTAGTACGACGCCGTCGCCGCCGCCGCCTCAAGTCGCGGCTCTGCGGCCTGCGCTTGTGATCGACGATCGGTGTTCACTCTGACGCTGCTGACCTCTGTGAATGGCACTGGAAGAATTCACGGGGTTTTGATCATCACCCGTGACTTTCAAGTGTCATCCGCAGTGGTTTTGCACATCACCAGACTTCTGTTGTCAGGAATGCACCACAAAGCAGTCGGCGTCTTTCATTAGATTAGTATTTATATTATATTGCCGTCTGTTTCATGCAGCTGTTAATGATAATAATAGTAATAGTAATAATAATAGTAATAATAATAATAATAATAATAATAATAATAATAATAATAATAATAATAGTTAATATCAATAATAATAACAATGAAGATGATACATTGACCGATTTTAACTGTGTTCATTTTGGTGCCATTGAAAAAATACCACAGAGTTCTGGCACCACGCAATTTCTAATGCTTGATGTAATCCTATGCCCATTATGTCCAGCCTTCCAGGTAAGAATTCCTAGATTTGCAAAATGCGCAAGCCCAAATCTACCTATTATCAACGTCCTAGATTGTTTCAACATCACCCGTGCGCACGCGTCGCTATGGCTATTGGTTAAAATTATAAAGGGGAAAACATAACGATCAATATTTTGCCTAGGTTGGCACCTTAATTCATTTTCTGGAAATCAAAGGCTAAGTCGGCTTTATGTGGTCGTGATTCCAACTGGTCAAGTCGGGAGCTGGTGTTATTTCTTTTCGGCTTTTGGGCTTTAGGTTGCTAATGGGTTCTGTGTTTCGACTCATTTAGCGAACGCGGTTTATTGAAATGCCCTCTGTTGTGCATAGGTACGGTACGATAATGACGAGTACTGTTAGGACGAGACTTCGTTTGTTTCTCAGATAGAGCCGTTAAAGTGGTTAGAGAACGAAGTGCCTCCTGTGTAATGGACAATTTGGTCGGAAAAAGGTTGTACTAGAAACTTGGTAACGATGCATAGGTGTATATACTGACAAAATGCATATTTTCCTTATTCGCCCTCGTTCCGTTCGGACGGTTTCGATCGTTTCACGTGTGTGTCAACGGTCGCTCGTTGTGTTTTGTTCGGATTTGCGTTCTCAAATGCCTTTGAAAAAACGCCCAACGATGGAGTTTTCTACTTAGCACTATTGTCCAAACACTAAATATTGATCGGTTCGCGTGTTTTTCAAGCTTATATTTTCCAAATATATTGTAATAGTTGCGTCAACCACCACGATTGTAACAACGATTGTGTACAAACAATGTACGAAGTTCTACGTAGAACATTACCTATACGCGATAACGAGCAACGACACTCTGTCATTACGTTGCCATATCCGTTAGATTGCTTTTATTTGTTCTGGATAGAAATTTCACTGAATTAACAATGAAATTACGCAGAAAATAACGTGTGTTGTTGATTTGTTCCAGCTGGTCGATGGTTCGCCGCGGCGTGTTGGCGGGTCGGCACCTCAGCACCTCAGCACCGACGCCGAATCAGCGCGATCGATTCTCAATAATTAAGAGTTTCTGTAGACCTTGGCACTGGAAGAATTCACAGATAGTTTTGAATCGTGGTTCTCCTGGTGCCATAGCTTACGGTTACTGAATGCAGGGAAATATTTGTGAAGAATTTCACGATCGTGTGTGTGTGTGTGTACTGTGTTAATGTAGCAAGAGAATATACGACTGGACATGATTATCTTGGAGAGCTGAATAAAATTATGTTCATTAAAATGGCATAATACATTTTAAAACCATTGTAATAATTTCCCCCGCTTGCTCCTTAATTACTCTTTTCCTCTAGTTCCTTCACTCGACATGTCTGTTGGGAGAACCATGCGAAGTGTTTTGAACGTATCGACTACAACGAGACTTGCTGTTAATCAAAAGACATATTTAATGTGCCACTGTCTAGAATATATTTTAATATGATTATTGGATTTAAGTAAGAGTTTCTGGGACTAGTGATGAATGAATCCAAGTTGGTATGATGGATATTTACAAAAATTTCGCATTCCGAATAAACTGATCAATTTTTTGAATAATAATCTGACTGAGTATAATGAGTGTGGGAAAGAGATTTTTTTTAGTGTGCTACCAGCGCAGGTTAAATTCAAATCTCCTGCCAGAAACGATATCCCTAAATTACGCCAGATAGAAGCATTGCATGTTAAGTTCGAAGCATAGATACCAGAGCGCACTTGACGCAACAGATTCACGTAAATTGACGGATTTGCACGGAATCGTACGAACTGCCAGGCAGTGACGTAGCCGCCATTACGGCTTGATAAACTTTCTTAGGTGATTTTGGGTTGGATGACTTGTAAAACGCGGCGGTAGGTGTGATTATAACCTTACTTTGCTGCCTGACCGACGCAAATTAGGTTTTTTTAGTAAACGTTTATTATATACGTATCGTGGGGAACGCATTGTTCTCTAGGTGCATTATCTTTGTAACAATCGTGTGGCTATATACTCAATATTCTGGATTATAGTTAAGGATCAATTGCAATGGCTGAAACTAAGAAAGTGGACCAGAAACTGGCCAAGGGAAGTTTGGACAAGAAAGGGGAAGATGAAAATGCAGATTTGGTAAGCTATGATTCACTTTCGCACAAAGTATGTGCAAACGTGGCTTAATAATGTACGTTTTAAACTGGAAATAAATGTAAGCATAGTTCATACTGTCTCATGCAAATGTTGATGACCCGAAGTAACCTGACAGCCGTCTTGCGATTTGCAAGTGCTATATTGGCTTTTTTAAGTGGTGTTGGGGTATTCTTTTGGTGCAGCTATTGAGTAAATCAAATAATGTCCATCATGTGTTGCACCAACATCACTTGGGTAATCAGTTAATATCTATTTCAATAATAGGCCTGTAATAAGAATAAGGGATCGGCATTGTATCGGTCTATCATGTCCCCACTCGTAATCTGACAGGTACTAACCTTGACTGTCATCTTTTACAGTCTGAAGAAGACAAACTGCTTCAAGAGGAACTGAACATGCTTGTGGACAGATTAAAGGTGCGTATATTAATTATAGTTTGGATGTTGAGCCATCTTTAGCAGAAATTTGAAACTAAGTCTCACCAATAACTACTGTGCTTCTAGGAGGAAAACCAAGAGCCGTACTTGAATGCTCTTCAAACGCTCTGTGGCCACATTCGAGCATCGACCACCTCAATGACGAGCGTTCCTAAGCCGCTGAAGTTCATGAGATTGCACTATGACACTATGAAAGAAGTGTATGACAAAATAATTGAACCCAAAACGAAAGAGTTTTGTGCCGATGTAATCTCTGTCTTGGCTATGACAATGAGTGATGCTCGTGACTGCCTGAAATATCGCCTTCTTGGCTCTCAGTGTGAAGTTGGGGAGTGGGGACACGAATACGTCCGTCATCTATCGGGAGAGATCGCTGGCGAATGGAGTGATATGACCTGGGAAGATTTTGAACTTCGTCTCAAATTAGTCAGTCTGGCACGCCAAATAGTCCCTTACAATATGGCTCACAATGCTGAGGCTGAGGCTTGTGACCTATTGATGGAAATCGATCGCTTGGACTTGCTCGAGCAATACGTCGATGAGAGTGCATATCCACGAGTGTGCCTGTATTTGACAAGGTATGTTAACTGTCTGGTTCCAAATAGGGCACATTAATTACCTTGTACCTATATACCTGCATGCACCTATGGACCTAAATAGTGTAGCATAGTGTTGACTTTTGTCAGTTTGTGTAATTAGAGTTTATTCGTAATTAGAGTTTTCGTAACTTTGTTTTGTTGACAGCTGTGTGCCATACGTCCCAGACCCCGAGAACACGACTCTCCTTCAAGCTGCCCTGCGTCTGTTTAAACGGTTCAATCAATATCCTCAAGCTCTTCGACTCGCCATGCAACTCAACGATTCACAGCTCATCGAAGAAATCTTCACCTCCTGCAAAGATTTGTAAGTGTATGCTGACGTGAAACTTCTCTCCTCTATTTGCATTTTCATCTTAACTGAAATGAAAGCTAGTTCAAATCAAACCATTAATTTATGTGAAGCTGTGCAGATGGTTGGATTGCAAAAGTGGGGTGGTGGCTTGGTAAAAATAATTTAGCAACAATCACAGGCCCATGACTTTTGTTTGTAGTTGGCAATCTTATCGTAATGTTTACATTAACAACCTTGCTGCTAAATTGCTTGTGCAGGTTGTTTGTGACGGTATGTAATTTGTTTTGTATTAATTGCAGATCAATTCAAAAGCAGCTTGCATTCATGCTAGGGAGGCAACAGATATTCTTGGAGCTGAACGAGAGCACAACCGAGTATGACGACCTGGTTGAGATCATGTCTAATGCCCACTTGAACAACCATTTCTTAAATCTTGGTCGAGAGGTAAGCCAATTTCTCTCTGCTAGTTTGATATGTATATCCAGGTGCAGCTTGTGAGGTGGCGCTGCCATTCACATATGCATACAAATGCTAAGAACCATAAAATAAACACAATTATAATATATAGTTTACTTGTATAACATACATTATTTCCCTCTGTCAAATAGCTACAGAGGGAAGCAGCTTGGCAGATCACCTCACAAGCCGCCCCTATTGCTATGAACTTTTTATCACCCTAGTAATTTTGCATGTGTCTGTGCAGTTGGACATCATGGAACCCAAAACTCCTGAGGATGTTTACAAATCTCATTTGGAAAACTCTCGACCGTCGTTTGGTGGCGGACAAGTGGACTCTGCCCGTCAGAACCTGGCAGCCAGCTTTGTCAATGGATTTGTAAACGCTGCTTTCGGCCATGACAAGCTGCTGATGGAGGATGGGAACAAATGGCTGTACAAAAACAAGGAACATGGTAGGGGTGGTTGTTCTCAAAGTAACAAATCTGTAGGCTAATAAATATCAAGAAAATGGTGTGCGGACAACGTTGATGTGTTTCTCCATTGATAGAGTATTTAAGTTTGTTTATATATCAGCTAGGTTTGAGCGAGCTTGTGTCGCCGAGATTGCTACTGTTCGTATTGGCACTGTTTGCATCACAAATGCAGTGGATTTCTACTGACCTGATATATTCAGTTGGCTAGACTATACCCTGATTTTCCAGGAAAATGAAACACTGTACTGAAACTAACCTCCTCCCTATGTCATGTTAATTTAAGAATAATCCTTGTCGGCATCGTGCCTCTAGCTATGTGACCAGTGCGACATCGCACTTGAAACCTGCGCAACGCCAAACTCAACTAACAAGAAGGTTTCCTCATAGGAATGCTGAGCGCGACTGCATCGCTCGGCCTGGTCCTCCTCTGGGACGTTGACGGCGGACTCACGCCCATCGACAAATACTTATACTCCGCCGAAGATTACATCAAGTCCGGCGCACTGCTCGCCTGCGGCATAGTCAACTGTGGCGTGCGAAACGAGTGCGATCCTGCGCTGGCCCTGCTCTCCGATTACGTGCTCCACAGCAGCAATGTGATGCGGATCGGCTCCATCGTCGGGCTGGGACTCGCTTACGCGGGCTCGAATCGGGAGGCGGTGCTCAGCCTGCTCACGCCTGTCTTCAGCGATCCCAAGTCGAGCATGGAGGTGGTCGGAATGGCTGGTCTGGCGTGCGGAATGATCTCTGTTGGGTCGTGCAATCCTGAGGTGACCAGCATCATCATTCAGACGTTGATGGAGAAGTCTGAGTCCGACCTTCAGGACACGTACGCTAGGTTTTTGCCGCTGGGTCTCGGATTGTGCCATTTAGGTGAGTGACTCGGCGATATTGGTAAATTAATTGTTATTGAAACTCCTGGCTAAATTTGGACATCATCATGTCAGGGCTTTGGGGGTACAAAGTTTGTAGGCCCAGTTTTACAATCTTTTCCAACAAGGCTAGGCACTTGAGTAATAGAAACAAACGAATTCCACTGCATGTTGTTGGTTGTTGATACGACAAATAATGTGACTCCCAATGTAACTTGCGTGTTGTAAAAATGGTAAAACCACCCATTAGGAGAATTACTTCGTTCATGCTTCGAGAATCCTTTTGTAGAAGGTATGCTCATGTAGGTACCTACATCGGATGTAAATTTTGATATCTATGAGCCTTATTCTCTCTCTATGATAATTGGTTTCTAAAGTAATCATTCTATTTGTTGAAGCACAAGAGCTGTGTTTTCGACTGCATCCAGCGTACTTAACTTGTGTTTTCGTATTGGTTTCAGGCCGCCAAGAGGCTGTCGAAGCGATAATCGCCGCCCTAGAAGTGATCCCGGAACCTTTCCGTTCGATGTCGATGACCATGGTGGAGGTCTGTGCCTACGCGGGGACCGGCAATGTCTTGAAGATCCAAAATCTGCTGCACATTTGCAGCGAGCACTATGAACCAAACGAGAAGGTTCGTTCAACTCACACTAGGGCAATGCTTGATTGACGGTGAACTGATGATAAGTTTTACTATATTCCTTTGTTTAGGATGATAAGAAGGATGACAAGAAGGACAAGAAAGAAGAGAAGAAGGATGACAAGGACTTGTCTTCACGTCAGGGCATTGCCGTCCTTGGAATCGCTCTCATCTCGATGGGGGAAGAGATAGGCAGTGACATGGCGTTCCGCACCTTCGGCCACTTGGTAAGCTTGTGTGATTCACTTTCATGGTTTCGTCGTGCCGTTTTCTGATGTGTTCCTGTCAGCTCAAAGATTTTGTCGCTGATTTTTAGTTCTGTAACACAAGTAAACACTGGTGGGTATTTTTTCGCTCGAATGATTTGCTGGTTGCCAACTTGTTTGCGATTGCCTACCAAGGAATGATTTGATAATAGCAAAGCGGTGAAGTGGCGGAAACAAGGAAACTGACAATCTATGTGGATTTTTTAAGTAGCCAAGCCTTTAGATAGATAGGTTGATAGCAAATCCTAATTAATTGGTTACCACATAAGACGCTCGATAACGTGTATTGTATGCTGCTGCATTGAAATGCTTTATCTTGGAAAAGGTTTTCATGTTCAACATGTGCTTTGTTCGACAGCTCCGATACTGCGAGCCTGTTATCAGGCGTTCAGTCCCGCTGGCACTCGGCTTGATCTCCGTCTCGAATCCCAAGCTCAATATCCTCGACACGCTCAGCAAGTTCTCCCACGACAGCGATGCTGAGGTGGCTCACAACGCCATCTTCGCGATGGGACTGGCTGGCGCCGGAACCAACAACGCTAGGTGAGCCAACTGAAGATGGTCGGAGGGACACTGTCCTGAATGTAATCGTGGTCCAGATTAACAAAAATGGTACCATGTACAAATGCAACTATTCCCAATGACAGCTAGTAAAATTCAATTACGTCTGTTAGCTGGGAGCTCGACTCAGAATTTCAAGCTTAAGCTACGTACCAACAAAAATACTGCGTTCTAAACCTTGTTTGTGTTGGTATTGTCATCTGTACATTCTATGGACTAATATGCGTTTTCAGAATCCTGAGCATTGCTTTGAGAGGGGTTTGGACTTTCCGTTAATTTTTGCATTCCCAGCCGAGGGAGAGAAATTGTACATGGCCCATGGGTTAAGAGTTTCTTTCTGGGAGGAAATGGCGCATTCGAGTTTAGCAGATGTCAGACTGGTTCACTCATTCAGTTTTACCAACCTTTTAAACTCTTAGAAGTTACAGTTGAATTGAACTTTACTTGAATTTAGTTCTAACTCCTAGTTGGGATCTCAACTAGGAGTTAAAAAACTTAGGTAACCTGGGGCATTAGACTATTGGTTGGAGCTGTTGGGTTCAACTGTTCCATTCCATTTAGATCCTCTTATAAATAGGGGTGTCAATCGACTCAATAAATCGATTCGATTAATCGACTGAGAAAAAAATGACTAATTGATGTCACTAAAATAATCGAAAAAACATCGAAATTCCAACAAAAACGCCAAAAATGTTAATATTTGCTGAAGGCGCACTTTTTAAATTTTAGTTACACAAAATCCCACACAGCTGTGTAGCGCTCTGGCTTATCTGAAGCTTTGGAGCAATGGAGGAAATCATTCTCCTGACTCTAACCTCAAAATTGAGAGTGTGCATCTTTTCAGAAAAATTGAAAAGCGCTGTTAGAGATATTTATTACTATGCAAATGTGAACCTTAAGATGAAAATACCTCTGAAATACAGAATACATCATATCCTGCCTCAATTACACGATTTTTTTGAAGAAAAGTCGAATAATAATCGATTATTAATCGATTATCAGTTTTCGATTCGATAATCGATTTGAAAAATAATAATCGTTTGACATCCCTACTTAATATCATGGTCATCTGACTGTGCAATGCATTACACGTGCCTGGGTCCCATTCTCGAGTGCCAGACGGATACGACGGAAAGGATTCAGAAGTATAAAATAATTTTTAAAAGCCTCCATCCCATTGCAAGACTTAAACTGTATAAAAATTTAAATGACACGTCCGTTCACCCACAGGCTTGCTGCAATGCTTCGCCAGCTTGCGCAATTCCACGCCAAGGACCCGAACAATCTGTTCATGGTGCGCATCGCGCAGGGCCTCACTCATCTGGGCAAGGGAACGCTGACACTCAGCCCGTATCACAGCGATCGGCAGCTGCTCAGCCCCGTCGCGTTGGCTGGCCTGCTTGCCACGCTCATCGGATTCCTCGACGTCAAAAACAGTACGTTAGCGCTACCGTGGTTATCATTGTCGCGTTCGGGCGGTTGAATTGAGCAGTTTAGTAGCAAGCTGTAGGTATTTTGTGCTCGCGTCTCTTTATAAGCTTATCAGAATCATTATTTCAATTATTAAATTTCACAGATTAAATTATTGTTTGAATTATTCATTGGACTTGAGACTGTCTGAGAATGTGCACTTTGTACTGCATTTGCCATCTCCAGTGGTCAGTGTTTACCATCTCCTAACTACTTAACTTTGATATGTTCAAATCTTTCAAAACCTTCCAAATGAAAGCATCCGATTGCCTGAAAATCGGCTGTCGAATTATAAAACTAACAGTAATTGGGCCAATGAAGGGTCAATTTGAAAATAATAAATTGTTTTCTTTAGTAAATACTTGTATGCGGCGGCTAATATGCTTGCCTGTCCGTCCAGTAATCCTCGGGAGGTCGCACTACCTGCTCTTCACACTGGCTGCGGCGATGCAGCCCAGGATGCTGGTCACTTTCGACGAGGAGCTCAACCCATGCGCAGTTCCTGTACGCGTCGGATTGGTGAGTCATTCGGAGTCACTCTAGTGTGGACTTGGGGGTAATAGTTGGGGAAGGGCAGTGGCGTAGCGGAGGCCGAAGCCACCCCCGTGGCTCGGAGTGGTTGTTTTTAAAATGCAAAATAATTTCAAGAATGACTTCAAGCCTCTCCTTGACCTGCTAAAAAAAAGTTTTTGTGAACTGCCTCGTAAAATTTTGCTGAATTGAGTTACCTATACAGTTTTACCAACTTTGCCGAATGCGGGCCTTCAGTTTCGAAGACTATGGATAGTACAAGTATAGGTGCACCTTACAAGCCTAGAGGTAAAAAAAAGTTTTTGTGAGCTGCCACGTTAAATTTTGCTGAATTGAGTTATACTGTTTTACCAACTTGCCGAATGCAATTTTTACGAGGGGCCCGCGATTTTGCGCTACGCCACTGGGGAAGGGCATCAATTTAAGAGGTTACGATGAGAGTTTGGCAAGGCGTTGTAAAATGGAGCTGGTGTTAGAAAGAAGCAATGTTGAGTTAGATTTTGCGATTTGTTGCCTTTGTCAATGGAACTCTACAAGAGTTACTGCATTCCCTCACCAACAAGCTCGATAAATGATAATGCTATTATGAATCAAGAGATGGTTCCTCTCGCTTGGACATTGATCAGCATTGTCTTATCTGAAGGGAGGGACACTAATCAGGCTGCCAATGCTGACTGTACTATCATGCTTTTACTCTAGCTAGCACCAATCTTTCTCCCATGGCTGTTGTTAATCTGAATATGATGTCTGTATAAAAGAGATGTCGGCGGGTACCAAAAATTGTACCCGTGATCAGTACCTGGGTACCCGCGCAGGTAGTTGGGTTAGCTAAAAAGTTGAAAACCAAAAGGAAAAAAAATTCAAAAATTCAAAATTTTTGTTTTTGTTTTTGTGTACCAACATGGAATATTGTAACTTGCAAGGTTGTTCGAAATAGTGTTATAATTTGCGTGGAAAAGACATTTATGAAGAAGTCAGCATAATATTATCAGACATGATTTTTATCTTTATTACCCCAATAAAAGAAGCAGTCAATTGTGCTTGTGAGTGGTGAAGTCATACAAAGTGATTAGGTGGCACAAACAAACTACCCTAACCCCCCACTCAGCTTGGCCTTGGGCAACAGCCAATAAATCACAAGAATTGAGGAAACATACAAAGAGACATGTCTGGACAGTTTGAAGTGGCCCCTGCACTCTGCATGCCTTGGGCCATGAGCTTGACCATGCTCTGACCATGCTCTAGGCAGCGTTACAAATCAACCCATATATAGTGACTTGTACAGTCACACACAAAATAATGTTTTCCAATTTTTTTCTAAAAATATATATATACATTTTTTTTTTTGGTTTTGAGCGGTTCCGCGGGTACTGATTTGGAACCGGGTACCAGAGGTACCTGGGTACTCGCCGACATCTCTACCGTATAAGCTATATATCTGTAGCAATTCCACTATGAGGTTTCAATTTATTATGTAACTAAAAAGTCGTCGTTGCTATTGCCCCCGCTGATTGAAACATGGACCTTGCAGGCCGTCGATGTCGTTGGCCAAGCTGGAAAGCCGAAAACCATCACCGGCTTCCAGACGCATTCCACGCCCGTCCTGCTTGCTTTTGGGGAACGAGCAGAGCTGGCCACTGAGGAGTATTTACCGCTGACGCCTATCATGGAAGGATTCGTCATCCTTCGCAAAAACCCCGACTACAATCCTTAAAGCGCACTGACGAACCGGTGAACGGATTCAATGGGTCAAAGTTTAATTCATGTAGCCACTGACGTCAAAATTGCTGCGTCCAAATGGGTCGAGTTTTGCTGTTTAGTGGGTCCCGTTTACTCTGGCGTCGGAGTTGATATCTTGTAGGTTACGAGGCTTAACCTTTTACCCATCGATTCCATTGTTTCGTGAATTGTATAGAGCGGTTTAATATTTTGTATGCTGAATGAGAATCATAACTTGTGTGTAAATCGAAATTCACCTCTGCAGTTAGCTTCGTATGGTTTAGGTGATTGGAAAGTAAAGTCGAGGTTTGGGAAAGACAGGTTGAAGTGGTCAACTGATTTTGTGCACTATGCTCGAAGTCAACAGGAAATTTTTTGGGGTCTTCAGCCTATGCAGAATTGCTTTCCAATCATGTCGACGCCTGATCTGTTACTGATCTGACCAAAGTAAGTTTTCAATCTAGCTTCTATAGCAATCTACCATTCCTTTCCAAACTACCAAAGTCATGCAAAGCTAGCAGCAGGGGCACTAATAGTTCCAACAAAATTTTCCTTCTCTGTATGCTAATTATAGTAATTTACTTTATTTAATAATAAAATAATAAATAATGTTCATTTGACAATGTGTAATTCCCTGGTAAATATGGAAATTTGACACCCTTATTGCACAACTGTTTCCTCGTAATTTCAGAAATTATTTCCCGACTTAATTTTCTTTGCCATGGACTGGACTATTGCGAAATCTGCTTCCTCAAGGTCCATGGCCAGCCTTAGATGTCTTTGAAGATCTGCAGTTTTTAGGCCAGATTTTTCAGTCACCCTAAAATAAGTTTAGTGTATATTATGATTTGTCTTCACTCCAGTAATTTTGAAGTATTTGCAAACATAGAGATCATACAATATAACTCTAAGAGAGCCAGCTCTGTCCTGGGCCTGTAGTCACCATGGCAATAATGTTTCATGGGGGCAAAATCCATTGACAAGAAAACAAATTGAAACATTTAGGACACGAACAGCACTGAGCGAGACTCTAGACGTTCATTTTTTGTCGCACTGACAAATATTTTATCAACACGGCACAACTGACCATCAATGACTCTTCCTATGTCAATTTTATTCACTTGATGATCTCTTGCCTATGGATTTTACCCCCATGAAACCAGGGATTGGAACCGGAACCCAGAACCGTTTGGAACCGTTTGAAATCTTGAACTGTAACCGTAACCCTAACTCAGAAAATAGTAGGAACCGGAACCGAAATAAATAGTTACAGTTCTGTTTCAGGTTCTTTTCGGTTCCAAACTTGGCCGACTTTTTCATTTTTATGCCACACTAACTTAATTTTTTGAAGATTGATATAATTATTGTAAAACTTCCAAATTTCTGTTGATTTCTTATGTAAAAAAGTATTTGGGCGTGTTCTCCAGGCTTAGAGTGAGTAGTCAGCTGTTCGTCTCTCCCAAGCTTATATAACGCGTGATTTCAGCTGATACCAGCACCAAACTTGAAAAATATAGCTTGTATTTACGCTGGTATAATCTGCTTTTCATTTAGAAGTTAGAATAGGACGATATTTCTTGATAGCCAGAAATATCTGGATTTCTGTGTCTGCTTGCAATCTAAATTCAGAGATATGGAGAAGGAATTAGCTGATTTGCAATGTCACGTGAAAAATTGTATTTCGAATTAATATTTGAAAGCATTAGCAAGAGAGAGTGAGAAACATAGCACAGCCACGCACCAAAAATAATTTTGCAAAGCTTTTGGATTTTGTATACATAGTGAAACTATAGATTTTGATAATAAAAACTCAAATTCTGGTTTTAGTTAATTACTCCTACCATTCTCACTGATCACTCTGATAGATGGCCGAAACAGCGTATTCAAAGAGAGATATTGGTTTAAAAATGGTTGGTCCTAAGAGTAATATACTAATAGGGAAGTATTTTGTGCTTGACCAACAATGCATCGTGAAAATAGTAATAGTGATGTATGAAGAAAATACCTACCAAACATGTCGAGAACACAGCAATATAGCATTGTACTTTATCTTTGTCCCAATCACTGTGAATTTGATCATGAAGTGACAAAATTGCTTCAAAAAAACACTCTCTGAACCAAAGAAAGTATGTAGAGGATTTTTTTGTTTTTTAGGGTGCATAAAAAAATGGAACCGTTTGAAGTTTCGGTTCCGCAGGAACTGAAACGACTCAGGAATCGGAACCCCTTGAGATCAAATTTGTTGGACCGGAAACGTAATGAGTTAAGGTTCGACTCAGGAACCGGAACCCCTTGAGATCAAATTTGTTGGACCGGAAACGTAATGAGTTAAGGTTCGACTCAGGAACCGGAACCCCTTGAGATCAAATTTGTTGGACCGGAACCGTAATGAGTTAAGGTTCAATCTCCGCATGAAACAATTGCCATGGTGGCGACATTTCCACTGCAGGCCAGTACCGGGATCAGGCCCTCGAGAGTTATATTGTATGAACATTATTTCAATGATTTGCATCAATAATGATTAGTAGATGAAAAGTAAAGTTACATACAATTCGATTTGCTTACCTAATCTTTTCCTCCAGGTTCAGGAGGATTAGGGCCAAAGCTTTGATTTTTTTCATAAACAACTTTGCCATCTGTTTCCAGTGATTTGTAGGTAGAGCATGTAAGTCAGATAGAAGCTCTCGTACAAACTTACTGGTGCCACTTTTTACAGTTGTGAACATACTTCTGCAAGAAAATGCATCACCTTGGTCAGAATCAGATTTAAAGTTCAGTGTGACACAGAAACTGTCCATATTGCACTCTCTGAAAAACTATTTTGTGTAGTGCCTCTTGCTTGGTGTTCACTGAGTGATGGTATTAATATATTGTTTGACTACTGGAAAATTAACTCTGGATATAAGTTGTCACAGTTCAGAGTCATTTTCCAGCCAACAACATTAGTCTTAAAATTTTGAAATGAATCAGAAATGTTGAATGACTAACTGGTGACGCGAATGCCAAGCCCGGTGTTTCGGAGTGGACTGCTTGACGGCATCGGAGCTGCTTCCTCGAGTCAGGTCGATCGCAGTCACTGGGTACGGGTTAGCTGCAAGCTCTTCAGCACACCACTGCCGGCACCCGTATTCGTCCAAGACCAATCCCTGCGGAGGAGAATACGTCGATAGCATGACTTTATGGAGCCGGTTGGTAAAATAATGGATTGTATGTATGGTTTGAAATTCACCTGCAGAAAGAGACCCATGTGATACGAATACTTGTGAAGTGGATCGACAAATCGGCAGAAATATAGTTCTCTTCCTTCCAAGAATAGGGCGAAGAATTCAATTAACTGCAATGTATGAAAAAAAGATAGGTTTATAAATATTATACAAAAAAAAAACATATTAAACCATACACAAAACAAATTAAACCAAACCAGGCAAATTAAACCAGGCATAAGTAGGCACGTACGGCATTAATTTCTATAGTTGATGTTCCCATCACTACCGAGCATCCAAAAGTCTGTAGATGTGAAACTAATGCCCGCTCCATGCATGGAAGACTTAGAATTGTCGCGTCACATTCTGGTATAAGAGGCAGCATTCCCAGACCAGAAGAATTTAGTGAAACAAGCATCAAGTTGAACTCCAATACCCAGTGATTGACTTGATCGTTTGTAACAAACTCGTTTCCAGTTTGATTGCGCTGAAAAATATAAAATATAATGCTTCTAGCACAGTGACAGAACAACATTAATTTAATAAAACTGGTAAACATTTGAATTTGCAACTGTTACCGTAAAAATCAGTTGGTGCAAGTGATCAGCTAACCGCCTCAGCCAGAGTTGGCAAATGTGATGAAGATTCAAGTAACATTTGTAGTTCTTATAATTCACAATCAGTGCTACCGAGTATGGTATGTTCAGCTCTTCGTTTTGTACGCTGAATACGAGGGAATGGGCTACAATATCCAAATCAGATACAATGAACAGACTAGTATTCTTTTCATTAAATGATGACGGCGTCACAGCACCATGTCCTTGGTTTCTTGGAGCTGCTGCTGACACACCCATGTAGTTAACTGTGTGACCAGTAACATATTTGATAGCTTTCATTAACATCACATTACTTTCGTGATGGCAGGTAGATGTTTCTTCTTTATTTTCATGCTTATTCATTCCGTCAAAATTTTCCTCCAGCCAAACATGGACTGTCTGGGGACCAATAATATCATCCCACTTTGATAGAACGAAGCCTATGACTATGCTGTTATCATCTTGTGGCAATATGTGAGAACAAGACGAACTTGCCATGGCAATGTTAGCAGGCATTCGCGGCCGTCCATCGTGAATCGGTTCAGGTGTGGTCTGGTCTTCCACGTTGAGCCGTATAAGGTGGTTCACTTCTCCTTTCACACTGTTTGCAACATTAGCACTCATGGACAGTGATCGTATCACAGTCGGATTATTTGCTATACCAGAACCGGTTTCACCGTAATTACTTGAAGGCGATGAATCGTGTGAAGAAACTGGATCCATTTTAGAGGTTATGTTTATCACAGCATTTGATAATTGTTTTTAACACAGTTAATTAGATGTGAAATTGCAACGGTTTATGACCAACACGTATTTAAGTTGGTTTTTGTATTTAAGATATCACCTTCCGATCCAATCCGATAAGATTTTAGTTTTTCCATTCCAAAGTTCTCAGTCGTGGATAAACGCTTGAAATCGTCAGACTGCCACAAGACGCGTAGCATACCCCGAATCAGCAAATGAGCATTGTTTACTATAAAGATCAGAGTGATAACCTCTCGGTTACTATCACAGACTTAAGTAGTTTCTTTAAAACAAAATTGTTATTAATATTAATCGATGAAGAGGGTGCAGTTCCACCAAGACGTTCTCTTCAAAGTTTGAAGAGTCTACCAGAACTCCGTTTCAAAAATTACCGCTAATAATAATTGTTGATATTCGAATCTTAAATTAAAATAAAGGAATGTGATGAAAGAGACCTAAAGAATTACGTTAATTTAATTTTTTGTTGAATAATAATGTCAAATTGTGTATAATATTATAGATATGCAGTATTATAGTTTTAGGCACTTTTGGGCTTGAGACTTCTTGGAGCCATCTTGTATTTTGACTGCCTGCGCCTGCCAGCCAGTGCCAGCTGACTTTTTTGCCATGTGTGGTGCAAGTTTCGATTGTTAGGTTATGTAGTGCTTTAAAATTTGACTAAAAAGTTTTTTAAGTGCCCAATCATAGGTCAAATACCTAAGTAAACCATATAAAATACCTAAATTCACAAACGCAAGTAAAAGAGAATTCTTAGGTAACGAACTATTTTTACTCGAGCTCAACTGAATAAGCTTGACTTCTAAGGTCAATTTTGTTGAACTAGGATGGCACTGATGGCACCTAGGTATTTAGGTACACCTAGGTTTCATTGAATTTATACTACTACCTAAGTATTACAATTCTATGGTATTACCATAGGTACTACTACCTACAATTGTACCAAGTACCTACCTACCTACGTGCGTCGATAATACGCTAATGTATTTGATATCATTTGACTGAAGTATTAAATCAGAAGAAGTGATTGAAATTTAACGGTTGTAGGCACCTGTTTCGTTTTCTTGAATTGATCCATACTGCGACTAGTTAGGCCTAATAGATGTTGTCTTGTTCTAGGGTCATGAGTTCTCAAAGAGGGAATACTGCCCGTACTCGGCCGCAAAAACACAAGAACAGTTTTGCTTTCAAGAACGATTTGCATGACAAGACACCTTTGACCAAGTTCCTAAATAATTTGCAAGTGGTGAATGTGTGTGAGAAGTGCAAGCATGTTTTAGAGTGGAAAATAAAATATAAAAAGTACAAACCCATTACATCGGCAAAGAAATGCACTAAATGTGAACAAAAAGAAGTGAAGCATGCTTATCATATTATGTGCACACCTTGTGCTAGAAGCTTAAAAGTTTGTCCCAAGTGCGGGATCAGCAAAGAAATTATTGAAAAAGCTGTCAGTGTTGAAGAACAAATGGCATTGGATCTGGAAATGCAGCGTACAATAAAGATGCTGTCCGAGAGAAAGAGACGTACATTTCTTCGTTACTTGAAGAACAGCAAGAATCCTAAAAAGTCTGGTCAGTTTAATTTCATTTGGTTCAAAAGCTGGATCCCAACAGCATTTTAATAACTCATTAAAATTATGTTATTTATATCTTATGTCTTTCAGTTTTTTATGGTTCATTATTCTGCGATTGATAAGTGCTCAACATCCTTACTGTGGATTTTGGTTGACCGTTAATAATTTTTGCAGAAATTGCTGAAGATGGGGACAAAGCTGAGCGCACAATCGAAGACATTAAAGCGAGGCTGGATGCTCTGCAAGTGCAGGTGGATGGAGAAGAAGATTCAGACTTCTCAGATTCTGAAGCCGACCCAGATGACCCAGAGTCGGAATGAACTACTATTAGCTTGCAATATTCTTACTAGCCCATTCAAAATAGCTATTCATTATGTACCTATTTGAGAAAGTGTTGTTATTAATATAAACTTAAATGTTACACTCAAATGCCTATGTTGGAGTTCTTGCAACTAGTTTGGCAGGAATGGAGGAAAGAAAGGAAATGTGCAAATTATTGAGAATACTTGGACACATTGACATCAAGGAGATGTCTTAGATACATTGAGATGACATCTTAGATACATACATCGAATGCTACACAACGTCACAAATACTAAGGTGTTGTGGGTTGCCCTTCAAAATAGGCTGGAACATTAAGCTGGTCAACTATTGGCTGGAACATCAAATTACAGTTTTTGTTTAAAGTATTTGAATCATTTTATTTTTCTGCCACAAGCTGTGGACATCCCTTTCTACTTTCATCCAAAATGATGTATCAGATCATTTGTTTCATAATGTTACAGATTTATGCCATTTGTAAAATTAATTTGTAACAACATTGGATAAGCTTCATTTTCTCAATAAATGGTGCAAAAGCAAAGCAATTTTTATTTTATTTTTATGAACAGAAAAACCTTAATTGTGATGTTATTATATGCAAGCCTTTTCCAAAAAGAGACAGAAATGTACAGCAATTTTTGTTAACTCCTTAAATAAAAAAATATTCTCGGCACGTGCATGGAGACATTAAATAGCCCAGGGGCCTTACCTAGAGCGGCTATTTGGTGGGGTTACCATTCGGCTAATTAGCCGGACTGACTTGGTTATATAACCCGAACCTACAGCGGCCATTTCAACAATGGGTAGTTTTTTATTTCTTCGCAGCACTAGCAATCAGTATGATGACGGTGCTACGATGATAGCATTATCAAGAAGGCATACTGCTTTTTAAACGATCATCATTTTTCAGTGAAGTTAAATAGACAAATCTTATGGCTTGTTACTAAAGGCCTGAAAATGGTGTTATATAACCCGGCCGCTCTAGATCCAGGTAACTGCTTGGTGCTATGGTGGTATTAATTAGCCAGGGGATACATACTGCTAATAATTCCGGGACTATGAGTGGGCGCTCTAGGTAAGGCCCCAGGAATATCTTCATAAATATGCAAGGCTTTGGTTTAGGTGTTGCTGTCACTATGCTATAGGCCAGCCTTTGGGTCGATTGAGTTACATTTTTTTGTTGTACACAAAGAAAATCAATGATTATCAAAATTTAATATTTTTCTGTCAAAATTACTCCAAAGTCCTGGGTCCCAGGGTCATACAGCAGCAGTTTTTTTCGAGGTGATTTGTTACACTTTTGTCTGACAGTAGATAGCTAGTTCTGTAGTATGAGTTGTAGGAAGTTCAAGTGCTGGTGCCTGAAGTAAGCAAAAATCTATCAAAATTCTTAAACTGTACGTCTTTGATCGCAAATAAAATTTTTTATTTATAGGTAAAATCTCCTAAAAGTTTGATCGGTTCTGATAGTATACCCTGTGCCCTTCACTTACCTTTTGTAAGCCTACGTCTAGGTGCACCATCACAATTGTGATACCTACTTAACGTAATGGAAATGCTACTTTTATTTTTCGCTGGCCCGGCTCGAGACCAAAAGATTGCAATTTTTTTAGGCCTGGCTCGGCTCAATTTTTTTTTTGTTGTAAATTAGTCGGCCAGAGAAAGCTCGAAAATGTCTGGCAACCCGAGCTTTGGGCTTGGGCTCAGGCCGGTTGGGCTTTATGGCTTTTTCGGATCTCTTATACCCCTATCTTATAATAATGTCCTATCCAGCCAAGGAGTTTGTGTTTCATGAATATCTCGGTAAAAATTCTGAAAGGTAGATTACCCTCCATACACACCTGAACGAGAAGTTGCCAGTGCCTGCTTGATGAGGAGTCGTCAAGATGTGGCGTATTCTTTGTGTCTATTCCGGTCAATGACCAGCATAGAGACCATGACCATCCTAGTCAACTCATGCGAAGAGTGACTATCTTCGCTGACATACATCTCATACCCACACGGCTCAGGTGAAGTGTCAGGAACACACAGACCTCAGCTGAAAATACTGAGGTATTGTTATTATGTTGGGAAATATCTAGACGTTCAATTAAAATGGCAGGGACAAACTCAACAATTGCTTCTGGTAAGTTGACATATTTATAGAGATCCTATCTATTTTGTACTTCTGCTAGGTATGTGATGTGAGTGTACTAGCACAGGTACCATACCTATCTACTTTGTTGTAAGTTTTGGCAGGTCTTCATAATAATACCTATTAAAATACATAACACAACGTTTGAAGCTAAAATAAAAAAATGTCGAACAATTTTTGTTCTTATGTCTGTTGTTTCTATTTATCAGAGATGACGCAGATCACGGATGCATATATTAGTTCCGAACGCACTGAATCGCTTCCTCTGAAGAAAGTGATCCCTCGAGAGCCATGTGTAGGAAGTCTAAGAGTTATCGTCATCTGCTTCTTTGTATTAACGATGATAATCACAATAGCTCTGGCAGCGCAGATTCGTATTGGAGACTTCCAGGTGAGATGGACAGGAATTATACCAATAAAGGATAAATTATAATGTGTTAAATTCTTGAGACTCGTGTCCAAAAGCTTATTTGCTCAAAAATATATTAGAATTGGTATTGGCAGCAATTACCGTGCGGTCGATCACGGATTTTATTCTTAAAACAATTTATTGTACTTTGTCATCAATTTT
Source organism: Nemoura dubitans (assembly GCA_921293005.1). NCBI lineage: Eukaryota > Metazoa > Arthropoda > Insecta > Plecoptera > Nemouridae > Nemoura > Nemoura dubitans. Next base: position 29,949,389 of record OV121073.1, on the reverse strand, counting down.
TTATTTAAAATTGCGACAAATTTCGACTCCACAGTTTCTATAATTGACTAAACTATATTTTCTCCAGCTTGTTCCGCACGGGAGCGTAGCCACCGACAGCCGGGAGTGCTCCAATATCGGTATTAACATTATGAAACAAGGCGGTAACTCAGTGGATGCTGCAGTCGCAAGTACCCTTTGCATGGGTGTTGTCAACCCACACATCACTGGAATTGGAGGGTATGTTTCTCTAGAAAAGTCGAAAACTTAGTGAATTTTAGGTGAGGAAAATCTTACCTCGTAATATATATCCATGGGCTTTCGGTTTACTAAAGGAGTTAATTTAGTAACATGGTTTTGATATTTCACAGTTGTAGTACCATAGCACAAACATGACGCTGCACCACTTTGTAGTCATTACGTACATCATGATTTAGAAGTCGGAGAGATTGAATGCGAATTTTCCGATACAAAATAGAGTAAAATTTTGATGGGAAGACGTTTCTATTCTTTGCAGAGGGGGCTTTATCCTCATATACGATCATCGTAAAAGAGAAGTGTTGGATTCGATTGATTTTCGTGAAGTTTCACCCCAAATTGTTGGATCTGGAGCGAGTGACCCCGGATTGGATGTAGGAGTCCCAGGCATTGTTAAAGGTCTTGCACTGGCTCAAGAACTTCATGGCCTACTACCTTGGGCAGATGTGGTTATGCCTGCTGTGCTTCTGGCAAGGTAGTGCTCTTTGCTCATTATTAGGTACGTATAATATCTGGATTCTTTTTGATAATCTGTTATTTGCGATAATTTGTTTCAACAGAAATGGTTTCCCTGTTCCGGAAAGTTTAATAGCTGCTCGCTTGAAGTTATCAAAAACGGATGCGCTAGGAAAAGAAAAGTTGCGTCTATTTGTTGATCCGTTAGAAACCGGCCAGATGTTGCAGTCTCCTCGTTTGGCTGCAACTCTGGAGTTAATTGCTACCAAAGGCCCAGAAGGTACTGTATAAATCGTATATGTATTGCATTGGGTTACATCAATTATAAAAGACCTAGGTTGCTGCGTAGGTGCACATCTGGACTTGGAAATCCACCCAGTAGAATTTTGGCTTTGTGCTCAGAAAGGTTTGTCTGAAAAGAGCATAGACAGGCCCATGGGTAGCAATTGTGTAACTATGTAGTTTCAAAATCGTTCTTTTCAATTTCACTGCCTATAGTTGAACATGGGCCGTGATTTTAAAATTTAAATCGAGTGATTTAGACCCGAATCGAATAAAAAAAGGTACACAATCGCACCCCAGGTAGCGACCACGTGAATGAGCACATGGTGGCAGGGGATGTCATATTCATTGATCGGTTGCAATCTAGTTTTGATAAACCTGTTTTTTTTTATCAGTGCCTGCCTTGCAAAACTCACGAATTTGTTCCCTGGCAAATTTTGTATCTGTTTCCACACACCCATGTCACTACTTCCATGTCACCACTTTTTTAATATTAAAGAAAACATATGTTTTCATATCTTGATTATATTTTATTTACATTAATTGCTTCCATTATCTCGATATCAATTTAATGGTTATTAGATACATTTCTGGTGACTATACCTCGTCCAGGCAGGTTTGAGGTAATGTGAGATAATAAAAGCAATTATGCAATTTAAATTAACTCACATTGCGAATACCAACTTTTTTTGCAAGTACCGGAAAAGTGATGGAAAAATAAAAGAAATGTGTTGTTCGTATAGAGAAGACGCAGGAAACGCTTCGAATTTTATTCTAACTTAAAAATGACGTATTTGAGGCCATTGAATTTGCGTGAAATCTAATCGCATAACTCGACAGTGGACTGATCAATCAGCTTTGTCGATTCTCATTTCACGGAGCGAGGCAGCTGCTGATAAGAAAACTGGTTTCTAAAAACGAGATTTCGATCCCCTAAGAATGTCATCCAGTTCCTCCATGCGTTCACCCACGTGGTTGGTACCTGGCCTGCCTATGCTTTTTTCAGACAAAGCTTTCTGAGCACATAGCCGAAATTCTAGTAGCCGGATTTCCAAGTTTTGATAACCGAGCATGGGAATTTCAATTTGTTATTTGTGAATAGTTATTAGTTTGCTAGCATAGCTAAAACTCATCATGTCTACTTAAATTCAGGCCTGGAATTTAAGCTACTTTGTTTTTATCCGAACAGTATTGTACAACGGCAGTTTAGCAGATCAAATTCTATCAACGGTCCAATTGGCTCAAGGGTTTATGACCCAGCATGACTTGTCCAGCTATGTCCCCGTGAGACGTGGGGCCCTTGTCACCTTGTTTGGAGGGTTTGACGTGATCGCTCCCGACAGTCCGTCCGGCGGTCCGCTTCTCATGGCCATGCTCAGCTCGCTGAACGTCACACAGCAGCCAATCGCTCCAATGCAGACTATCGACGCAATGCAGCACGTGATTGATTCTCAGTCGCCGTACGGAGGTAAATTAATTTTCAACCCAGATTAGCATGGAGGGCAAGTAGTTTAGTGTTGATCATTTCATGTACCTATACTAGATCACACTCAAGTCACGACAAGCTTAGCTAAGCAAGTCAGTTCACACAAGTCCTCAGTTGCATTAGGTCAAGCAATGGTAGCAATGGTATAGTGTAGAGATAAAATATAAAAAAGAACACTTTGCCACAGCAAATTATTACTTTGTATATCTACGTATTCCCTGCTTAAATAGGTACTATGTTCCTACAATAGTTCTTCTGACACCTAAAATTTATTCTGGAACAAATTAAGACACTCTTAAGCTGTATATCTTGTGATTAACAGGAGACCCAGTAAATGGACCCAGCGATAGCACATGGAATTTCCCTGAAGCCGTTGGGTCTCACGTGGCAGCAATCGACTCCAACGATCTTTACGTTTCTGTGGTCAGGTCAGTTTCTTGAAATAAAGTTAATAATAGCACTATAAATAATCAAGTCTTTATTTTCTATGGTTGCTGTTTTCAATGCCATAGTATGAAACACTTTCAAATCCATGGTGTTTCTCTATTGCAGGTATAAATTATACAGGTAGTCCAAAATGTCAGTGCTGTAGTTTGGTGGGAAAACAAGCTATACGTCACAGGAGAGAGAACTATGATTGACGAAAGAAGTGAAACGGATATACTAACAAAAGAGATCTCATCTGCTGATAGATTTCTCTATTATTTTAGCTTGTCAATTTAATCAACAAGCTAAAATAACATTAGTGAGGGGAATGCTAGAATTCTTTTGGGGTGCCTTGAAGCCAATACTATCTCACATAGCCACTTTTAATATTGGCATGGATTATCTGTGTATAGCTGGATATGTAGTTTTACTCTTATGTTAAGACCTTGTCTGGTCTCAAATGGCATAGGTAGCTAGACAAATAATACAAATTCCAACCATTGTTTCAGCGGTTTAAACACAATATTCGGGTCTGAGCTGTTAACGGATGGCGGCTTCATCTTAAACAGCGCCCTCGCCAACTTTGGCACGGGAAATAACGCTGAAGGCCCCAGTAAGAGGCCATTCTCATTGGCGACACCAGTCATTGCCGTAGAATCTGGAGCAAAATGTGGTCGTCGAGTTGTGTTCGGTGCTGGAGATTTTGCTGTCGCTGCTCAAACGCTCGTGCAAATCGTTTCCAAGATGAATATCACCAACAGCATCGAGGCACCAAGGTTTCGGCTGACCAACCAAAAAATGACTCTCGGTCTTGAATGTAAGTTTATTACTACGTATTTTGATGAAAACGTGCGTATTAAATGTGCAGTCATTAAATTAAACCTACTTTACATATTTAATCATGTTAAGCTCATGAGAGAAAACAAAGCCAAGTTTCTTTAGTTGATTAAGGTGGTAATCATGATATAATAGTCTTACAAGGTCAGTTCTTTAGTCTGAAGTAAGTAAAAAATGTAAAAAAATAAAATAATGTATAAAATAGTAGGTACCTAGATTGTTAACCTTCTTGAATATAATGGTCGATTTTTTCCATGAGGCCATATAAAAAAATTCACTTACTTTATTTTCAGCTTTGCACGAAACGAAAATGAACATGACAACAATCGACAGTGTTAAAGCATCTAACTACAAACTCGAAGACATTGGCAAACCATACCAGAGCTGCAATTTGGTGGAGAAGGTAGGAGATGATTTATCATCTCATTCGGACTCGAGAGGACAAGGTGTAGCTTATAGGTTTTAAATCTTTACTCGTAAAATCTGAGGATTTTTGCTACATCAGAAAAGTATTTTACCAAAAAGAGATTTATTTTGTTAGTGATACTGAAAAGACGTGATATACATTGTCTAGACGCTGGAACAAGCGCTGGAAGATGTAGCAATTCTCTGTATGATTCAACAAGGAAAAGGTATTACCGTGATGTCAAGACTAGATGTGGAAGGGCACTATCACGAATCAGATCCATGTCATCCAGATACCATGTCACAGTATTATGTATTTATAAAGTATAATTTTAATACATGTTAAATGAAACAAACTCTCGTGAAATTATTTCACCGCAAAAATAATACATCCAATAATTACAGATTGCCAGCATCATAACTATTACATCCAAATTTGGATAACATTAATGCAACATTTTAAAGCGATTGCTAAAGAAACAACTTTTAAAATTTTGTTTACAACAATGAATAAACGTGTCCAGATAAATGTCAAACCCCTCTTGACATGAGCTTTAGTAACAATTTAATAAAAAATAGATCTTAGATCATAAATTATATTCCAAGCTCCACAAAACCTGAGAACATTTTAAAAGTTAATGTAGAAACTTAAAGTAGTACAAATATATAGGTACCCAATTGTCAAGTAGCTTCATCACACGGCAATAGTAAAGTCTTGATTGGCACTTGCCATTGCAAACAGTCTTAATTTACGTGTAGAGTCAATATCACACTCGGCTTCACTGAGTTCTCTGCCATCAGAAAATCCGGTCGGCGGTTCCAGTTTACGACCCAAAACAAACGCGGTGGGAACCTTCCGATTTATGCAGCCGCCGTTCGCTCTGTAAAAGAAATCACAGCATTTTAAATAGGAGAAGAAACAGAAATGTACCATTATAATGTATTGTAACAATTACTGAAATATCTACAATTATGCATTGCATCTGTTGCTGCTGATTTCATTGATGCAATTTTTAGCACACTTTAGAAACTGGCATCAAACCAAAATCTTGAATCTGTAACATGATATATGAATATATTTTTTTGTATGGGCTCTTACCCAATTGGAATTTAAAATTTTAGAAAGCCCAAACCCCAGCTGGTAATGTTGATTTTACAATCAATCCCAAACCGATGTATTATTTTTGGAATTTTTTGGGTTCATGCCACCCAGAGTAGGTAGCCACTTTTTAGTCCGGGCATTGTACTCGAAGCCATATAACCCGACAAAACTGGATTTTTAGTTGAAAAACCTGAACCTAAATTTCCCAACTGCTGAATCTGAACTCAAACCTGCTGCTAATTATTTCTAATTATTTCTGCTTTAGAAATGTAAAATGTTATCAATTATTAGTTTATTAGTCAATATTAAAATTTTTAACCCACCCGATTCAGTGCATTTTGCTATGGGGAAAGAACTCGAGTTCCACTACAAAAAATGTATGTACCTTAATTTATTATGCCGCGTCCTTGGGAAAGACTTGCGCTCACAAATTGGAGACGGCTCTGTTGACGTACTTGATTCGTGCGTGCGACGAAGAAAATCTATTCAAACGAAGTATGGTATTGGTTAACGAGAAAATGATCGACTTTGGCATAGGTAATTAAGGGAGTCTTTGACTAACACCAAGCAGCTAGTTAATATTTTGTGAATTAGGTACATCTAATGGTAATATTTTGTACCTTGCAGTTTTTATTCTCCCATAAAATATTAGAATAATTTAACTTGTGAGATAACGTTTTTGAAGGTAAAAAAATGCATATTTCTTTCTCTAGAATATCAAATTATGAAAATAAACTCCAGGGAAAGCAACGTTACGAACACATACCGAGCATACCAAAACATGCAACAAACATGCAACAACTACGAGATAAAATCCAAAGGAATACTAACTTACTATGATGAATTGGCCCCGTCGAGTGGTCCAACTGGTTTGATGACTCGGTCCTACTCGAAGTGCCATGTTCGGTGTCGCTGTCGGACCCAAGAGTGTCGTACTCTTCGCTCTCCGACTTCAAATTCTTTACTTTGTGGTGACCCCTCGACCTGACTTTGCCTTCACACTGAAACGAAAGCAGTTTTGTTACGGTCATCACTAGGGATTTACGATGGAGAAAGTTGCCCTGAAATTTGCGTAGGAACATCATTTTTGTCACCTGATTTCCTTGAGATGAGAGTGGCCTTGGATTTTCAAGATGAAATGTTGCATATGGATAAATATCCTCTGAATATTCTGAAATTTGACGCAAAATGTTTTACAGCATCACCAGTTTGTTAAAAAACAAACGATTATCAATATAATAATAATGTTTCGTACTGAAGGTATTGAAGGTACCTGGTATTCGTTCCAAGCCTGGTGGTGATTCGAGACTGTGTATGTGCGATTTACGCACTGTAGCGTAATACTGCTCGCGCTGCTGCAAGTTTTGCTTGTTTTCCAGCATCGCTTCCTCTGCCATTTGCGTTTCGTGGGTTATTACGTTGTCTGAGTCGGATTCTAAACAAGAAATAACAAAAAAAATGTATTCATTTTTTTTGTTAACTTTATGTAAAAAACTGTTCTGCCAATAATTTTAATATTATTATTTTTTAATTTTTCAGCTTTCGTATTGTATCTCGAGCTCTATAGCAAACATCTGAAGTGACTTTAGAATATGGCTTTGTCTGCGTGACGCAGACAAAGCCATTTTCTAAAGTTGCCATATTGCAAACTGATAGCTGAGTATATTAATGAAGAATGTTAGGAAGCCGTACTCATTCTCAAGCAGAAGCAGACTCCAGCCAGTGCCAGCACCAACGCCACAAGCGAAATCAGCGCTGGGGTCACAATGTGAGTGTCCAGGTAGACGGGCAGATCGGATCCTACTTCAGTAGACACTTCGGAAACACCTGAAACAAGTTCATACTTGTGTCACTAGGTACTCAATAGCGTTAAAGTACACAGGCTATGATTATTATGTAGAAAAGCTTTGCAGGTTTGAAGCTGAATTTGCAGCTTAAAAAATGTATCCTTGCAGTGATAAGTTGGACCTTTTGACATCATGTCAAATGGAAAAATTAACTGCTTTATGAAACTCATATTTGCATTTAACCCTGTAAGAACACAGGTTTTAGTCACCTTACGAGCATACTGTGGACTTTCGAAGCACTTCGGAAATAATATTCCATTCCATATCTGATTTATGAATACCAAAGTGCAAAGTGGTATTTTTTAATTGTTTTCAAAGGTTACCTTCCTAGAGCTGTAATGAAAGCTAGGCATGTATTGCTTTATTTCTTAAATATCACATTTAAATAAATGTTCACATTTAAATAAATATATTGTTAACGAAAAGTATTTGAAATTGAGAATGGCGTTGGGTGACGAGTGATACTTTGGTTTGCCATTGCTGTCCTAGGTGATTGTATTAAGGTCAAGGTACCCCCGAGAGTTGTGAAATCGAACTCTGCCAGCGTCGATCCAGCGGAGTTGTACGCTGCCACTCGAAGTGCATAACGCTTGCCAGCAGCCAGCCCCAACAGGTTGACGTCCTTCAGTAGGAACCCCATTGTGCCCTCTCGAGCTGAAAGGAAACAAGCCGATGACCATGATAATTCCACCATCAGATACAAGTGCAATTCTTTACAATCTGGTAATTAAACATCAAAGTTTTGTTGTTTTCAATTTTTATAGATGCCTTGCTGAGGGGATCCAATGACTGGAGAGTTGAAATTTGAGCAGCACTAGGAAGAAGATATCCAATGCTAATGTGTCAACAACGCCTCTCCAAAAAAATGTTGTAGCATTGGTTTGTTAACTTGTACTGTAGGTAATTTTTGATGAGGCAATTTGGTTCAAGTAGGAGAATCAAGTAATTTCTCTTCTTCCTTGACAAGGACGATGAATTGTTAAAAATTTGTCTTTTGTGACAGCCTCATTAACATTTAGGTTTTATTTTTGTCAATAAAGGGACTATGTAAACGATTACAAATTTTTAACTGAATTTAGCTCAGACATACCGACAATCCAATCGTTGCTGCCAATCATTCGGTATTCAACGATGATATTTTGTATCGGGCATCCACCGTCAGGCCAAACGGAAGATACGAATGTGGCAGACGTAGTATTCACTCGGAGAATCCTGCCTTTAGGAGGGTTGCCTGGCTTCCCTCCTTTGGTAGTCGCTGTCTCGCGCTTGCTCGAAATGCCGATCCCAATCTTGTTGAATGCTAAACAAAAGTTACGTTTATTGTACTTGGTTGGTTGGTTCTGTTTTTAGCATAACTACGGTTTCCAAGGATTGATAATTCAATCCTCAAACAACGTTTGAACTTACGTTTCAAATTAGGAATGATTGTGGAGATTGCCTGTTAGCACATTTATTTTACATTTAGTTGTTTATTTGTTTGAAAGAAGTTTGAAATATAGAGTTTTTTGCACATTTAGATACCGTCCTCACGACCCTTTTGTCAACTTGAGGGATATTCGGTGGTTGCAGTTTCCGTATCATTAGTTAAAAAAAAAGTAGCATAGGTATTCATTGAGCTATTACCTGATAGTTCGAACTGGTAGGATGTTCCACAGAGAAGATTATCTAGTAGAAAAGTGGTTGCTCTTCTATCAACTGTGATTTTCTGCCATTCGTTGGTGTCAGCCTCCACACGGTACGAGAGGGAGAAGCCACGAACGACAGAGCCTCCGTTGTCCCCTTGCTTCCACTGCAGCTGAACCGATTGATGTGTGGCAGCCGTCGCAAGAAGCAATGGGGCTATCGGAGGAACTGATACAGAAAATGCATGGAAACGTTAAGAATGATTGGAGTTGTAGAATAGGAAATAGTTCTCATTATAGGATTTTCAATTTCAAATTTTCTATGATTTTATTAATGGCTCAGAAGCCAATTCATCAGCATCAATATCCATCAACTAAATGTGATACAATTATTTTGACCACACAATGCCAAAAACAACGTTCACCAATGTGTGACAGTTTGGGACAAGGGGGGGGGGGGGGGGGGGTGTAAAAAGTGACCTAAAGTGTGGCATTTTAAGTTCGCTCCTACAACAAGCGCTAGGACCATGTACCATCCAAAGCCTACCCCTCTCCTCTCCTAGCCTAAGGGGGGGGGGGGGGACGAAAAATATATATTCCAGAGCGGGGGGGGGGGGGGCTCTCCAGCAAATGCTGATCGTTAAATACGCTCCTGCCTTGAACTTTCCATGCATCTGCCAAACAAGAAAACAAAGAGGGTAAAATTGTCACCTTGTATTTGCAGGGTGTACATGATCAGGTCTGAGCCCAGACTATTCCTGGCATGACAGGTGTAGTTTCCTTCGTTGTTTCTCTGTACGCCCTGAATGACTAGTGTATTGTCCGTTGTCTGGCTCATCCTGGAGATAAAGAATCGACCAAATATTTATACATTAAACTACCTTTCTTTGTTTCTGTCCGAGCTGTCGGGTAGCGGAAATATGCTCATTTTGAGGTCATTGGGCAATGCGCATGTTAATACATATAGATGTAACTCATGCTCAAGGGTTTTTATTAGGTTGGAGATATATTTCTGCCGCTGACTTACTTTCAAAAACTTGCATGCACGAAATTGACAAAATTTCTAATATCTGTCAAATCTTGAAGTCAACTGCAATTCAAAAAATCTGGTGTGATGTTTCGATTTGGTTTCGATGGTTTCTAAAGCCAACAATCGAAATTGGGAAAATTTGAAAACAATACGCACTTTTAAATAAATTTCTGTACTTTTCCAAACTTTCTCAATTGCCGAATATTGCTATTTTTTCTGCTTTGAAGGGAAGAGGTATGGAGGATTTTCTTGAAAAACGCAGGGGGTCTACGTTGAGAACAAAAGTAGACACCCTGAAAATTTCATCGCAATCTACGCAGGCGTTTGGTCTGTAGAGCGCGCACAAACACACATACAAAAAAAAAACTCACACACAAGTGCTTCTTTTAGCAGTAGTGAAATTGATGATTTCGCTTCGCTCGCTACGCTCATCAAAATACTAGGGCTTCGCGAACGCAATTTGTGTTGTGTTGAAGATGAGCGTAGCGGTTTGTATATAGCGCATAAAAATATTGAGGCAAAAAGCATAATATGAAAATCATGGAGCGGCAAGCGGGAACATTGCTTTCTCAAAAATTCTGATCACTTCAAAATGTAAACGATTCTGACCTTTCTTTGTTTCTGTCCGAGCTGTCGGGTAGCGGAAATAGGCTCATTTTGAGGTCATTGAGCAATGTGTATGTAAATTAATGAGCGTAGAGAGCGAAGCGAGCGGAGCGAAATCTTCAATTTCACTGACCCCAGAAAAAAGTCACTTGTGTATGTTTTTTTTTTTTTTTTTTTTTTTTTTTTTTTTTTTGTGTTTGTGCGCGCTTTACAGACCAAACGCCTAAACCGATATGGATGAAAATTTCTGAGTACCAACCTCTGTTCTCAACTTAGACCCCCTGCGTTTTTGGAAAAGATCGGTTTAGTAAATATTTTATAAATCAATTTTTACGAAATTTTTCGATTTTTTCAGAATTTTGAACCCCTGTAAATTTCAAAGTTCTGAACATAACTTCACCAAAACTTCTAAACATGTTGACCTTATACATATTTATCATGCCTGCAAATCTTAGTTCGGTAGGTTTTTCCAATTGGTTTTTATTAGCATTTTTGTGGTGTTTTTTTCGTGATTTGACGGCTGATTCAATTCGAGTCCGGTTTCCTTCGTTTCCTTGGTTACCAGCTTTGTTGACCTCGAAGAGAAACAAAGGAACGTCAGAATCCGTATACATTTTCAAGTGATAAGAATTTTCGAGAAGGCAATGGTCAGGTTTGTTGCTCCATGGTTTTCTTGTGACTGCTGCCTGCACCTTTTAATCCGCTATACACAAACCGCTACCTACGCTCATCTTCAACGCAACACAAATTGCGTTCGCGAAGCCCTAGTATACATAAATGTAACTCATGCCCACGGGTTTTTGTTAGGTTGGAGATATATTTCTGCCGCGGACTTATTTTCAAAAACTTGCATGCACGAAATTGACAGAATTTCTAATATCTGTCAAATCTTGAAGTCAACTTCAAGTCAAAAAAATCTGGTGTGATGTTTCGATTTGGTCTCGATGGTTACTAAAGGCAACAATCGAAATTGGGAAAATTTGAAAAAAAAACGAACTTTTCAATAAATATCCGTACTTTTCCAAACTTACCCAATTGTCAAATTTTGCTATTTTTTCTGCTTTGAAGGGAAGATGTGTGGAGGATTTTCTTGAAAAACGCAGGGGGTCTAAGTTGAGAACAAAGGTATATACTCAGAAATTTTCATTCAAATCAGTTCTGGTGTTTGGTCTGTAGAGCGCGCACAAACACAAAAAAAACAAAAAAAAACAAAAAAAACATACGTACACGAGTGACTTTTTTTAGGGGTAGTGAAATTGAAGATTTCGCTTCGCTCGCTTCGCTCGCTACGCTCATCAATAACTTGGAAACGCTGCCAAAGTGAATTCGCGTTGAAGATAAGCGTAGCTGTTTGCAGCTGTTTGCAGCTGTTTGTGTTTGTAGTTTGTGTGTTTGGGAAAATTGGAAATATACGCACTTTTAGATACATTTCCGTATTTTTCCCAATTTTCCGAATTTTCTAATATTTATATATTTTTCTGATTGGAAGGGGAGGGGTATGGAGTATTTTCTCGAAAAACGCAGCGGCTCTAAGCTGAGAACAAAAGTAGACACCCTGAAAATTTCATCGCAATCGAAGCATGCGTTTGATTTGGCCTGTAGAGCGCGCGCAAACACACATACAAACAAACAAACAAAAAACACACACTAGTGCCTTTTTTTACCAGTACCTAGTGAAATTGAAGATTTCGCTTCGCTCGCTACGCTCATCAATTAGGGGCCATAGCAAAGGAAGGAGCTTTATGCGAGCTTTATGAGTTCTTATAAGCTGCATCTTATAAGTTAGAAGGGTTCAATTCTTCTTCGATCGTGGATTCCAGAATTTTAAATGTGAAAGTCGACGGACATTTATTTCATCATTCATGGGTTTCAAGCTCAGAATACCCACAGAAAATATTCTGACACCAGAATGACTCAGGGCAATAAGCACAGGTCCGGTTTTCTGCCAGAATTTCCACCAATGTCCCAGCTTCACAAACTAAATACTCTGCCACCCCCAAAGAAAATGGACAGGGTGGATCGTGGATTCCATACCAACTCCCATTACAATCCAATCCCAGTCGCTCCAATCAAGCTGTCTTTTAGGGGACCATAATTTTTGTTTATATTTGATCAATGACCGAGTCAATACTACCCAGGTAATACCTATAGTACGTCTCACGATTTTTGGCAGCGCCTCGGGGCACTGGGCCTATACTAAAACATCGTAGAAAACCGGTTTGTTGCTGCCAAAGAACCTGAGACGAACTTTACATCAGTGATGTCCTAATGTCATTTTCTTGACCATTAATTATATTCACTAGCCCCAGAGTTTATGGAGATCTATAAGCATTATTGCAGTTACCGCCTATAACATCTTTCCAAAATGTCTTTCGGCGTTCAATGTGACAATCAAGGTCTCTGCATCAACTTCATAACACAGAATACGGAGGGTGCTGTTTACCTGAGGTTTCTTATTCTTGCATCTCCGACCCTCCATTCTGTGGTTGGTCGTGGCACTCCTATGCAGAGGCAGGCTAATTTCACTTCCACTTTCCAGGGAACAACAACTATTCTTCCAAATGAAACAATCGCTGCTGGAACTGAACAAACATTATTGAAGAGAGTAGAAGACTATATCAACCTATATAACAAGAAATATACCATATAATCGCATAATTGGGAGGTAAGGTGACGCCTTCTGCAATAAAGCATATGTGCATAAAAACAACTGCGGACCTAAATTTTGAACAGCAGGGCTTTTCGAGCCAGTCCCCGCCGCGCACGCCTATGCTAAGGGGACAAACAAAATGGAAGGGAACGGAAAAATTAAAGATGGTAGGGATAGCAGAAGAATCAGTCAACTGAATTCCCCAACACTCAAAGAATTACCATTAGTGCCACCGAACTTCAAACGAAATGGCTGCGTGGCGGTTCCTGTTCCGGCTTTACTCGAAGCAACCACCCATACTTCATATTCATACGCATTTTCAAGTCTGTTCAGCTCGTAATGCAACTGTAGGGGAGATAGAGTGGTCTTGTCGACTTTCAACTCTCGCTCAATCTCGAGTTTGCGCACATACACGGTGTACTTCGTAATGACTCCATGCGGTCGTCTTGGCGGGAGCCAGCTCACGATTGCAGAGTCAGAGCCACTGACGATCGACTTGATGCTCTCAGGAGCATCCGGAACTGCAAGAATCGAAGGTCAAACTCCACGCTTCAGTTTTCAAGGATTATGCGCTCGTCTTTATTACTTAATTAGGTGCTTACCTGCTTCTTCAGTTTTGCAGTAGATAGGGGAACTACTAACTCCATCTCCGATTCGTGTGAATGCAAGTATTTGTATGCTATAGTTGGTGAAAGGCTTTAAACCATGAAGCACTGTAGTCAGCGATGTAGTAATTTTGCTTTCTAATTCAACCGCATCTGAAATTAAATCTAAACTTTAGATAGGCACAAAAGGGATTTCTTTGTCTAAGATTTTCGATGATAATTGATTCTGTGGTAATTCAGATTGATTTGGTACAATCGAGATTAAATAAGTTCAGCTATCTATATACGACACATTCCATTCTGTATAAGTATTTTGATAAAATGTCTGTAAATAATAATAAATGTTTTGTAGTATTTAGTTCTGTTCACATCACAATGATCGATAGTTTGTCGTAAGTTTAGAAGATTATAGAAAGTTTATTATGTTATTAAGTATTCCGTTTTATGGCGCGAGCAAGTTTTAACCCGTGCGCAGACATTTATTACAAAGACTCTTGTCGACCGCTTTTTAGAAAATTCAATATTCTTACCCTACCATGCTTGTATATTTTTTATTGTATACTCTATGTTAAAGTAACAAACACCTGTTCAAGGTCTCTAGCAGTAGAAATTGTCATTTAATTGCAAGGCCTAAAGTTAATGTTTTCAAAGGCCCACTGCTTGAAGGTCGTAACCTCCATAATAAACTACCTAATGAATTGTTACTAAAAAATGACGCCGATTTTAAATCGACGTTAAAGACATATCTTATTGACAAATGTTATTATTCAACTGCTGAATAATTTGAAGACCAGTGGTGTAGTCCTAAATTATTTTTTGGGTATACGCTGAGTGACCCGGCTATAAAAGTTTGATCGTGGGGGGGGGGGGGGGGGGGCAGACTTGCATTTAAAATTTTGGTGGGTGTAGCCAAACAAAAATGTAGAGTTCAAGGTTTTCATTGGAGCAAATCTACGCGTTTTCGGTAAATTTGGGGCTTGAGTATGGGTTGGTCAGTACTGCATATTTAATAATTGACTTATTCTTCAAGAAGGTTCCTGTACTAAATTTCTTAATCTTATAAATCAGGTGGCTTCACACATTAATCTGATAAAGGCTATACACCAATCAGTGGCAGACTGGTTCGAAAACCACGCGTTGCTGTTAAAAACTAGACCGGGTCACTGCTTTTCATCACCAATTCATCACAACCATTGCGCCACAGACAAAAATTTTGCCGTTTCTAAGGTTTCTGAAGCACAATATTTCGTCCGAATCCAGCAATTGCTGCATGCTAAGACATGCTTATGTATATTTGGGCAGATCAACCATGGATATCAGTTAGGGAATCCTTTTTCAAGTTTCCTTCAATAATAAATACAGAGTTTCAAACATTTCAATTTGAAACGCATTTCAAAGTTTTGCTTATATTATTTAATGAGCGTATGCATTGTATTATTTTTTTGGGTATACGCTCGGTGTCAAAACGTTTTTTAGGTATACAGCGTATACCCGTGTATACCCTCGACTACACCACTGTTGAAGACTGATCATAATATGTGTTTCTAATTAATAAGGTTTTACTTGTTAAACTTGTTTTACTTGTCTCTCAGATAATGTTTCAGATATTGCTTGTTTGTTTTTGATTTGTTGACTGTCTTATATCTTTTGATCAAAGAGACAATAAAGTACTATTATTATTATTATTATTATACCAAAAACGTGAAAATATTGACAGATCAACCTAATCAGCACGAGATTTTGCGAGTAACGAGAATTGGTCCTTTCACTCACCATACCATTCCTCGCTAGGCTCATAGACGAGCTTGTAGCCCTGGACGATTCCGTGGGTGAGATGCAAGGCAGGGACCTGCCAGTTGACCTGTAGGCTGGACGGAGTCAGGGCGGCGCAGGTCACCCCTCGAGGCGGACCGCTAGGAACTGGGCAGACGAAAAGGGGTGCTCATTTCACATTTCAATAATGTGTCACCGTGTCAGTCACCTCTGGTGATATATGAAGGAAGAACATGGTAGACCATTGTTGTCCAATCAATTTAGTCCGACCAATTCATGCACTTTACGGGTGTTGCGAAATTTTCAAATACCAATGCAATAAATGTAAATAATATATAATAAACAATAATAAATAAATAAATAAAAATAATATATATATATATATATATATATATATATATATATATATATATATATATATATATATATATATATATATATATATATATATATATATATATATATATATATATATATATATATATATATATATATATATATATATATATATATATATATATATATATATATATATATATATATATATATATATATATATATATATATATATATATATATATATATATATATATATATATATATATATATATATATATATATATATATATATATATATATATATATATATATATATATATATATATATATATATATATATATATATATATATTATTTATATTTATATTTATTTATTTATTATTGTTTATTATATATTATTTACATTTATTGCATTGGTATTTGAAAATTTTGCAACACCCGTAAAGTGCATGAATTGGTCGGACTAAATTGATATATTATATATATATATATATATATATATATATATATATATATATATATATATATATATATGCGTTTCTATTTGGAAAATAAATTGAGATGGAATTTCTTTTAATTGAGTGGATGGCAAGTCTCAAGAGAGCTATAGTTAAGGGATTAGTCAGTGCGCTAACCGAGATGATGACAGGTCAGGTAATCATGTTTTGTTGACCAAATCTGAAATTTTATGGTTGACATTAATCCAAAGAAGCAAAGAACAATAATTTATTATTTTCTTTGGGACTGAGTTATATTAGTTTGGTCATAGATGAATAAGTTCCCATTTATTTAGACGGGCGTGGGGAACCTTTGGACGTCACGGGTCTGATTCAAATTTAAGGATGTTCGGCGGGCCGGACGACCACTGTTGTAAATGGGGGGGGGGGGGGGGGGGGGGGGGGGGGGGGGGATGGGGAGCATATATGTGAAATGAAGCACCATAAAAATTACGATGTTCAACTTTACCCAAAAAGAATAGATATGGGCTCCAAAATAATCGTTGAATTTTAAAAAATCTTTTAGGCTGTGCTTGGGTGAGGTTTCTCCCCCTTCCCATTCCTTCCCCAGGAATGGGATTGTCAAAAAAAAAAAATATAATAGAGAATGCTGTTCTGCAAGTCGGGAATATAATTTTACCAGACAATGATGTTCAAGAATAAACATGAGACCTAAAACTACTAGAAAGCACTCAAGGTATATCCGAAAAATTCGGTTTTATTGTAACTTTTTATATATTTTTCTTCAGACTATCTAATACTAATACTAATATCTAATACTATCTGTCTATCTTTCATGCTAATAGTCCAAGGCCCAGCGGACCGGGGGTGGCCTGTGCCTGACTTACGGTATGCAGAGAGGCAAACATTCCTTAGGGATTGCTCATTTCTGTCTTAAAGTGATACGCAATTCAGTGACGATTGAAATTTATTTGGTTTTTGAATTTCCACTTTCCCACAGCCATAGCCATAAGAGTAGTGGGGAAAAGTTCCGTTTAGCTGGGTCTTGGATACAAATGTAATGCTGAACACCACAGTTGCTTCTAAGATTTCCGAAGCTGTGAGGGTGTGTTCGTAACAAAAACTAGCAAAGCTTGAATATTAGCTCAAGAAGCATTTGAAGTAACTCAATTTAGAACTGTCGATCTAGATAGATATTAGTGATGTCACCAACACCTGTAGCGGCGTTACGATGTGTGGCACAACTGAGAGAACGAATACGACAGGCCTCAAGGGACCCGAAAGTCTGTCAATCGCAAAATTACCATGATGGGTATATCACATACATTATTATAGTTTTAGAAACCAAAACGTAGGTAGATTAAAAATAAACATAAGTGTGAACAAAATTTTTCACAGAATCATATTAGTGACATTGATGACTGTCAACGGAGCTTTAAGACACACAAAAATCATGTTTTCGAACTCTTGACTATCAAGAACAGAATGATTTCTTCACCAGTCCATGCGGTCACCGACGTGAACAGGAGCTAAACAGTTGAGCAACTTACCATCTTCTAGAGTTGAAGTGGTGACAGGCTCGGAAGTGGGCCCTTCCCCTTTCGCGTTGAAGGCCTGAACGACGACCGCGTAGGGGGTGAACTTTCCCAGCCCCGTGAGGCGCAAGTCGCTGGGGACGTCGCTGCCCACGGCGTTCACCGCCGTCCAGTTGTACGATTCCTGCTCGTCGCTGCACACAAGAGTCGAGGGTATTCACGTGGAACTACGTCACCCATTCAATAGTGAAAGAGCGACGATTCCTGCTCGTCGCTGCACACAAGAGTCGAGGGTTTTCACGTGGAACTACGTCACCCATTCAATAGTGAAAGAGTGACGATTCCTGCTCGTCGCTGCACACAAGAGTCGAGGGTTTTCACGTGGAACTACGTCACCCATTCAATAGTGAAAGAGTGACGATTCCTGCTCGTCGCTGCACACAAGAGTCGAGGGTTTTCACGTGGAACTACGTCACCCATTCAATAGTGAAAGAGCGACGATTCCTGCTCGTCGCTGCACACAAGAGTCGAGGGTTTTCACGTGGAACTACGTCACCCATTCAATAGTGAAAGAGTGACGATTCCTGCTCGTCGCTGCACACAAGAGTCGAGGGTTTTCACGTGGAACTACGTCACCCATTCAATAGTGAAAGAGTGACGATTCCTGCTCGTCGCTGCACACAAGAGTCGAGGGTTTTCACGTGGAACTACGTCACCCATTCAATAGTGAAAGAGTGACGATTCCTGCTCGTCGCTTTTTTAAAGTGTGTAATGATTGCATTATTTGTTCATACTAGATGTGAATTGTTGTACTATGGTGCGTTTGACATCTTGATGCAGTGGCGCCCGCCCGCCCCCCCCCCCCTCCTCGCACTCCATTCGCACCGACCAGGTACCGACCAAATACAAAATCACATAAAACGTCTTACGTCTGGCTTTTGTTTCCACGAAGACTTTGACGACGTCCTGGAGACATTTTCACCTCAAGTTTCTAGCAAATTGAATTTTTTACGAGTTTTTCTTTTGGAGCTAAATACGACAGAAGCTGGATAAAGTATGGCAAACAGCAATGACAAGCCAAAATCACCTAATACCAAATCCTTTCAATACTAAAAATGCACGTCTCTCCTGTCTCAAAATTAATTTGAACATTTACGACATTTCATATAAATAACAAATCTGTGGATCGGTCCTCAGCAAATCAAGTTTTCTATGAGGGGGAGAGGGGGGGGGGGGAGTTCTGTGACCCCCAGAAATTAACGCATTTCCTATCCCTAAAATGCTGTTAAACTTTTACAAATTTTCAGAGAAGTAACAACTCCGTGGATCGGTAAAAACTCAGCAAATTCTCATATCTTGCTAAGGGGGCCTCTGCGAGGTCCATCTCAGCCCGAGGCCCCAGAGCACTGGCATGCCTGCTCCCCTCTAGTTACGCCCTGAGCCCGAGGCCCCAGAGCACTGGCATGCCTGTGCCCCTCTAGTTACGCCCTGAGCCCGAGGCCCCAGAGCACTGGTATGATTGCTCCCCCAGGAAACTTAGTGGCTCGAAAAAGCCCGGGGTGATGTCACAAATTAGGCCCATCATTGCGAGTAGGCATAGTCATACACTACACACGTAGTCAGCAATTTTGAAAAAAAAAGTATTCGAAATGAATTTAGAGGTAATTCGCTGCTTTTGCCACTGGTGTACCATACATTTTGCGCCGTAGGCAATTTGTTTTACGGTTTCTAGCAGTTTCTACTTTCTAGGGTCTCGTAGCCCAATATTTTGTCCGAATCCATCAATTGTTACATGCTAAGTGCTGCTTGTTGCTTACCATTTGCTTGGTTCTTCGTAAAACTTTACTATTTGAAACCGAAATAGTTCAATCAATGCAACACATCGTCAACTCTTCGAACCCCGGTTCTCGGCGGCGTCAATAGCGATGCCACAGCGAAGGGTAATATAATTGCGTATTTACTAAGAAATTCCGCTCTCTCTAAGACCTGGTTTTTCAGCGGTAGTACGTTAAATATCTAATGGTCCGTTAATTTGTTATGTTCATAGCTACGTCCAATCAGAGCCTTTAATTTTCTTGCTAATGGACCGTTAGTATCTTAACGGGTCACCGAAAAACCGGCACTAAATCACCGACAAAGAGCCACGTTACTCATATTTTGTATCAATTCCCAGTTTTATTTTCGCAATAATAACGAAAGGTACTCAGCGTCGAATGAAAACTACCCAGAGAACATGTGCGCATAGCGATTCTGTGCCCAGCCGAAGCCGGACACCGTGAAACACATCTCACCATCCCCCATCCTCCATCGGCTCTGGAAACCTCCACCAAACCAAATGTCTATAAATTACAGGGATTGGAACCGGAACCTGAACCTGAACCGGAACCGGAACCGGAACCGGAACCGGAACCCAGAACCGTTTGGAACCGTTTGAAATCTGGAACCGTAACTAGAACCGTAACCCCAACACAGAAAATAGTAAGAACCGGAATCGGAACCGGAACCGAAATAAATAGTTTCGGTTCTGTTTCGGTTCCAAAAGGTTCTTTTCGGTTCCAAACTTGGCCGACTTTCTCATTTTTATGCCACACTTACTTAATTTTTTCAAGATTTGATATGATAATTATTGTAAAACTTCAAAATTTCTGTTGATTTCACATGTAAAAAAAGGTATTTGGACGTGTTCTTCAGGCTTAGAGTGAGTAGTCAGCTGTTCGTCTCTCCCAAGCTTATATAACGCGTGATTTCAGCTGATACCAGCACCACACTTGAAAAATATAGTTTGTATTTACGCTCGTATAATCTGCTTTTCATTTAGAAGTTAAAATAAGACGGTAATTCTTGATAGCCAGAAATATCTGGATTTCTGTGTCTGCTGGCAATCTGAATTCAGAGATATGGAGAAGGAATTAGCTGCTATGCAATTTCGTGTGAAACATTTTCCGAATTTATTTCGAAAACATTCGCGAGAGAGAGTGAGAAACGTAGCACGCACAGCGACGCAGCAAAAATAATCAAAGCTTGTGGATTTCGTATACATAGTGAAGCTGCAGACTCCCGACATCTTTGATAGATCACTCTGACACACGGCCGAAACAGCATGTTCAAAAGGAGTCATTGCATGAAAAATGGTTGGTCCTAAGAGAAATAAAATATGGAAGTATTTTGTGCTTGACCAATAATGAATCGTGAAAATAGTAGTTATTTAAGAATTATGAATATATACCTACCAAACATGTCAAGAACACAGCAATATGGCATTGTACTTTTTTAAATCCCAATCACTTCGAAAATGATCTTGAAGTGAAATACTAGTGCCAAAAAAGCACTCTCTGAACCAAAGAAAGTATGTAGAGTTTTTTTTTTAGAGTGCCTAAAAATATGGAACCGTTTGGAACCTTTTGGAACCGTTTGAAGTTTCGGTTCCACAGGAACCGAAACGACTCAGGAACCGGAACCGGCACCCGAACCCTTTGAGATCAAATTTGTTGGACCGGAACCGGAACCGTAATGAGTTAAGGTTCCAATCCTTGATAAATTATGATTCAGTTATTATAAAATCATTTCCCCGACTTTAACACATCGACTCCTCTCACGTCTCGAAATCACTACAAGCTATGTTTGTCAGGCACCTCATCGGACGTAAGGGGTATGTGAAAACCAAATTTAGTTCATGCTATCTGTTCATAATGTGGCTGCAGGAAGTGCTAAAAATGACCTCTTAGGAACTCATAAATGTTCCGGTTTTGAAACGCCAAATATTTCGGTGTTCATCGGGGCTAAAACAACGGTCAGCACCGACCGCACCCCACTTTAACGTAAAAAACCTATTCCCTTACCTTCTATGATTCGTCATTTTCAAATTGATACATGAAATACCTAAAAAAAATTTCTATTTGGCAACATATTTTTGATAGGCCTCTCGGGTATCCATTATACATGAACGTGGTACGATGAAATCATTCACATGACCAGCTCTGATCGAGAGAGACTGGAGAAGTTGAACGGCTTCACTCACCATGCTTATCAACCACTCCGCAGCATGGATTAGTGGAGGAATCCGCACTGTTGAGCTAGGTATGAGTTGTTTCGTCCTCCGCAAGGGATTTTAGGCACGAACCTGTGATCTCGTATCCGAAGCTCTTCGAAAGGGGTATCCTCCTCATCTTCCCTTCTACACCGGTTGGTAAATCTTACCACTCTCTTATAATTGCCATCAGCACTAGATCGTTTGCCAAAACAGTGCGTCGTTTAACACTATACGAATGATCAATCGATAAAGAAGCTGACGTAGCTAGGATTACCTATCACGTGAAACTAATCTTGATTTTTGTTTACTAAACTATTAAGAATGATCCAAGGTGCAACTGACAACAGGAGAGCGATACAGATGCCACGCGAAAAGTAAAGCCATATTCGAGTCAGATTTAAGGGAATAAGGATTAACGCTGGGTGAAATCGTCGTTAACAAGGAAAATAAGAAGAGAATATCTACATCAACGTCTTTACAATTTAAATAAGATTCAAGGCGAATAACGTATGCAAACAAGGATCGCAAGGAGACTTATTGTTAATTAGTCACCTGCACGTGGAAAATGCGTCCACTAGACTGTTGCAATTAGTTTCAACATAATGACTTTGTAATAATTAGTCCTTCCTTACTGTTGTTAGCTCGTCCCAATTGTGCAACCTGGCTTGGGATTGAAGGGTGGAATTCCAATCCTCCTCTTCATCTTTGCTCGTACCTCAGGGCGGGGAATTCTCATTCTATGCCCTGTGATCGCGGTTATTCTTAAAAACTGGTTACATTGAACTTAAAGCCGTTAAAATTAGCAGTAAAGCTGTAACGTAGTTTCCCGATTCCCATGTATGTTGTACTTGTATCTATCCCAGCAATTTCTCTTCCAACCTCAACCAAGAATGCAAACCCTAGTCGCGTTGCATATAACATAATTGCACACGTGTACATTCCTAACTAATCGTCCTGCACTCAAAGTTGTATCCCAGCAATTTCCCTTCCAACCTCAACCAAGTATGCAAACCCCAGTCGCGTTGCATATAACATCAGTGCATTTGCAGACATGTTCACAGACTTATTCACTTTATTCACACTATTCGCAGACACTTATTCCAAAAAAATAAGTGAATCAAAAAAGTAAGAAGTGAATAATAAATAAGTGAACAAGTGTGTGAACACTTATTCACTTATTTGTACACAGACTCATTCACACACCCTAAAACTGTAGATTCCTACCTGATCTTCCTGTACCCCACGTTGTACCCCAGCAAGTCCCCGTGACGCACATCCGCTTCCGGCGGCTGCCACGTGAGTCTTATCTGTTGAGACGTGATGGCCTCGACGACGACGTGCAGAGGAGGCCCCCCGGGGGGCTCCATGTCTGTCGCGCCCTGCAGGACGTCGCTCGCAGCACTGCGGCCCAGCTCGTTCTCCGCGAACAACCGGAAGTGGTAGGTAGTGGAGGGCCGCAGGTCGGAGACGAGGGCGACTTGCACGCCACCGGATATGGGAAGCTGCGAGTTGTGCTCGTGCCAGAGATCTGGAACGGGTGATGGGGTGGTGAGTTGTCGAGTTGTCGTTGTTGACCCTTGGGTCATGGGGTTTCAAGGCCGATGAGGGTGAAAGTTTATTTATTTTTTACTTTTAAATTAAATTATTTATGGTGATGTAGCGTACGGTCGTGCTCTGTTGAAAGTGACTTGTAGTCCTAAGAAAGACCGGGGTCCGTTTCGTCGGCGCCAACGCCGACATCTTCAGAACTGGTTATTTTCAAAGGTGATGGTCAATGGTCAATGGCGATGAGTCAAGGGTGAAAAGCTTTCAAGGGTAAAGGGTTGGTAAATGTGATGAGTTAGGGTGATGAGAGCTATATTTTGTCAGGAGTGATTACAGTTTTGACTCTTCAAGGCTGCTGAAGGTGAAAAATTGTCAATGGTAATGAGATTGGGTTACGATGGTGATATTTTGTGAGTTTAAGGGAAAGTGGCGAGTTTTCATTGGAAATTAGGGTGCAGAGTTTTCATGGCTGGAAAGGCTGAT